>OX421968.1:13235954-13873681 GCA_949128115.1 Anaspis maculata
CGTGCGCGTCCAAGGTACCACAGGACCGATAATCAGACAAAGCCCTGGACAGGTGGCCGGCAAACCTCTCATCGTCCAAAAAGGCAGCAGTATTATCCAGAAAGGTGGCATACAGCAACAGGTGGTGACGCTTGTCAAGACCAGCACTGGCATGACTCTGGCAACATTGCCGAAGAGCGGCACCATTGTGCAGCAAAGCAAATCACCTCAGCAACAGTCCAAGAACACCATTGTCAAGATAATGCCCAGTAGCCCGGCCAGCAAGGTACTTACAACCGTCAAGGCTATCCCATCCAACCTCATTCAAATGAACAAGGCCACCGGCAAGCTAGTTTTGTCCAAGAACGCTACTGGTCAATTACCAACGATAAGTAACCAGCAAGTGATCGTCGTCAGCTCGAACAGCGGCATTAGGACGATGCAGTCGGTAACAAACGCGCAAACCGTTCCTATGGTCAAGTCGACCCCAGTCAACGTGCAACCGATAGCGTCGTCGTCGGCTATCACGGGTCTTCAGGGCGTCAAAATCGCCAAGCCGATCACGCTGTCAATGCCAATGACCGTGGTCGGTTCGCCCAAAACCCTCACAATCTCTAAAAACACCGTAAGTAAAAACACATTACGATCCAAAAGCGGCATCATGAGCAATACGCGTTTCTTCCAGAAACAAGTCATGATAGGTGGCAAGCCTGTCACAGTACAAATGGCCGGCGGTAACAAAGTAACGCTGATGCAGCCACAGCAAGGGCTCGGCAAGATCGTACGTTTGCCGGCCACGTCGACTATTGCAACTTCGAATAATGCCGAACAGCCGAAATTAGTTGTAGTGTCGCGTCCGAAGCAACCGACAGCGACGATTGCCTCGTCGTCTTTCGATGGGCCGGCGACGACGGATGCGGCACTAGCTGCCTTAGCCGCCGAGGCCGGACTCATTGATCCGAAGCCGGTCAAGGAAATCGCCAGCGACGAAAGCCAAGAAACTGCCGAACAGAATCTGATCAGGCAGCTGGAAGACAATAGCGACGAATTGCCGAGCAGCGGCGAAACTGCCAGCTCTGAAGATACCGCGGTGCTCTTTGACGGGAACAATATCAGCCAAGGCTTGGGTCTGAAGGGAGGATCGCGTCGCTTGGGTTTGATGGGCGGCGGCATCAGAATGCCGCCATTTAAGCCGTTCAAATTGGGATTGCGCGGAGGCAGCAAAGACACCATCGACGTGACCACGCCCAACACCAGCGCGACGAACCCTGCCAACGAAACCGAGCAAGAGAACTCAATGAACGGTTCTATTCCGGACATGCTAGACAACAAAGTCGACTTGGATGCCATGAAAGAGGAACCACCAGAGGGCATGGATGGCGTCGAGAACTCCGGGCTCGACGAAGCCCAGTTCCAGGACGGCGAAGGCGGTCAGGCGAGCGGCGAACAGCAAGACGCCACAATGACGGACGTCTCAATGTTGGAGGTGAAAAAAGAAGAAGGTGACGCCCTATCTGCCTTGGCCTCAGCCGCTCTAGATCACTCGTCAAAGGACGTCAAGAAGACTGACAACAACGTTTCCGAACCCGTCGCCAGCAAAGAGCAGTGGCACACCGTCGGATTCATCAAGGGCACCAGCTGTGACGTCACCAGCTATTTCATGCTGGACGACCTGCGCGATATCACCGTCGACAATCTTCCAGCGCTGTCAAATTTTCCGAGGGTCAATCTCGAACCTGGCACAGCCTACAAATTCAGAGTAGCCTCGGTCAATTCTGTCGGCATCGGTGATTGGAGCGAGGTATGTTTTCACGTCACGAACTCGCGGATCGGAAAGGTATTATTTTGACGTTTGCGTTGTGTTTGTTTGCAGGTATCCGCTTTCAAAACATGCTTGCCCGGATTCCCAGGTGCACCGTCCGCAATCAAAATTGCCAAATCCAACGATGGGGCCCATCTCTCGTGGGAACCACCCAGCACCAACCAAGGCGACATTCTAGAGTATTCAGTTTACCTAGCTGTACGAGGAAAGGTAAGAAACCAGCCTGAGCACCAGTGCCGTTGAAAAAAATACGAGCAATAGTACCTTTCATTATCCAGCGCGCCATCAGCGCGCATACTCGTCTTCTGAAGTAATGGCGTCAAATACAAAATTTGCGAACAAATGCTAGAAAATGGCGTGAAAAACCACCATAGAGTTGAAAAATACGCGCCGCAGCGAACAGGGTAATAGGCTAGAGGTTATTACACACTAGTGATTACTCATTTTTTTATCAAAAAGTCCGCATTGTTCATTAAATTATAAATAACTGCGTTTTACATTGGTCGGATGTGTGTACGCAACCCATAATGCAACCCCCAACAACTCTATTTTCAGTTTGACTAGCGAAAGTTCGCAACACTCGCTACATCAGTGTACTGCGGAATGTATTTTACTCCCAGGGACTTTTCCCACACGATTCAAGAATAGCGGCCCTGTGCTCTTCAAAGTATGAAAATCAGTTTTTTCGAAACTAAATCAGCGGTGTTATCCTTCCAAAAATCATGGAAAAACAAGTGAAAGGGGCCGTGAAACATTGGGCTCATGGGAATGGGCACAGTGATAGTCGGTATAATGACAAAAATATGTATTTCTTTATCCGATTCCCAAAAACGTGCTTAAAATAGCGTAAAAACTTGGTACTGGAGAAATTTGAAAAACACGCAAAGTCTTGCGATGAATGTGACAATGTGCACGGTGGGTGAAGCTGTGTAACCGGAAAAATTTCACTCCGAAACGGGTCACCAAGGATAGATTCAATACATTCATACACAATACATTCCGCAGTACACTGATGTAGCGAATGTTGCCTAAAATCGTGGTTTTTGGGCAACTTTCGCTACAGAAGTGTAGTACCTACGGATTATACAAAACTCCCAGGGACTTTTCTCACACGATTCAAGAATAGCGGCCCACTTGTTCACAAACGTACGACCATTGTATAACTATTACTAGTAGGTCAGCCTCGAATTTGGGATTTTGTCGCTAGATGTCGCCTAGAGCAATTAGCTCGCAACAAATTATCAGCGCATATGAGAAAAATTAAAATTTCTGTACCAAACCATCAACATTTATCAGTAAGTTGGGCGCCACGTTGAAATTTAAAGACAGCGTGATTTATAACTAATTTGAGCGACCAAACGACAAATGCTGAACACGCCACCTGCCCGTGCTTTCCGAAAATTGCACAATTTGAACGGCGGCTGGCCTACTAGGAGTAGTTATACAATGGTACGACACTCGGAGCGAACTTCAAAGTGGCGAATAAATAGTTGATGTTGACAGCAGTCAGCAGCGGAAAGTCACGGCCGTTGCTTGTCAAACTGAAAATAGAGTTGGTGGGGGTTGCATTATGGGTTGCGTACGCACATCCGATCAATGTAAAACGCAGTTATTTATAATTTAATGAACAATGCGGACTTTTTGATAAAAAATAAGTAATCACTAGTGTGTATTAACCTCTAGCCTATTACCCTGTTCGCTGCGACGCGTATTTTTCAACTTTGTGGCGGTTTTTCTTGCGATTTTGTAGCATTTGTTCGCAAATTTTGTATTTGACGCCAAAATTTGGCGCAAGCGTTGGGTATACCACTATAATGAAAGTTACTATTGAGCAGTGAAGCGAATTTTGAAATAGCCGGGCCAATTTTCACCTCAAATATCGGCCGTGGTGCATCTCACACTTTTCTATTTCATATTCCGTTACAGCATAATCAGAGTTCAACGCTAACATTCCGACCTTTAAACCACTCTCATTATGTATATCAGGTGTTGCTGGGTGGAGGCGATGAAGAAAATACCGAACCCCCGTATCCTGCCCGCCAATCCGCCATATGCTCACTTCTCAACCGATTTTCTCAAATTTGGTATCAATGGCTAGCCAATATGCGATATTCAGCGGCACGAGTTGCGCTGTAGGTTCGCAAAGCTAGGGGATGGAACTCATGCGTCTGCGCGAGCTAGGAAAAGTCAAAATCTGCAGATTTTCAGCCATCGATTTAACAAAGGAAAATAGATGACAAGAAACTCCTGACTTCCATGCTAGATTATGTGGAATGATGTTGTCCATGTGCATTGCTGTCGAAAAAATGAATTCCGCGCGTAGTGTTCCGAAAAGAACGAGAAAGCCGTTTTCAGTGTATAACTGGTTGCCTAGAAGGTGATGTTTTTTGGGAACACACATGAAATGGAACTGTAATGTTCTTTTCGTACGGTTTTTGCAGCCACGCACTCAACAAACTGCCCGCCATTTTTGAAAAAAAAAAACAGAAAACACAAAACCTCTGATATATTATACATATAACCCGATAAAATTTTAGTTACCATTTGTTTACATGCTTCATACCACTGACAGACAGGACGGCAACCGTAAGGCAGAGAAGAATACCAGAAGTAGGGCGGTATTTTCAAAAACACACCAACTGATAAACACGTTACCATATTCTCGCTCATTGTGTATCCAGAACTGATCCATGATTGCTGGTCTTGAACACAATGAAAGATCAAGAAACACTCTTTTTTCCATAGCTTATTTGAAAGTTTCATTTCCAGCCGTTTCAATAATAGACAATGTTGAAATTACGCTTTTTACATGTGTTAGCATACGGCACTATTCTCAAATCCCCTAGCATGGTTGCGCCAGCGCAGAAATGGCACTGAATTTCGCCTATTGGACACTGGGCAGGCTACCTTTCTCATATGAGAAAATGACCGACATGTCAAAATCCAAGATGGCGGAAGCACTTGCAAATATTATTTCTTTTGTCCTCATTGCTTTTTAATAAAAATTAGCAGCAAGTCAAAACCAATAATTATTATGAAGGAATAGACTTTGCTCGACAACTAAAGACCGCAACCAATCAAATCGGGTCAACTGCTGAGGAGCTACGGCCAGTTGAAGCGAAGCCTATTTTCCGTTTCTCTATTCCAACAAAGACGAATAAGGCCCATTTTCAATAGTTTTGGCCATCCTGAATATTGACATGTTGGCCATTTTCTCACATGAGAATGGTAGCCTGTCCAATTGGCTAGCCATTGATACCAAATTTGAGAAAATCGGTTGAGAAATGAGCATATGGCGGATTCGCAGACAGGATACCTAAATTTGGATCAATTATGCGGAAATGAAAAAAACGGAAAGTATGCTTCGCAACAGAGCTCGCAATAGCTCCTCAGCAGATGACCCGATTTTATTGGTTGTGGTCTTGAATTGACAAAAAAAAAGGTCTATTCCTTCATAATAAATACATTATTGGTTTTGACTTATAAATAAATAATGAATAAATATACCTAAAATGGAAAATAATAAGACTAGGTACTGAAAATATGTATGAAACGATTAAAAATATCTTGAAATCAACTAATTGACCAAATCTCTGCATATTCGTAGGATTATCAATGGAAATTCTGATTTCTGCAAATGCAAAATTTTAAGGACAAAATTCTGCAGATCTGGCAACACTGCACACATCACAAGAATCTAGGGGACAAACATACAGGCGACTTCTAAAATCATAATTTTTGATTGAAACTGGCGATTTCAAATCGAATTCCAGCCCAACATTTCTACAGGGTTATCAACTTAACAGTGTGAAATTGCCGAAAGTTCAATACGAGCGCGATTGTACAGGGTGGTCCATCCTTGCGTAATTATCCCATAGTGGTCTTACTGTTCAAGATGGAGAAAAAGATGTGATGGAGAAGTTATATGGTTTGATGAAACCAAACCGATAACCTAAAATTATTTTCAGCTATACAGGTGTCCCATTTTGACGGGATCAACCCGTCAATTTTTTTTAATGGAACATCCTATATTTTTTTTGCATCTTCATGTTCAACTTTTTCAACTGTATTATGCCTGGGTTTTTGTTTTTCAATTGTGGGGCAGTGCTACCAACTAAAAATTGAAAACTTGAAAAAATCGTAGCGGCCTTGCTTTTCAAAACTAAGAGATGAAGCTTGACATGGTGATTGTCAAGTCAAAGACCAATATCCCAATGTCAAAAAATTGCGATTTCACAAAAAAAACTTCAAATTTTATAATTTTCAAAGTATCATAACTCATTTTTTTCAAAAGGCATGCTCCTAATTTTATAAACTTTATAAACTTAAACTTTATTTTTCTCGAGATAATCGGAAATTTTCACAAAATTTGCTATTTTTTTTTTGTTTTTTTTTTCAAAAATTGAGTTGGCCGTGATGAATGACAGACAAGCCAAATAGTCCGCAACTCTCAGTTAGTCAGTCTCAATATTGTCGAACAAAGAAAAATGACTTTATGCGAGAGGAAATAATTGATATGATATTCTGGTAATAATCCAGATATCCAGGATCCCACTTTGTTTTCTTTTTGCGTTGAAGCCATTTTTTTTTTGTTCGACAGTATTCAGACTGACTGACAGCTGCTTACTATTTGGCTGGCCTGTCATTCATCACGGTCAACTCAATTTTTGAAAAAAATTAGCAAATTTTGTGAAAATTTCCGATTATCTCGATAAAAATGAAGTTCAAGTTTTTTTAGTTTTTAATTTTTAATTGGTAACACTGCCACACAATTGAAAAAAAAATACAGGCATAAGACAGTTGAAAAAGTTGAACATGAAAATGCAAAAAAATATAGGGGTTCCATTTAAAAAAATTGACGTTTCGTTATTCCTGCCAAAATGGGACATCCTGTATAGCTGTAAATAATTTCAAGTTATAGGTCTCATCAAACCAAATAACTTTTCTCTTGCATCTTTTTCTCTATCTTGAACGATAAGACTGCTATGGGATAATTACGCTAGGATGGACCACCCCCTGTATGTACAGTAAGGTGCAAACGCAATGTCCAGTCCTGGAGAAGTATTTTTGTTATCACTCCAAGCCTACGCCTGATTTACATGATGAAAGGCCCACCTAAATGCGCGAAATATTATAGCAATAAGCTAAAATTTTAGTTCCTTTCAACGGCCCTACTAACCTATCGCCTTCTAAACCAACTTTCCCGTGAAATAGCATTCAACAGTTTTATTCTATGATCCTGACCCGTTTATTGTAACCAACGTGTCGACAACACTGCCGAGCACTTCAGGCAGCGTTCACTGATTAATTAATGATTATTTTCAAGGACAAGGCAACACCACCAGTTCAGTTGGCATTCGTCAGAGTGTACTGTGGTCCTAACAATTCGTGTGTTGTACCGAATTCGACTTTGTCTGCGGCACATTTAGACACGTCAACAAAAGCGGCCATAATATTCCGAATTGCTGCGAAAAACGACAAGGGTTATGGTCCTGCAACGCAGGTCAGGTGGTTGCAAGGTACGTCCACTTTGTCTGATTGTAATTTTTTTATAGCTGGATAAACACAAGTTTCATTTTTGTTTTCAGATTCACAGTCCACAAACAAAACTGCAAAACGTGTGCAAGATGAGCGCCCGGGTTTCAATAAGAAAATCAAGTACGATAAGGAAGATAATTAAAATTAGAATGTCTGCATATACATTGAAATAGTTGATAGACAAAAACGGCGGGGCTGTAAATCTAATCTGTTCTTTGTGTCTTTTTTATCATTCATTCATTATCTATTGAAAATATCGAGATTGCTGAAATTGGACGTTATATTTTCTTTGTTGCTGCAGTTAGTAAAGACAGGAGCTCTACAAATGTATTTTTTGTCATCTGTTCCTGTTTCTTGACTCACAAAACTTTTATTAACATTCTAAAATGTATTTATTATTTACGATATATTAAAAAAAAAACTGTGTTAGTTGACTCCAAGTCCCATTTTATGTTTTAAGTAGAAGACAGTGCAGGAATCGTTTTTTGAGTAACCTACAGTTAGTTTGTGTGATATCTTTTCAAGATATCTTTTAGAAAAATGGCGTAAAAGGAATGGTTGACTGTGTAATACTTTTCTCTATTTTTTACTAAGAAGAAATCTTCATATTTTTAAAATCGTGAAGATCTTGTATTATTTGTAGATTGTTATTAATAAGGTAAGGCTTAGGAGTTTTGTTTATTGATGTTGTCCGTAGTGGAGATTGGTCAATTGCGGATATTATCACAAAGTTTTGCACATTTTGTTCTCACGTCATGCTTATTTTTTTAAGTATGTTTAATAAAAAATATATATCGCAACAGTGACTATTGTTGAAAGAAGAAACCATTTAAGATTTGATTACCTGTGCTGCATATGATTTTTGAAAGTGGAACTGTAAATATTTATAAAAAATTAATGTCATTTGATTTCTTTTTGATTGATAAATGCGTGTGTACATTTTATGAAAGGGACTCTTGAGATTGATTATTTATTAGAGTGTCATGCTGGTATAACTAATTTCAGGATGAGATTAATAGTACAGAAAACAAAATAAGGCTATCAAAAATTTGAGCGGTAAAATTGTAATTACTTGTAATAAATAATAATTCATTATTATGGTTTTGTAGACAATTATTGAAATATTGAAACGAAGTCAAATGTCTCTCAAATATTTTATAAATATAATTTCCGCATGTCATTAAAGTTATCTTTTATTTTGTGATCATGCAGGTGGTAGGTTTTGATTCAGAAAAAAGAATATTGACAACATTTTCGGTTGGCCTTTATTGAGTTGAAATGAAAAATCGTTTTTATATGTGGACTAAGCAATGTTTTATGGCATGCCATTTACTACTTTTCTTTGTGACTGGGACGAGAATGTTCAACAGAAACTAAGAGAATTACTCTGTGAACGTGCTGATTTTATGTGTATATATTTGAAACTGTGAGGCTTGATTTTTTTTTATTTATCGTAGTAGTTATTGAATGATTTATGTTATATAAAAAACATTAGTATGTATCCACAAATTGTTCCGACATTGTGTAAGACAGCCGTAAGGTTCCACTGGTTACTATGGCTAGCAGTCTCTTTCAACACTATTTCGAAACGAAAGGCCCGTCGTAAATTTTGTCCTTTTTTTAGTTTACCTTTATGTATTTCCTCCTCTAAAGCACAGATACGTTACTTTGAATCGCCTGTTTAACGAGAAGTCATTTGAATTTCTTTCCGTAACAAGTTTATTATATAATATAGCAATATTATATACCTACATCAGTTCATTTATATTAATATTTAAATTGTAAAAAAATATATTGCAAAAATAAACCATTCTGTTATAATATCACCTAATTCACTAGTCACGTTTTGTATTAAGTTTTCTATGTACATATTATGGGGACGCGTAGTGAAGTGGTAACATCGCGTTTGGCTTTGATCATAGAAGTGAAGTCATACACAGCGCGGCTCGTCTTTGGATGGGTTACCGCTACAACATGATGCTGTGGTAGGGCTCACGCGAAAGCGGGATACTGGCTCAAATCCCCCCTCAGCAAGGTTCTGGACAAACCTTCTGGGTACTTCCGCCCTCAAAAACTTCCTCTGGAGAACAGTGATTGGCTGTTGCTATTCACTCCTGGTTGAGAACCCACTTTTAAAGGTGGATTTATGCTCGCGAAGAATAAAAATAAAAAAAGATGGAGAGTAAAAATAAAGAAAGTAAGCCCCCGGCAACTGCCCATTTATACTCCAGAAAAAAATAAGAATAAGAAATGGTTTGAAACATTGCTCCTAGGTGTCACTCGAAGCATTAAAATGACAGTCGTCAAAATTTTTAGCTAGTTTTTAGCTTTATGCTGTTATTGTGATTGTTTTCCTACTAGTTTTATTTAGTGTTATACAGTATCAATCTGTAGATAATACTTGAATAGGTGGGTATATAAATGAATTTTTTACATCGCATTATTTCAAATTAATATTACAATGTTGATATCATGTGTAGTGTAGGTATCTACTTCTCAATCTAAATAGAGGTTTCCTAGATTGAGCGTCCCTTTCTGGCCCGTGACGTCACGTTCGATTGCGCAGTAAATCGTCGCAGTCCTAGTGTGCCAACATTGCCCCGATTCCATAAGCCGAACGTGTGTTTTGATGGTGTTATTATTGGTATTTATACAGTTTTCATAAGTAGTTATGAAAAATAAATGTTGTGGGCCACTATGCAAGTCCACAAGTTATACAGCGAATGTGTCCCTGAACATGGATCCATAAAATACGATGTGGCACTCGAAGAAGCAAAAAGAACCACAAGCCCTTCAGCGTTGTAACAGCAGGGAGCTTATCCTGCTTAGTTCATCAAGTATCATTAATTCAAGGGTACACTTGGCCACATTTTTGCATCAAACATTTCAAATTTATAGTGATGGTCATAATACACCATAAAAAATATTAAAAGTGGGACATGGGACACGCATTTACTTGGGCCGCTATTCTTGAATCGTGTGAGAAAAGTCCCTGGGAGTAAAATACATTCCGCAGTACACTGGTGTAGCTAATGTTGTCTAAAATCGTGGTTTTTAGGCAACTTTCGCTACAGAAGTGTAGTACGGATTATATAAAACTCCCAGGGACTTTTCTCACACGATTCAAGAATGGCGGCCCTGTGCTTTCTGCGCACGTCCATATATCGTTGATATATCCATAGTAACTTTCATTATAGTGGTATACCCAACGCTTGCGCCAAATTTCAACTTGCGCGCATGCTCGAATGGCGTCAAATACAAAATTTGCGAACAAATGCTACAAAATCGCAATAAAAACCGCCACAAAGTTGAAAAATACGCGCCGCAGCGAACAGTGTAATAGAGGTTAATACACACTAGTGATAACTTATTTTTCATCAAAAAGTCCGCATTGTTCAATTAATTATAAATAACTGCTCTCCTTGGTGACCCGTCGTTTCGGAGTGAAATTTTTCCGGTTACATAGCTTCACCCACCGTGCACATTTGTCACATTCCTCGCAAGACTTGACGTGTTTTTCAAATTTCTCCAGTCCCTACCAAGTTTTTACGGTATTTCAAGCACGTTTTTGGGAATCGGATAAAGAAATACATAGGTTTTTTTGGCATTATACCGACTATTACTAATTTTTCCTTCGCGACAACATATTTGTTGCGCAGTTTACGTGTTCCTACTCGGTTCTGCGCCGTTCATTGGATCACCTAAAATTTTGTGCCACACCATGGAACATGTGCCGTCTGGTGGTATTTGTACCGTCTAGGTGGAAAGCACCCAGTAGACAGCAGCGAAAAGTCACGGCCGTTGCTTGTCAAACTGAAAATAGAGTTGGTGGGGGTTGCATTATGGATTGCGTATACGCACATCCGATCAATGTAAAACGCAGTTATTTATAATTTAATGAACAATGCGGACTTTTTAATGAAAAATAAGTAATCACTAGTGTGTATTAACCTCTAGCCTATTACCCTGTTCGCTGCGGCGTGTATTTTTCAACTCTATATGGCGGTTTTTCACGTCATTTTCTAGCATTTGTTCGCAAATTTGGTATTTGACGCCATTACATCAGAAGACGAGTATGCGCGCTGATGGCGCGCTGGATAATGAAAGGTTCTATTACAAAAATAGTTGTATACGCGCATCAAATGCCTCTCTGGCAAATTCTTCCCTGAGGAATTTTCATTTGCAATATTCATTGAGAAGTTCGTTATATTTTTTAGCGACTTTCCCAGCATGGTGGGCTTCAAAATTTAAAAAATAAAACACACTTTCAACACGGCGGAGCAATGTGAATACAAATGGCGCGATCACTCATGGCACACTGTGCGCAGAACGTGCCGAAAACAGCTGCGCGGAATCGCGGATTCTCCATCTCTCTTTTGAGGAAACCTGTATTATTGCAGTAATAGACAAAAACACTGATGAGAACTTGTGAGGATAACTGGTAGATAGCGCCACTTTTGGACCGCCGTTACGAAGTAACCTTTGGGAGTTTCTCGCCTACCAAAAGACAGGCGGTTTCAGGCAACTTTTGCTACATCAGTGTACTGCGGATTGCATAAAATCAGCCCCCCATCGTCATCGGCAAAGCTCGACTACTCTCGTCACTCTTTGGGCTTATCGTCGAGCAGAAGTTTCAACTTGTTAAGGTGCGCTCAGTCAGCTTATTTAAGGTGCGTTCAGTCAGCTTATTTAAGGTGGGTTCAGTCAGCTTATTTAGTCGTTGTTTTAGTTTTAGTCGTTGTCGTAACAGAGAAGAGCGTTCATACAGCAAGATTTAGTCGTAAGAATTGACCAATAGGAGCTCGAATGATACTGCGCGAACCTTCATCTTCATACGGTCCGTGTTCATAATGGGTAGTGTTAATATGAAAACTCGTAAAAAACAAGCATAAATAAGTATTCGCTTACATTTATGAGGAGTACAACTCCTCTGAAATCGAAGCAAATGCTTATGCTATTTTTTTTATTAATACATACAACCCATTACCATCACCATCCATGCTCATACCTTATACCGGTAATTACGCAACCTGCAAGTCGGTATCTTACGACAGAGTTCGGAATTCTTACGACTAAAATTAAAACTAAAACTCTGTATGAACGCCGCGCATCAGACATCGCAGCCTATAGAAACGCCTCGTTTCTCAGCAACAAATGGCAGTAAATCAACTTAAACGACCTAGAAAACTTATTCCAGTTGAGGATCATGAGTTTTCTTGGATTTTAATTTTTAGGCCTTCGAAAGTCGCGATTTCGAAGCGTTTTCCAAAGTTTCAAACCCAAATATCTCGGAAATGAAGCCTCTAATCAAAATTTTACAAGAGTAACTTTTTTGTCTGAATTGAACAAGGAATTCAAAAAAGTATAATTTTTTAAGAATATCCAGTGACGTAGAAAATGAGGTGGGAGAAGTTGAACAATCCCCCAGTATCTACGCCACTGGACAATTTTGACAAAAGTTATCTACGTCAAGTGATGGGTATTTATTTCATAAGTATTTGTACCTTTGGTGAAAATCGCTTTGATGACTTGAGAGTTATTGCAAAAAGATGATTTTAGAAACTGAACTTTGAAGGGCTCTATCTCCCGTAGTAAGCGTTTTGGAAAAAAATTGAATTATGCATGTCGACCTAGTTTTCGATGGACTATCGAATGGTGAATTATTGCTACTATAACCTGGACCACCCTGTATAGGACGTCTCCTTCTTGCATGTACTTACGTCGTAGGACAAGTAATGGAAAGAAGGGGCATTTTACAGTGGAAATAGTGGTTTCCTCAGGAAACTACGGTCGACGAACGTGATGTTGTGGTGGTTTCTACCTACCGTGAAAAGTTGGTGGCTGAAGTCGAGAAGTAGTGGTCGTCAACAATTACCCAAATTTGACTGAAATTGGTTGAACGGTTCAAGAGCTATGCAAAAAAAACTGTTTTTGAAAAACAACTTTGAAGGCCTGTATCTCCGTTATTATACGTTTTGGAGGGTATGTTTATTGACAAAAGTCCCCTTATTTTTCAATTTCCTATCTCCCTGTCAGTTTTGTAACACTTATCGGAATAAGGGTGGACACTCTGTATAAATGCGAAAACAAAAAAAAAATCTCTCGCTGGCTGAAAATCATGATGCATTCATAGCTGATCAAAATGTTTATGAACTAAATAAAATAAATAAATAATATACCATTGTTTCTCAATCGCTGTCACACTGTAACAAAGATCTGGATTATGTACTTCGATTTAAAAAAAAAATGAAGCACAATAGTTTCATTAAAGCGAAATATATGATGATGTATGTAAAGGTTGGCAAATAATGCGTTTTCTCTATTTTAGATGAGTTTCGCGAGTTGTGCATTCTTTATTGTTGTTAAAGATTGTTTATATTTGACCGATCATCCTTAAACGTCGTCGGTATCAACCTGCAATAGTCAAGATTCGATTAACGAAAGAATGAACTGGATATGTTCAACCGTTCGGAAGATATGGAAGAATCTCTGTGGAAGATTTAGGTGAATTTTGTTAAGGTGCGTTCAGTCAGCTTATTTAGCCGCAAGTTTTAATTTTAGTCGTAAGCGCTGCATCGCTTATTGGCTGTTCTGAGGAGGCTGGTTCATAAGAGCCAATGTGCGTCCCTGCGCTTGCGACTAAAATTAAAACTTGCGGCTAAATAAGCTGACTGAACGCACCTTAAGAACCATAGACAAAGAAAAAGGGAAATTCTAAAATGCAGGTCAGCCAGCCTGCAGGCCAGCAGAAATCGTACCTATACCCCATTCACTTGCCTTCTGGAACACATACCTACCCACTCATATGCCTTCTACGTCGGCGAAATATTCTTGCAGGTCGGTATATACTGTCGGTTGCTGTCACCTTTCCCGAGCACTCCCAGACAATTTTCGTGGTCCTCCAGGTCCTTGGACTTTTGCTGCTGGCGATCAAAGTGAGAAGATTTTGCAGGTCGGCAAAATATTCTTGCAGGTCGGCATACAGGCCGTTGCTGTCACCTTCTCCGAGCACTTCCAGACAATTTTCGTGGTCCTCCAGGTCCTTGGACTTTTGCTGCTGGTAATCAAAGTGGGAAAATTTTGCAGGTCGGCTAAAATTCTTGCAGGTCGGCATACAGGCCGTTGCTGTCACCTTCTCCGAGCACTTCCAGACCATTTTTGTGGTCCTCCAGGTCCTTGGACTTTTGCTGCTGGCGATCAAAGTGAGAAAATTTTGCAGGTCGGCAAAAATTCTTGCAGGTCGGCATACAGGCCGTTGCTGTCACCTTCTCCGAGCACTTCCAGACCATTTTTGTGGTCCTCCAGGTCCTTGGACTTTTGCTGCTGGCGATCAAAGTGGGAAAATTTTGCAGGCCGGCAAAAATTCTTGCAGGTCGACCTACGGGCCGTTGCTGTCACCTTTCCCGAGCCCTCCTAGACAATTTTTGTGGTCCTCCAGGTCCTTGGACTTTTGCTGCTGGCGATCAAAGTGAGAAAATTTTGCAGGTCGGCAAAAATTCTTGCAGGTCGGCATACAGGCCGTTGCTGTCACCTTCTCCGAGCACTTCCAGACCATTTTTGTGGTCCTCCAGGTCCTTCGACTTTTGCTGCTGGCGATCAAAGTGAGAAAATTTTGCAGGTCGGCAAAAATTCTTGCAGGTCGGCCTACAGGCCGTTGCTGTCACCTTTCCCGAGCCCTCCCAGACAATTTTCGTGGTCCTCCAGGTCCTTAGACTTTTGCTGCTGGCGATCAAAGTGGGAAAATTTTGCAGGTCGGCAAAAATTCTTGCAGGTCGACCTACGGGCCGTTGCTGTCACCTTTCCCGAGCACTCCCAGACAATTTTCGTGGTTTTCCAGGTCCTTAGACTTTTGCTGCTGGCAATCAAAGTGGGAAAATTTTGCAGGTCGGCTAAAATTCTTGCGGGTCGGCGTACAGGCCGTTGCTGTCACCTTTTCCGAGCACTTCCAGACAATTTTCGTGGTCCTCCATGTCCTTGGACTTTTGCTGCTGGCGATCAAAGTGGGAAAATTTTGCAGGTCGGCAAAAATTCTTGCAGGTCGGCCTACAGGCCGTTGCTGTCACCTTTCCCGAGCCCTCCCAGGCAATTTTTGTGGTCCTCCAGGTCCTTGGACTTTTGCTGCTGGCGATCAAAGTGGGAAAATTTTACAGGTCGGCAAAAATTCTTGCAGGTCGGCATACGGGCTGTTGCTGTCACCTTCTCCGAGCTCTTCCAGACAATTTTCGTGGTCCTCCAGGTCCTTGAACTTTTGCTGCTGGCGCAGGTCAGCCTACAAGCCGTTGCTGTCAGCTTTCCCGAGCACTTCCAGACAATTTTAGTGGTCCTCCAGGTCCTTGGACGTTTGCTGCTGGCGATCAAAGTTGGAAAGTTTTGCAGGTCGACGAAAATCTTGCAGGTCGGCATACAAGCCGTTGCTGTTACCTTCCCGAGGACTTCCAGTCAAATTTTGTTGTCCTCCATGTCCTTGGACGTTTGCTGTCGACGACCAAAATGCGAAATTTTCGCAGGTCGGCAATAGTATATTACATATCGAGACGGGAAATACATCATTACTGCTGAGGGCTCATAGGGCTAGCCCGAAGCAGGAATGATGTATTTACCGTCGAGAGTATGTATACTATTTACTCACAACCATGTACTCAGCTTGCAGGATTACAGGCGTTAATTTTGCTGAAACGGGTTCAGGAAATACTGATTCCTTTCTAAAGCTACCATTTCTTCACTTTCTCGGGAGGTCGGCGATGGGTCACTACCCGAACTCCCACTAGGTATGTGATGAATCAATTACCATATTGGTTGTGAGTAAAAGTTTTTGCCGACTTGCAAAAATTTCGCACTTTGGTCGCCAGCAGGAATAGTACAAGGACCTGGAGGACCACGAAAATTGTCTGGAAGTGCTCGGAGAAGGTGACAGCAACGGCCAGTATGCCGACCTGCAAGAATTTTCGCCGACCTGCAAAACTTTCCAACTTTGATCGCCAGCAGCAAACGTCCAAGGACCTGGAGGACCACGAAAATTGTCTGGGAGTGGTCAGGGAAGGTGACAGCAACGGCCCGTAGGCCGACCTGCAAGAATTTAGGCCGACCTGCAAAATTTTTCCACTTTGATTGCCAGCAGCAAAAGTCCAAGGACCTGGAGGACCACGAAAATTGTCTGGGAGTGGTCGGGAAAGGTGACAGCAACGGCCTGTATGCCGACCTGCAAAAATTTTTGCCAACCTGCAAAATTTTCTCACTTTGATCGCCAGCAGCAAACGTTCAAGGGCCTGGAGGACCACAAAAATTGTCTGGAAGTGCTCGGAGAAGGTAACAGCAACAGCCTGTATGCCGACCTGCAAGAATTTTTGCCGACCTGCAAAATTTCCCCACTTGGATTGCCAGCAGCAAAAGTCCAAGGACCTGGAGGACCACGAAAATTGTCTGGAAGTTCTCGGAGAAGGTGACAGCAACGGCCTATATGCCGACCTGCAAGATATTTCGCCGACCTGCAAAATTGACTCATTTTGATCGCCAGCAGCACAAGTCCCAGGACCTGGAGGACCACGAAAATTGTCTGGAAGTGCTCGGAGAAGATGACAGCAACGGCCTATATGCCGACCTGCAAGAATTTTTGCCGACCTGCAAAATTTTCCCACTTTGATTGCCAGCAGCAAAAGTCCAAGGACCTGGAGGACCACGAAAATTGTCTGGAAGTGCTCGGAGAAGGTAACAGCAACGGCCTGTATGCCGACCTGCAAGAATTTTTGCCGACCTGCAAAATTTCCCCACTTGGATTGCCAGCAGCAAAAGTCCAAGGACCTGGAGGACCACAAAAATTGTCTGGAAGTGCTCGGAGAAGGTGACAGCAACGGCCTGTATGCCGACCTGCAAGAATTTTTGCCGACCTGCAAAATTTTTCCACTTTGATTGCCAGCAGCAAAAGTCCAAGGACCTGGAGGACCACGAAAATTGTCTGGGAGTGGTCGGGAAAGGTGACAGCAACGGCCTGTATGCCGACCTGCAAGAATTTTTGCCGACCTGCAAAATTTTCCCACTTTGATTGCCAGCAGCAAAAGTCCAAGGACCTGGAGGACCACGAAAATTGTCTGGAAGTGCTCGGAGAAGGTAACAGCAACGGCCTGTATGCCGACCTGCAAGAATTTTTGCCGACCTGCAAAATTTTTCCACTTTGATTGCCAGCAGCAAAAGTCCAAGGACCTGGAGGACCACGAAAATTGTCT
Source organism: Anaspis maculata (assembly GCA_949128115.1). Classification (NCBI taxonomy): domain Eukaryota; kingdom Metazoa; phylum Arthropoda; class Insecta; order Coleoptera; family Scraptiidae; genus Anaspis; species Anaspis maculata. Next base: position 13,253,514 of record OX421968.1, read on the forward strand.
GGGAGTGGTCGGGAAAGGTGACAGCAACGGCCTGTATGCCGACCTGCAAAATTTTCTCACTTTGATCGCCAGCAGCAAACGTTCAAGGGCCTGGAGGACCACGAAAATTGTCTGGAAGTGCTCGGAGAAGGTAACAGCAACGGCCTGTATGCCGACCTGCAAGAATTTTTGCCGACCTGCAAAATTTCCTCACTTGGATTGCCAGCAGCAAAAGTCCAAGGACCTGGAGGACCACGAAAATTGTCTGGAAGTTCTCGGAGAAGGTGACAGCAACGGCCTATATGCCGACCTGCAAGATATTTCGCCGACCTGCAAAATTGACTCATTTTGATCGCCAGCAGCACAAGTCCCAGGACCTGGAGGACCACGAAAATTGTCTGATAGTGCTCGGAGAAGGTGACAGCAACGGCCTATATGCCGACCTGCAAGAATTTTTGCCGACCTGCAAAATTTCCCCACTTGGATTGCCAGCAGCAAAAGTCCAAGGACCTGGAGGACCACGAAAATTGTCTGGAAGTGGTCGGGGAAGGTGACAGAAACGGCCTGTATGCCGACCTGCAAGAATTTTTTGCCGACGTAGAGGGCATATGAGTGGGATAGGTATGTGTTCCACAAGGCAAGTGAATGGGGTATAGGTACGATTTCTGCTGACCTGCAAAATCGGCTGACCTGCATTTTAGTGACACCCAAAGAAAAATGAGTTGCCTGTAGCATGGCGTCATCTACCGGCTTCTAACAAGAGGTCAAACGTCAAACACTACGTGCGCAAACCGCCAAACAATCAAACGTCTATGAATCAAACAAACAGAAAACGCACAAGCAAACAATCGAACATAAACATACCGTTTGAAAGTGACAAGAAGTGTCATAAAACATAACCTCAAAAAAGGCCAGTTCGATGGATGCTTATTTGAAACGAAAAATAGACTCCGGTGAAGGAAGCAACAGCAAAAAGGCCAAATATGAAGTCTGTCCTCATGGGGACAAGTGCTACAGGAGGAATCCTCACCATTTCAAGGAGTTCGACCATCCTCACCTAACCAAACTTTTGAAACAAACTGAAGTGGTGATTCCTAGCGCATTTCCGTTGGAAAAGAGTGTCTATTTGGAACAACTTGCGATTCTGAAGCCGCTTTGCGTGGCAGCTCAGACTTTTAGTAAGCCGGGCCCCAGTCGAGCTAAAGCAGAAACTTTGGAGGCCGCCCCTGCTCCGGGTACCATGTTGGACAAGTTGAACTACGCCAAGCCCTACAATTTGTTCTTCACGACAATACCAAAATCGCCATCGACTCAGACCCAGAAGAATGCAATTACATTCACCGATCTGCTCTGTCCCAGTTTGGGTAAACTGCAGTCGTCTTTGCAAATCAATTTCATGATCGACATTGGGTGGCTGATGGAGCAGTACCAGGCCCGAAGTTTACAGAAAAAACCGTTAACTATACTCTACGGCGATGATTCGTTCCCAGGTAATCAATCTATTTCATACTGGTCAAACTGGTTCATACTTTCGTATAAATAGGACCTTTGCAGAATTACCTGAGCACGCTTACATTTTGGTTGGAATGATTGTCAAAGCAGCTCAAAATCAACCTAGACAGCGTCAACATCTCCTACATTTTGCCAACCAATGTGTCATTTACGTCTGTCTCTTTCTTCATATTTCTGCAAACGTCTTTTGTTCTTATAGGAAACAAAAAATCGGTTGTGTCACCCCAAAATTTTCCCGACGAGTAGCAAGAAATGGGTGGAAATTTTTGTATGAGACGTCCCTTCGGTTGGGAAGTTACAATTTGAGAAAATGATTGCAGAATTGAGATGTTTCCCTTGATAAGGGCTTGATTCTGAGCTCCATCATTTGAGTCTGGTCTCGATAAGCTAGGCCGGTTACTCATTTTAAAGTGGAAAACTCTCGGAAAACTTGAAGAATTTCAAGAGAAATTGCCTGAAAATGTTCAAAAATCACTTACCCTTTGTTTGAAAAAAGTTAGTATAAATCTGTTCACAAGGTAAAAAGTTACAAATTTGTAGTTTTTCACAAGGAACCAAATTATGTAGAAAGAAAAGCAAGTGAGGCAGTCAGACGCATTGGTACATGGATGAAGGTAAACGATCTGAAACTGGCGCCACAGAAAGATTGAAAATAATTTGCCGGAAATTGAAAATTTTAAAAATCTGAATTTTCCGGGAAAACCTTAAATCTTTCTCCAAATCATCTTATTATGAAGATTGTCAATTACGGCTTCACTTTAAGCTCCATCATTCAAGTCCGGTTTCGATAACCCAGACCAGTTTTACATTTTCAACAGGGAAATTCCCGGGAAATTGAAAAGAAAATTATTGGAAAATGTTCAAGAGCCAGTTACCTCTTGTTTTAAAAAAAATGGTGAAAAGAAGCTGCTCACGGGATAAAATATTGGAAAACTTGCAGTTTTTCCGGAGATGAAAACTCGGAAACCGTGTTTCGAAAATTTTCCCTCCAAAAATTATTTCAATATTTTCTCTAACTTTCATTCCCAGCATGTCTGCACCCAAGTCTGCACCTAAAATGAATATTTCGTGGGATCGTAGGGCTCACCACATGTCAAAGTTTACATTGCAGTTTTTAGCGCACTTTCCCAAAAAATGGGAAAAAGGCGCTTTTAGCTTCACTTTGTCCGTCCGTCCGTCCGTCCGTACCCGGGATAACTCCTCAGGGAAGAAAGATATCGATGTGGTGTAAACGCTGATCAATAGTACATATGTCCAGGATGTCAAGTTGATTTTTGTATTTTTGTTATTCTGTCGCCATCTTTGATCCGCCATTTTGAATTTCTTTAAAAGTGATCCGATTGTAATGAAATTTGCAAGCAATGTAAACCACATCAAGATCTATCCAATTTTCGACAATTGATGCTCCGCCGCCATCTTGTATTATCACTATTGAACATGTTTCGAAGTGATAGAACTAGGAGAATTATCCCTCAACGAAAAGAGATATCGATGTGGTGTAAACGTCAATCGAATGCGTACGTGACCGCCATTTGAAGTTGATCAATGATTTTTGTCACTTGGTCGCCATCTTTGATCCGCCATTTTGAATTTCTCTGAAAGTGGTCCGATTTGAGTGAAAGTAGGCGATGTGAACTTCAATTAGATACATCCAATTTTCGACAATTGATGCCCCGCCGCCATCTTGTATTCTCACTATTGAACATGTTTCGAAGTGATAGAACTAGGAGAATTATGCCTCAACGAAAAGAGATATCAATATGATGCAAACGCCAATGAAATGCGTCGTGTCTACCATATAAAGTTGATCAATGATTTTTGTCACTTGGCCGCCATCTTTGATCCGCCATTTTGAATTTCTCTGAAAGTGGTCCGATTTGAGTGAAATTTGCAGGCGATGTGAGCTTCATCAGGATACATCCAATTTTTGACAATTGATGCCCCGCCGCCATCTTGTATTCTCACTATTGAACATGTTTCGAAGTGATAGAACTAGGAGAATTATGCCTCAACGAAAAGAGATATCGATGTGGTGCAAATGCCAATCAAATGCGTACGTGTTCACCATAGAAATTTGACCAATGATTTTTGTCACTTGGCCGCCATCTTTGGTCCACCATTTTTAATTTCTCTGAAAGTGGTCCGATTTAAGTGAAATTCACAGGCGATGTAAACTTCATCAAAATACATCCGATTTTGGACAAATGATGCTCTGCCGCCATCTTGGCCGCCATATCGAAATTTCTTATCACTTGACGATTTTGATGGAGCTTGGGACTTCCCTTTGTTTCGTATGGTCATTCTTATTATCCAGCCAAATTCCAACATTCTGCCGCCATATTGAAATCTCTCAATAGTGGAACGACGGTTTTCATGGAACTTAGAACTTACCCTTGTCTATAGTAGGTACGATCATTTTGATTTTTAAGCCAAATTTCATGATTCTGACGCTATTTTGGCCGCCATATTGAAATTTCTGCCCAAATAAAGATTGAACCCTATTCAACATCTTGCGTTCACTAATCCTTCAAAAAGGAAGTGCACTACTGAGCGTCATGCCCATGAGGCATATTCGCTTGTTTCAAATTCACGGAATGTACTAATTTCATTAAAAAAAAATCGGTTGTGTCACCCCAAAACTTTCTAGTATCCAGGAACCTATGGAAATTTTACTCGTGAAAATCACCCTTGTCAGTGTAAATCTCGAGATTTTCCCTTGCATACAAGAGACACTGAAACACATAACATGCAGGAATAGTCAGCAGTCCCAAGAACTTTAAAAGAGGTCTGCAGTGATCTGCCATTTTAGCCCCACAAAGTATGCGAACTACTTTTTTAAATTATTTTTAAAACTCTCGCTAGCTGTGGTGAGAAACCCCACAAAACTATGCCATAGTTGACCAAGCTCGAAAAGTTGGCGTGGTATAGAGTGAGAGCAGTTTCCATGTTCACGTAATTTTTTATTTTTCGGATTTGATACACCACCTTGCTCAACTTCCCAGCCAGGTCATCTATATGTGGTGCCCATGAAAGTCTGGGATCCATAACAATTCCAAGGAATCTGACAGGATCACCCCCCATCCGGTCCCGAGTGGAGAAAGTTATATTTTGTGTCTTGTCGACATTCACATGTAATCGATATACACTTCTGAGCAAAAGTTAAGGGCCACTTTTTCAAATGTGAATAACTCACAAACGCTTTTTTTGATTTTGACGAATTTTCGCACAGAGGTGGTCTTATGTGTTGTAAAGACAAGTGTGAAGTGGCGCACTCACCAATCCATAGGTTTGTGTAGAGAGGTCTTCGACTGTTGCTTTGCAGAAATGCGTAATTTTTAGTGAAATCAAAGCATTGGATTTTGGACAAAATGGAGGTTCATCCAATTGAAAACATCTAGACAACAAAGCAAACTAGGGCCATAGTTTAATTTTAGGAATGACAAACGATTCTTACATGATTTTTTACGTGGGTTTCGAATCTGTTCACACAAATTTTTAGTGGTACATCGCTTACAGGGTGCAACATCGAAATATTTTTCTTAAATCGTACACCCTGTGTTTTAACATGGAAATCGATTCCGTCTTTCATCCTGATTACGAATATATATCACACGTTATATCATATGGGTTAATCAACAAAACGCCTGTGGAAAAATTGATAAATTTTGGTTCTTTTTTGAAAATTTCAAACTTGTCTTATGGACCAAAAGCCCCCGAAAATTTTCTCCTACGACCAGATTTTCGATTAAGGGGGATTCGTAATTCGACAAATCGAATCATTTACATAAAAGTTCAACATGGCGGCTCGAAAGTGACAAAAAGTGACATTTGACCTTGAAATTCCAATTACTTGAACCAGATATGAGTGTGTTCCCAGTTCCAATGAAATCGGATCACTTTCTTGGAAGTTCAACATGGCGGCACAAAATGATCAATATCTTTGCCACTTTATCTTCGATTTTCAAAATTCAAAAACGATACTGGAGCTGAAACACCAATATTCATAACTGTGCTATAGCACATTTCGTGGAACTTATGCGCAAGCGTGATATCGAACATTGACGGATAAGCGAGTCTGCCGTCAACTGTCGAATTTTGCGCGAGATCCGTTTTCTCAGAGACTCTCACCTGCTCTCTGTTTCGTGATGTTTCGAAATGGTACAGACACGCGCCGGCTGTCTGATTTGCAGCCCCCAAAAGCGTACCATTTTGTAGCGCCTTGTTTTAAACGATGCACGTTCATTTCCATGTGGAAATTAGCACGTTGGAATTTCACGGTTTGTTGGTTATGTCGGTTTGTTATTGTTATTGACTCGCAGGACTTTCATTTTCTGCCAAAAATCTCGTGCATGCGCTCAGCTCCGTGCAAAAAGTGTGACCTTGAAAATTCCATGAAATGACCTATTGGAATGCATGAATTTTTTGGAGGGTAATCGCGCTTGTACTGAACTTTCGGCAATTTTACACTGTTCCATTGATCACCCTGTAGAAACTTCATGAAACGTTGTTCGTATTTGATGTGATTTAAACATGAAAACAAAGGATTGGGCTATCGAACACTGAAAACCGATATGAAATCGCTGACGGCAATCAAAAGTTATGATAATTTTAGAAATGATAGATTCTTTTGATGTTTCATGTGTGTATGTCTGTAACCTTCCACGATAACAGCCGCAATGTGTATCCGATCGACTTGAAATTTGCATGGTTTCACCGTCGAATGAGCCCATTAGTTTTTGGCGGTCATCTGCCAAACGGAAGTGTCACTATCAAAAAATGACAGAAGCTATATCTCACGGAACTTGACTTGCGATATGCCGTTTGAACACCCATAAAAAGCTGTATCCAGAACAGTCAAAAGTATTGCCCTATCTGTCAAATAATAAAAAATGTCGAGTTTAAAATATTACCATTCAGTTATTCATGATCTATTCGATGGATTGGGACCAAATTTGGCAGGAAGCAACACAGCAAAAGAGTCAAATTAAGTCTGCAGTTGCAATTTTCCACCATTTTCCAGTCGGGCGTTATGAATTTTCAAAATTTTTCCTAGCCGTTGCCAGAGAGACTCTCGCCCGTATTTTGACCAGGACGACTCGCTTTTGATGCAAGACTCCACTCAAAAATTCACTCCTGCTCGGCGATCGATTTTTTCGAAAAATTCCCACTGATATCGAAAGTAGATTGGATTGGGCGTCGGCGTCGTGCAGACCCATTTTCAAAATCGGAACTGTTCCGGTTTTCCGACGGTATTTTTTTCAAAATGAAATTAGCACATTCCGTGAATTTGAAAATACTGCAATGCAAACTTTGACATGCGGTGAGCCCGAGAGCCCCTCGAAATATTTATTTTAGGACAGAAATGCTGGGAATGAAAGTTGCAGAAAAGATTGAATTAATTTTTGGAGGGAAAATTTTCGAAATCGGACCCATGGTTTCCGAGTTTTCGTCTCTAAAAAAACTGCAAATTTTCCAACTTTCAATTCCGTGAACAGATTTTCACTTTTTTTTAAACAAGAGGTAACTGGCTCCTGAACATTTTTCAATAATTTTCCTTTCAATTTTCCGGTAATTTCCCTGTTGAAAATGTAAAACAGGCCTGGGTTATCGAGACCAGACTTGAATGATGGAGCTCAAAGTGAAGCCGTAATTGAAGATTTTTACAATTTGATGATTTGGAATGAGATTTGAGGTTTTCCCGGAAAATTTAAATTTTCAAAATTTTAATTCCCTGCAAATTATTTCAGTCTTTCTGTTGTGCCAGTTTCAGATCGTCCACCTTCATCCAATGCGTCTGACTGCCTCACTCGCTTTTCTTTTACACAATTTGGTTCCTTGTGAAAAACTGCAAATTTTTAACTTCTTAGCCTGTGAACCGATTTATACCAACTTTTTTTAAACAAAGGGTGATTCTTGAACATTTTCAAGCAATTTCTCTTAAATTCTCTAAGGTTTCGAGTTTTCCACTTTGAAATGAGTAACCGGCCTATCGAGACGGGACTCAAATGAGGGAGCTCAAAATAAAGCCCTTATTAGAGGAAATATCTCAATTCTTCAATCTTTTTCACAAATTCTAACTTCCCACCTAAAATTTCCATCCGTTCCTTGCTACTCGTCGGGGAAGTTTTGGGGTGACACGACACAACCGATTTTTTTACATTTTCAAGAGCAATAAAGAAGATTTGATTGATTGATTGATTGATTGATTGATTGCTTGATTGATTGATTGAAACAACTGTCGCCCATTTTTCGAAACAGGGATCATCCGAGGGATCATCGGTCTCATCTTTTTCACCAAATTATCAATTATGATCTAAAAGCGGTGCTTAGAAAAAATCACGCAACTGGTGAAGTGGGGTCGATCTGACCCAAAACAAAACAATTTTTGAAATATCCGGCGTTTGGGGAATAATCTCGATGCGTGCTCGTGCTTGCGATCTAGTGAGGGCACAGAATGTGAGGGTCCAGACAGGAAGCTACATGGCGGGGCCGCTTCTCCCATTACTCCTAAAAGCACAGCACAACTTATTTTCGCTTGCGTCAGTCAGACCCCACCTCACTAGCTACGGGTTAACCACGAATATAAACTAAATAAGTAAAAGTGACTAAAAACATGACTATAAATTATTACTAATTGATCTTTTATTCTTATCTAAATATATTCAATTTACAAGAGACTGCAGGACGGCATTGAAGGAATAAGAGGTCTAAAGGCCGTATCAGACGCGTATAATTCTGTTTCGAGATATTCATAATAAGACATTTCGATATTTGTAATATTTCATACAGCAAAATGACGTCTGTGGCTTTTTTTTGGCAGAAATACAATGCAGCTCAAACTGGTCCACTACATTGTAGGTTATTTGTTCACAAATCTCGTGACCGTCTGATTCGACCCATTTCGATATTAATTTGGCTTCATAGCCGCTTTCGAGCTGCTCCGGGTAGATCACTAGATAGAGAAGGTGAAGTGACCTACCCCGAGCAGCTCCTGCTGGCAAAACGAAAACGCCTCAAGTATGGCTCATAGATCGTATAGCCTGTTGTATAGCCTCAATTGGCTATTCCGTTTGGGCAGGTGCGCATGCGTAAAAGCGCCAAATTTTGAAATTTTTTGTACACCTGTCAGTTTAATGGCAACGCTGCATGCTTTGTCTAGCCCCCTGACTAGCTACTGGTTCCTGGCTGTCACTTTGTTACACCGTAAACGCATCTCTTCGTTACACCGTAAACGCATCTCTTCGTAGCTCCTTTGAACTTCCTTCTCGGTAAAACCATTTTCAACAAGTTGTGTTCTTGCGTCAAAACATGAGTAAATGAAATGGAGCTTAGATAGAAACGAGAAGTGTCATAGTTGTCAAAAGTGACGGTTGGCGCCGATCTCTTGTTGTTTCGAGCACTGTTGCCATTTTCCTTGTTCCTGTACTTCCACAAATGATCATTGAACTTGATTCCAATTTAAACATTTCCTTTGGAGACCAAAATGGTAGCTAAAATTCAGCCAAATTATTTGTGGCATTTTGGGTACACTACGGTATTTTCTATGTAGTACTTATTTTCGATATCGGTGTACGAAACTATAAAATTTGCGCTAAACATGCGCAAAAAAAAAACCCGACCTACTTGTTGCCAAAGGCTTTTGGAATTGTTTTGTTGGACCAGAAGTCATCTTCCTGCACGAATCCAAAGTTTTCGAGTGACCTGTGAGATGACAAAAATGTCATTCCGAATTAAAATCGTTGCTGCCTGGTTATCGACACTGACACTGAGCTTGTTTACGCGAGGCTTAGCAGTGATTTTAACAGTGGTTAGTTAGGAGTGTTTACACGCGCCGACCAAAATGACAGCCCCTTAACCAGGGAGACATCTGTCAAAGAAGTGTCAAAACGAAATTTAACCATAACCACACTTTCTAGAGATCATAACAAAATATAGTTGATCATCAATTATCAATTTTAATAAACAGGTGCTCACAGGTCATCCAACATTCAACCCAACCCATAAATCTGCTATAAATCCAACCGATTTCTGGTTTGCACATGCGTCGTAATGTGCATGGGCGTTTACGTGCGATTGTCAACACTTATTTGCTTACTAAATGCAATTCAAAATCACATTTAGCTAAGCTCAACAGCTGTTGCGAAACTTGCGTTTAGAGGTGTTTATGCGGACTATAAAAATTATGTTACGGACCCTAATATACCAGTTTTAAACCTCGCGTAAACAAGGCCATTATCTTCAACGTGACTTGACTTGGCTGAACTTCATAGCAAGCACCTTAATTTGCTCTGAATGTATTGAAATAATGAAGAATGACATATCGATACGATGTTACCGGGCATTGTCTTTCTTTAGATATTTGATCATTAGACTCATGATTTCGTGTTTTAAAGATTTTCACATTGGTGTAAAAGTGCTGGTTTTGTCTCCAGGAAAATAATTGCGTAAAGATTTATAGCCCGTCCACAATGATGTTAATGTTAACGTAATGTTATCCGGCAATGGTAATGTTAGCGTTCAAAGCAATAAGTTTTAAATGGTGACGTTCACAATCATGTTAGTGGCAATGGTAAGCATTACCCATTGAAACTCATTGCTTTGAAATGCTAACATTACCATTGCCGATAACATTACGTTAACATTAACATCATTGTGGACGGGCTATTAGCCTTCTGAAACTTGATTCAATTTTCTCTTTCCAGGCATGGTAGAATACATGAACAAGTTTTTGCCGAACGTCACACATCACTTTGTGAAAATGAAGGATCCGTTCGGGTGTCATCACTCTAAGATCGGAATTTATTCATATGAAGACGGTTCGCTCAGAGTCGTGGTCTCAACTGCGAACCTCTATTACGAAGACTGGAACCATTACAATCAAGGCTTGTGGTTGAGTCCGCTTTGTAAAAAGATGGAAAGCAACAATGGAGGCGAATCTCCTACTGGATTTAAACAGTCGCTTCTGGCGTATCTGGAGCATTACGAGCTGCCTTGTCTGAAATTCTGGATCGACGCCGTGAAGTCCTGCGATTTCGGTGACATCAGGGTGTTCTTGGTGACTTCGGTTCCAGGCAGACACTTCCCCAAAGACACCGGCTGTCATTTGTCCCGGGTTGCCGATCTGCTGTCGCGCCATTGCTCGCTTCCTGCCAAAACCACTGCACAATCCGAAGGACCGTTGGCCTGGGGCGTCATAGCGCAATCGTCCAGTCTCGGTTCTATGGGTAAATCCCCGGCTGAATGGCTGCGTGGGACACTGCTCCGCAGTTTGGCCGCCCACAAACAGGGCCAGCCAACGTCAAGTTCCAACGCCACTCTCAGTATAATTTTTCCGACAGTCGAAAACGTGATGGGCGGCTATTTTGGACCCGAAAGCGGCGGCTGCCTGCCCTACTCAAAAGCCGTGAATGAAAAGCAACGATGGCTGCAATCTTACCTCCACCAGTGGCGTGCGGATCAACTGCACCGCACCAGGGCTATGCCGCACATCAAGAGCTATTGTCGGGTTTCGCCCTGCCTCACCAAGCTGGCGTGGTATTTGATAACGAGCGCTAACATCTCCAAATCGGCCTGGGGCGGCAACACCCAAAAGAACGGTTCCGTTTACGTGAGATCGTACGAGGCTGGCGTTATGTTCCTGCCCAAGTTCTTTGACGAGGAGTACTTCGAAATCGCAGCCACTCTCAACCAGAAAAACGAAAAACTGTTCCCCTTCATGTATGACTTGCCTTTGACTTCGTACAAATCAGACGACTATCCTTGGTGTAACTGAACTGTTGGATTTATGAGGGATTTTTTTCACTTTTTTTTTTGTTTCGTTTTTTAATACAGTTTCTACTCTTGAGTTTTTATGTCTGCCTTCCTCACACTTTGAAATCCCATCCATATGACACAGGATGTTCCTAATTGCATACCTGTTCATTAAGTTTCCTGATTCCTCTATGTGTTCAATTTCTTCTCGCGTTTCGTTGGCGAGGAAACATTGTTTGTTCACAAGAATAAAAAAAAAGTTGCAATGTGAAAAGAAGGAAGAAACAACAGTAAATAAATAAATGCCACTTCGACAGAACCGATACAAGTGGCTGGTCATTTTTACTTCTCATCACAGGTGAAATTATGCTAGTCAAAAGAAAGAAATTGAAAATAATTGCTTTTTCAAGATCCCCATATCCGAAAACGTCCAGATTTATTTAAAAAAAAACGTCGCCATCCGGCATTTCTCCATCACAGAATCGTCCAGAAACTTCATGAATGCGGGCCTAGGCCGGCAAAAAGTATAGGAATTTTAGGTCAACGTTTGGTATCAAATGTTCAGTAAGATTAACGAATTTCAGCGAAGGTACGAACTGTTAACAGAGAGCGGGTCTTGTGCCATGTTCAAGACTAAATTGAAGACAGAAAGTCAATTGCAGGATCTGACTTGATTCCTTTTTATCTTGTACGAAATTGTGCCTCAGTCCTCGCAGCGCCTCTGTCGTTGATTTCCAATACCATGTTAAGGGAGGGAGCCTATCCGCAGAGGTGGAACTCGAGGTGGAAGGAGACTTGAGTGTGTCAGGTATTCAAGAAGGGTAGAAGGATACTTACGCACCGTAGGATTCTGTGTCATATAGGTCCTATGCTGTCCGACAGGCAACATGGTTTCATACCACGACGGGTCCACCGTAACTAACCTTATGGAAATCACACAGTTCTCGTCTGAGAGGTTGGACAGGAGAGCGCAGGTGGATGTTGTCTACGCGGATTTTTCCAAGGCATTTGATAGGATAGATCACTCCATGCTGATGGCGAAACTGGTTTGGTACGGTCTGTCTCCTAAGTTCCTGGCTCTAATACAGTAGTTCTTGACAGGTGGGTTTCAGTATGTGTAGTGCAATGGTTTTCGTTCTCGGATATTCGCTCAGACTTCTGCTGTGCCACAGGGGAATAAGCTTGGACCGTTGTTTTTTGACATACATATATATGTGGATGATATCCGTGACTGTGTTGAGTGAGGCTCAATTTTTGATGTACGCTGACAACTTGAAGTTGTACAGTGAGATAGGTACTGTGGCTGACTGCGAGGGACTTCAGACTAATTTGGATAGGGTTAGGAGATGGTGTCAGACGAAAAATCCCAGTAAATGCTCGATTGTTTCATACTGAAGGGCCAAAAATGCAATACGGTTTGACTACGCTGTTGGTGAAGTTTTCGTGACAATGGATGGGTTCTATGGCGCGATGTGAAGGAGAAAAAGTGTCTGCCCTGACCGGGATTCGAACCCGGGTCTTCCATTTGCCGGATGGATACTCTGACCACTAAGCTATCGGGGGAGACAACAGTTCCTCCACCACATGCCCACATGAGAGCCGCCACAGTACTCCCCCTCCAGAGACGTCGTTCGTCTCGTATGTACCTCTGCGTTCGCCGTACTTATGGATCATTGACCGTTGTTCAGTACCCCCCACCTAGGGCGACGGATAGGACGTGGATGGACGTAGGACAGGGAAGTGGCGGTGCTGTTTATTTGTTCGTTGCTTGCTTTGTACCTCTTTGCCTTCTGCATGTGCGTCGTTGCTTGCTTTGTACCTGTTTGTTTGAGTTGCATGTTGCGTGCGTGTTGTTTTTGTTCGGGGTCACTATTTATGGCGCGATGTGACGGAGAAAAAGTGTCTGCCCTGACCGGGATTCGAACCCGGGTCTTCCATTTGCCGGATGGATACTCTGACCACTAAGCTATCGGGGGAGACAACAGTTCCTCTGCCACATGCCCACATGAGAGCCGCCACAGTTCGCTTTGACTCTCAGCTTACTTTTGTTCCGCACATTTCTGATATGACTGCTGCTGCCTTCAAGAGTCTAGGTTTTACTCTAAGAAATATCAAGCCCTTTGCGAATCTTCAAACTTGGAGAATTTGACATTAATTTGTTAGACCATGTCTTGAATATGCCTCTTATCATTTGGAGTCCTGGGTCCATGACACTTGACCGACGCACTTTTAAACACTTTTTACAACCACGAAACAAACTGTGTTGCCTTCTACTTACGATGATTAGTCTTGACCGAGGGGGAAATTACGATCACACTTATAGTTTCTTTGCAGTTGAATTGTTTATGTCGTTACTACTTTACTATGCGGTACCCATCTCAAGCCACTCACAACATTGCGCAACATTATTGTTTTGTTGGTGTCATAAGTCACTGTATGTATACTTACCTAATTTTTCACTGAAGTGATGTAGGCAACCAACAATACAACATCCAGAAACTGAACTTCTTATAGGTCATTTCATGGAATTTTCAAGGTCACACTTTTTGCACGGGGCTAAGCGCATGCACGAGATTTTTGGCGGAAAATGACAGTTCTGCGAGTCAATAACAATAACAAACCGACATAACCAACAAAGCGTGAAATTCCAACGTGCTAATTTCCACATGGAAATGAACGTGCATCGTTTAAAACACGGCGCTACAAAATGGTGCGCTTTGGGGGCTGCAAATCAGACAGCCGGCACATCATGTTCACTTAAGCGAATTCGCATTTTCTTGGAGGATGAAGCCATCACGCATCACGAAACAAAGAGCAGGGCTGCTATTCTTGAATCGTGTGAGAAAAGTCCCTGGGAGTAAAATACATTCCGCAGTACACTGATGTGGCGAATGTTGCCTAAAATCGTGGTTTTTAGGCAACTTTCGCTACAGAAGTGTAGTACGGATTATATAAAACTGATGAGAGTCAGAGAGTCCCAGGTGAGAGTCTCTGAGAGAACGGAACTCGCGCAAAATTCGACAGTTGACAGTTGACGGCAGACTCGCTTATCCGTCAATATTCGATATCACGCTTGCGCATAAGTTCCACGAAATGTGCTATTTGAACGTGTTGTTACTTATCCTCCTAGAGGATGTCCCCAGTACATGTTGCTGGCACAACGCAGTTCGTCAGCCTACAGTCGAGACGATGCGCGATGTTCGCATTCCATTGTTTCCCTTTTCAAATTTGTCAATAATGCACGTATAATAATGTCAATGGTTCACTCGACTCCAAGAATTTGTGTCCTCTGGCAGTGTTGAGTGATCGCGGTTCTTTTTCTGTTGTCTTTTCTCTTTGAGCTCGATGTGCGTTCCACTACATAATTAGGTACGATGAAACGGTTTCAATCAAGAGTGAAGTAGGCAGGGGGAGAAAAAGAAAAGCGGTTGCCGGGGTAAGGTTTTTTTGAAGTAAAACTTCTTATCGCTCGCTTAGATCACAACAACCACAGATGAGGGACTCTGTGGATGAGAGTGAATTCGGTTGATGCGAGGATGATGTGTAACGCTCTGGTGTAACGCACGTCCGTGAACCTAGCCGCCAATGCTGTAGCCGCTGATTTGGCGAGTTCAACCGAACGGTAGCCCGACCCACAATGTACGAGTAGGCGGCAAATTAGCGGCCATCAGCGGCTGGAGCCGCCGAAGCGAAGTGAAAGATCAGCGACGACCATCGAACTCTTAACGTGAAAAATCAGCGGCTGCAACTCTGCAACTGTTCGTCAGAATTGACCAACATCAATTTATTCGCATTTTATTACTATTCCTAATAGAAGAAACAGGAACCAGTCTCCAAGACTTGAAAAAAAATTGTATCTCGGGTTCAGCCTTAACCAATTTTATCAGAAACGGAAATGACGCGCACAATGACCATCGCCATTCACCTGCACCCTAAACGCTACTCGCGCGAATCCCGAGGGGGGTGAGAGCAACCCCTGAAGCCTCAAACTAAAAAAAATCACAACTCGAGCTTGGAAATTGGGATTTCTTGCAAAAAGGGGAGAGAACCAGCACAAGGACCATCTCCATCGACCTGCACCCTAGTCCAGGCACCCGATGGAGATGGTCCTTGTGCTGGTTCCCCCCCTTTCTGGAAGAAATCCCAATTTCCAAGCTCGAGTTGTGATTTTTTTTAGTTTGAGGGTTCAGGGGTTGCTCTCACCCCCCTCAGAATTCGCGCGAGTAGCGACTAGGGTGCAGGTCGATGGAGATGGTCCTTGTGCTGGTTCCCCCCCTTTCTGGAAGAAATCCCAATTTCCAAGCTCGAGTTGTGATTTTTTTTAGTTTGAGGGTTCAGGGGTTGCTCTCACCCCCCTCGGGATTCGCGCGAGTAGCGACTAGGGTGCAGGTCGATGGAGATGGTCCTTGTGCTGGTTCTCCTTCTTTCTGGAAGAAATCCCAATTTCCAAGCTCGAGTTGTGATTTTTTTTAGTTTGAGGCTTCAGGGGTTGCTCTCACCCCCCTCGGGATTCGCGCGAGTAGCGACTAGGGTGCAGGTCGATGGAGATGATCCTTGTGCTGGTTCCCTCCCCTTTCTGGAAGAAATCCCAATTTCCAAGCTCGAGTTGTGATTTTTTTTAGTTTGAGGTTTCAGGGGTTGCTCTCACCCCCCTCGGAATTCGCGCGAGTAGCGACTAGGGTGCAGGTCGATGGAGATGGTTCTTGTGCTGGTTCCCCCCCTTTCTGGAAGAAATCCCAATTTCCAAGCTCGAGTTGTGATTTTTTTTAGTTTGAGGCTTCAGGGGTTGCTCTCACCCCCCTCGGGATTCGCGCGAGTAGCGACTAGGGTGCAGGTCGATGGAGATGATCCTTGTGCTGGTTCCCTCCCCTTTCTGGAAGAAATCCCAATTTCCAAGCTCGAGTTGTGATTTTTTTTAGTTTGAGGCTTCAGGGGTTGCTCTCACCCCCCTCGGGATTCGCGCGAGTAGCGTTTAGGGTGCAGGTGAATGGCGATGGTCATTGTGCGCGTCATTTCCGTTTCTGATAAAATTGGATAATGCTGAACCCGAGATACAATTTTTTTCAAGTTTTGGATACTGGTTCCTGTTTCTTTTATTAGGGATAGTAAGTAATAAAATGTGAATAAATTGATGTTGGTAAATTCTGACGAACAGTTGCAGAGTTGCAGCCGCTGATTTTTCACGTTAAGAGTTCGATGGTCGCCGCTGATCTTTCACTTCGCTTCGGCGGCTCCAGCCGCTGATATCCGCTAATTTGCCGCCTACTCGTACATTGTGGGTCGGGCTACCGTTCGGGTGAACTCGCCGAATCAGCGGCTGGAGCAATCAGCGGCTAGTTTCACACCGTTGTGTAACGTTCGGTGTAACGTTTTACTGGGTGACCAGTGGCGCCTAGGGAATGGAAGAAGGGAATGTGTTGTGAGGCTCGCTTTTAACTGTTATGTTAGTATTCTTTTACCGCTTGCATCGTGTTTTGAGTACTTCAGATTTCATCATAAATAAAAATTTGATCTGATCGATGAATTTTAACTTACGAAAGTCTCATTTATTGCGATCAGAAAATGATTAATTTATTTCTTCAATAAGCGGTAGCCGAGCCACTGTATTGCAAACTAATGGGGGCGACCTCTACCATCAAATATACAAACTTTCATTTTTACAGGTATTTGCTGCCGGCGGTGCCGGCATGTTAGCCTCAATCAAAATAGAAACCTATTTATTATCATTCTCAACTTTTCTGTTTCTGTTTTCTGTTATTATCATTCTAAACTAGGGTTGTCCAAATGTTGTCAGTGAATCGATTACCGTAAGTCGAACTTAATCGCAATGGATAGTTTGATTCGATGAAAAAAATCGTATGAGACGAATCGAGAAGTCGAGAACTGATTGTAGGTGAATAATTCTACTAAATCAATGTGAAAGCTCTAAAAAAACCTCTAAAAAAACCTTTAAGCAAAAAAGATACTAACGGTGGATTTCATCCAGACTTGACAAACTAACCAAGTTAGCAAGCGGAGCGAGTTGCTTTGCCAAATAGGTAGGGGCTATCTGATTTTATAGACATTTGGCCACTTTATTCTGGGATATCTGTAAGTATGTATTAGTATACTGTAGTATACTACAGACAGGTATTGTAGTATACTGTCGACAAAAGATTGCCGTTACCTATCACAGGATTGAGCGGTCGCGTCAGGGCATTAATATGCGATATTCAGCGGCACGAGTTGCGCTGTAGGTTCGCAAAGCTAGGGGATGGAACTCATGCGTCTGCGCGAGCTATTAAAAGTCAAAACCTGCAGATTTTCAGCCATCGATTTAACAAAGGAAAATAGATGACAAGAAACTCTTGACTTCCATGCTAGATTATGTGGAATGATGTTGTCCATGTGCATTGCTGTTGAAAAAATGAATTCCGCGCGTAGTGTTCCGAAAAGAACGAAAAAGCCGTTTTCAGTGTATAACTGGTTGCCTAGAAGGTAATGTTTTTTGGGAACACACATGAAATGGAACTGTAATGTTCTTTTCGTACGGTTTTTGCAGCCAGGCACTTAACAAACTGCCCGTCATTTTTGAAAAAAAAAACAAAACACAAAACCTCTGATTTATTATACATATAACCCGATAAAATTTTAGTTACCATTTGTTTACATGCAGTTTCATGCCACTGACAGACAGGACGGCAACCGTAAGGCAGAGAAGAATACCAGAAGTAGGGCGGTATTTTCAAAAACATACCAACTGATAAACACGTTACCATATTTTCGCTCATTGTGTATCTAGAACTGATCCATCATTGCTGGTCTTGAACACAATGAAAGATCAAGAAACACTCTTTTTTCCATAACTTATTTGAATGTTTCATTTCCAGCCGTTTCAATAATAGACAATGTTGAAATTACGCTTTTTAGCGCATTTTCCATCTTGATGAAAATCGCTATTGCAACCGCTTTGTCCGTCCGTCCGTCCGTCCGTTCCTCGAACTCCTCCCAAACTAGACGACCTAGCTTTCTAATTTTTTCGCTATTACATAGCTGCCACTCCCAAAGGAGGGCTAGGCTATATTGGATGTCCATATTGCGCCGCCAACATAGAGAAAACCGCCCCCGATAAACTTGAAATAACATAATATTGCACTTTCTACCAGACCTGATGCTCTAGTGTTCTCATTTTTTGAATAATACATAGTTGCCACTTATAAACGTAAGCCAAGAAACATTCCGTCTTCAATATGCGCCGCCGACATGAAAAAACTGCTAAAAACCGCCCCCAATCACTTTAAAATGAAAAACAAAAACCCGAAGACATAGCGATCTGATTCTTTCGGTATATAAATAGCTGATTAAAAATGGGAAAGGATAGGCTACTTTTGGTAAGTCGCCGCCCCCAGATTCCGCCCCCAAACAATAAAAAGTGCAACTTTCACAAATGTTACTGATTGATATGTTCCCTTTGACATTTAGGAACTGCCAACTCAAATTGTGCAACATTTGCTCAGCCGAACGCTGCCGCTCCCACACGCCGCCCCCGAAGTAAGAGATAAATGAAAAACATGAACCCGAAGACATAGCGATCTAAAATTTCCGGTATATGTATAGCTGACTAAAAATGAAAAAAAGATAGACTACTTTCGATATGGCGCCGCCTCCAGCTTCCGCCCCCAAAAGAAAAAAAGTGCAACTTTCAACAATTTTCACTGATTTAGCTGATAATGTTACCTCGAACATTTAGGAACTCTTGACTCAAACTGTGCAAGATTTTCTTTGTCAAACTCTGGCGCTCCCACACGCCGCCCCCAAAGTGAGAGATAAATGTAAAACATGAACCTGAAGACATAGCGATCTGATTCTTTCACTATATTGATAGCTGACTGAAATTGGAAAAAGATAGGCCACTTTTAATTAGCCGCCGCCTCCAGCTGCCGCCTCCAAACAAAAAAAAAAATGCAACTTTCACAATTTTTACCGATTGTCATATTTCCCTTACATTTGGTAACTTCCAACTCAAACTATGCAACAGTTACTTTGCCGAATGCTGCCGCCCCTACACGCCGCCATCAAAGTAAGAGATAAATGAAAAACATAACCCTGAAGACATAGCGATCTAATTGTTCCGCTATATAGATAGCTGATTTCATTCAAATCTATTTCATTGGCAAGTACCCCATTCTGGTAACAAAATATCACAATGAGTTTCGAATGAAGAAAGTGGGCAACGAATGGTATTTCTCCTTCAACCAAATTTCTTTACGTTCACAATAGACCATATTAATTATTCTCACTTTCCCCTTCCCCTAGTCATTTGTAAGTTAGGTATGTGCCTGTGACCATGCGCACTGCAGTAGAAGATCTCGCGCGCCACAGCATGCATAGAAAACGGAACTTTGCTGTCGCTGTCAGAATTTACGATTTCAAGGTGTTTTCTTTTTTCTTGGGACGTTTTAACCTTTTTAAACATACTTTTACGTGACGGCTAACGCTCGGTTCGCTTTCAAGCGCTGTCAAAATTCTCGTTAGAGGAAGTTGTGCAATAAAATATGGCGGGTAATTTGAAATTGTTTTGGATTCAAACAACCCCATTTTAAAATGCTTCGCATAAACTTCACAGCAAGATTTTCCATTTCATTATGTTGAAAAGTAGATCAGGTATTTCTTTTTACACACTTGCTATGTTATACATTCGTTGAAATTGTCAATTTGCACCTTGAATTGATCATTTTACAAAGTCATTCAACATGCATATTCTTATGGGAGTTTCAACCCAGCACATGTGGTTGTCTCTCTCCCCGATCTGCGACTGCGCATTGAATAATTAATATGGTCAATATGCCTCTTTGAGAAAATGCGCTACTGAGACTCACGCACGTGAAGGCATACTCACTTGTTACATGTGTTAGCATACGGCACTATTCTCAAATCCCCTAGCATGGTTGCGCCAGCGCAGAAATGGCACTGAATTTCGCCTATTGCCTCGGTATCAGTTTTTTAGCGCACTTTCCCAAAAAATGGGAAAAAGGCGCTTTTAGCTTCACTTTGTCCGTCTGTCCGTCCGTCCGTACCCGGGATAACTCCTCGGGGAAGAAAGATATCGATGTGGTGTAAACGCTGATCAATAGTACATATGTCCAGGATGTCAAGTTGACTTTTGGTTTTTTGTTATTCTGTCGCCATCTTTGGTCCGCCATTTTGAATTTCTCTTAAAGTGATCCGATTGAAATGAAATTTGCAGGCAATGTGAACCACATCAAGATCTATCCAATTTTCGACAATTGATGCCCCGCCGCCATCTTGTATTCTAACCATTGAACATGTTTCGAAGTGATAGAACTAGGAGAATTATGCCTCAACGAAAAGAGATATGAATGTAGTGCCAACGCCAATCGAAAGGGTACGTGACCATCATATAAACTTGACCAATAATTTTTGTCACTTGGCCGCCATCTTTGATCCGCCATTTTGAATTTCTCTGAAAGTGATCCGATTTGAGTGAAATTTGCAGGCGATGTGAACTTCAATTAGATAGATCCAATTTTCGACAATTGATGCCTCGCCGCTATCTTGTATTCTCAATATTGAACATGTTTCAAAGTGATAGAACTAGGAGAATCATGCCTCAACGAAAAAAGATATCGATGTGGTGCAAACGCCAATCGAATACGTACGTGACTACTATATAAAGTTGACCAATAATTTTTCTCACTTGGCCGCCATCTTTGATCCGCCATTTTGAATTTCTCTGAAAGTGGTCCGATTTGAGTGAATTTTGCAGGCTGTGTGAACTTCATCAGGATACATCCAATTTTTGACAATTTATGACCCGCCGCCATCTTGTTTTTCCATATTGAACATGTTTCAAAGTGTTAGAATTAGGAGAATTATGCCTCAACGAAAAGAGATATCGATGTGGTGCCAATGCCAATCAAATGCGTACGTGTCCACTATATAAATTTTACTAATAATTTTTGTCACTTGGCCGCCATCTTTGGTCCGCCATTTTGAATTTCTCTGAAAGTGGTCCGATTTGAGTGAACTTCAGCAAAATACATCCGATTTTGGACAAATGATGGTCTGCCGCCATCTTGGCCGCCATATTGAAATTTCTTATCACTAAACGATTTTCATGGAGCTTGGGACTTACCTTTGTTTCGTATGATCATTCTTATTCTCCAGCCGAATTCCAACATTCTGCCGCCATCTTGGCCGCCATATTGAAATCTCTTATTACCCATCATTAGTACGATCATTTTGATTTTTAAGCCAAATTTCATGATTCTGACGCTATTTTGGCCGCCAGATTGAAATTTCTGCCCAAATAACGGTAGAACCCTAATTAACATCTTGCGTTCACTAATCCTTCAAAAAGGAAGTGCGCTACTGAGCCTCATGCCCATGAGGCATATTCGCTTGTTTAATGTTCTGCCGGAGAGCGTCAGAAGCTTGACCCTTCCCCGGTTCAAAGCAAGAATGAAGCACTTTTTAATACAAAAAGCCTTCTACAGCTGGGATGAGTACTTGAATTATAATTTTAAGATGGGTGATGTGTTGTAACATGATTGTGTAACTATGTACGACGTTATTATTCATTGGTGGCTATGCTAGTGTTAATTGTCACTATTGTTATCTTTTTTTTTTCTATGACGTGTACAATCTACAATGAAACGTACAAATAAATACAAATACAAATACAGGCTGTTGCACTTTTTTTGTCAATATTTCAGGAGGTAGTAGAGCATCAAAAAATAAGTGAACTATTTATATCTTGAAAAAAATAATATCGGAAACGCTTTATAACAGAGATAGAGGCTTCCAAAGTTAAGTTTTGAAAATGGTTTTTAGCGCACTTTTTAAAAAAATGGGGAAACGGCGCTTTTAGATCCACTTTTCCCGTCCGTCCGCCCGTCCGTCTGTCTGTCTGTCTGTACCCGGGATATCAACTCCCTCAGGAAAAAGATATCGATGTGATGTAAACGCTGATCAATAGTAAATAATGTCCAGGACGTCAAGTTGACTTTTGTTTTTGAAGTGAAACTTCTATTCTCGCGCCTAGATCACAACACACCACTAACGCAGAACCACACATGGGAGTGAAATTGCTTCATAGCATCAGTGGTTGTAACGATGTGCTGTAACGTTGTCTTGTCTGACCTCGGGGTGACCAGCGTCGTCCTAGGAAATGAAAGAATAAGCTGTTGCAGCGTTCGCCGCGTTCGGTTCTATTTTTTACTAATCGCCGACACTGAACTGCTCTTCGTGTTGTCGTACTGTTGGCCCGACAAGAATGGCTCTCGACTTGGCTTGAATAGATTCGAGCGGATGTGATTTATTATAGGGATAGGGAGGTATATTCAGGGCCGGGCCTAGCAGGCGTGGAGTGCGTTCCGGCGCGCAGGCGAGTACGGCAGGCGGCAAGTCATAGGGGCGGTAATATAATAATTAAGTTGAATTTCGAAGGATTCTTTTCATTCCCGCATTTGGTGGGGCTCTCCACTGCCGGTGAGGGGCGGCAATTTTTCGGTGGCACGCAGGCGGCAAATAGACCAGGCCCGGCCCTGGGTATATTCTTCAAGGGACGTTTACAATTCAAAAATAAAATCGAATGCCGCACACCCAAATGTGGACACAACTTTGAGGTACCTATGTACGTACCTATTAAGCAGAAAAGCAGGGGTGGATGATGAAGCCCAGAGGGGAAAAAGAATTTTCGACAATGGACCTTTTCAATAAAGGCAGTCTCCCTCGCACGATTTACGTCACAACCCCCACAGGACCGCAGTGTGGTGCCGCGCACTTCATAACGAACGGAGTTTCCCTTGGAGATATCAGGCGCTGTTATAGCTAGACACCTCCAACTGCGCGGTATGAGCGCGCATGCATCTATCTCTCTTTTCTGAAAAGGTCCATTGAGGCTGAAACAGTTGCTTAATGTTCCAGATGTCAGCTGATTGTATAGCGATGATATCACACTGGTTTGATAATCAAGTTTTTATGTTTGGAAATTGGTTTTTGACATCATTCTTTGTTAATTTTTTGAATGGTTTGATTTCACCTCAATTAAATGTGACATTCTAGATATAAGTACGGTGGCGAGCACATAACTGGAAATACTCATATCAATTCTGTCAATATTTCAATTTAACCTATGGCCTTATTTTGATTGGAGAAGTTAATATCGTACGAACTCTAGAACCACGTAGTTACCTTAAATCACATTCACGAGGTACCTACCTACATACCTATGTAAATACCTATGTATTTTATATTTTTTCAATTAAAATCAATACCGGATCGAGTTTTCCAAACGACATTCTTATACTTTGTGAAGATTAGATTAGATTAGATTGCCATGCTGCCTGCCAGAACACAGTTTCCACCGTGCTGTAATATAACCGGGAAAATCGTACATTAAGAAAATCCGTCACGATGTCACATTCGCATAATTTTTTGTGGAGAATATTGTTAATGAAAATAGATATTTATTGTATTAGGGGTATGAGTGAGATTTCATGTAACGGAGAATGGGAGTTTAAGCGCCGTGCGCAGCGAGAAAGAAATAAAAGAAGTCTAATCGTGAAAAAATCATGTCGAAAGTACTCTGCCCTTTGAGTGACTAATCATAATAATAATAAGATTGATAATAAGAAAAACAAGATGATACCAACCGTGAGGGAGCGGAGCGGGAGTACGAAAAGAACACCTCTTCGAACGTTGTTTGCTGATTGATTCATATCTATAGAAGTTTCACTTCTTCCGAGGGTGACTATGGTCACGCACTCACGTTTTTTGTTACTTTACAGCCATCTGATCCGCCATTTTGAATTGCTCTAAAAGTGATCCGATTAGAATGAAATTTGCAGGCAATGTAAACCACATCAACATGTTGAATGAACATGTTTCAAAGTATTATAGAACTAGAGGGGAGAATCATGCTGCAATGAAAAAAGATATCGATGGGGTGCAAACGCCAATCAAATGCGTACGTGTCCACCTTATAAAGTTGACCAATGATTTCTGTCACTTGTCTGCCATCTTTGATCCGCATTTTGAATTTCTCTGAAAGTGGTCGATTTGAGCGAAATTTGCAGGCGATGTGAAATTTTTTCAAGATCCATCCCATTTTCGACAATTGCTGTTCCGCCGCCATCTTGTATTCTCCATATTGAACATGTTTCAAAGTGATAGAACTAGGAGAATTTATGCCTCAACGAAAAGAGATATCGATGTGGTGCAAACGCCAATCGAATGCGTACGTGTTCACCATATGAAGTTGACCAATGATTTTTGTCACTTGTCCGCCATCTTTGATCCGCCATTTTAAATTTCTCTGAAAGTGGTCCGATTTGAGTGAAATTCGCAGGCGATGTGAATTTCATCAAAATACATCAGATTTTGGACAAATGATGCTCTGCCGCCATCTTGGCCGCCATATTGAAATTTCTTATCAGTGGAACGATTTTCATGGAGCTTGGAACGTACCGTTGTTTTGTATGATCAGTCTTATTTTCCAGTTAAATTTCAACATTCCGCCGCCATCTTGGCCGCCATATCGAAATCTCTTCTTTGTGGAATGGTTTTCATAAAACTTGGAACTTTCCCTTGTCTAGTACGATCATTCTGATTTTCAAGCCAAATTTCATGATTTTGCCACTATGTTGGCCGCCATATTGAAATTTCTGCCCAAATAATAGTAGAACCCTAATAAACATCTTGCGTTCACTAATCCTTTAAAAAGAAGGTGCACTATTGAACCTATCATGCCCATGAGACATATTATTATTCGCTTGTTTTGTTATAACTCCATATTTAACCACTGGATTTTGACCAAATTTGGTACACAAAGTAAGTTGATGCATACCTACAAGCTGGTTGTGTTGACTTTTGTCACATTTTTTTAATTTTCATTTTTTCACCTTTTATTATTAAAAAAAAAAGTTTTTTAATTCTTTGCGAAAATACATATTTTTCGATGCTCTATTATCTCCTGAAATATTGTCAAAAAAGTGTAACATCCTGTATACTTACATAAGTATCTACACATTAGCATGCATAATGTAAAATTTTATAAATTTATTGTGAAACAATAACACAAATACGATAAGAACACCTGTTCTAATGTTGTTTGCTAACTGATTTTATACCTATATAGAAGTTTTACTTCTTCCGAGGGTGACCATGGTCACGCACCCACTTTTTTTTTAATCTTCGTTCTAATTCTGGCGAAAGAAAAAACAAGATAGCTGAGTAGAAGCAGCAGTGTGCCCGTTGGTCACCCCGGCCGTCTATGGACCATCTTCTCCGCCGTCGAGTCGGGCCAGCCTATCCGTCCAGTTCCTGCCGTACCTCCATCGTTCCCGCCGTCAAGATGTTCTTCCTCCGACCCCATGCATCACCGCAGCATCTATGGCTACGTCCTCTATTTCTCCTCTCTCTCCCACATCATCACAACATCAGTCTTCATAGTCTGCAAGCTCGTCCGTCGCCTTTCCGTTGCAACTAACGTTGCCTGTCAGTGACCATCTGTATCATTAATCACTATTTACGCTTGGGAATATCGCAGGTACTACTTCGCTTCTATCGCACTCGATCGTTTCCAATTCAATACTGACTGCTTAGGCCGAGGACGGTGCTTTATATATCCCTTTGATTAGTGTTCCCGATTGTTCCATGGGTCCTCGAGCAAATTCCACAGTGACCCGGCATATGATTTCTAGACGACTCCCGAATAATCACACACCTTTCGCGTGCTTCCCGTGTGTTCTGAAATGACAGCACCTCCGCCAATTTGGCTGATGTTTTCTGATCGACCGTTGAAATCTCCCCATTCAGTTTCATGGGCAGAAAGCCTACACGCGCGCTCTGGATCGCACCAGAGCTCCGCACTTGCACGCTGCGACCCAATGGGAGGAGTCTAGAAAGATCGCGGGTTCTCCAGAATCGCCGCTCGTGACAACATTCATGATTTCAGTGAGTGTAGTTTTTTCAAGTCTCTAGTGTTTTCCACACAGCCAAAGGCGACCAACTCGACATATTTCAAATTTTAAATCCATCAGTTACGATACTGGTGGACACCCTCACACGGCGGCTGACTTTCAAACTAATTGTTATGCACACTCATCATTGGAACAATCTACTGGCGCGCAAAGAAACTTTCGTTAATTTTTACATGAAAAATCAAATCTTCGAAAAAGTTTTAAGCAATAAAATAAATACTGCCCGCTTTAGTATCTGCTTCTTAAACATTTTATTAGCAATATAAAAAATTAAGATAATATACATTGATGAACGTCTACGCTAAATAGTAGTCTTTGGAATACAGTTTTTGTAATTAACAAATGTTACATTTTAAGCGAGCCTTTCACGAGATTTCTTAGCCACTCTTCGGCCTATGTGTAAAAGCACTTGTCCGGAACGAATTTGCTTAAACACACCAATGGCTTCTTGATGCGAAGCTCCATGGAGGGGTTTACTATTTACAGCCAGAATTTCATCTCCTGAAACAAAAAGGGAAATGTCGCATTAACACCTTGCACTTGCAAGTTAGTATTGGAAAGTGGATCGATTGTGAATCTACCTTGAGGAGTGTCTAACTGGGGGTAGTAATTTTGTGTTGACTCGATCTTTGTACATATGTACCATACATGGTGTAACAGAAATACCTACATGCATATACCTATGTACATTTCAACTGAAGATTGCTATATTTTCGGAGCGGATGAAACAATAAGTCGCACATAGGAGTATTTGATACGAAAAGCTGACCAAAAATGTTGAAAAAATTCAAGCTCATAACGTATCTAACATTATTTCCTTGTCGTGGAATGGAATGAGCTGATGCGGGAATGTGGGTAAAGACATCAAAGACGCCAATATTTCATGTTCTTGTAGTGAAAAAAATATGAAAACAAATTTTTCGTGCTGGCCGAAGACTTAATTTTTTTAAACGGTGAAGAACGATAGCGACATGGTGACCGATGCTGTTAAGGTTCAAGTGCGATTTATAACTCGATTTTAATTTTAGTCGCAATTTTAGTCGGATCGATCGCAAGCATATTCCTCTTGTCAATAGGTCCCTTCGTTTCGGTTTTTTTGAGTGCGCATGTCTGGCGCGAATTTCATAGTTTCGTACACCTATATTGAAAATTAACACTGAAAAATATTGTAGTGCACCTACAATTCCACAAATAATTTGGTTGAATGTTAGATACCATTTTCTATATTCAAAGCCATTCTACTGACAGGTGTACGAAAGTTTTCAAAATTTGGAGCTTTCAAGCATGCGCACCTGCCCAAACGAAGTAGCCTATTTATAACTCGATCGTAACGATCGCATCGGTCGGAAGCAAGGCGTGATGGAGGGAGAAAACCTGGGTGCAGTGCAGTGGCGTAACTAGCCCATTTGAACAGGCAGGTACACCTACAGACCAAGAAGGCGCCGCAAGTGAACATTTTTCGGGAAAATCAGCATAATCAATGTATGTTCGTGTGAATTGTAAACGTTAAAAAGGCGCCGTTGCGGTCAAATATTTATACAGGTGGGTGCGGGTACCCGGCTGACCTCCCCCTAGCTGCGCCACTGAACCTCTGCACAAAGTCCCCAGAAAATCCCCTAACCTAACGTTGCTAATCAAGAAGACTACTGTGCTCATTTTCGCTAATCTTGATATTATCTTAATTTTTATTGGTGGATCGTAAGGATCGGATCGCAAGAGTTGGATGTTGGCCAACTTCTTAAAATCCTTAAAATCGTTACGATTGCGTCTTGCGATTAAAATCGGGTTATAAAAGGTATAGTGGAAATCGTATCTTTGAACTTCGTTAAAATTGCGATTAAAATTGCGACTAAAATTAAAATCGAGTTATAAATCGCACTTTATGGTAGAGTCATACGTTTCCTTTTCATTGGGTATAGCGATATTAAAAAGTGCGGTCCGGTAGTACGGTTTGCAATCCCGAAAATCCCGGGATTCCGTGGAATTTTTGATCCCGAAAATCCCGGGATTATAATTTCGCAATCCCGGGATTTTCATTCTACCAATTTTTGTGCTTTTGTCACCAAGTGCAAGGTTCATGTCACTAACCTCCGGACTAATAGTAGAGACGGTACCGTCAACTGGGGTTAGATGAGACGATTTTCACACATTTTTGACGAGCATACTTCGTTTTTTTTTTTAATCGATCTAATTTTTTTTACATTGGGTAAAGTGTCGCCTTAGAAATCATTCAGAGCGATAATAACAAAAAAATTGCAATTTTTTCTACCTTTTTTTATTTTTTAAAAAGTGTCTCATTTTATCCTGAAAATGGGGTAAATCGAGACACTGCAGGAAATTGGCTATAAATGATATTTTGCACTAACGCGGGACAAGTTGAGACACCAAAAATTAAAAAATATATTTTTTTTTCATCTAGAATTTTTTTTATTTCATTAAATTATTCAAATTACAACATTTTATGCATTTTATTATCAATTTTATTTCATAAGAACATAGATATAATATTTTTCATTACAAAATTGTAAAATAAAATTAAAAAAAAAACGAAAACAAAACAAACAAAACCAGCAATGTTCAATGCAACATTGTCAGGTAATAAAATTGTAAAAAAAAACAGCAAGCTCACAATGCAACATTGCTGCAGAAAATTCTCAATCCCCTTTTTTGTTTCGGTTTGGTCAGAATCGCTTGGATCTGACCAAAGGTGATGATGTTCTCATCTTCGATGTTAGGGTACACAAAAATATTTCTTGTCTCCTTGTATCGCCGCAGGCAATGCACTGTGTATGATTTTTTGTTCAAATTAATAACTTCTGCGACGAATTTCTTCAAACATTCCTTTTTCGTTCCTTCATTGTAACAAAACTTCACTATGATAAAGCAACCTTTTTCGAGATTTTCAACTGTTACAGGGTGCTCAACCATTTCAACTGCTTCATCCAAATAATCGCTGTTTTCTTCTTCTTCCGTCGGTTCTTGATGAAGTTCTTCATCTTCTTCTTGATCTTCTGCAGGTGCATCATTATCTTCGCTTAAATTGCTATTGTCCAAACTTGCATTCAAACTGTTTACGGAGACAGATTCACCCGGCTTAATGTTCATTTTTTTTCTTTTCTTCATAGGTTCCACCGACGTGGTCACTGCAACGTGCTTCTTGATCAATTCCTCAAACGCCGTGCTCATTTCGTCATTTGCTTCAGGTTCATTATTGTACCCAGGAAGTCTTTTTAGCACTTCCAATCTATTGATTGGAAATATGCCAGTGGCTCTAAAACCAGACTGGATATTTTTTTCGGCGTTGACTTGCAGATCGGCTAAGGCTTGTTTTAGTAAAGCTGGGAATTGGGTCTTTGGAACGCAGCCACGGTGTTTCTGTTTCCACGTATGCAAGACTTGCCTCCAGGCTGTCTTCAACGGCTTGAAATAAGACACGTCCAATGGTTGACACATGTGGGTACTGTTTGGTGGAAGAAATATGAAGTTGATCTCATTTCTTTCACATTCTTCAATAATTTTTACAGAAAGATGAGCAGCCAAGTTATCCCCTATCATAGCCTTTTTGCCTGGACGATTTCTGAAATACGGAATAGCGACTTTATAAAACCAATCTTCGAAAATGTTCCCATCGAACCAGCCAGTTTTCGATCTGTTGTACACACAATGGTTTGGGCCATCTTCCATCCACTCGGGATATAAGTTCTTTGCCTTGTAGACGATGTAGGGGGGCAGAGTTTCGCCGGAGGCGCTGACTGAGAACATCACTGAAGTTGACGCTTTAGAATGATCCATGACTCTAAACGCCCTTTTGACACCTCTACGAACAACAACTTTGGACTGCCCTGGGTCATCGGTTAGATTAGTCTCGTCATAATTCAGCAAATTTTCCGGGTCAACATCTTGTAAGGATTGTTCCAAATGGTCAAAGTATTCATTTATTTCCACTGCTGTGACTTCACTTCTAGAGCGTTTGATGTTTTGAGCCATTCTTGTAGTTAAATCGCCTTGTCTTTTCAAAAACGATTGTATCCAATCGTAGCCTGGTAGATTTTCTTTGAACCGTTTCTCCCTGATACCCCTCCGATCCAAATATCTCTTGACCAAATCCCGTATATCAGTGTTCGTTAAAGGGTACCCCCACTCAGCTGCCTTTAAGATCGCCTTTACTATCGTTTTTTCCTCACGGACATTTAAAACGGGTTGTCTTCCAGGTGCATTGGGATTTAGCCCCCGAAATTTCCGGTTAAGGGTGGCTCGAGGAATGTTATAACGAGTTTCGGCTTCTCTCAAGCTAAGGGTGCCGTTGGCAACTTCTGTCAAAGCTTGTTCCAACGTGTTTTGGTCGTAATCGCGGTAACGACGCGATCCAAGCTGTCGCCTATACAATCGCGGCATGTCTCAATTTGACCTAAAAATACGCAATATAAACTTAAACGGCCACAGGTTTTTTCCAAATCATATTTAAGGTTAGGTTTTTGAACCAATCCGCTAAGAAGGCTTTACTTAAGAATAGGGATTTTCGGTTTTTCAATATGAGAGAAACTCTTTGCCCGACAACTGAGACTCTCCGATGTATTTAAAAACGGTGAAATTCATCAACTTACCTGCAAATTTTTTCAGCTTGCATCACTCGTGTAATGTAAAATCGTGTATAAAGGATTCGTCCCTTCGGGTTCTGAGTAGCGATAAACGTCAATTGAATTTTCGAATTATGCACACAGATGGCGAAACTGACATGATATTGCGGTTACGCCCACTTGTCTCAAGTTAGCCTCACAGTCTCATCTAACCCCAGTTGACGGTACGCGACGAAAACCACTTTGATACTGCACTTTTGAATAGCGTTATGAAACTCGGTACAGTCTCTAGGGACCATAAGATGAAATTTCGTCCGATGTAATCAATTTTAAAATCAGCGGTTGAACATTTTGACCATTACGAGTTGATTCAAGCCGCTCGTGCAGTTGAAATGTTCAAAATCGGTCAACGAGGAGAGAAGTTACCACCGCAAAACCAAAAAGACGAATTTTTGTGTTCACTCAGTAATTAAAGGAGCTAAGCAAAACATTCAAAAACCATCCGGTACTTTGAGGCCTAACTCGGCATCTTTGAGGTTGAAATTCAAGAGAAAAATCTTTTTCGAACCGGAGCTTCTTGACGGTTGAGAAAGTTTGCACCGTCTTATTGAACAGCCTGTACAAACTTTATATGAATACCTAGTGTCTTGCAAAACCACGTACTGATGATAACCAAAGGATTAGGACAGCGAACACAATACATTACAAAATCTTGGGTGTGGACCATTAAACAGGTATTCCGTAGGGCCGTATTCATATCTCGCTTTTGAGCTAAAAACGTATTTAGAAGTGCGCTTTTAGCTTGAAAACGAGATATGAATACGGCCCTAACAATATTATGGTGATACTTCCACACAAAATTCAGTTTATAGGGCAGTAGGTACAGGAAGGGTTTGAGGTTGCAATGTTGCAAAAGGTCCCACAGTCTTTTTTTAAATAATTAACTGTCCCTAATGAAGAACCAAGCTTGTGACCTTGTGTTACCTCAGGGTTAGCCGCCACCAAGGGTATAAAATACCAGTTTTTCCGAAATATCTAGTCACGGGTGGGCCCGCTAAGGCAAAAATCCTACCTATCTCTATTCATTCTTAAAGCTGACGAAATTCCATACAACTCAAGTCTGACACATTTTTATGTATGACAAATCGATAGCGAGCTGACGGCTGCAAAGTGAAAAAAATGACATCCAAAAATTGCGCCTTTCAGCCAGGCAGGGTTGGTAAAAACCTGGGTGGTTGGTTTTTCTGAAAAAGTTGATGGTTTTTCTTGTGTGTCTTTGATAAGGTTTTCTACGTTCGACTGTTCGATGATCAGACTATCTGGACTATCACAGAATGTGCTGCAACAAAACCTACGATCGACCGCGGGGACGAAGAGGTCGAGTTATGGCGATGATAGATCATACCAATGAAGCCATACCTTTAAAACGTCGAATTGGTGAGTAATACTCTGTATAAAAAAACCCGAGTCAAAAATGTTTCGAAACAACATTCAAGATTAAGAAGCCCGGAAAATTTCATTACGTTGTCACTTTCGCAAATAAGAGGTATCTGGTTCTTGAACATTTTCCAGCATTTTTTTTACAATTTCCCGGGAATTTTCCGGTTGAAAATGTAAAACCGGCCTGGGTTTTCGAAACCGAACTTGAATGGAGGAGGTTCAAGTGGAGCCTTAATTGACGATTTTTACAATAAGATGATTTGGAAATATTCAATTCAATTCAATTAATTTATTGTTCATAAGAATATAACAAAGAGTTGGGTTTAAAGAGAAATAAATAAGTACAATTCGCGCGCTAAGAATAATACAAATAAAAATAATAACCGAATATGATCACAAAAAAAGAAAAGAAGCAAAAGAAAGAAATATAAGGTTTTGATCTGTAAAATTGTAAGAAAATGTGAATAAAATAAAACATGAACTGCAGCCTGAATGAAGCCAATACAACCGAAATTTACATTTATACGTTTCTGGCAAAGGCACGCGATCTGAGAACGCTTAATACAAAATTGGACAGCAACTTTAACGATAATTCAGGTTAATTGAGTCAACGAAGGAGACCAAACTCTCGCGATCACTCAGCCTCACAGGCAGTGAACGGCGAATTCCCTCGTACCTACAAAGGACATCTAAAAAGTAGATGTGCCGGTGATTCGCTTTCGTTGATGTTAGACAAACGGAGCAAATCTCATTGGAGGAAATGAGATGAATCGAACCTTTAAATGAAAAACGTAAAAAGATTCCGCTTGACAACTTCATTTGAACCAAAAGTCTCGTCATATAAATAGGGCATCTCAGGAGTAAGTATCTACTGGGATCACGTGAAACATTGAAACTGGAAAAAAAGGAGTAATAGGATGAAGATGTGACTAAGTCGAAGACGTCCCGGAAAAGCCTTTCCCGAAAGTCCTCGATTAGCTGCAGACTCCGAGATCTGAGAGAATAAGGATCTAAATCATCCAAAGAGCCCTGAAAACCAGCAAATTTTAGCAGCTCGCAGACCTGTAGGACCCAGTTGTATCTCGGCTCACCACCAAGCGCAAGCAGCCTTTTGAAGCATAATTTCGGAAGCCTGTCCTCCTCCATAGCAAGGAGTCTAGCCAGCCATGATAAGACACATCTGAATACCATTAGAGCAAGCTTCACCGTCCCCGTCTCAAGGCGAACAAAACAGTCTGGGGTCGTACGAGGTAACAGGAGCAGACGTTTGAAAAAACCCACCTGCACACGCTCGAGGACTTCCATATATCTAGGACCCCAGAGAGCAATGCAGTGTGACATGGAATTCAGAATTATGGTGTTGTAAAGTGTAATTCTTGATTCCCAAGAATTCATCCTTGAACTTGCCATTGTGGACAATACAGACCCGATCGTCTGTCTTGCTCTTGTCACAGTCTCATTGGTCGTTTGAAGAAAGAATGAAGACGACGTGAAAACAACGCCCAGATACCGAAACCTGTTGACAACTTCGACAACATGTCCCTGAAACCGGAAGACGGAGTCGCGAGGGATTCTGTGCCCGCCCCTGTGGAAACACATGATCTTCGACTTATCAGTGTTGACGACAATCGGATTATTCTGGGAGTATTCCTCCAGAAGAGCAAGCTTACGGCCCAGATCAACCTCAGACTCCGCCAGGATAACCACGTCATCTGCATATATTTAGTAACAGCAGAATATCGTTATGAGAATCGATGGACAAGCCATGGGATCCTCTGGCGCAGAAAAAAGTCTCAATATCAGCAACAAATGAGGTAAATAAAAAAGGGCTAAACAAAACTTACGATCGACCGCGGGGACGAAGAGGACGAGTTATGGCCATGATAGATCATACCAATGAAGCCATACCTTTAAAACGTCGAATTGGTGAGTAATACTTTGTATAAAAAACCGCATAGGCTAAATTTGAGCGAGTGAAAGAGAATTCAAGGACAGAAATAAAAGATTCAACAATAATCGAGTCAAAAATGTTTCGAAACAACATTCAAGATTAAGAAGCCCAGAAAATTTCATTACGTTGTGACTTTCGCAAATAAAAGGTAACTGGTTCTCGAACATTTTCCAACATTTTTTTTTACAATTTCCCGGGAATTTTCCGGTTGAAAATGTAAAACCGGCCTGGGTTTCCGAAACCGAACTTGAATGAAGGAGGTTCAAGTGGAGCCTTAATTGACGATTTTTACAATAAGATGATTTGGAAATAGATTAAGAAAAAGATATATTGAATACAACATAGTAGAGTTACAGTTACAATAAGTAGGTAATCGGTAAGTAATCATATAATACAAATAAATAGATTTGAGGTTTTACCGGGAAATTCAAATTTTCCAAAACACAATTTTCAATTTCCTGCAAATTATTTTTAATCTTTCTCTCTAATTCCAATTTCCCACCCGAAGGGCCATTTCAAAGAAAATTCCCCATAGGTTTCTGTATACTAGTCGGGAAAGTTTTGGGATAACACAACCGATTTTTTCTTCTTTGAACATCCTGTGCATATGTACCTAAATTAATTGATACATAATTGATAATTCTTGTTTTTTGATATCAAAAAATTATTATCTCCAGAACTATTGACCCAAATGTCATACATGTATGTTGAGATCAGAATTTTATATTCTATCCAAATCTAGACAAAAAATTAGGGTTGCTATTGAAAAAAATATCGATGACGTCACTGCCTGAAAACGGTGAGGGGTAGAAAAATGAAAATTGTTGGAAAATATTTTTTCGAAAAAAATTAAATCGACCTGTCAAGAGTTTTTCGATATTCCGGGCAGGAAAGAAAATAGATCAATTATTTACTACGTTTCCATGGAGAATTGAGATCGATTTGAAAACGGTATCGGGATTGAAAACTGCATGTAAACGCTTGCAACACCGTATTCAAATCGATTTGATTCTCAAGGTCGATTCGGCAAATTCTGGGATCGTATCGGGATCGGATCGAAATAATACTCATGTACTACGTTTCCATGGAGGATTGAAATCGATTTGAAAACGGTATCGGGATTGAATACGGAAGTGTTCACATGAGTGGTTCGACCTCGGTATTCAAATCGATTTGAATTCTGTTTACATAAATCTGTCATGTAAGTCTAACCCTAACCTAAAACTATCCCAATCTAATGTATCAAAGAAAGTGCAAGTACTCTGCAAACTGCAAGTGTGCAGAAGGCAGAAGTGCAGACAACAGGTGCAAGTATGAATGCGACCCTCGATGCGACCAGAACAGCGGTTTTACTCATTGCTTTGTATCAGTTTCTGTTTGTTGATGTCTCGATCCAATCCGATTGGGTTTCCATTAGTATTATTTCGATCCGATCCCGATACGATCCCAGAATTTGCCGAATCGACCTTGAGACTCAAATCGATTTGGATACAGTTCTGCAAGTGTTTACATGCAGTTTTCAATCCCAATACCGTTTTCAAATCGATTTCAATTCTCCATGGAAACGTAGTAATCGAAACCCAATCGGATTGGATCGAAACATCAACAAACAGAAACTGATACATAGCAATGAGCACAGATGCAATGAGTAAAACCGCTGTTCTGGTCGCATCGAGGGTCGCATTCATACTTGCACCTGTTGTCTGCACTTCTGCCTTCTGCACACTTATTATCATTATTATTATTATTATTATTATTATTATTTGAAGCACATTCAACAGGAGCAAAGTCCTATTTATAGAATGTGTGAAATCCTGAAGTTAGAAAAAAAAGAACAAACTGGCCTCAATGAAGTGTCAGTCGTCATGCTGACCACCTGTATATCTCCTTGATAGCTGAAACAGTGGTATGAAGGATGTCACAGCGAGTTTCGACGTCACGGTAGGAGTGAATCATCCGATGGAGAGGGGATGAGCAGGTGAGTCCACGAGTTCTCGCGTAGGGCAGATGGAGCAGCTGTGTGCTGCGGGAGTTCGGTCTGGGTATCCGAAAGCCTAGAAGATATAGCAACTCCGGGCAGTCAACCTCACCCTTGATTATCTTGTACAGAAAGATCACACAACTCATGTCACGTCTGGTTTGAAGAGACTGCATGTTAAATTGACGCAAAAGGTCCCGCTGCGGAGTGCCCCTTGCCGGATATGAGCCTGTTATCATGAAAGTCGCTGTTTTAAGAAATCTCCTTTGGATTTTTTCGAGGGATGCTATATGGATTTCATATCCCGGGTTCCAGGCAAGTGAGACGTACTCAAGACGGGAACGAACAAACGACATATACAGTGTCCGAAAGGTCATGATGTTGGACATATATTTACATCGACGCATGATGAACCCCAGCATCCTCAAAGCCGCAGACACAATCGACTCGACGTGATCTGTGAATGTCAGTCCAGGATCAAAAATGACCCCCAAATCTTTCATAGTAGATGGTCGACTCAAAATTGTGCCATCGATGGTGTAGTCATACAATAGGGGCGATACGACCCGATGGTAACTCACAACGCTGCACTTTCCGATGTTCAACGGCAACTGATTCCGGGCACACCACTCACCCAAGACGTCAAGATTCCTCTGAAGCACAATACAATCATTAACTGTAAGGATTGATTGGTACAGTTTCATGTCATCGGCGTACAACAGGCAAGGTACTTTCAGATCTGTAACAATATCGTTGATGAAAATCACAAAGAAGTCGGGACCCAAAACAGTCCCCTGGGGAACACCCGAAGGCTGCGTGTAGGTAGAAGAACGAAACCCGTTGTACTGCACATACTGCTCACGACCACCTAAGTAAGACCTGAACAAGTTTACAAGAGAAGGTGAAAATCCAAATGGCTCAAGCTTACCGATCAGGATTGAGTGATTCAAGCGATCAAAGGCTTTCGAAAAATCCGTGTAAACAACATCAACCTGAAGTCTCCGATCCAGTCTATCTGCTATGGTCTGAGTTATACACGCCAGATTAGTCGTGGTCGAACGCCCGGACACAAAACTATGCTGAAATGTCGTAATCAGCCTTCCTGCATAGGAAGAAATACGATCGTGGAGGACGAACTCGAGTGACTTAGAGAAGTTATTGATGATGGCGATGGGTCGATAGTTATTCATATCACTCTTATTGCCTTTTTTAAAGACCGGACTCACACGTGATGCCTTCCAAGCCCTTGGATAAGTAGAGGTCCTGATGATGAGGTTAAAAATAAAGTGGAGTTTCGACACGGATGTTGTATTTCTTGAAAGACTCATCAATAAGAGATTTTGCTTGAGACCTCAACCATCTGAACCTCTCGTAATGGTCCATCCTTCGAGTGCGCTTGTATTTGTTCCAGGCGCGCCTCTTGCTTTTTAGCAGCTTTATAATTTTGTCGTTGAACCAAATGGGATATATACCTCCAGACTTCTGTCTTCTTGGTACGTGCTTGTCTAGGATTTCATACAGCTTATCATAAAATGCAGCAACTGCGTTGTTGGGTTCATTGTAAGAGTATAAGAACCCCCAATGGGCACTCATGAACTCAGCGTACAAACCCAGAAAATCTGCCTTCCTAAAGTTAAAGCCCTTCGTTAATAATGGCAATTGACTATTCCCAGATGACATGCCAGAGTCAAACTCAATCACGAAGGCCGGGTGATGAGCATCCTCGCGCAACATTACATCAGGGGGCTTAGCAACATTACAGGGGAAGCTGGCGAAAACCAAGTCCAATAATCTAGAGTTAGAATTCAATACTTTGTTGAATTGCGCCAAGTCGTGAAATGCGCACAGGTTGCTCACTATTTGCACTTTATTAGTGCGCGGTATGGTGCCATTTTCGCAGTCACAGAACTCAGGAATGTTGAAATCACCGATGATCATTATGCGATTTCCCACACTTCACACTTGCAGTTTGCAGAGTACTTGCATTTTCTTTGATACGTTAGCTTGGTATAGTTTTAGGTTAGGGTTAGACTTACATGACAGATATGTAAACAGAATTCAAATCGATTTGAATACCGAGTTCGAACCACTCATTTGAACACTTCCGTATTCAATCCCGATACCGTTTTCAAATCGATTTCAATTCTCCATGGAAACGTACCTAGTTACAAACTTCTGCCGCGCACTGTATGTTCCTTTCTCTGGCGAATAAGTACGAAATAATGTATTCGGTAACTGTACCGGTAGGAAGACAGCAAAACAGAATTGTGTTACAGAAAACATTAGACACAAACCTTCTTTCAAGTTTCCGCTATCAGCTGCCTGGCCATTAGGAAAAATGGTCTTGACATAAATTCCCATGTTGCCTTTGGGCGAGTCTCTTCCGCCCACTATGCTGAAGCCCAGCGCTTTGTAGCCGGGACCTTTCTGGAAGACGACCTGTCGGATGGTGAAGGTGCTGCCGCCTCCTCGCGGCAGCGTGCAGAACTTGCTCTCTTCCTCTTCTTCGACTTCCTCCAGTTCCTCGAGCCAGTCCTGTGTCACGTCCGTTTCAAATCAATGCATGCCCATCAACGAGAAAATATCCCATGTACGTACCTGTTGTTTATGTTCGCTGGTCATCGGTTCACATTCATTCTGACCAACTTCCGTCCATTGTTTGCTACCCACAAGTTCGTAATGGCTTTTAGAGGTAGCTACCTTCGGATTCGAACTTCTGGTGGAGAATTCGACAACTTTGACCGATTTGGTTTTTTGGCTTTTATTTTTGCTGGGAGAGTGCGATCTGGCCCGTTCCAGGTGTTTCCGCGGGTTGTTGAGCTTGGTTTTCGGTATTTTAATCTTAACGTCTTCTAACTTGGCTATGCCGTTGTCAATTGGAGGTTTGTGGTGGTTCTTTGGGTGAAGGATGCTGCCAACCACTGACCATCGTCTCGTCGTTGTCGTTGTAGTAGTGGCCGTTGTCGTTGTCGTAGTGGTTTCGTCTAAGTCGTAGTCGGGTGGCGGTTCGTAAGGTAAGGAATCGTAGCCTTGGCTCTCACAGCTGTCGTACCCGTAATCTCTAGATGAACTGAAATTCACTGAGTTCCTCTGTCTAGATCTGGCCTTCCGTCTAAATTCTGAACCGTGTCTTTGGTCTATGTCGATTATTGGCAACGAGGGAGATCCAGAATCCGGAGAGACCGGGGACGGCACATAAAACGTCGGCTGCTGCTGTTGCGGTTCGTGCGTTGGACTCTGGAAGAATTCTTGTACCGACAGTGCTCGCCTTTTACGCAAACCGACGTGTATTCGGCTTAATTTAGCGCGCAGAACATCTTGAACGCTGCTTTTTTTAGCACCTGGCAGTCGAAGGGAGGACGTGGCATGTGGGGTACTGACTAGAATACGTGGACTAGGGGTGTTCAGCAGGGAGTCCCGAGACGCTTCTGGACTGTTTTGCGTGCTCACGCCCCGCAATGAAGAGCAGCAGTTTCGTAACCGTCTCCATTTTTGGGATATGCTGCCGTTCAAATCTGCAACAAAGAACAATTACTAAACTAACTGTCACCACCAGAATGCTGCAAATAAATCAATTGCCGGCCATAGACATACAAATTTGTGCGCGAATTCATTTTCGGCGGACCAAGACGATAGAAAAATTCTTGTGTCTGGTCATCTGGTCATCTCACGAGCCAAGCTACAAGCCGTTATCACTTGGGGCGAATATAGGGAAAGATGCATGTTTTGCGCTTAAATTTGACGTACAAGCTACATACATCAAAAAAGTTTTCTTTTGAGGTGGGCGGGTATCCGTGTGGTCACTGGCAGCACCTCCTTAGCGCCGCCTTAGTACCTGCTCTAAGCGCGGTGCCGGGTGATTTTCACACCACCCACCATTTTATGGACGCATCAACAGCGAGGTTATAAGCACCCTTTTTCGGTGTCTTTCTCGTTTCACCCTTTTTCCCTTTGACGTGACTGCCACGCCAAGGTGCTAGAGAGCGAAAATTTCCACCTGGCCCGAGCCGGATTCGAACCCACGATCCTCGGAATTACTTCGGAAGACGGAATCCCCCGCCCTCGCGCTACCGGCCGGGTTGAAAAAAAAAGGTTTTGCACCACCATGATTCCCGGAAATCTAGCGATAACTTTATTAGAAAAATCACCGATAGTGATAAATACGATCTTTCGACCCGTAAAAGAAAAAACATTTCTAATCTAAACAGCAAAACAAAAAGAAACCGGAAATAGCGAATTCGGGAATTGTGTATCCCAAAAATGTTTTAAGATCCCAGAAACCGGTCGGTGCTAAATTTCGCCCGATAATAACCAAGAAGTTTGTTACGTCGTTTTCTGCCTTGGGCTACTTTTTGATATTTTAACCGATTGGTTGGCTTTGGCCGATTGGCTAGTCCAATTCTGCACAGCCGTTTTGTTTTCTAGTCCGTGGGAATTTCGCTCGGAATTTCGCTATACTGCAGTAGCAGTCCTGACAGAAAATCCTTCGCGGCGTCTTTTGATTGGCTGTAGATGATCCGTTGGCTGCGACACGACCGGTAAAAGTTGATAAAGGTGGGGGACGTTTAGACTCGAGCACAGATGACTCGAGTTCTTATTAGCATCGATACTGTATGAGAGTTATATGCGTTTTGTGCGTTTACGTCTGCCAGTTAAGAGGATTTCGTATTGTGTTGATCGAATCCAAAACCGAGCTTTTATTCGGACCAAGTTAGGCGACGTAAAACATTTATGGAAGTGAAAGTCCGAATTAGGCATTTTTGCCGTTTGAAGAAATACTGTCACACAAAGACCTACAAAATAAACCGTCCACCATCTGCAGGTAACATAAAAAAGGACTAGGGTAGGTACTCTTTTTCTGCATCTTTTTGGATTTGAATCGACAATGAGTTGAGTGAATTTCCATAGGTTTCGCCCAAGTTTCTATCCAAGGATTCACCTACCTACCAAGGAAGTTTCACCGTGTCCACCATTCTCAACCAAGTTTATTCATCTACCTACCAAGGAAATTTCGCACAAGTACCAAGTAAATTTCAAAAGCGATTCTTCGAGTACGAGACCAGGTTTCATCTACTAGAAAGCATTCCATTACCTGGGCGCCTTTCCTCTTTTGAGAGAGGTTTCAGCTTGGAGCCACTTTCCAGTTTGTGATGCAAGATTCCCAAACTGAGAGGCCATCTCCGTCGTACGCTCGTTTACGTGATCGTCTCATCGCTAGCGGTCGAATCAAAGCGCCAAGCGCCGTCAAAGCGACCTGGTGCAGCCGTTCGCCGCACTCTAGGGACGCATCGCCGCAGGCCGCAGGCAGAATTTGGATTCGACGCCGAGTGTACCACCTAGAAGAGAGGCGACGTAAGCCGGCCACATTTGCCTACCGTAAAACTTCATTTTCGCCTTCTCAATTTGTTTTATTGAAAATATTGTATCGTAATAACCCGAGTGATAACCCCTTTTCTCAAAAAAAAGTAAAACTTGTACGGCTCGGGGATACGTCCTTACACTTGGCCTGCAAGTAGGTACATCCTTATTTTGTCTGTGACCCTAGTGGAATGCGAGAGGAATTTTTCAAAATTAGAAAAAATATAAAATCGGTGAAAATCAAGCCTTTCACAGGATCATTCGAATCAACCAATAAAACAGCTCTCAGATTACTACAGCAACGGATCACCAGACCAGAACCCCACAGAGACGTGTTTCGCCTCTATTGAGGGCTTATCAGTGCGGAGGCATCCAGGTCAGACGGTCCGATGAAAGAGCAGTCAGAGATCTCAAAATACACTATTGGGAAAC
The DNA here is from genome assembly GCA_949128115.1 of Anaspis maculata. NCBI lineage: Eukaryota > Metazoa > Arthropoda > Insecta > Coleoptera > Scraptiidae > Anaspis > Anaspis maculata. Next base: position 13,295,475 of record OX421968.1, read on the forward strand.
CCGCAGGTGAGTTTTCCATGCGGCGCCATATTCTATCCAAGACATTCCGTTATGCCATCATCCAAGCATCAGGCAGGCAAGGACTAGAGTAATGAAATTCCACGTAGAACCAGGAAGATGGCGCGATAGATTTTTTCTCAAACATTTTCAGCTCTCAAGGTATAACAAGTAGGTATTATAGGCACAGTTATGTTGAATTTCTGCTCAAAAAATAGTTTTTTGTAACAACCACCTGTTGTAATCATAATTATTCCTCAAAATTTTCACTCGTGGCGCCCACCCTGCTTTTGATATACACATGAGGTCAGTGACCGGCTTATATTTCCTGGTACGATATTGTTTCCCAATCCGGCTCTGCTCCAGATGATTTTTGTTCTGGAAGTGAGTGAGTGCTGGTTCAGGTGGAATATTGACTCGACTACCTTCGTGAAACAAAAATTTCGTGTGGGTCTGCAAAACGAAAGGGGCCTCGTTTTTCAATAATTTGATATAAAGAAAAGTTAAATTCAACAATCTGTTTTTCGCAATGAGTGCCTCGATCGATCATGGGGCAACATCAAACAAATAATTAATTTTTGCATGAAAAATCTTGAATTTTGTCTAGTGAACTAATTCAGACATGTGTCTTTCACAATTCCTTGATCATAAATTGAACATCAGTTGCTCTATACAGGGTGAATTCATGAGTGACCTTACATAGGCTAATGAGAAATAGAGGACTTTGAGGCGAGTCAGGATCTACAGAAGAAATTTTGTTTTCTCCAGTGGTTACGAAGATACAGGGTGTTTTGTGTGTTTCGTATGAATCTTTGATAAGCGATATTTCTGAAACAGCTAGATATATTTTGTCGAAATTCACCAGTGATATTTTTATGTTGGAACTCACCCCGAAACCATACCGGGTAAGTCAAAATCCAGGGTGGGGCTACTGGCTAGAAAAAATGTGCCCCTTTTTGGTTTCATCAAAAAGTACATTTCCTGATTGGTTTTCTGAAAAACTGCCATCGGATTCAAAAAGCTAAAGAAAAGTGCTTCAATAATCACTCTTCAATTTAGATGGCACACCTGAACCCTTTCGACAATAAAATTAAAAGAAGAATTTGTGGGTGAGTTTCCATTTTCAACCGGACATAAACGACTCATTGTTTGATTGAATTCATTGAAATTCATTTTTTAGCTTGTCTCTGTTGAATAAAAGGGCTTGGTTGAAAGAAAAATTCCAGAGCCGACTATTTTTTTCATGACAAAATCGAGAGTAAAACACAAAATTAGACTTGATTTAGTGGTCAAAAAAAAACTCCGGCTATGAAATTTTTCTTCCTACCAAGCCCTTCTATTTCACAAAGACAAGCTGAAAAATGAATTTGAATGAATTCAATCGTGGGGTGGGAACTGAAGACGGGGCAGGGATTTATTTGAATTGACCATTTATACAATTAATTCTCATTTACTCTCTTTTATACACTACTTATTCTCAGTAAATTATTTTTGTAGTTTCATAATTTGTAAAAAGAAGAAGAAAAAAACGTGGGTGCGTGACCATGGTCACCCTCGGAAGAAATAAAACTTCTATATAGGTATAAAATCAGTTAGCAAACAACGTTAGAACAGGTGTTCTTCTCGTATTTGTGTTATTAATTGTTTCACAATAGATTTTTCAAATTTTACATTATGCTAATGTGTAGATACTTATGTAAGTATACAGGATGTTACACTTTTTTGACAATATTTCAGGAGATGATAGAGCATCGAAAAATATGTATTTTCGCAAAAAATTAAAAAACTTTTTTTTTAAATGATGAAAGGTGAAAAAATGAAAATTAAAAAAATGTGACAAAAGTCAACACAACCAGCTTGTAGGTATGCATCAACTTACTTTATGTACCAAATTTGGTCAAAATCCATGGGTAAATATGGAGTTATAACAAAACAAGCGAATAATAATATGTCTCATGGGCATGAGGTTCAATAGTGCACCTTCTTTTTGAAAGGATTAGTGAACGCAAGATGTTTATCAGGGTTCTACCATTATTTGGGCAGAAATTTCAATATGGCGGCCAAAATAGTGGCAGAATCATGAAATTTGGCTTGAAAATCAGAATGATCGTACTAGACAAGGGAAAGTTCAAAGTTTTATGAAACCGTTCCACAAAGAAGAGATTTCGATATGGCGGCCAAGATGGCGGCGGAATGTTGAAATTCAACTGGAAAATAAGACTGATCATACAAAACAACGGTAAGTTCCAATAAGCTCCATGAAAATCGTTCCACTAATAAGAAATTTCAATATAGCGGCCAGGCCCGTAGCTACGGGGAGGCATGGGGGGGCTAAGCCGAAGCCCCCCCTAGAATAATTGTTTGCCCCCCTTGAGTTCTAGATGAAATAAAACTTTTATTTTAAATTTAATTTTGAGAAAAAATTACTTGAATAAAAAATTACACAATCCACAAAAGTTACAAAAAAATGTGTCAAAATCAACTGTGTACCGGACCCACGTCTTACCATCTACCGTCAACTTATGTAGGTACCTATCATGATGATGAATTACGAAATCTGAATATACACACCCAAATGGTCTAGGGATCACCCCGACATTTGTCACGGGTCAGATGACAATTTCTCGAGAAAACATCAGCCGATTTCAAAAATTTTTGTAGTGCTCGATAGAGTAGTCCTTCAACTACAAGCTACCACCTCTATTCACCCGATTGTTAACCCTATGTACGATATACAGGGTGACAATGAAAGGAGCGCAAAAATCCCTGACTTCAGCAAGGTCCCGTTTTGAGAAAACACGTCGCAGAATTTTCGAGGATGAATAGCCCAGGGTGGCTCAAAATGCATCAGTGGCAAGTATCCGATGCATTACAATTGCCATAGCAACCAATTTGTCTTATCATGGATGCTCTTTTACAGCTTAATGTTCAGTTCATAAATCAATAAAACAGTCAACAGTCGGGTGATCTAAAGCTGGGATTTAGCGTCTCGCCGCTACGTCCGGACGTTAATGACTAGTGCAATGCGTTTTAATAGAAGTGATTTCGTCAACGCCGTGCGTCTCAACTGCTCGGTCGAGCAAAACTCATTGTACTTGTCATAACGTCCGGACGTCGCGGCGAGACGCTACGTCCGGCAGTCGCAACCAAATTGTACCCTGAGGTGGTATCTTGTAGTGTGAGGATTACTCTATCGGGCACATTGAAAATTTTCAAATTCAGGTGATGTTTTCTCAAGAAACTGTCATTTTAACCGAGACAAAATTTCGGGGTGATGCCTAGACCATTTGGGTGTGTATATTATACGGTCATCAGCGCTGACTTATTTGGTCTTCTTGGCATTTGAGCGAAATAGAACGAAAAAAATCTATTTATACTTTTTGGGGGGGGGGGAAGTTCAGTGGCTGTAAAAATGGACTATTGCAATCCGGATTGATTTTTTTTTTTTCAGATTTTTTCATTATAAAGTTCAAGTTTTTCATTTTTGCAGGTAAAAAAATACTGTTTTTTGGCCACGCTCCTTTTAACCAAAATTTTTTGCCTGCGACTCAATGTTTGCTAGGCCACCCATGCATAAGAATATATGTCTGCCCCCCTGAAAATTGCTCTTGCCCCCTCTATAAAAGTATCCTAGCTACGGGCCTGATGGCGGCCAATATGGCGGCAGAGCATCATTTGTGCAAAATCTGATGTATTTTGATGAAATCCACATCGCCTGCGAATTTCACTTAAATCGGACCACTTTCAGAGAAAGGACCCCGCACGATTCTTATGGAAAATGGCTCCCGGTTAAATTCTCTGAATTTTTGATATGTTGTAGCTCATGAGATACTAATCAAATACCGTGAACCCCAAACTCAAATAATGGACAGTTTTTTACCCACAGGGGGTTGAAGTTGGAGGTTTTGACGGCTTCAAAATGATATTATGACGTTGATAAAAGCTTTTTATTTGGTTTCTCTTCAAGTTGTGTTTCATGCTAAATGTATTTATTTGACAGAAAAATATCAACCCCCTCCTCCACCCCCAACCCCTATCTACCATCATAAAATTCGAGATTACTCCCAAAAACCATGCGGATGGCTTCTGTGATTTAAATTATGAATTTTGACATAAAAATTATTTCCCACCCCTAATGTTGGGGTGCCGATTTTCCAATTTTCCTCGGTTAATTTGGCTGAATTTTTGGCATTGTGTACTTCTTATTCTGCTGAACAAAAAGTTTTAATGCCAAAACTTATTCCTATGGACAGTTTTTGTTCTACAGGGGACTGAAGTTGAAGATTTGAGAGCATAAATATTGAACTTCAGTCCCCTGCAGAACAAAAACTGTTCATAGGAATAAGTTTTGGTATGAGCTTTTTGTTCAGCAGAATTAGAAATACACAATACCAAAAATTCAGCCAAATTAACCGAGGAAAATTGGAAAATCGGCACCCCAACATTAGGGGTGGAAAATAATTTTAATGTCAAAACTCATAATTTAAATCATAGAAGCCATCCGCAGGGTTTTTGGGAGTAATCTCGAATTTTATGATGGTAGATAGGGGTTGGGGGTGGAGGAGGGGGTTGATATTTTTCTGTCAAATAAATACATTCAGCATGAAACACAACTTGAAGAGAAACCAAATAAAAAGCTTTTATCAACGTCATAATATCATTTTGAAGCCGTCAAAACCTCCAACTTCAACCCCCTGTGGGTGAAAAACTGTCCATTATTTGAGTTTGGGGTTCACGGTATTCGATTAGTATCTCATGAGCTACAACATATCAAAAATTCAGAGAATTTAACCGGGAGCCATTTTCCATAAGAATCGTGCGGGGTCCTTTAAAATAGCGGATCAAAGATGGCGGACAAGTGACAAAAAACATTGGTCAACTTCATATGGTGAACACGTACGCATTCGATCGGCGTTTGCACCACATCGATATCTCTTTTCGTTGAGGCATAATTCTCCTAGTTCTATCACTTTGGAACATGTTCAATATGGAGAATACAAGATGGCGGCGGGACAGCAATTGTCGAAAATGGGATGGATCTGGATAAATTTCACATTGCCTACAAATTTCGCTCAAATCGACCACTTTCAGAGAAATTCAAAATGCGGATCAAAGATGGCAGACAAGTGACAGAAATCGTTGGTCAACTTTATATGGTGGACACGTACGCATTTGATTGCCGTTTGCACCCTATCGATATCTTTTTTCATTGCGACATGATTCTCCCCTCTAGTTCTATAACTTTGAAACATGTTCAAAATGGATGGAGAATACAAGATGGCGGCGGGGCATCAATTGTCAAAAATTGGATGGATCTTGATGTGTTTTACATTGCCTGCAAATTTCATTCTAATCGGATCACTTTTAGAGCAATTCAAAATGGCGGATCAGATGGCTGCAACGTAACAAAAAACCAAAAGTCAACTTGACGTCCTGGACATTATTTACTATTGATCAGCGTTCACATCACATCGATATCTTTTTCCTGAGGAAGTTGATATCCCGGGTACAGACAGACAGACGGACGGGCGAACGGACGGGAAAAGTGGAGCTAAAAGCGCCGTTTTCCCATTTTTTGAGAAAGTGCGCTAAAAACCATTTTCAAAACTTAACTTTAGAAGCCTCTATCTCCGTTATAAAGCGTTTCCGATATTATTTTTTTCAAGATATAAATAGTTCACTTATTTTTTGATGCTCTACTACCTCCTGAAATATTGTCAAAAAAAGTGTAACAGCCTGTATATACAGTATACTAATACTTACAGGTATCCCAGAATAAAGTGCCCAAATGTCTATAAAATCAGGTAGCCCCTGCCTATTTGGCAAAGCAACTCGCTCCGCTTGCTAACTTGGTTAGTTTGTCAAGTCTGGATGAAATCCACCGTTTGTATCTTTTTTGCTTAAAAGTTTTTTCAGAGGTTTTTTTATAGCTTTCACATTGATTTAGTAGAATTATTCACCTACAATCAGTTCTCGTTTCGTCTCATACGATTTTTTTCATGGAATCAAACTATCCATTGCGATTCAGTTCGACTTACAGTAATCAATTCACTGACAACATTTGGACATCCCTGGTTTAGGTACACAGAAAAGTTGAGAATAATAATAAATGGGTTTCTATTGTGATTGAGGCTAACATGCCGGCACATGTCGGCACCGCCGGCAGCAAATACCTGTAAAAATGAAAGTTTGTATATTTGATGGTAGAGGTCGCCCCCATTAGTTAGACAGGAAAACAGCAGCTCGGCTACCGATTGGAGAAATAAATTAATCATTTTCTGATCGCAATAAATCACACTTTCGTAAGTTGAAATTCATCGATCAGATCAAATTTTTATTTATGATGAAATCTGAAGTACTCAAAACACGATGCAAGCGGTAAAAGAATACTAACATAACAGTTAAAAGCGAGCCTCACACAGTGTTGCCAGATCAGGGAATTTTTCCCTAGATCTAGGTACTTTTTGTTCACCTAGGGAAAAAGGGAATTTTTTCAAGTTTCTAGGGATTTTTCGTCTCCTTCAACTAAATTTGCTTTTTCTCAAACTCAACTTTAAATAATTTTTTTTCAATAATACTTGAAGTTGATGTTAAGATAAAAATGAGGTATCACAAAAAAAAATAAAATACAGCCAGCGCTCCCTCTTAGGCGAAAAAAAGAGAAAGAAGTGTTTTTTTTCAATTATTACTCATGTATTATTATGAGGCTGAATTTTGTAACATTTTACTACTACCAAATAAAGTTTATTTGAAGTTATGAGTAGTTCTGCTGTTTTTTAATATAAAGTTATTGGCTGGGTGTATTAATAAAGTACCGCCAGAACATTAGTGGAAAAGAATAGGTAAGGTAGGTACCTACTTACCTACCTATTGAAATGTTAATACACTTTTGAAATAACAGATATTCACCTACCTAGGTTTTTTTTTTTTTGGTATACATATACCTAGGTATTTTTTTCATTTATTTATTTTTTTCTTTTGCTTGAAGACTATAGACCACAAAATTGTAGGTAATCTATTCAACAGTTTTTAAAAGAAATTTTGTCTGTTTTGTCCCTAGTTTTTCCCTAAAATCGAAAAAAATTTCGCCTGCAGCGCTTTCCTGGGGGGCTGTGCCCCAGACCCCCTGCTTCCCTCGCTCGTGCAGAAATTCAAAATTCTAGGGAAATCTAGGGAATTTTGAAGTAAAAGTCTAGGGACTGAAATAAATTCCATCTGGCAACACTGGCCTCACAACACATTCCCTTCTTCCATTCCCTAGGCGCCACTGGTCACCCAGTAAAACGTTACACCGAGCGTTACACCAAAGCGTTACACATCATCCTCGTATCAACCGAATTCACTCTCATCCACAGAGTCCCTCTCTGTGGTTGTTGTGATCTAAGCGAGCGAAAAGAAGTTTTACTTAAAAAAAAATATAATGAGTCGATTATGTCCGGTCGAAAATGGAAAGTCACCCACAAATTTTACTTTTAATTTTTATGTTGAAACGGTTTAGGTCTGCCATCTAAATTGAAGAATGATTCTTGAAGCATTTTTCCTTAGCTTTTCGAATTCGATAGCAGTTTTTTAGGATCACGGTCAGAAAATGTACTTCTTGATCAAATAACAAAGGGGCACACTTTTTCTATCCCGGCCCTGGATTTTGACTTACCCAGTATGGCTTCGGGGTAAGTTCAAATAGAGAATAGTGTGGTCCAAAAAAAATTGTTTTTTTATTTTTGATCGGGCCACTCTCCACTTTGGTTACACATACCTATAGTAATTTCCTGGTGAAATTTCAATTCTCTACCATGGCAGGAAGGGCGTGCTCATCAACCCTCTAATTTTGAAAATTCTAGATTTATTCGTAATAGTCTGTGGGACCCAGATTTACCAAAAACACGAAAGAATATGTCAGTAATAATATATTTAGCACAATTTGAGAATTATATAGAAAAAAAATCAGATGAGAGTGAAATATTGATCGTTGAACTAATAGTGACACCTACCAAAAAAGCGGAAATGTTTCGCGGTATGACTTGTTGATGTTAAAGCTGGATGTCACAAAGTAAGGCCCAGTGTTTTCATCTCTGGTTAACTTTAACCAAAAGGTCAATGTCATAATTGTCATATCAACATTGCTGGAACATCGGTATCTTTGGCAATTAACCTCAAGTTGACCTCTGGATAGAGTTATCCTGGGACGGAAATACTCTGAGTCTAAAAATAATTTTGCAACCCTAAGGACCGCAGAAACCTCAAGATATTTCACCTTTGGAAGAACATTAAACATATTACTGATTTTGAATATCAGTGTCTACTTCCTAAAACATTTCTTCTAAATATGGATCAACATCCATGATTACCTTCAAAGCAAAGACCGAGTTAGGTATAAATTTACGGGTGGTAAACGATACTGCTGAAAGGGGTGTCCAATTGCTTGAGAAATACAACTAACTACTGACCAATGACAAGAATGAAAAGATGTTTTTGTTGTTTATGGTAGACCAATTGGAAAATGGTGCCTATTTGGACGACCAAAAATGTTTGATCAACGTAGTCTAAAGCAAAATCATACCATGTTAGTTGAACATCATAATTCCGCTTCATTTAATTTTTCTTTTGCATAATTCTTCACTTAGGTACACCAAACGAACAATAATTCATATATCACTTCGTGTTTTGTTCAATCTGTATGCTACAAACTCCTACGGATAAATCTGGGATATTCAAATTTTGAGGGTTGATGAGCACCCCCTTCCTGCCATGGTAGAGAATTGAAATTTCACCAGAAAATCACTATGGGTATGTGTAACAAAAATGGAGGGTGGCCCCAACCAAAATTGAAAAAAAAATTTTTTGGACCACACTAATAGAGAAATAATACTGGTAAATTCCAAGAAAATATCTCTAGGCGTTTCAGAAATATCGCTTATCAAAGTTTCATACGAAACACACAAAACACCCTGTATCTTCGTAACCAATGAAGAAAACAAAATTTCTTCTGTGGATCCTGACTCGCCTCGAAGTCCTCTATCTCCCATTGGCCTATGTAAGGTCAGTCATGAATCACCCTGTATAATTACGTCTTCCAGTTGAGTTCCTAGCCGACAGTGAACCCCAGGAACTTGTGGTTTTAAACTGCTTGTATTGTGACATCCTTCATTTTCATAGACGGGACATGTTGCGAAGAGGCACCGCATGACTTCAGGGGTCCATGACACTTGAGGGACACATTGTAAAAAAAATTTACAACCACGAAACAAACTGTGTTGCCTTCTACTCACGATGATTAGTCCCGACCGAGGGGGAAATTACGATCATACTTATAGTTTCTTTGCAATTGAATTGTTCACGTCGTACTGCTCGTACAACATTGTGCAACATTCCTTCGTTGATAAGTCATGAGTCACTGTACCCCGTACCTTCTCTAATTCTCCACTGGAGTGATGTAGGCAACCAACAATACAACAACATCCAGAAACAAACTGTTACCTTTGAACGCGTTGTCCTTCATTTTTCGTTGCAAAAATTTCTGGATAATCCGCAAGTTTTATTTTAGATTATCATTTCACACGCCATTCTGAGTGATTTGCCTATTTTTCCGTTTGGATCTGCGGTGTCTCTTAAGTGTCATGGACCCGACTTCAGTTTTTGTTGTGGGAAATTTGAAGCCCACTTCATGTAATCATCCGACTATATCGTTAGGCGTCCTTTGGATCACGTACGCTGCAGACTGATACGATATCTCTTTCACGGATGAAAACGACAAGGTCGTCGGCCAAAAGTGAGACTTCTACTGGTGCTTTACTTCGAATGCTGACGTCATTTATTGCGATAAAAAAAAGTTTATCAAAAAAACCATTCAAGGCAATTCATTAATTGCCTTAAGGCAATTAATTATTTGCCTTCAATGTTCTATTTGGGTAGTGTTGTACAGGGTGATTACGCGAGAATTCCCCCCATACTGGAGGCTACCCCTTTCAGATAATTCGAAAAGGAAAAAAAAATTCCTGGAACAATTTTGGTCGTAGATTTCAAAATTGGAAACTATATTATTTTTTAACCTATAATATACAGGGTGTCGCAAAGAACTTTTTCATTGATGCGACACCTGTATATTTGAATTGCAATCGATGGAGGTTTTTATTCTGAACACAAATATATACCTCAGTGTTGAGTTAATTCCGAAGGCAAATTGTCAAAAAATTCACAAAAATTCCATGATACTGATCTAAACTCAGGTTAATTTGTCTAAAAAGTTCTGAAAGTTCTCAAATTCATCCAAATTTGATAAATTTTCTAGTCAAACGAACGGAAGTTGAGGTCCGTATCAAATCAAGGAATTTTTGTGAATTTTTTCGAAGATTTATCTTCGGAAATAACGCAACATTGTGGTATATATTTGTAGTCAGAATAAAAAAACTACATCGATTGCAATTTGAATATAAAAAGTCTCGCATAAACAAAAAAAAGTTTTTGCGACACCTGCATATTATAGGTTGTAAAATAATCAAGTAGGTACCAATTTTGAAATCTACGGGAAAAATTGTTCAAGAAAAGTTTTTTCCTTCTCAAAGTATCTCAATGAGGGAACCTTCACTATGGGGGGGATTCTCGCGTAATCACCCTATACATAGTGTTGATACGATGTGATATTTCCAAATGGCAAATGGTACCGAAGCCCTTTTCGATGTCTAAGTAGATATGGCTACAAGTTTTTGGCCATTTCGGAATGCTTCTGTAACTTCATTTTTAAGATTTATTAGGCCTGTCGAGGGTACAATAATTTGGTCTGAAGTCTGAACGTATTTCTATCATAAGGTTTGTATATTCCATATAAATCAAGTAATCTCTTGTTTATTATTATTTTCTCCAGTACTTAATTTGCAATAATGTGCAATTCATTGTGGCAAGTAAAGCATTACATAGTGCGACCATATTTCCCTTATACCCGAAGTTTGAAGCTGGTATGGTATTTTCAATCGTTATTCGGCAATTGAAGCTCAGTTTTACCTCTCATCTTCCTTGAAAAACATTTTAGGAAAAAAATGCGTTTTCTGACAGATTTTATGAGAGGAACCACCTTCTGAGGTTTGGAGCAAAGCACTAGAACGACCCTGTATGAACTGTTGGTGTTTTAATTGTTCAGCATATTAGAGAGAAATAAAATTGACAATTTAACGTTATTATTAAATTATTAATTATTATTAGGTACTTATTTCTCTGATTGATGTGAGTTCCATGTGATTATTATTGTTGTAGCCTATTGATTCAGCACTAAATCTCATAATTATGTGACATCAAAGGTCAATCATACTATACAAGTCAGTTCTAATAATATAGGTACCTACTGTCGCTATGGATTTTTTCAAAGTAAACTTAAAACAAATTGCAATAATAACAAAACAGGAATTTCAACTTCCATTTATTGCTCCCATTAACAATTATGGCTCAAGTATAAAGAGCAAGAGTATCTTTATTCATACAAAGCAGCATCCGGTAGTTGTTGCTACCTATATTATGCAAAATAACAAGATGTGCCTAGTCGGAACTGTTGGCCAGATTGTGTATTATAAGATCGGAACTAATAATTATTGAAGTCGAGCTTCAAGAAAGAAAAGTTTTCTGGATCAAAGCGTTCTTTTGATTTCACATTTCTGTTGATCCACTTCCCATCACATAAAAAATTTATAAGTGTCAAGTATCTCATAAAACCGCTCAAGTCTGTACCAAAATAGTAGGTAGGCACTATCGTAAAAGTACAAAATACCCAGAGAACTCACCATATGTTAAGTGGTAGATCAGATCTGCCTGCAGCTTAACATTAGCTGAGTATATTAATATACCTAGGTTATTATTATTAGGGTTCTGGTTGCACAGAAAATAAATTCCACCCCCTGTATTCAATCGCGATTTATATGTATAGAATATCTCAATTGAGGTTAGTGAACTGTTTTCTTGTTTGTCTGATGAATGTGCATTATTTATTATTGTTTTATTTTATCGTTTGTTTTTAGCGCATTTTCGAAGATAGTGCTCTATTGTTGCCGGTTTGTGTGTCTATCGTCGGACTATTTGACAAGATTTCAACGTACTTCCACCAGAGATTTCACCTGTATGATCAATTATTATAGGTTCTACGATCAAATCTTTATGTCTGTCTGTCTGTCTGTGCGTAGAGACAAATTTTTGCACCGGAACTCCTCGGGTCCCGGCAGCCGGGATTTCAAAACTATAGATATCTAAAAGTCCCGGCAGCCGGGATCAGTCCTAGGCACTCCCACCTATTTTGTTCTAAGCATCGTTCTAGGCATTCGCAAGGAATTAAAAATCTCGGTACGTTGATCAGATAAATTTTGAAGATCAGCAGTACGCCGCCCGTCAGCGTTCTTGGTTTTGCGAACGACACAGCATTGATTGGCAATTCAAAAGAATTAGCTTTAACATTGTACGAGACAGCAATTCACTTATTTCAAGAAATTGGACTAAATCTAAATTTAGGTAAAACAAAAAAAATTAAACCGGCCGGTAGCGCGGCGGACTCCGTAGTCCGTCCGTAGTGGAGATTGGTCAATTGCGGATATTATAACAAAGTTTTGCACATTTTGTTCCCACGTCATGCTTATTTTTTCAAGTACCTATGTTTAATAAAAAATATATATTACAACAGTGACTATTGTTGAAAGAAGAAACCATTTAAGATTTGATTACCTGTGCTGCATATGATTTTTGAAAGTGGAACTGTAAATATTTATAAAAAATTAATGTCATTTGATTTCTTTTTGATTGATAAATGCGTGTGTATCTTTGGAAGCAATTCCAGGGATCGTGGGTTCGAATCCGGCCTGGGCCAGGTGAAAATTTTCATGCGCTCTTTAGTACCTTGGCGTGTACCACCGTGCAGTCACGTCAAGGGAAAAATTGTGAAACGAGAAGGACACCGAAAAAAGGGTGCTAATAACCTCGCTGTTGATGCGTCCATAAAATGGTGGGTGGTGTGGGAATCACCCGGCGTCGCTCTTAGCCTACTAAGACGGCGCTAAGGAGGTACTGCCAGTGACTACACGGATACCCGCCCACCGCAAAAAAAAAATCAATATAGTAAGAGGACGTCTTTTCGAAAAAGAAATTACCCTTAACGGAACAATAATAACAAAATCCATTGGCGTGAACGGTAATAGCATATTACATACCGAGACGGGAAATACATAATTACTGCTGAGGGCACAGAGAGCCTCCAGACTTTGCCTGGAGGCACTAGCCCGAAGCTGGAATGATGTATTTACCGTCGAGAGTATGTATACTATTTTACTCACAACCATGTACTCAGCTTGCAGGATTACAGGCGTTCAAAAGTTGAAATCTGAAAACTAACTTTTTGTCATAACTTCCAGATAGGCCAACTAATTTTGCTGAAACGTGGTTCAGGAAATACTGATTAACACACTTACTGTTTGGTTGGATGCATATTTTGAAATTTCCCTTCTAAAGCTACCATTTCTTCACTTTCTCGGGAGGTCGGCAATGGGTCACTTCCCGACCTCCTACTAGGTATGTAATGAATCAATTACCTAGGTTGTGAGTGAAATCAAGTACCTACCTACCTGATGAGTGTAAATTTCAACGATGAAAGCCGTAGTGATCAACAGTATGGGAAGAAAACTGGATATCTAGTATCACATCCTCATTTGAAAACTGAATAGAAGATTACTATTTTGAACAACCAACCACATATGGCCCACCTTGACGTACCAGTTCCAAACAGCCCCGCTGCACAGCTTGGGAAAACAATTTCTCTGTGACTTTGACAAGATAATCAGAAGCTCTTTAAAACAGATATTGGACCTACCAAACGATATTCCAAGTAGTATGATATACTCTGCCAAAAATCGAAAAGGACTACAACTATTCAGAGTTAGCTGGGAGGCTTATCTCCAGCATATAAACGTCTGCAGCTGCCTGGAAAAATGTGGAGACGTTATAGTCCTTCAAACAAGAGACATACAGAAAGAGAAGAAGCTATGTTTACTAAAACTCGACATTAATGACGAACATTTCATGAGCTCTTCAGTTAAGGAGCTAAGAACACTCCTGAGGGAACAAGAGTTTTCCAATTGGGCCTCTTTACCATACAAGGAAAGAGGTATCAACCTTTTCAAACAATATCCAAAAGTAAATGACATCATGGACAGAAATATAGGTCTGACTCTCTCAGAGGTCAAAGATGCAATAAAAATTATTGGTGATGTTGCTTCCGTAAGGGCTATTCCGGGTAGGTCCAAGGACGGCACCCAGTGCTGCAGGCACTGCTCTGACACTGAGATTTTCAAAATTGAAACCCTGCCTCATGTCCTTGGTTCCTGCCCGTACGGAGAACTCTTGCGGAACCAGCGTCACCACACCATCCGCGAAATGATCGCAGACGCTCTGGGCCCCGCTTTCGTTTTGCGCCAGGAGCTGCTCCAGGTAGATTACTACGTAGAGAAAGTAGATACATACACCAATCACGGCCCAGCTGGATCTATTTTCTTTGTCTAGTGATCAAATCAAAACCGAGCAGCTCCCGCTGGCAAAACGAAAGCGCCTCTGAGAGAGAAACACCTCACAATATTTGAAGAGGTGACATGCACCGCGACAAACGGCAGTAATCGGAAAGTGGACATCCTGGCAATTGACCAGAAGAAAAAGATGGGCTGGATCATCGATCCAACAATCAGGTTCGAAATGGAAGACGAACAATCTATCGAAGTCGACATTGAAAAAAAAAGAGATCTACGAGCCTACCATCCCCTTTTTCAAAAGTCAATACGGCCTAAAGGATGTCCAGGTTCTCGGCTTACTGGTCGGGGCTCAAGGGACTATCACCTTTTTGATCAAAGATTTTTGTCCAAAGTTTGGCATCTCCCTTAATTTATGCAAATCGATAGCCGCAATAACTTTGAAGATATCTGTACATATTCTACAGAATCATTTATACTCAGTGACATAATTTATTTATTCATTTGTTTATTTAGTAAATAATACTTGAGCTATTTATATTTTAATATTAATTTTTATTTCATGATTCTAATTTGCACAGATTATGTGTCGTATTATAATATTGATAAGTATTCTTTGTTTAGCAACCCAAATTGTTGGGAAGAAGTCGTTTATTAGTAAATGTCTTTATAGGTATATACTTGCAATAATTTCGAGGAGGAAAATTTACCTTGAATGATTTTTCATGCAGTTCATGAATATTTCATCAAGTCTAATTTTCTATCTCATGCCATATAGATGAATGCGTACAACGAACAGACTTGAGGGATACAGAACCAGTGGGTGACGATTCCTGAAAATGACTTTTAATTTATTATAATTAAACTGCTAGTTAGTCTGTAAAGACTGGGTAGTTGTAGTGAAAAATCTAAATTTAAAAAAAAAACCATACAGCGTGTCCCAGTGAAGTGGAATCACCTCCATAATTTCTTCCCTGGCACTTTTTTGGGAAATTCTTTCCAGGGGTACAACGATTTTGACTATTTCGGATGTCTTGATAATATTAGTTTTCTATTGTCAATCATATTGACGACCGCAGATGATCCCAAAGGGAAATTTGTAATATCTCAACAGCATGCATCCGAACAAGAGCCGGTATGTCAGAAGTCAAAGCCTTGTGAGCCAAATCAACGTGTCCCAGGAAAATGAGATCACCTCTATATTTTTCTCTCTGGCATTTTTTTTGAATGAAAGGGAAAAAATTATGTTAACATACGGAGGAAAATGCATAGTTTTTATTGCTCTAAATTAAAACAAGTGAGTATGCCTTCACGTGCGTGAGTCTCAGTAGCGCATTTTCTCAAAGAGGCATATTGTTAACGTGAAGAAATTTGGTTGAAGGAGAAACACCATTCCTTGCCCACTTTCTTCATTCGAAACTCATTGTGATATTTTGTTATCAGAATGGGATACTTGCCAATGAAATAGATTTTAATGAAAATTCTTACACTCATCAATATTTTTTTTTTTGAGGGCGGGAGCTGGGAGCGGCGACTAATGAACAGTAGTCTATTCTTTTCCATTTTTAGTCGGCTATCCATATAGCGAAAGAATTAGATCGCTATGTCTTCAGGTTTATGTTTTTCATTTTAAAGTGATTGGGGGCGGTTTTTAGTAGTTTTTTTATGTCGGCGGCGCATATTGAAGACGGAATGTTTCTTGGCTTACGTTTATGAGTGGCAACTATGTATTATTACTATGTATTATTCAAAAAATGAGAACACCAGAGCATCAGGTCTGGTAGAAAGTGCAATATTATGTTATTTCAAGTTTATCGGGGGCGGTTTTCTCTATGTTGGCGGCGCAATATAGACATCCAATATAGCCTAGCCCTCCTTTGGGAGTGGCAGCTATGTAACAGCGAAAGAATTAGAAAGCTAGGTCGTCTAGTTTGGGAGGAGTTCGAGGAACGGACGGACAGACGGACGGACGGGTGGACGGACGGACAAAGCGGTTGCAAAGCAAACCAGAGATAAACTGAAAAAATACTGATAACGGACGGGACACATCGGAAAAAATCACAAATTCTTGAAGTCCTTTGAAGCGAAGTTTATTGAAATTCCACTAGTTCCTGCCCTAGACAAGATTCTTTTGATCGATTAGAGTTGAAATGTCAAGTGCTACGATCATTTTTTGTTTTCAGATACAAAATACGTTGACATGAAAAAAACGAAATTTGGGCATTTGGTTTACATTTTCCGTGGAATGGCTGATCCGTCAAAAAATGATTATTATAAAAAACCAAGATCACCAACAAATCCGCAATGGTCAAAGTCGAAGGAATTTATTGGAAAAGTGCCAAGAAAAAATATGGAGGTGCTTCCACTTCCCTGAGACACGCGGATTTCGCTTACAAGGCTTTGAGTTTTGACATACAGGGCTCTTATTGTTGAGATATCACAAATTTCTCTTTGGGATCGTCTGCGATCGTCAAGTTCAGCCAACAGCAGCATCCTATTTCGTTTTCTTCCGGACAAATCAACTGTCATTTTTTAGTGACAGGATAATGACAGAAACAAAAAATATGTTACCATGCGGAGAAAAATATCTAGTTTCTATTGCTGCGAATTAAAAATTAAAAGTTGTCAAAAAGTCAAAAAAAATTGTCATCCGTCAAAAAATATAATTGCTCATAAAAAACCAATGTCACCAACACATCCGCATTGGTCAAAATCGTTATACCCCTTGGAAGAATTTTCTAAAAAAGTGCCAGGGAAGAAAATATGGAGGTGATTCCACTTCATTGGGACACGCTGTATAAGTAGAGGCCGTCGCAAAAAACTTTTTTTTTAGGAGCGCCCCTCCAAACACCCTGTATTCCATCAACACAATCGATGCACTTTGTTATCCTGCTATAAACACAGGGTGATTCAAAAGTGTCGGACCAAAACAATATACAGTACATGAAATCGTTTATGACGCCCATAAAAATATTAAAAAAAACTTGGACTTATATTTTTGAAGTTATGAAGGGTCAAAGAGTAGTCTTTCGAACCCTTCCAGTTCCGTTATTTCGAAGAAATTTAATGAACTGATGATAGCAGAATTATGAGTAAGAAAAATCAACCACTGGATATGTATTGAATTTCTGTTTTCTTTACAGGGTGAGTCAGAAACCTCGGAAATTATTTTTTTTCAAAAATGCCTTTGAACCATTTGACTGGTCCCTCAACCGATATGGAGCAGAAGATAACACGGTTTCGTGGCAAGGAATTTTTTGAGGGGACTTTTTTTTGGAGAAATGGATATTTTTTACTTCATGAATCACTTTGTATAGTAAATGAGAACGTAGTATACACGTAGTAGTTGATATTTTTTCTTCATAATTCTTGCACCAACATTCAACAAATTTTTTCTGAAATAATGAAAAGCGAAGGGTTTGAAGGACCATTCTTTGACCCGTCATAACTTCAAAAGTAAAATGAAGAATTTTTTTGATATTTTTTTTTGGGTTTTTCAAAGATTCCATATACCTTGTATTTATAAGGTGATCCTATTTCTGGTCTGAGTAGTTTAACAATTCTTCTTCAGTTTCTTGAGAATTAGACAGGTTTTATTTTTCTTTTAATATATCATGAGAAAACGTGAAAACGTTGGCCATTATATATTACAAAAATAATATAAAACCTTTCTGTAATTCCCAAGAAACTGAAGAAAGAAACCGGGTACTGTTTTGGTCCGACACTTTTGAATCACCCTGTACTTAGATGCGACACCCCTATGCTTTTTCCACAAAGAAATACGAATCGCATCTCAATTTTTTTTCAGAATGATGGGACCAAATAATCACGAGTATGTCCAGGACATTTTGTTTTACTTTGAATGACGTGTAATTATATAAAATAACAAATTAATATATATTTTGGACCGAGTTTTGGACGTATTTCAGTCCCTCAAATGGATCCCTCGGCCGCCATATTTACACTTTACACTGCTTTCGTATTGATGGATCGGTTTTAATGAAATTTGGAACATAGGTACCCGTATATTGTATGAATATGCTTATTTTCATACACCATCCATACTCTGTGCACTGTGCGCTACTCAGCCTCACGTCCGTGAGGGCATAATCGCTTGTTTAATTACATCTGCAGTACCATTTTAACCACTTGCTTCATTATTACAACCAGGCCAAAAATTACAAAATAACTTGATTCAAAATACGTTTCTGCATGTTTTGCATCTTGCACACTACTACAACATAGGTACCTATAGATAATGCAACGGGTGTGCGTATATGCAGCTATTGAAACACGTGAGCTCTTTGTTGTGGACGAAAAGTTTTCAGGAATGTTAAAAGCTGCTCGACGAAAATGGATATTGTATGGATATGGAAAATATAAATATTAATATAATGTTCAATGTTCACATTAAATGTGAAATCCATTTGCATGCCCAAATATAGCACAAAGTTTATAGAATGTACATACATACAAGATGGAAAGAATTGTAATGTATGTAGGTACCTACTACTACTGCACACACACACACGAAAGTTTTTGGGGAAAATGGGCATAATTAAGAACGGCATCCACCTAAAAGGGATATTTCGTGGGACTCACCGCATGTCAAAGTTTGCGTTGCAGTTTTTTAAATTCACGGATAGTGCTAATTTCATTTTGAAAAAATTATCGTCAGAAAACCGGAACCGTGCCGATTTTGAAAATGAGACTAGGCGACGCCCAATCTGTAAACTGTACATTATTACAATAATTATACTGTTTACTGTATATTGTATATTGTATATCTGTATACCTACTGTACAAATTACAGAACTGTAATACTTTCGATTACAGTTTGACTTTTTCGAAAAAAGCCGATCCCCGAGCAGGAATGAATTTTTGAGTGGAATCCTGCATTAAAAGCGAGTCGTCCTGGTCAAAATACGGGCGAGAGGCCCCCTCGGGTGGCAACGGCTAGGAGAAATTTTGAAAATTCATAACGCTCGACTGGAAAATGGTGGAAGATTGCAACTGCAGACTTGATTTGACTCTTTTGTTTTGTTACTTTCTGCAAAATTTGGTCCCAATCCATCGGATAGATTTTGAATAATTAAATGGTAAAGTTTTAAACTTTGACATTTTTTATTATTTGACAGCTAATCCGCAGTTTGTGTATCTCTGAGTTGGTTTCAGTCTTTCAATTTATTTCTCAACCGCTCGACCGATCTTGACCAAATTCAGCACTTCATCGGCGACGCCGCGCTACACCAAAGTGTTATTATTGTGATTACTGTGTATCGTTATTACGGTAAGATTTTTTTTCTTAGTGCAAGTACCAAGACCATGGGCTATCCATTGGAGTTAAAATCTTTCTTGTTTATGACGCTGTCCCGTTTGACAAAAAAAGATTTAAAGCGCCAGCAAGTAGCGAATAATCCTTTGTCACCAAGCCATATCTTGGGGTCATTTTCAAAAATTTGTAAGTACTGACACCGGTCACGGGTCACAGCGATGTGGAATTTTTGTCAAAAGAAAGTTCAAATTCTCCTCTAAATACAGTAATGTCTGGTCTGGATAATCCGAACAGAAAGTTGCGAGACCCTCTTTGGATAACAAAAACGTTCGGATTATAGAATTCATAATGAAATCAGCATTAGTGAACCACAATATGTTATATGATTACACATTAAAATTGGAACGCGATGGTCTTCATTCAAAGTAGAGAAGAAAATCTCAAGCTTAAGGTTGTATTCTCAGCAGGCCAATATTATTTTGAGGATTTCTTATTCAAAAATGAAGATAAAAACTCATTTTTTTATACGGTGTATTTGTAAAATTCAATACCGAGCGTTTTTCAATTATGTTGGCAACATTTTTTCAAAAAACGGCTCTGTACTCAATTTTCTACGTCTCTCAAAATTATAAAACAGTTCATAATTCTTTAGTTTCTCAAAAAATGTATCAGCAATCCTTTAGAAACTTTTCCAGTGTATTAGGGCTATTCGGCTTCTAAAAAAATGTGAGGTAATCCCTTGGGTAATCCAAACGGAAACAAGGTGAACAAACATTTAATGGAATCCCATCAAAATTTCTATATCTCTTCATCTTTATTTTTGAGAGAGTAATATTGATACCCTGCGTATACAGCCTTTCAAGTGAAATTACGACAAACTTACGAGAATATTAAGCACCTTACCGTTCTAAGATGCACAAGTGATAGTTCGGATTACAGAATACAAGAGTTATGGGTTCGAATTATGCATATCATTTTACTCTATTGGGGTGTTCGGATTATAGGCTACATCGGATTATAGAAGGTTCGAATTATCCATACATTACTGTATCGGTATTACTGATATGTGTTCATATAACACCCAAATGGTCTAGGGATCACCCCGAAATTTTGCCTCGATTAAAATGACAATTTCTCGAGAAAACATCAATCGAATCTGGAAATTTTTGTGGTGATCGATAAAGTGATCCTCTGACTACAAAGTACATAACAGCTCAGATCACTCGATTGTTGACCCTGTATACGATATAGATGGTGACAATGGAAGAAGCCCAAAAATGACCTGACCTCAGCAAGGTCCCGTTTCGAGAAATCAGGTCGCAGAATTTTCTAGGTGACATTTTCGGAAAGAGTACACCAATATTCCAAAACAGTTTTAGACTTTTTATCGTATTTTGTTTTTTCAAGGAGTGATGGATTTTTTGTAATTTTTGGATTTTTTCGTGCAGACTCTGCCAGCGTTCTTGCTAACCCTTGAAAGTGGATAGGAACGTACACTATAGCTCTGTCAAATGTATCATGAAACAATTTGATCCGATCGACCCTCAGAAGTGGTAAGGACCTGCACCTCTTTCAGGACTATGACCAGTGGTAAGTTTCCGTTGCATTACGATTGCTATAGCAACCAATTTTTTCCATCATAAATGCTTCTTAACTCCTATTTCTCGGGTCCATAAATCCCAAAAAAAATCAATAACTTTTTGAAAAAACAAAATACGATCAAAAATCCAAAACCGTTTCGGGATATTGATACCCTGCGTTGATACCTACGCTTCCCAAAAATGTTAGGTACCTAGAAAATTCTGCGACTTGTTTTCTCAAAACAGGACCTTGCTGAAGTAAAGTCATTTTTGCGCCCCTTCTATTGTCACCCTGTATATCATACATTAGATTAACAATAGGGTGACCTAAGGTAATACCTTGTAGTCAAAAGATTATTTCATCGGGCACCACAAACATTTCCAAAATCGGTCAATCCGCATGTCATAACTTTTGTCTTGTGGAGTTCAAGGCTTGATCAGCGACGCCGCGCCACACTAGATTGTTTATTATTTCAATTATTGTTATTGTATTATTTCGGCAAGATTTAACCCTGGAGATGTAATGTTACAAGTTACACGAAACCCGTAATTAACCGTTCAAAAAACCGAATTTTGCTTAGGGGGGTAGGTATGTTTGCTGACTGGGAAAATTAGTACCTACCAAAAAATGCATTGCCTCCTGGACTATAATGATAACCAATAGTTTTGGATGGTATTTTACTGGCATGCATAACAATTTAGAACTTTCAGTCGATAACCTAGTAGTAAATTCTTGACTTAAAACCCAGTAACTGGGAATTTTTTTTCATTCATAATAAATTTTACTTGCTCAACTTAATGATGTTTGTTTGTTTAGTTTAAGGCTGTATACGCAGGGTATCAATATTTCGCCCTCAAAAATAAAGGTAAAGAGATATAGAGATTTTGATGGGATTCCATCGAGGATTCCATTGAATGTTTGTCCACCTTGTTTCTGTTTGGATTTTGGATTTTGGATTGTTTCCCACATTTTATGAAGAGCCCAATAGCCCTAAAACACTATGAAAGTTTCTAAAGGATTACTGGGACATTTTTTGACAAACAAAAAAATTATCAACTGTTTCGTAATTTTGAGAGACGTAGAAAATTGAGTACAGAGCCGTTTTTTGAAAAAAGTTGTCAACAAAAAAGAAGAAAAATTCTTCACATAATTGAAAAAACGCTCTGTACTCAATTTTGTAATACACTCAGTACACCGTATAAAAAAATTGAGTTTTTATCTCCATTTTTGAAGGAGAAATCCTCAAAATAGTTTTGGCCTGCTGAGAATACAGCCTTAATTCAGTTTGAAAATTCCGGTAATTATTCAGCGTATTATGCGGAATGTGCCATCGGCTGCTAGTCTAGCGTCACTGAAAAATTCAAATGAGTTATTTATATTTTACACAAAGAGTGCCTCTTGAAATTTACGACCTTACGCCCACAATTCTACCAAAAATGGATGAGGTTATACCATGTCAATGTTGATGTTATCACTATCACTATCCCACCATCATACTATGAATAATAAAAGTGCGAATTGAACCCTTGACGCGCAATCCCACAGCGGGATTTTCATAGTCATTCATTAGCTACAACAGCAGGTAGATACGTAAGTAGATAGATAGGTAGTTCTGTAATTCTGTGAAATAATACTGTACCTACTTGAATAGGTTCTAATGATTGCTTCTCAGGAAAATCCAGTAAGGCTTGGGAATGAAATAATTCAAATTTGCTCGGAATTGTGTGCATGCACGCACAAGAAAATACGATAGTCCTACACAAGTTTTTGAAACTTTGGAAAACCTAATAATTCCCGAGATAATTCCAAAAGCACTTGAAAAGTTTTTCATTGTCTGTCAGCTCAGCTCACCCACATGCAGAGCTGAGAGGGCTCAAGATATTGAGGTTTTTTAAAACGCGAACTCACCAATATCACTGAAACTGCTAAACTCCTGGAAAATTGCCTTGGAGCACATAAATAACGAACACACTCACGTTACTGCCGAGTAGGTATTTGTCTAAATACGCAGGAAGACACTACGATACGCCTGTTGAGCGTGAACAGTAACTCAGGTCCGTACTTAGGTGAACTGCAGCAAATTTAATGAAAACAAGCAGCGGTGGACTATGAGCAACGCGTCTTGCAAGTTACATGTGCGCACGATAATTAAAGAAAGGCAGTGATGCTATTTTTTTTGGGGACTATAGTGGTTTGAATCAACTGTGGAAACCAAGAAGTTCTGAATTTGAATTGAAATTGTGGAAGCCTCCTTGAAAAATAGGAAAATGTGGGACTGTTACTGACCTTCACCATATATTACAGTGGCGCAAAGAAAGAAATGCAAAATTATTACCTTACGTTACGATTAATAATACTTTAAGAAGGAGACCGGTTCTAATGCTATCCGGCAAATTTGATGAATAATTATTATTATTCCTCAAATCTTGATCTTCAAAAAATCAAACTACACGCACAGACGCCGTTTATAGTTACGATTTGATTTAATTTTCGCCGTGTTCACGGGAAGCTATAATTTCCTCGTGTAAACAGTAATTTACTGTACCTACCTATTACATTTGGGTCAATTTAAGAACCGATTGAGTTAATCTATTACTATTTGAACACCAAACGATGTGAAAATTAAGAAACATTGCAAAAATGTAAGTTTTTATTCTTGAATATGAAGGTGAATTGAAGGTGCATGAATATTGTAGAGGTGTAAGTGAATTGTAATTGAACACCCATTGTTGTTATTTTTGTCAAGGAAAAATGAAAAATGAGCACGCAGTCATATTCAGCTCCTTTTGGCTTCCCTTAAGCAGGGTCATTACAGGTCTATAATTTGATGACTGGACAAAAAAAAAACTTTAAATTATTTGAATAGTGCTCCGACTGAAAAGACTCCGAGGTACTCACTCAACTCATACCTGCCAATGAACAATTGACAAATGAACAAAACGCATTAAAATTTATTCAAAAAAGTCAAATCAAGTTCAAAAATAGGGATAGTTCTTTGCTACATATCAAAACTTTATTCAAAGAAGCATTTTTTAGCCATGAATATGCAGCCTCCGACCTTGACATTAACCGTGATGTAAAAATGCTTGGAAATTGTAATCAATCACTCTGAAACAATTCCTTTGAAATGAATACGAGGTGTATTTTGGTAAAAACAAGAGTTTTGCTTTGCTTGAATAGTCAACAATTAAATAAATACTTATAGTCAGTGGCAGAGCTGGGCAAAATACTTTTGGAAAGTATTTAAATAACAAATACTTTTTTTTTCTTGGTCAAAATAATATTTAAATAATAAATAATATTTTTAAAGTTGCAGTTGTAAATATTTAAATATTTCCGTTTTTTTTTCAAATTTCATGAAACTTTTAATGGTTTCAATGTAAACATAAATGTATAAAAGCAAATATTAATTTCAAATGAAAAAAACTTCATGTAGTTGTGACGACTCCGGTAAGCAGGAAATAATCGCAATGGCATTTCCGCGTTGAATTTCGATGCTTATTCTCTGTCTCAAAAACTCTAGTGAGCGAGGTTCGAAGGTCTTGTCACGCAGTCGGCTTCCAATCTGTTTGATCAGGTGGTAGGCATCACTTCCCCATGCTCCAAACGTCTCGAAACCAAGTGGGGAGAAAATATAATTATTGGCTAACGAAGAATACTTGAGCTTTTTTTCCGTTCTGCCGTGTTGGCAGCTGATCTCGGTTCTCTGGTAGAAGCAGCAAGGTGTGTTTGAGCCAATGTGTCTACAACCGTGACATCCCAAGCCAACATCCGACCAGACTTCCAGGCCGTCAAGGTCAGGCCATCAGGGCGTTTACCGTCATTGCGGCAAAGGCCTGATGGTTCAAGTGTTGAAGGAATTCCAGCAGATGTTAAAGCCTGGTGGATAATTTCATTCAAATCTGTGTGGCGTATGCGTCTACCAAACTCGTTGCAAGTCAATCCATGTCTCCCAAAGACATCCACGGATGAGCCACAGTGACAATTGTGCTGGATACAGAGATAACATCCCAGACGGAGACCAACAGCAATTTTTAGCGCATCATCATCAAGAATGGTTCTCAAGGAAGAGGATGAGATGGCGTTTAACCAGGAGCTAGACTCACGTGTGGAAACAGCTAGGAAACGAGCAACTTCATGAGGATTATCAGCAGCATTAAAAACATCTAATTTTGAGCGATCAGTTATAAGGGCTGACCAAGATTTCTGGGAGACTCGTAAAATCTCGGCAGGAAACTCGAAATTCAGCTCTTCGGTCCACATTTTCTTTGCATCCACAGTCACAGAATCGTGAGACAAAGTGGTGGGTAGGATTGAAACGACGAGATCTGCAACGAAGTGAGAAGAAGCCAGGAAGGCTGGGAGAGCTAACTCATTAACGGAGCAGATACCAAGTCCACCTTCACGGACAGGAAGAAGAGCTTGTTTCCACGATTTGTCGGATAATGTCAGGTTGCAGACTGATTCCATAGCACATTTTAGTCTGTTATCAAAATTTAACAAGAGATTTGGATGTTTCCATAAAGGGCATGTCCTCAGAAGGTATAGAAGACGTTGGAATCCTAAAGTGTTCTTGATGATGAAAAGAGCAAAGTGGGCTTGGAGGCAGGATAGACGAGTTAACATAGTGTCCTGCTCATGAAATTTGTTATTCAGGGCTATCTCAATGGAATCGTTAGTGAGAGGGCTACCAAGAAGTGAGACTTCGTTTGTAAGGAACTTGACATTTGGCAATAAATTAGAAAAGGTGGTTTTGATTGAGGTAGAAATATCTGACAGTAGTCCGGGGATGTGGAGCTCTGTTTTTGAAGTATTCAGCTCCAAGCCAACTTTACGGCCTTGAAGTTGAATGTTGAGGATATCATTGGCAACCTCCTCAGGAGATCCGATCAGGGTAACATGATCCATGTAACAGGCATGAAACTGTGAATGTAGGCTTTCGACAATAGGATGAATTGTTAGACAAAAACCGAGTGGACCGAGTGGGTCACTCTGTTGAACTCCTGATTCAGACAGAATTATTTTATCACCAAAAGAGAGGATTGATGGGTTGCGATAGCATTGCCACATGAGTGGAAAAAGAGATGGTAAATTACTTTGGACCTCTTTGAGAAGGTAGTCCCTTCGGATAGAATCAAAAGCGTTTTGAAAGTCAATTTTAGCCATGACAATATTTTCTCCATGATGGGAAGATAGGAACCTCCGAGCGGCATGTACAATAGCTTCACTGCCGCCACGTGTTCCAAATCCAAGTTGAACTGGGCGAAACAATTCACCTGCAGCATCATGAGATCTGGCACAGGCCATTTTAGCGACCATGCGACGAATCGTCATTCCGACTGCAATTGGACGTAAACCACCGTCTTTTTTCTTTAAAGCTGTTAGGCAAGCTCCATAAAACCAAGGACATATTTCTGTAAGTACTGAACCAGAGGACATTAGGTCTGCGAGGCGGGAAAGGGCATTCAAAAGTTGTATTGCTACGTCACCATTAGCAAAGCTGACCATGTCCTTTTAATGCTGTGGTCTTAATCCGTCCAAACCGCCTGAAGAACCAAGAGGAAAGGATACTATAGCTTTTTTAATTTCCATATTGTTCACACTTAGAAGCGTAGTACTACTCGGAGGCTCAGGAAAATCAAGGTCAGAAGGAGATTTAGGATGTTTAGTTAATAAGGCTCGATGTGTCAACGTATCAAAAGGAGCGACACTATCATCAGATGATAGTGTACGTAGGGCACCAGATATATTTCCTTCTGAAATTTTTGCTTCAACAAGAGTTTTAAGGGAAGCAGCCTTCCATTTTCTTGTTTTTGTAGCAGCAGGGTCCAAATCCCGTTGGAGATTTTCACGGACAATTTTAGCCAAGGTTTTCCTGCCTTTGTCCGTACCTTTTGGTGAAGCAAAAGCGTGATATGGGGAGATAAATAGCTGTTTCCAGCTTTCAACATCATTCTTTGACAGAACAGCATTCAATAATTTCGTATAAGTTGAGGCAGCCAAAGAACAAGACGCTTTCGGAATTCGACGCATAAGACGTGTAGACGTCTTCCGCAAAAGGAGTGAAGCGAAAAACTTCTTAACTGACTCGCTACATGTAGAAGGGAAGTTGCAGCATTTCACAGACTTTCCGATGTGAATCTTGAATCCGCGATGAGATTGGAATTGTTTGCCACAAGAATTGCAAGTGAACATTGTATAGCAGGGTAGACATTTTCTTGTGAATTTCTCAAAGATGACCGGGGGCTTGATGAATTTGCTGCTGAATCAACTTTATTCTGGCTGTCATTGACTCCGTTTTGTTCTTGGTGTGAAGATCTATCACAGCTCCTCAGTTTTGATGGACCGGCGTTTCTAGTGTCTTGAGAGTTTATTTGCCATGTTTTCATTTTTGAAGAGGCAGCATTTCTTGGGTGAATGTATTCATTTTCGTCGGAGGTATCAGTCGATGACATGTTGACACTTTTCTTTTTTCTTATATTTCCGTTATTTAAGGTGGGCGGAATATTGGTCAAATAACACAGTTTTCCGTCAGTTCCAGTAACCTTATTCTCTGGAAGAAAATTACCATTCAGGTCTCTTTTGGAAGCTACAAGAATGGTCTTCAACGTAACGAGCTCAAATTTTGAATTTCTGGAAAATAATTTTCAAAAATTCAGTTCTTTACAAAAATTTAAAATTTCAGCTCGTTACGTTGAAGACCATTCTTGTAGCTTTCAAAAGAGACCTGAATGGTAATTTTCCTCCCAAGAATAAGGTCACTATAACTGACGGAAAACTGTATTATTTGATGAACGTATATTGATAAAATCTTGAAACTACACCACAATTTTTTTTGTATTTTTCTTTTGCTAACCGGTTTCGCCTTTCGACAAATGTCAAAACTTCTACAAATTTCTCCAAAAAAGAATATTTTTTAAATATTATACAAGCCCTGACGATGCCGAAAGGCGAAACCAATCTACAATCTACAATCCTCATTTCTACTTCCTTACCACTACCAGTTATAGCCTATTGTAATAGAAGTGAAAACTTCGGTGCTTTATTCACCGCGTCAGAAGGGACCAAATTGAAGCATAAAATTTTCAGATAATCAAGTTCAAGATAAGCGGTACAACAGGCAAGTGCGAGCGCGCATCTGTTAATTAATAGCAGTAGGCCAGTGGTAAGAGTTCTGTTTTATAAACCTACCCACTATTCAAGACTTTTTTTCCACATGACTGTAGAGTGTATGGCTGATATGATTTTATGCAATTACTAGCTTTGAAAGGTAACTTACTGAGCAGATTTGAATTTTTCAGGTAGCGTCATTTACCGGGTGACAGCGACAGATCAGAAAAATGACCTAACAAAAGTATTTAAATACAATTTACAAAGTATTTCAACCACGAAAAAGTATTTCAATAAATAAAAGTATTTGAATAGCGCAAAGGTATCTTCGAAAGTATTTGCAAATACTTTTTCAAATAATAAATACTAAATACTTTTGCAAAGTATTTAAACAATTAATACATCTCGCTCTTTCCGAAAAAATACCGTATGATCAAAAACTTTTCTACTTGCGGTAGGCTGTGGCCTGGTCATTGGCAGGCAACGAGGCTGATTTTGGCCAGGCCACAGCCTACCGCAAGAAGAAAAGTTTTCGATCATACGGTATTAAATGCTGAGTATTTGAATAAAAAAAAATTTATTATTTGAAAAGTATTTATAAGTGCAAATGATGCCCAGCTCTGGTCAGTGGCGCGCGGTATAAGTAGTTTGCTACTACTCATAATTATAGATAAGATTGAAAGTTTATTTCCTGGGAAAAGCAAACCGTGCAGGGGACCTGGAACGAATGGCCGCTCGCAGGAGTGAAACGTAACAAACACCTTTGCGGCTTCTTCAAGTAGTTCTACTTAGTATAAATTATGCAAAACATCTGGAGATCCTCGGGCCAGATCCTTCCTAATTCAAAGGATCAGCCTTTGTATTCAGAAGGACAATGCAGCTAGAATTTTGGAGGCTTCACCAAATTCAGAATTCTGAACGAAATATTTTATTCAAGTTAAGGCTAGGTATACCGTTTACCTAATTATTATAATTATATCAATGTAGGTAATAATATTCAGAAGTTAATGTACAATAATTAGGCAAATCATTTAGTTAGCAGTATACGTACAGTCATTTTGGTTACAATATACCCATCATTACGTCACATTAAAAATGTGCCCAAAAATTCTCATGTGTCTCTGACACGAAAAAGCGTCCTAGATCAGACGCTCAAGTGCGAATTGGAACCTGGAACGAACAATAGAAGGATATTTGAACAATAAGAACTTGATATGTTTTGCAGTAGGTAGTGTTTTTAACTATATTATAACTGTAAGCATAGTCGTCATCGTCAATCGTTAGTCCCGTGTATGACCTGTTTAAAATGCCTACCCATACCTACGTCAATTTGTAGCATCCGTATTGTGTCACTTCCGGTTGTAGGTGTAAGCTTAGCATTATTATCGTTATTGAAATAAAACGCCGGCTTGGCTCAAACATGGCGCAGCTTTCAGTGACTTTGTGCATAATTTTACGCATATAGGTACACTGTTATGAGGAACAAAGAAGAAACTGAAGTTATTGACTTGGTACGAGGCGAACAATGCATTCGCGACCAAACAAGGCGATTCTCTATACTTGACCTGGACCAATAATAATAATTAATACTTCATTATCATTACATTCGTAATAGTCGTAATACCGGTAAGCGCTCGCCGCTAAGTTATGCCTTCTTATTTATCTACCGAAAGTCGACATTTTAAGGACAGAGTCATATTGGTGGAATAAGCGTTGCGAAATCAATCCGTCTGGGTTTATTCCTTGACGGATTCTTACCATTTTGATCTCTTTTGAAAGCTACAAGGATGTACTTTAGTTTGAGCCCATTGGCATTTCCGAAATCCAATTTTTTTGTTTAATTTTGACATTTGAAAAAATGATTTCTGGATTTTGGAAAAGCCAATGGACTCAAACCAAAGTACATCCTTGTAGCTTTCGAAAGAGACCAAAATGGTGAAAATCCTTCAAGGAATAAACCCAGACGGATAGATTTCGCAACGATTGTTTTACCAATCGAACTCCGTCCTTAAAAGCGACGAAGTGACTCGGACTCGGAAACTGATAAATGGCACGTACAAAGAAATTCAGAAATAGCACGGCTATTACGTTCGAGAAGTGATTGAAATTGTCTAAGATTGAAATGTAAACGAGAGACGTTCAACCTCGGAAGTTGTCCCTCCAAAATTAACCGGAAAATCAAGAAAATTCATTGAAAAATCATTTTTCAAAAATATTTTTTAAAATCAAACTCAAAGTTAGCCCCTAAATGGCGTCGAAGATATCTGGGGTAAAAAGAGAATCACCCCATTCCACCTACGCCACTGAAGAATGTTTCAAAAATTCATTTTGAGTGCTAGCTTAGTATGTATTTGACAAATATTTGTGCAAAATTTGGGCTCAATCGGTCCAATGGTTCAAAAGTTATTCCGAAAAAACGAAACTTTTTGCCCAACTTTGAGGGCTTATATCTCTGTTATTATGCGCTTCAGATATATAGTTTTTAGGCCAAGTCCTCTTCTTTTTAGCGCATTTTCCATCTTGATGAAAATCGCTATTGCAACCGCTTTGTCCGTCCGTCCGTCCGTCCGTCCGTCCGTCCGTCCGTTCCTCGAACTCCTCCCAAACTAGACGACCTAGCTTTCTAATTTTTTCGCTGTTACATAGCTGCCACTCCCAAAGGAGGGCTGGGCTAGGCTATATTGGATGTCCATATTTCGCCGCCAATATAGAGAAAACCGCCCCCGATAAACTTGAAATAACATAATATTGCACTTTCTACCAGACCTGATGCTCTAGTGTTCTCATTTTTTAAATAATACATAGTTGCCACTTATAAACGTAAGCCAAGAAACATTCCGTCTTCAATATGCGCCGCCGACATGAAAAAACTGCTAAAAACCGCCCCCAATCACTTTAAAATAAAAAACATAAACCCGAAGACATAGCGATCTGATTCTTTCGGTATATAAATAGCTGACTAAAAATGGGAAAGGATAGGCTACTTTTGGTTAGTCGCCGCCCCCAGATTCCGCCCCCAAACGATAAAAAGTGCAACTTTCACAAATGTTACTGATTAAGAGGTTCCCTTTAACATTCAGGAACTGCCAACTCAAATTGTGCAACATTTGCTCAGCCGAACGCTGCCGCCCCCACACGCCGCCCCCAAAGTAAGAGATAAATGAAAAACATGAACCCGAAGACATAGCGATCTGATTCTTTCGGTATATAAATAGCTGACTAAAAATGGGAAAGAATAGACTACTGTTGATTAGTCGCCGCTACCAGCTCCCGCCCTCAAACAAAAAAATATTGATGAGTGAAAGAATTTTCATTCAAATCTATTTCATTGGCAAGTACCCCATTCTGATAACAAAATATCACAATGAGTTTCGAATGAAGAAGTGGGCAAGGAATGGTGTTTCTCCTTCAACCAAATTTCTTTACGTTCACAATATGCCTCTTTGAGAAAATGCGCTACTGAGACTCACGCACGTGAAGGCATACTCACTTGTTTGATTTTCAATCGCCCCTTAAAATTTTCCTACTGAAACCTGGACCACCCTGTATTATAAAATTACAAAATAAAAGAGTAGGCACATGTATACATGTATCTACACACTTTTTTATGTTTGGAAAAATAAACAATCATTTACATTTAAAAGAGTACCTAATTTATGTACGATTTCAAAATAATTACTCGTTAATAAATAGTTATTACAGAAACATTTTGTTCAAGTATCCAATGTATCACAGTCTATATATTCCTTGACAGAATAAAAGTTATGCGCTAAAAGTAATGTTACGAGCGGCGATCCCGTGCGTTCTGGTAAACACGCGATCTTTCTAGATTCTTCCATCCATTGTGTGTAGATACAAGTGCGGAACTCTGGACATTCCCAGAAGTATACGCGATGGCTTGGCACTGGGAACCTTCAACGCTCGATGAAGACACATCTGTTCATTTTGGCGGAGGCGCCGGTTCTACAGCACGGCAGAATTATATGGGTAATGTGCATGATTATTCGGGAGTCATCTAGAAACCATACGCCGGGCCAATATGGAATTTGCTGGATGACCCATGGAACATTCGAGATGAATTGGTCGGACCTATATGTATGAGGCATCAATCGTCGTCTCACGAGCAGTATTGAATTGGAATTCGAAGTGGTAGCGAGCGGATAAAAGCGAAGTACCTGCGATATTTTCAAGCATAATTAATTGTTGGCGTGTATTTATTGTAGTACGCAGTAATGAACAGTTTGTGTTTTAAAACTACCGTCTCAATTATAATCGAACCCGTTCGCGAAATACGTAACGGTGATAATTCAACTTTGCTTTCAAATAAAAGGAAATTGTCGACTCTCTTGATGGCTAATGGTAATTTATTATATAATTTAATTGGCATTAAAAATGGTAAATGGACCCTTGGCAGAGCTACTCAACCAATGTGGAATGTGGAGGAATATCAAGGTTCAAGTTTTGTCTTGAATGGTAATTGGGATTTGTACTTCTGAGGGAAGTAAAAGTGTGTCTGTTTTTTCGAACATATAGAATACAGTCCAGCACATAGAATCATAGATGGACGGCTCAGTTAAAATGTCAAGTTTTTTTAATAAATACACAACAATCATATGACTACCGCCGCCCCAGCAAATGATGCATAGTAATACGTTTCCAAAATGGAGGTGTCAACCCTATCACGCAATTGCCATAGGACATATTGTGAAACCTTTAATTTACCGATTGCTACATTGATATGATATGATCCGTCCAAGAAAGACGACAGTCTAAGGTGAAGCCCAAGAACTTGACCGAGGAGAGGTTCTGTTTCAAACTTTTGCCGTCTACGCACACAAGGAGATTGGAATCATTTGTTCCGTTGGAAACTCGGTTGGAAAAGACAAGAAAGTCAATTTTGTTCTTATTCAACCTTGAACTATTGAAAGCACAGTACTCCTGCATAGCCCCGACCCCAACAGTCTCAGCAGCTCTTAAACTCAAATTGAGTTTAAACTCAAAGCACCATCGTCATAAGCGGTCACAGCAGCAGACGTATTATATTATCCACAAACAGAGTAACGTGAGCGTGGTCAATCTCGATGTCGTTCACAAAGATGATAAAAGGGAAAGGGCCAAAGATACTGCCTTGAGGCACACCTGATTCGACTAAGACTGTGTCAGAGTGAAATCTGAATTTGTCAGTAATAACAACACTCTGACTCCCATTTTTCAAGAAAGATTATTTTGCGAAGACATTTCAGAGCTGCTGGTGGACCTCCATGAACATTAAAGGCCGTAGTCATATCTCGATTTTGAGCTAAAAGCACATTTAGATGTGCGCTTTTAGGGGCTATCCATTTATACTTGAATGTTCAAAATTACATATGTATTACAATTACATTTAGCCGCTCAATCGTGATATGTATTTTTGAAAACTTAAATATGAACGGATAGCCCCTAAAGCACACCTCTATCTAAAAGCATGCGCTTTTAGCTTAGACGAGATATGAATACGGTTCTAAATCAAAAATATGTGTTGTGATTTATAAGACTCCAGCTCTTTTGATTCTTCAGAAATAATGTATTCACCTTTCAACTCTTTTTTTTGCCCTGTATACGCCACCTGTCGAGTCTGCCCCACATCCAGGTATGTTGAGAATAATTTAAACAAGCGAATATGCCTCATGGGCATAAGGCTCAGTAGCGCACTCCCTTTTTTGAAGGATTAGTGAACGCAAGATGTTAATAATTAAGGTTCTACCGTTATTTGGGCAGAAATTTCAATATGGCGGCCAAAATAATGGCAGAATCATGAACCTTGGCTTGAAAATCAGAATGATCGTACTAGACAAGGGTAAGTTCCAAGTTTCATGAAAATCGTTCCCCTAATAAGAAATTTCAATATGGCGGCCAAGATGACGACAAAATGTTGAAATTAAGATAGAAAATAGGAATGATCATACGAAACAAGAGTAAGTTCCAAGCTTCATGAAAATCGTTCCACTTATGAGAAATTTCAATATGGCGGCAGATCATCATTTGTCCAAAATCGGATGTACCTAAATTGATGAAGTTCACATCGCCTGCGAATTTCACTCAAATCTGACCACTTTCAGAGAAATTCAAAATGCCGGATCAAAGATGGCGGCCAAGTAACAAAAATCATTGCTCAACTTTATATGGTGGATACGTACGCATTCGATTGGCGTTTGCACCACATCGATATCTCTTTTCGTTGAGGCATAATTCTCCTAGTTCTATCACTTTGAAACATGTTCAATATGGAGAATATAAGATGGCGGCGGGGCATCAATTGTCGAAAATTGGATGGATCTTGATGTGGTTAACATTGCCTGCAAATTTCATTTCAATACGCTACACTGGACTCAATTTTTTTCATTTCTTCAAACTAAACTACAATTTTTTATATGATTTATGGTGAAAACCGCAGCGCGATATCTCAATTCTAATTCTAAGTGCCTCAAAAAAATTGAAATAGAACGCTGGTGACGTCACTACTGAGCTATCTCCATCCCTGCTCTTCTTACCGCGACACTCGCATGCTGTGTTCGTTCGACGCGCAGTGCTTATGGAAGCGGCTATGCCTATGACGTCACGCAAATTTTTAAAATCGCTGTAACAAATAGACGCGTGAAAAAAGCCAAGTTTTTTTTTCTCAAAATAGGTGTACTGATGTGTACTTGATAGGCCGATCATGGTAAAATTTAAAAATACCAGTGTTCAGTATAGCCTAAGATGCGGCGGCAAAGTAACAGAAAACTAAAAGTCAACTTGACATCCTGAACATAATGTACTATTGATCAGCGTTTACACAACATCGATATCTTTTTTCCCTGAGGAGTTATCCCGGGTACGGATGGACGGACGGACGGATGGACGGACAAAGCGAAGCTAGAAGCGCCTCTTTCTCATTTTTTGGGAAAGTGCGCTAAAAATATGTGTGCCAAGTTCCAAAACTTCATCACCAAGTACAGAGTTTTTTTCCTTAGTTTACCCGGACTAGTGCTAGTGCATGCTAATACAAAATTGCAGGTTCCCAATTTACTTTTAAAGGGTATGTATCTCCATTATTATGCAACTGAATTTAAAAAAAAATTTCGTACACCTTCAATTAGTTGATGCGAGGAATATTTGGTTGGCTGCTTTATTCTGGAACACCGGTAAGAACCAATTTTTCTTCAAATAGGGTAGTTACCACCATCAAAAAATATAAAAAAAATCATACTAATCGAATGTAGAGCCTTAATAACAAGACTACGTTTCGTGAAAATTCGAAAAAAAAAGTTCCAAGTGTCTCAAAATCTGCCTTGAAAGTGGCTACTTTTGCGAACGATTTCAAATCTACCCAGCTGTAAGGCGGGCTGTGACGTTTCAATCTTTTGACAGTAGTGGGGATGACCCCACCTCCGTTGCCTGTGTGTCAGTGTTGACGTTGACGTTTGCCAGCATAACATAACCATTGAAGTCTGATGTAGTTTTTAAATATTCATAAATTATGGAAGATTTTACCAACTTTCCATATTTTCAAGCAAAACAACTAAACAACACGAATCACCGCACAGAAACACAAAGCGTTAACAATAATATAACAATCAGCTGTTATGAGCGTTGACGGGTTGACGCTAGTGCTTTTTGTAGTAAGTTCTGTAGTGTTGTCAAGCCTGCTTCTCCGCATATGAAAGATTGTGACGTCATCGCGCCAAATTTGAAATGATCAAAAACTTTCATAATTTTTTTTACCAAGAAAACTCACGAAAAAAAATCTGTTAACTATATAGCGTCACTTATCAAGGAGTGAACTTTAAAAAAATAATAAAAAAAATCGGTCACTACCCTATTTTAAAATTAAAATGTATCAGCCTGATTAAGTATGACCCAGAATAAGCCCGAAATGCCAAAAGAGAAAATTGACTGAGGAATTATGACAGCGTCCCGTTTATAATTGGGTGGGGAAGACTCTAGAATAAGAAAAACTTTTTTCCGAATAATTGTCTTGAACCCAAGACTAGATAAAATTGCGAGTGGTGCTGACCTCGAGATCCACAAGAATCGAGAAGTCAATTAAGTATCAAGGGCTCACACTGACACAGCTTTACCTATTCGCTTTCTTATTAGGAGCAAGACACGTGGACAAGAGAAAATAATAAAATATTGATTCAATCTACCCACCCCATGAGGGCCTTATTTCAATAGGGTAGTGACCACCATCCAAAAATATAGAAAAAAATCATACTAATCGAATGTAGAGCCTTAATAACAAGACTACGTTTCGTGAAAATTCGAAAAAAAAAGTTCCAAGTGTCTCAAAATCTGCCTTGAAAGTGGCTACTTTTGCGAACGACTTCAAATCTACCGAGCTGTAAGGCGGGCTGTGACGTTTCAATCTTTTGACAGTAGTGGGGATGACCACACCTCCGTTGCCTGTGTGTCAGTGTTGACGTTGACGTTTGCCAGCATAACATAACCATTGAAGTCTGATGTAGTCTTGAAATATTCATAAATCGTGAAAGATTTTACCAACTTTCCATATTTTCAAGCAAAACAACTAAACAACACGAATCACCGCACAGATACACAAAGCGTTAACAATATAACAATCAGCTGTTATGAGCGTTGACGGGTTGACGCTAGTGCTTTTTGTAGTAAGTTCTGTATAATGTTGTCAAGCCTGCTTCTCCGCCTATGAAAGATTGCGACGTCATCGCGCCAAATTTGAAATGATCGAAAACTTTCATGAATTTTTTTTACCAAGAAAACTTACGAAAAAAAATCTGTTAACTATATAGCGTCACTTATCAAGAAGTGAACTTTGAAAAAAAATAATAAAAAAAAAATCGGTCACTACCCTATTTATGCACCTCATTCCAGTTTCACTTGACACCTTGTGCTCAATTGCCCAATAAGAATATATTGTTTCGAATTTGTGCTGGGTACTTTAATAATTGAGAGACGAACCTTCAAACACATACTATTTATTACTGCGTACTACTTAATACACGTCAATTAAATTACCGTACTTCGATACCGCTTCGTAAGCTTCGTCGATGTGTTAACTTTTGTTGCGAATTTTAATCTGCTCTCGCTCGGCTCTCGGCTCATTGCACGTTTATGAAGTCGAGTCTAGCCCTTTCGGTATGGCTCCATATTCCATCACGATCGTACCCCACAGACGAGACGGCCCCAGTTTGAATGCAGCAGGGCCGGTTTCCGTATATAAACTTCACTTTTTCCTCGATTTAGAAGCACCATCATTTACTTTGTCACTCATGCATGATTGCAACAGTACTAATCACATCTGAACTGTGATCTGCGTTTTGCAAATTGCAAGTCGAAGTGCAGGTATTTTCCTGTTTGTTTATTAGTGGCCGTTTTTGTACGGCATCCGCCCGAACAACATAATGTTAATGTCCTACAGCCGTTCTTCTACGGCGCTCGTTTGGACAATAAGTTTAAAATTGACTTATACATATATGAGGCAACAGCCCCTGATAGCCAGTTCCCCCCAGCGAATTTAATCATTGGTAACTAATTGAGATATTTTCCCTGGTGAATATTGGCTTGGTGACCAAAGAAAACACAAGTTTCACGAAAGAATATGGAAAAATGTTTGGACCACAACAGCTTGTATGCATTTCCCGTGGTCATTCAACCAGCACTGACCTAGAATCCATCAGAGAAAATGTGTCAATTAGCTAACAATAATTAAATTCGCTGGTGGAACTGGATGTCATTGATGCATTTTTCAAAGTTAGCCGTATATGAACGACAGCCGTCCTAGGAGCCCAAATAAACGGAAACGTATATAAACGGCTTTAGGCTGTGGAGTAAATCGTGAGAAAACGTTCATGTACGGCGATTCTACCGCAAAGGCTAGTCGTCTATTCGAAAATATTCCAGCATTGGCCGCAAGTTCATTTGAGGCGGCTTTTCTAGGCAGGGCCGGCTTTAGGGTGTGACGAGCGAGGCGACCGCCTCGGGCGCCAAACTTTGGAGGGGCGCCAGAGCGCCCTTTATCTCTCCATTATCTCAAAAAAATTTCGTCTACGGCGCTTTAATAACTCGGAATTTGTGCAATTTTTAATTATTATCAACATTACTGCTATCATTTTCAAATGTCAAAAATTTTTGCTTGAGATGCTATTTTTTCATTCATAAAAGGGCGCATTACAGAACTTTGCCTTGGGCGCCAAAAGCTGTAAGGCCGGCCCTGTTTCTAGGAAAATCCATCGGGTTCGCGTATGTTGCGGCACGCTCTCGAGCACGGCAGCTCCGGCAATTGTGCAGATGTGTCTTATCCGCCGTCGAGATCTCCAGCTTTCTCGAACATTCCAGAACCACGGCCTCGAATATTTCTCTTAATTTCATTACGTTCATCAACTTACTTTTTTGCACCAGCATACTTCCGCGTTTGCCCTCGAATGAAATGGAATCGCAGGAGAGCTTCGCAACTCGTAGCACTGCTACCCTCTTAACCCGAATAGGCTCATCGTTCAAGGTGGACAACTTCTATCTTGGTTTTTCGAGCTTGCAGGATTCTGATGTAGACAACGTCATTAATCGTCTTGACCACCGTGTATGATCCTTCCCACTAAGGATGCAACTTCGGGGACCTTCCTTTCTTGTGCTGAGGTCTGTCTGTACAGCCAGACCAGGTCACCGCTTGAAATCCAGTAAAGTTAGCATTCAAGTCGCAACGAATCTTCATTCGATCGGAATGGGGAATTGTAGTGTAGGTCGCGGAAAAGGCGAATTTCTCGACCAAAAAGAGCACACGTGCCGGTGTTTACCCCGTAGTGTCCTGAATAGCAGCGCGATATGCCATTAGAAATACCGGCAGATGACGATCTTAGTCTCCCCTAGACTTTTTCTTGTTTCGTTTATTCAACGTCGGCCTATTTTCGCAACGAGGCCTAATGGCCGTATTCATAGTCGTTGTCAAGTGCACCTTGTTCAAGTATCACTTTTAATAAAGCTGTAACTCAAGTACGATTTCTGTTTCATGATGGACATATTTTTGGCCATTACCGTGAAACAGTATTCCTCGAGGAAAGCCGAAGTTATGTCTATAGGTGCGTTCAGTCAGCTTATTTAGCCGCAAGTTTTAATTTTAGTCGCAAGCGCAGCGACGCCCATTGGCTTTTATGAACCAGCCTCCTCGGAACAGCCAATAAGCGATGCAGCGCTTACGGCTAAAATTAAAATTGCGGCTAAATAAGCTGACTGAACGCACCTTATGAAACAGAATTCGTACTTGAGTTACAGCTTGATTAAAAGTGATACTTGATCAAGGTGCACTTGACAACAACTATGAATACGGGCATAAGACCGAAGCCGATGAATGCTTTCTTCCACTATACCGGAAATTTTCGAATAGCGACAAATTTTGCGTTTGTCACGGCAAAAATCACGACAAAATGAGGGTTTGCACGACTAATTTGGAATAATAAATTGGGGGCTGTTGCTGTGAGAGTTCTGTATGTCTGAAATCTCGAAACATTCCAGACCTTGATTACAGCCATAAAAAGCACAAGGAAACGCTAGAACTCCTAAGTGGCGAGATAAACCTGACGTAGAAAAACTTCAAGAGGGTCTTTGTAAGACTCAAATAAAGGTATAAAGACCTTAATTAGGGCCTAATTAGGACCTAGGGGTAGGAAACTTCAAGGAGGTCTGTGCAGTTACAGACAAGCAGCCTAAAAATAATCATATGATGTCTCCAAGGAGCCGCAAGGCTAGGGCTTCAAAGTGAGAAGATTAAGTTAACGTACGGAAAATTAAAAGAAGGCCTTTGTAGTTGCAGTCTATATATAAAAGTATTGACGTTTAAATTCTACAAGGGGGCGTTAGGGATCTGAAGTAGCAAGATAAAGTGACTTGAGAAGACTTCAAAGGGGCTTCTGCAGTTGCAGACAAACGAGGTAGTAAAAATTGACACAATGAAGATTTAAAGGGACACTGTATTGCCTCCAATCCGGCGATATCAGATTTCCAATTAGACTATACAGAAGACTAGTGGGAACTAGTGCTCCGGGTAGACGACTTGGAGCTTTATTATGAGTTCCAGGGGCATAAGGTCTCCGAAGTGATAAGATAAGAGAGAAGGCCTCTGCAGCGGCAAGAAATTGATGCTTCAATAAGATCCCTACTCCTTTCTCCCGATAATTTTGCCTACGCTGTACGTTCTCAAAAAAAGATTTGCAACATTCGCAACCCCTTTGATTCTACACTACGAGCCTCCACTGAAGGGGACACAAAGTCCTTCAAGCGGTTTTGCATTGGATTGTCAGTAGTAAACTTTCGAAAGATTTCAAGGGGACACTGGGTGTTTCGAAATGACAACACTAGGTTAACATTAACACAGGTCAAAGGTGACTTTTTTTGTTTGCCAAATTAGTCGTGCAAACCCTCATTCTGTCGTGAGTTTACCCATTTTCGCCGTGTCTAGTTTGTCGTGAGAACTTTTATTCAGTCGTTATTTTTACATTACATATTTGTCGATTGTCGTTTTTGTTCTGGCGCGACGTGTCTTTATTTTGTCGCGCAGAAACATTTCTCTCCATATAAAAGTCGACCTTTTCTGGTTCGACGAAATGTTCACTTGGAATTAGGAATTTTTACGGGTGAATACTTTTCATCTTTTCAAATAATCACCCGGTATGTTATATTTTTCTGAATCAGTAGGATTTCAAGAATCTTTGCCCAAAGTTTGATATGTCAAGCCTGAGACAGTCTGAGACACCCTGTATATTAACACTCGATTTTTGAATTAGCCGCTGATGCTGATTGCTGATAGTTGAAACGCGGAATAAACAACAAAATTAACATTCTGCATGCGATAAAGAAGTAGGTACGCAATATTATATAAGAACGGAAATTTGCAGAAAAAGAAACTAATTTGAAAAAGTTTGTGTGTACAAAAATGATGATAATTTTCTCTGAGCTTGTGTAGTGGCAAACATTTGGCGAAAAAAACCGGATCGATTTTAAATTCAACTTTGACCTATTCTTGTCTTGTCAGTTTTAATTGTTCTTCGATGAACAATTTGCTTTGTGCACAAATAATTCATCACTGTGCTTGTGTACTTTATTAAATTCCAGCTACATGATCAAAAGCGAGCCCTGAGCCACAAGCGAAACGAGGTTACAGTCTAATACGTTACAGTCAAACGTAGGTACCTATATAATGTGCAAAAACATGCTGGTAAATAACTTAGGTATACTTTGGTATTAAAAAAATTTAACCACTAATTGCTTTTGTATAGTTCAATCAAATATCGGGAACGTCAATAATATGATCAATATTTCAAACCGTGGACTGTTACACCACAGAAAACAAAGATCGGATTTCTGTACAGATTAATTGCTGATTCTGTTTAATGTAGGTATATTTATTATATGTATATATTTTTGATTTATCGTCGGCGTACCTACTTATCATGTCATTACCGAGTTCAAGATTATAGCGAAGTTATTAATAATGATTAGTAAGTATTTTGAGATTTAAATTGATATGTTTTCAGCATTGCGCATACACAGGAAGTCGACACAAAATCTTCCTTATCCGTTTTTGATCAGTATATTTTTTTTGTGAATGGGAAAAGGTCGTGTCGTGTCTTTCAATTATAAAAAAAAATTAACGTAAGAAGTCGCAATAGTATACAACGAATTTTTTTCTCGATACGACACTACCTACCGGTTTTTTCTCATTTATTCAAAGTCAGTCCGCTGCCATTATTTACGCTGCCAGGGTCTATCATCAATGCCGGTGTATGCTTTCCTCCACTATACCGCAAATACCGGAAATTTTGCCGAAACCCTGTGTGCTCCAACACAGGTAGGGATCTTGATTGAACACCAACATCGCATGGGGTCGGCACCATCGTTCTCATTTTACGTGCTATGCGACACACA
Source organism: Anaspis maculata (assembly GCA_949128115.1). Taxonomy (NCBI): domain Eukaryota; kingdom Metazoa; phylum Arthropoda; class Insecta; order Coleoptera; family Scraptiidae; genus Anaspis; species Anaspis maculata. The sequence continues at coordinate 13,337,835 of OX421968.1, forward strand.
GGCGCGCTCTTGCATTTAGCAAGCATTCCAACTAAATCAAGGAACTTAACTCGACCCGCCTCTGGTGGCAATACTGGCAATCGAACCCACGATCCTTGACATGACAGTCGGATGCGCTGACCACCATTCCAGAAGCTCCTTTACCCACAAGTTGCAAGCAATTTTGTTAATTGATGTAAAAATAATACCAATGCCTACCTACCTACTCGTATATTATTAATTTTTTGTCGCTTTATGTCTGGCGTTCAAAATACTCATTTGTCGCGTGAACAACGATTGTGAAGTTCACTGCATTATTGGATCGTGATTTTTGATATTGAGCAAGCTGAGAGGACATTATCATCAATCAAAACCAGATGCTTGAACGTACTCACTGGAGTCACTGCATAGGTGCAGTTTATACAGGCTGGCCCAACGAAAACGAAACAGACAAATTTTAGGGCACTTAACCTCATTTGTTTGTATTCTGTAACATGTTTATTAGACGGGCATAAGCCCTGTCATGGGTTCGGCAACTTCGAGCCAGCCTGATAGAAGGGGCTGTAACCCTCCAAAAACACTGAAATTAGCATTATCTTGAAAAATTTGCATCGAATCGAAAAAAAATTAACACCGCTATGAAGACAATTGAACCAGCTTTGAAATGATATATCACTCAGTCCCAATTATCATTTAAAATTTTCGAAGGGGCTGCCACCCTGACTACGGGAGTGAAACTCCACGAATAAATTGATAGCAGTTGAACGTCCCCCTTGAAAACAAAGTTGACCTGTCCGGGCTTATTTCAAAAAAATGAGGGCGAATGCCCGAAAATCTGTCTGTTTCGTTGGGCCACCCAGTATAAGGAAAATGAGTAAACGTACTTATTGGCACCACAGATCCCAGGTTAGCAGCATCAAGGACGGAGTTGAATTGGTAAAATAAAGCGCTGTGAAATCAATCCCTGTGGGCCTATTCCCAGAATTTCACCATTTAGATCTCTTTCGAAAACTACTACACAATGCTACTACTGTCTCAGGATGCCAATGAAATTGCAATGGCGAATATTAATATTGTGCATCACATCGATCTGTCTGTAGGTAATTTTGTCGTACAAATAAGGAGGTGTTTTCCCCCTTATTATTTGGGGATCAAGGAGGCGGAACGGATAAATCTTCGCTCCTTCATCTTCAGCAGCCCCCAGCCTCTGAATTTGTGCGATATATGGTCATATTTTCGAATCCCACGTAATTATTAATCTCGCACACGAATTCTGAATTTCCCGAATCCGCCCCTGAGCAGCCCCGAACAAGCACGGTCCATATACAGTGTCGGCAAAATTAAATTGGGAAAGAACAAGAGATTCATATAATGTTTTTCTATTTTGCGTTCATAAGAAAGTCATTACGATACGCAAATGACGCCATTCGCGTATCGTAAGAGGCTCCATTTCGATACGCATTTTTGTAATCCCAAATGTAGGCAATATCAGCGAGCATGACATCGACATGACAGCACTCACTGACAGAAACGACAGCTTAGGTGACATCACTTAGCAGAAGGGGTTTATTTAAGAAAAATCCGGCTCATTTCTGATGATAAACTGTGCTTTCACCATCAAGAGCAATCCCCAACAATTTTGTTAGCAGAGGCATATATTTCACATTTTTTCATTAAAAAAAGCATGGAATAGTTGCGAAATAGAAAAAATTGTATATAACACACGTTTCATAAGACCTATTGTCACACTCGTCATCTCGTCAATTGAAATAATGTATAGATATTTGAACTGTTGGGCGCAATTCGTGTGAGCAATAATTGTGTGACAAGCGAAATGGGAACATAGAAAAAGGAAAAAACAAAACCAATACATTCAAACAGACGAACAACTTTCGGCTTTTTCATATGGATCAGATATAGCCTAATACGGGGGCCCAATTTGTCGTTGACCCACCTGTATTTTGAAAAAAAAACGCCTGAGGCGCATTTTCCAAGGTTTCTAATTAAGGGGCGCACTTTTATTGTTTTGCCCTAGGCGCCATTTACCCTAGGTACGCCACTGATCATAGGTCCTCTGTTTTTCTGCATTTTTTGTCATTTCTTCAAAGGATGCTACTAGAGAAGCTTGGGGTGTAGCGTAGCTCATTTCTAATTCTAATTCTAATACGTCCACAGTCCACCTAGTTTTGTATAGCTCTTCAGCAGGTACTAAACAGCTGAAGCTGTGAGACTATTTGTTATACAACAGATGGATTAGGATTTTAAAAAATATATAAGTTCGGAAAACTTGAATGTAGATTGATGATGGATATAATATTATAGAAAATATTTGCTTAATGATATCGTTATCGCCCACAGCGCATTCACAGTTGAAGAGGGCGTAAGAAAACCTTCAACATCAAGAACGCACCATTTGTTACAAAACATGCAAATATCATCACAGTGCGGTCATCGTGAATCGTCATAAAAATGTTTCAAGAAAAATAAACAAAATACACTTATGTATAATAGGCATAGTATGTCTTGGCTCTTGGCAAAGATATTTCCGGCTTCGAAGCCCGGACACAATAGGTGCGTGATTTGAATAAAAGCAAAGTATTTGGTGGACAAATCAATTACGGGTTTTGTAAACAAAAATCAACAAGTAATTCTAAGCTCTATGTCACAAATACACAAATAATTTGGTTTTTCGAGATAAAGATCTGATTTCAATCAAAATTTTATGTAGGGCATGACGGAAGGGTCCTGTAAATTCTAGCGTGCAATTTGAATAATTTTCGTAGGATACCTCCGCAACTCATTTGATGAAATGTTATGATATTCTACCTTCGTGTGGAATTGGTTGATGTAATCTTCTTAATAAATACCGGGTGTCACAATTAAAAGTTGTTGTGTAGGAATTCTTTTAGAATCGAAGATGTTTAGTGTTTACTAAAGACCAGTGCAAGTCGATTTTGTTCGACCACCACCATGAACTTTCAACACCCTCAATTATCTTGAATGGATGGCAACGGGTCGAGCAGAATAATCATTAGTTTGGTTTATACATGTACTTATCTATGGCGACGACTAACTACTAAAAGTGACACTTTTGAACCGCATAAAATGTGCACACGACAACGTTTTTAAACGATCAATAAATCTAGCTTCTTTCGTGTATGTCATTTAATTATGACATTTTTCAAAAATTTCCAATACATACTCCTAAAGCCGACGTAGAAGATAAAATATTGATACAGGTGTTCCCGAACTTATCATTTCTTTCAACACGTTGTTTCAGACATATCGAGCTATCAGGGAAAAATAGTAAACAAGCGAATATGCCTATGGGCATAAGACTCAGTAGCGCACTTCCTTTGACTACTCCGGCCCACCACCCAACGAGGAGGGGAAGTATTGTGAACGCGCTGGAATTTTTTACAGAGATTTCGACGGATATATCCGTTTTGAGGTCCACTATGACGACTAAGACCATTTCCACAATGATCTCTGTCTGTATGTATGTATGTATGTATGTGTGTATGTTTGTCTGTAACCTTCCGACATATCAAAATTCAAGATACCTTCCTCGTCAATTCAAGGTCACAACATCGGTCGCAACCAAGCAAATCGGATCATCTACTGAGCAGCTATTGCGAGTTGAAGCGATGCCTACTTTGAGTTTTTTGTTCCTGCAAAATTGACCCGAATTTAGGTATCCTATCTGCAACTGCCATATCCTTATTTTCCAACCGATTTTTTCAAGTTGTATATCAATGGCTAACCAATTAGATGGGTTACCATTTTCAAATGAGGAAATGGCGGACATGTCAAAATTTATGATGGCGGAAACCTCGGCGGAAACTTAGAGGGCCTTCGTCCTCGTTGGAATAGAAAAACGGAAAGTGGGCTTAGCTTGAACCCGCAATAGCTCCTCAGCAGATGATTCGATTCCATTGGTTGTGGCATTGTATAACTACTCCTAGTAGGCCAGCCGCCGTTCAAATCGTGCAATTTTCGGAAAGCACGGGCAGGTGGCGTGTTCAGCATTTGTCGTTTGGTCGCTCAAATTAGCTATAAATCACGCTGTCTTCAAATTTTAACGTGGCGCCCAACTTACTGATAGATGTTGATGGTCTGGTACAGAAATTTCAATTTTTCTCACATGCGCTGATAATTTCTTGCGAGCTAATTGCTCTAGGCGACATCTAGCGACAAAATCCCAAATTCGAGGCTGACCTACTAGTAATAGTTATACAATGGTAGGGTTACCATACGTCCGGATTTACCCGGACATGTTTGGGTTTTTGAGGCGTCCGGGGAAGTCCGGCCGGAAAAGTTGATAGCGTCCGGGAAAATGAAATTATCACGCACGCATCGGGTTATCGCCTATCGGACAACGCATGCCGCATACCGCCATACCCAACAGCTGATTTTGCTCTTTCGAATTTGGCGCGTCGTGTTGCGCGCAGTGACTTTCAGCAGTCGTACCACCATAACCGAGAATGATCAAGTCGGCAAGTCCTCAATTTATTTCTTATTTTGATCTTCTAATCCTTGTGGCACGATTCCTTTTGCTAACCTTGCAGTTTGTCTCAGAATTTCATTAAAAAAAAGTGGAAAAAAAATAAAAGAAATAAAAAAGGTCATGCTCGAGGTCATGATATGTGCACCTACTTGAGGATGTCCGGATTTTGTCCGGATTTTGAGGATTTATTGTCCTGGAAACTGAGAAAGGCTTATGGTAACCCTATACAATGGTTGTGGTCTTGAATTGTCAAAGAAGGTCTCTCTTCCTTTATAATACATTATTTCATTATTGGTTTTGACTTTCTGACAATGTTTAATAAAAAGCAACGAGAACAAAAGAAGGCCTCTATTTTCAATTGTTTCCGCCATCTTGAATTTTGAGATTTCGGCGGTTTTGAAATAAGCAGGTGGTAGCCCTATTCAATTGGCTAGCCACGCTGTATTGCTCGAGAAATTCGGTAGGGGAATAAAAATTTTGGAAGGAAAAATTGCGAGGACGGTTTTTTATGGCCCACCCGGTACAGAATTCAAGGCCAAACTTTGGGTCTCCATAGCTCAAGTCACGACAAATAATTTTTCTCCTATTTTTTCATGATCCCTTGACACGTCAGCAACAACGTATTAAATGAAATGACTCAACTTCGAGAACAGCCTGTATAATATACATATTGAAGTGTTTTATCTATACTGACTTTAAAAAAGTGCAACACCTTCGTTTTCCAAGAAAGCGCCTCATTCACCTATTGCCGTCAAAAGTACCTAAGCAACAGTGGAATTGGTCCCTGAAAACATCATTATATTATTCTTGACCTTCGGTGGCTCTGCTTATCGCACCATTTAAATCTTCGGCATGTAAGTATGAATGAGTGGTAAGTGGTACGAAAAAGAAGATGATAGGAATGAGGTCCAAAAGACCAGGTCCGTCTAAGTATGGTAGTTGCTGAGATCATACATTAGGGCTGTAATTCAGTCATCTCCGATGGTGCCTACCATTAATCCTTACCTTAACATCTTATAGCAGTAGCAGCAGCAGCCACTCGAAGACGAACATTTTCACGAAGAACAAGAAGTGTGATGGAGGACCAGACCTTTTTTGTCGGCTCTAATTTGCCTCCTCGGTCTATTGGTTGATTTGAGTCTCTAAAACACATTTTCTGTGAAAATTTCATCAAAAATCGGTCCACGACAATTTGGTGTTGCGCTTTTTTGGAACTCGGTATATTTTAGTATAATACTGGATTCGTTTCGATACTGAAAGCGGTGTCGTGAAGAAGCATTTTGTTTACTGTTGTCCATCCAACAGAAAAAAATTGTTTCCACAAGTACTCAACAATTGAAGTGGCCCACCCAAAAGTTCAAAGTGCCCTAGTTCCCGAACAAATAGGACCAATTCCAAATTTTCTCTTTTCCCAAATACCTGCGCTCTTTGTCAATCACAGGGTGGATACAGAAGAAAATTCAGATCTTCCGTGTTCATTGTACAGGGCGTCGTGTAAGATCTTGCAAAAACTAAAAAGGTTGAGCAACGTATGTATGCGTAACGTAGGTATGTAACGTAGGTTACATTAGTTTTCAGGTAAGAGGGACAGTGATTTTCTTCTGAAAACATGCAGCCATATATTAGTTCCCTCGTCAAGAAATCCTCTTTTATACAGAAAGAGGTATATCTTGTAATTATCATATTGAATGGTTCACTTCAAAGCAAATTGATTTCCGACGACTTCCATCTCCTAATCTTATTCGAGGGTTATTCAGATCTGCGTCACTTTTGATGCAGACTCTCAATTTCAACTCTTCTTCTGCATCAATTTTGAAGACCTATTCTTGTTCCCTAAAGCTTTAGCTCTAACATGAGCCATAGATTATGAAAATCGGTCAACAAGGAAAAAAGCTAGGACCAAAAAACTATAAAGTTGTTTTTTTCGAATCACCCTGTAGTTAGGAAAGATAATCGGAAAATTGAAAAACCGTTTCGAGATATGGGTATACCAACCTCCCTGGACTAGTTGAAAATATTCAAAAACATGTTTTTTGGAATTTGGAATTACTCAAACTTTTTAGTTTTTGCAGGGTTTCACGCGACGCCCTGTATAACCAACAAGGAAGATCTGAACTAAATCCACCATGTGATAGACAAAGAACGGAAGTGATTGGTAAAAGAAAAACTTTCAAATTAGTCTTATTTTTTCAGGAGCTGGGGTACTTTGAACTTCATTAAAAATTTTAGGTGGGTCACTTCAATTGTTGAGTAGTTAAGAAGGTGAACGTCAGTTCCGAAGTGTCACTTGTCAAACGTTTTAATTTTTAGCAACCAAATTCCCAGTTTCTGTGCAATTAAGTATAAAGGTGAAGTTGATGAAATAAACTACTCAACAATTGAAGTGGCCCACCCAAAATTTTTAATGAAGTTCAAAGTGCCCTAGCTCCCAAAAAAATTGGACTGATTCAAAAAAATTTCTTTTCACACATACAGGCTGTCTGATTTCTACATGATTCTAGTGGGCTGCGATTCAGGCCGCGATCGGCCGATGGCGACCAGAAACACAGCCCACTCGAATCATGTAGAAATCAGACAGCCTTTACCTGCGCTCTTTGTCTATCAGAGGACGGATACAGAATTAAGTTTAAATCTTCCTTGTTAGTTATACAAGGCGTCGCGTAAAACCCTTCGAAAACTGAAAAGTTTGAGTAACTCCCAATTCGGAAAAACATGTTTTTGGATATTTTCAACTGGTCCAGGGAGGATGGTACACCCATATCTCGAAACGGTTTTTCAATTTTCCGATTATCTCTCTTCACTACAGGGTGATTCGAGAAAAACAACTTCTTGGTTTTTTGGTCATAGCTTTTTTCCTTGTCGACCGATTTTTATAATTTGTAGCTCATGTTAAAGCTAAAGCTTCAGGGAACAAGAATATGTCTTCGAAATTGATGCAAAAGAAAACTTGAAATTGAGACTCTGCATCAAAAATGACACAGATCTGAATAACCCCCAAAATCAGATCTGGAGATTGAACTCGTCCGAAATCAATTTGCTTTAAAGTCAACCATTTATAATGATCATTTTAAGATATACTTCTTCCTGTATATAAGAAGATTTTTTGACGAAGGAATTAAATTATGGTTGCATGTTTTCAGAAGAAAATCCCAGAAGGTATCCCTCTCACCTGAAAACTAATGTAACCTACAACCTACGTTACGAACAACAAAGCTGGTAATTGAATTAAGAACCAGTGTTGGATTTTTCTCGGGTCAATGATAATTACCAGCTTTGATATTTGTAACGTAGGTAACATTAGTTTTCAGGTAAGAGGGACACTAATTTTCTCCTAAAAACATGCAGCCATAATTTAATTCCCTCGTCAAGAGATCTTCTTTTATACAGGAAGAGGTATATCTTATAATGATCATTTGAATGGTTCACTTTAAAGCAGATTGATTTCCGACGAGTTCCATCTCCAGATCTGATTTCGTGGGTTATTCAGGTCTGCCGTTGAGTATGTCATTTTTGATGCAGAGTCTTAGTTTCAAGTTTTCTTCGGCATCAATTTCGAAGACATATTATTGTCCCCTGAAGCTTTTGCTTCAACATGAGCTACAGATTATAAAAATCGGTCAATAAGGAAAAAGGCTATGACCGAGGCTATGACCAAAAAAGCAAAAAGTAGTTTTTTTCAAATCACCCTGTAGTGAGGAAAGATAATCGGAAAATTGGAAAACCGTTTCGAGATATGGGTGTACCAACCTCCCTGGACCAGTTAAAAATATTCAATAACTTGTTGTTTCCAATTGGGAGTTACTCAAACTTTTTAGTTTTTGCGTGGCTTCACGCGATGCCCTATATAACCAACACGGAAGATTTTAACTTGATTCTGTATCAATCCTCTGATAGACAAAGAGCGCAGGTATATGAGAAAAGAAAAAAATTGGAATTAGTCCTATTTTTTCGGGAGCTAGGGCACTGTGAACTTCATTAAAAATTTTGGGTGAGCCACTTCAATTGTTGAGTAGTTTAGTATACAGGGTGATTTTTTGGAAAGGATCCCCAGATTTCTCGCCGCCATAATTTTTTTCCAGGGAAACGCCAAATCAGGTCGACTTTTATTTTGAGAGGACATTTAGAGAACACGCCTCGGAACACGCATTGCAAAATTATCATCTTCAACGCCTTCGTCCCCACCCTACCCTACTTTGAAATTTCAAATAGCAATGAATACACAATAGCTGTGATACATCAAATTGAAGGTAATAAAATTTCCTTTCAGCAGAAAATAGTTTAATATTTTCTGAACCACCCCCTAACCCTTTTCAGAAATTCTATTCATTGAGAAGCGAAGTGGTTGAAGACAAAAATTTGGCGATACGTGTCCTAGATGTCCCCTCTTCGAAATAAAAATCGACCAGTTTTTGCTGGAAAATATATTTCTCAAGGATTGGCAGTTGATAGGGGGAAAACTTTACTTTATTAACAATGAGAGAATTTTGAGGGGTGGTTCAAAAGATTTCAAAATATGTTGGACAGAAAGAGAATTTTATTGCCTTCAATTTGATGAATCACAAGATAGGTTATGCAATTTGAAATTTTAAAGCAGGATAGTGGTGGTGGTGGTGGCGGAGGGGTTGAAGAAAAATCTTGCCAATACGTGACCTAGATGTCCCCCTCGAAATGAAAATCGACCTGAGTCAGATTTTTTTTTCAGAAAAATTGGTGGTTGTGTAAGAACAGCTAGAGCTTAGGCTCCAAGCTGAACTCCGCCACAAATAAAGGCCTATATTATTATTATTATTATTATTATTATTAAAAAAATTGAACAGCGAGAAATTGGAAGTGGGTCCTTTTCAAAAACTCAGCAGTATAACACTCTTTAAATAAGACGTATATGAGACGTATTATTGAACTTGTATAATAATATAATATATGTACTATTATTTTGTTCGCGTGGTTGTTCCACTCCCTATGAATGATTAGCTCTCTTTGTTGGAACACGCTGTATGTATTCTATCTACACCTACATGATTTTCGAAAAAAATCGGGGAAAGTAAGTATTGTTTTTAAGGGGTTTCTGCGATGCGACTAAAAAAGTTTTTGACGGGAATCGGTATTATTTAATTTTTTTCGTCAAGTAGATACTCCTCCAAAGAGAAGAAATGTACGGGCAATGCTATCAAATTTTCAAAATTTCCAAAAAAAAATTGAAAATTTTTCATTTTGATTTTTGAAACTTCAAAAACTAGATACAAACCCACATACGACTTTCTTCAAGAAAGTCGCATGTCAATTTTGAACTTGCTATTTTCGAAAAAAAGGTACAGAAAATGATTTCCCGTAGACATGAAAAAGTGAAAATAGTAAAAATCAATTTTGGTACCTTTTTTAAAATATAGAAAGTTTAAATTTGGCATGCGACTTTCTTGAAAAAAGATGTATGTGCGTTGCTATCTAGTTTTTTATTTTCAAAAATCAAAATCAAAATTTTTTGGAAATTTTGAAAATTTGATAGCATATTGCCCGTACATCTCTTTGGAGGAGTTTCTACTTGAAGAAAAAATAAAATGAAACCGATTCCCCTCAACAACTTTTTTAGTCGCATCAGAAACCCCTTACTGATCCGTAAATTCGTCATAACACAACACTTTTCTTAATTGCAAAATAAATAAACTCATGAATGCTACCGTTTAATGACAATAACAATAATGAAGAATACTGAAATTTAGAAGTTTTGCTAGCATTAGGTAGAGATATTGGATACTTCTGTGTTTTGTGACACAAGCAAACTTCCAGACAAGGCGTTGAAGTCAAGTACCAAGTGAAAGTACTCACCCTTGTTAAAGGACCTGTCGCCGTTGGCGTGTGCCGATTTTGAAATTTCGTCCAAATTTCGATTCGGTGCCGAAATGAAAGGCAAAACGTTGTCGGCGTCGGTCACACCCTCTGAACTTAGCATGCTGTGTGCAGAACTGGAATGCCGGAATAGTACCATTTTTGCGATTTTAGGGAGCTGGTGTAGAATAGCCAATTTGCACTGTTTTGTTTAGTAGTAGCAGTAATAAAGTCTGGCTACATCGTGACCGATTCGTTCAGCGCCAGTTCGAGCAATGCGCACATGCTACGGCTGGCTACGTTGTACTCTCCTTCTCTGTAGCCTCCGAGTACAGATGAATGATGCTGCTGGCGCTAGCCTAGCTGCACACAGCAGCAGCCAGCCCGAGCCCGTAGTAGGGGATGCTCGAATAAAAAGACTCCCGAAATAAGCGACGGGGTGACGGGAAGGACTTGACCGAGGGGGCGCGCAACTTTTTACTTCCGACTCTGTCTTATTTCGATTCGCGCCGAGCTACGTACGTCGCCGTTCGTCCCCGGATGCTCTAAAAGAGGGAAACGGATATTAGGGTGTGAATAAAGGATCCCTTGCAACCCTCGTATGCAGACAATTATAGATATCTCATATGTATGTAATTCAGAATCGAATTTCCGAAACGCGATTTATGAGTAATCGTTCCTGCCATAATATCCTCCTCGAAGCCATATAACTTTTAATTAGGTACCTTTTATGCGTTTGATCTCTGAGAGTTTATCACACTGCTTGATCCCTCCCTACACTGATATTGGTGGTTATGATTCAAAAACTCCACCCATTTGCCATTAAATATTATTCAATTTGTGACTGTGACTTTGCGGAGTCCTTCAGCAGAATCAAACACCTACATAACTCATAACTTACCACTGAGCTGGATAGACAAATCGGTAAATCGGTGTATCGCAATCAGCAATAAGTTGCCGAAAGTCCTAACTTTCTTTCATAATAATGCAAATTTTTTACGCGATAGCAGAAGAGTTCTAGCAACAAAGTTCTATAATGTATTGTTACGAGCGGCGATTCCGTGCATTCTGGTAAACACGCGATCTTTCTGGATTCTTCCATCAGTACAATCCATCATTATGTGGCGGTGTAGATACATAACTGCGGAGCTCTGGACATTTCCAGAAGTATACGCGATGGCTTGGCATTGGGAACCTTCAACGCTCGATCGAGACACATCTGTCCATTTTGGCGGAGGTGCTGACATTCCGGAGCACACGGGAAGCACGCGAAAGGTGTGTGATTATTCAGGAGTGGTCTAGAATCCATATGCCGGATCACAATGGAAACTGCTGGAGAATGCATGGAACAATCGAGACGAATTGGTCGGACCTACAGGTGTTTCGCAATTACGGTTACAAACTTCTAGGGAAGACTTTTCATAAAAATGGACCAGGAAAAAATATAACTTTGATGTCCTAAAATGCTCCGTTAAAAAGATACAGGCTGTTCAAGTTGACTTTTTAAAACCGATTTTTTGACATAACTTTTGAACTGTTCAACTGATTTTGTTCAAATGATTTTGTTCAAATTTGGAACAAAGGTAACCAGAATAGGTTTCTATCGAATAATAGCAACGTGTTTGGAAAAAAAATCAGGAACGTAGATAATGGGGGTGTCGGTTCTTTCATAAAGGCATCGACACTAATCATCTTGCATACCTATACTCGGAAGGTTAGAGTACAAGTGCACTCCTCCATCATGTGTGAGGCCTCAGAGTGGTTGATGAGTCGGCTGTTAACTAGCTTCCGCGACCACTGTTGCCTCGATATACACATTGCGGAAAGCCGCTAGTAGATGGCGCCGCCCGAGTATCTCACCTATGAGTACCCTCAGAGAGCACATATATAGAGAAGTTTTGGACCGTTAGATCATCGAGCTTCTACCTTTAAGTGCTCCAGCACCGATGAGAACCGAACAGGGCAAAACACGTGTCTGCCGGATTTCAATGGTGGTTGCCTGGTCAGTCCGATGGTCCGAGACTTCTCCTCACATATTTCACAGAGTTGTAAGTTGTAAGTGAAAGATCTTCGAAATAAAGTCGTATGGTGGTGAGGCATTGTCAATCATTCATTAGACCATCTCGAGGACCATCTCAAATTTAAGCCCATGGAACAAGCGTCCGATCCTAATACAAGTTTACCACTCAAAGCTACATTGCATAAATCAAACTTGAAAAGATTGTAAAGATAGTTCCCCAACTCTAGTAGATGCCACGCTGTTCCATATTGAGCCAACCAAGTTCGGACAACTTCAAAGACACGTAATTCTGTATTCTATTTTTTGTAACAGAATCAAGACAAGGCCCATAAATGAAACTACAGTAATTGTAGAAAGAGAGTACAAGAGTATCGCAGAGGTGTTTCTTCAACGATGCACCTAGACGATAAGATGACGAAATTTGGTTTGATCACTACGGGCCGTATTCATACCTCGCTTTTAAGCTAAAAGCGCTATTAGAGCGATGCGCATTTAGGGGCATTTCTCATATTTCAGTGTTCAAAAATACATTATTGCGATTGGGAGCAATTGTATGTACCTACTTAATTGCAATTAATTTGCGAGTCAATTTGTATTTTTGAACACTGAAATATGAGAAATGCCCCAAACAGCGACGGCGCCAGGGGGTGGCCAGGGTGGGCACGTGCCTCCCCTAAAATCATAGGTGCCCATCCGTGTCCCCACCCTATTTCTCAAAAAATGTCTCAGAAAATGCTAAAATAAAAAAACACACTACCTAAATTGCATACTTATTTGCGCTTGACTGTTTTTTATATAAAAAAAGTTATTTGGAGGATAGAAGATTGAACATATTATGATTAGATGAGTGCCCACCTCCCTGAATAGTGTGCCTTTTTGTGCCCACCCGTTCAAGAAATGCTGGCGCCGCCGCTGGCCTCTAAATGCGCATCGCTTCAATAGCGCTTTTAGCAGGGACGGAGTCATATTGGTAAAATAAGCGTTGCGAAATCAATCCCTGTGGGTTTATCCCTTGACCGATTCTTACCAGTTAGGTCTTTTTCGAGGATTTCGGAAATGCCAATGGGCTCAAACCAAAGTACATCCTTGTAGCTTTCGAAAGAGACCAAAATGGTAGGTATGGGTAGACATTTTAAACAGGTCATACACGGGACTAACGATTGACGATGACGACTATGCTTACAGTTATAATATAGTTAAAAACACTACCTACTGAAAAACATATCAAGTTCTTATTGTTCAAATATCCTTCTATTGTTCGTTCCAGGTTCCAATTCGCACTTGAGCGTCTGATCTAGGACGCTTTTTCGTGTCAGAGACACATGAGAATTTTTGGGCACCTTTTTAATGTGACGTAATGATGGGTATATTGTAACCAAAATGACTGTACGTATACTGCTAACTAAATGATTTGCCTAATTATTGTACATTAACTTCTGAATATTATTACCTACATTGATATAATTATAATAATTAGGTAAACGGTATCCTAGCCTTAAGGACGGAATTCAATTGGTAAAATAAGCGTTGCGAAATCAATCCGTCTGGGTTTATTCCTTGACGGATTTTCACCATTTTGGTCTCTTTCGAAAGCTACAAGGATGTACTTTGGTTTGAGCTCATTGGCATTTCCGAGATCCATTTTTTTTTTAAATTTGACATTTGAAAAAATTATTTTTGGATTTTGGAAATGCCAATGGGCTCAAACTAAAGTACATCCTTGTAGCTTTCGAAAGAGACCTAAATGGTGAGAATCGGTCAAGGAATATACCCACAGGGACTGATTTCGCAACGCTTATTTTACCAATATGACTCCGTCCTTAAAAGCGAGGTATGAATACGGCCCTACATGTTCTAAGCCTGAAGTAATGCTGTGAGAAAGATGTCCACATTTCATCAGGGACGTCCAACAAAGAGGGAACGGGGGATGATTCTAGCTCCATTTTTCTTGTTCATGACTTTTTCTGGATTTTGATTAGAAAATCTGGGAAATCAAAGTTTTTTATGCAAATGAGGTCCTCCTGTACTATTTCGATTAGACGCACCGTTTTCGAGATACTCAAGTCACTTCAAAGAAAACTTTACCTGAAATTCTCCTCAAATTTCCAAATCCCGATTACAAAAATCAGATAGATAGATATTTATTTTATTCAACCATCTTAACTACATTACAGATTACACTGGTATTGGAGAATCGAGCAACGTCAATTTAAAAATAAATACAGTAATGTCTGGATAATCCGAACAGAAAGTTTGCAGACCCCGTTCGGATTACCAAAACGTTCGGATTATAGGATTCACACTAAATTATATCTATAATCCGAACGTGTTCAGTATATAGATACCTTGTTCAACCATCAAAATGCTGCGAATATGCATTAAAAAATATGCAAATTATCCATGAAAGGTTTTTTTAAATTGTTTCATATTATTTGATTGAAGCGTACTGCCAGAGTAGCGTATGAACATCCAGACTCCAATTGACGAAAAATATCAGCTTTTTGTTGAAGATCAAGGTGACATGCTTCCGTGTTGAAGACATGGTTCAAATACAGCTGACAATGAAAGCTGAGACTCACAAGCTCGCATAAAATGTTCGGTATTCTTTCGATGGCAGCACAAAGAAAAATGAGTAACAGTTCGGATTACAGGATACAGGGGTTCGGATTATCCATACATTACTGTAATGAATTTTAACACAAATGGAACATACAGTCAGGAACATATAAGCATATAAGTCTGTATATAGATAATAATGTTACGATATCTCGCGTACGGGTTCGGTTATAATTGAGATGATCGAATAAAAACACACACTGTTTATTTCTGCGTACTACAATCAATACACGCCAACAATTATCTACTTGGAATATCGCTGTGATTATCGCTCGCTTGTCCTCTCGCTGTCTCTTCTAATTCAATATTCCCTGAGCTGCCGGCTGATGCCTTATATAAGGCCTCCGAATAGTGTTCCCGAACTTTCTGTCCACTTCCAGCAAATTCCATAGTGGCCCGGCATATGCGGTTTCTAGACCATTCCTGAATAATCACACACGTTACCCGTATAATTCTGCCGGGTTCTGGAACGGCGCCTCCGCCAAAATGGACAGATGTTTCTCGATCGAGCATTGAAGTCTCCCTATTCGGTTTCACGTAAACGCGCGCTCTGGAATGCACCAGAACATTCCGCACTTCTACACTACGATCTAATGGATGGAAGAATCCAGAAAGATCGCGTGTTTACCAATATGCACGGGATCGCCGCTCGTAACAATAAAATACGAGATAATATAGATAAATTTCATATAAAGGGACAAAGATATTATTGAACCTTTGGCGTTAAGGCTATACTTGAAGGCGAAAAACTCATCAACCCTATAAAAACACTGGTCAAGCATGAACCTGGAGACAGTCTTTTTGAACTTATCCATCGGATAGTTCTGTACTTCCAGCGGCAAACGATTGTACAACTGCAGATTGATGGAGTTCTTTTTAGTCCGGGCAAGACGGTGGCGGGGCGGTACCATTAGTGCTTTTGATCTACTGTCGTGGCTGTGGACCTCACCGTGGTAAGGTAGTTATGCTTACAACCAATCAACCATGGATCTCAACAAGTGATTTATAGACAAATAATGATGGCAAGGACATTATCTTAATTTCAGAAAACAAAGCGGTTTGCAGTGTGCCCGGAAATGGGAATTAGTTAATATACGGATCGCTTTTTTTGCATAACAAATATCCTGTTGACATGACTCGAAGCTCCCCACAGGGTTCCTCCGTAAGAAATACGCGAGTGGAGATGCGCATGGTATAGTGACAATAAAACATGAGAGCTGAGTCTTTCGTTTAATCTCCGAAGTGGAAAGAGTGCAGAGGAGAGCTCCCAATAGTCCCAATACACGTAGGTAGTCGTGTTTTGGGTGATTCTCGTGTTTTCTGAAATTGATGCTCTTAGACCAAAAGAAGTTATAGTAATATTAGTCAGGTCAGTACGGGCCCGCGATTTTAAATTACACTCAATGTTAAAATCTCCCTGCAACTCCCCCTCCCTGGTTCTATCTGCAAATAGACAACAGTTCTTGTTATTCATGCCTACTCGGCGTAATTGTTAATATTGCTTTTAGGCGTTTGAATGAAAATGGCATCCTATTTATGTACCTAGCCGAAACTTAGTAAAGAAATTTAAATTCATACCTATTTCTTTCATTTCGTTGGAGAGGACAATATAATACACCGATTTTATTAAAAATAACTCCACTAAAATGGGTGGAAAAGATTTATTCTTGAAGTATATTAAAATCTCCCGTTATTATTACTTGTTTGTACCTGTTCTGTACGTCATTCAACAAAGATTCTAATTAATCTAGAAACTGGTTGACATTTCCAGAACATGACCTATACATATAAATGCAATTATCAAAATGTTTGCAACTTCAAGTCCGCAAAACTCCGCAACAAACTCACAGCTATACCTGTCCAGTTTGTCCGGTTTGATATCATTTTTAGCGAAGATGGCCACCCCATCATGTTTGCCAATTTCTCTGCAATATTTAGAAACCAGGTCATACTTAGTAATGTTGGTGGTCTCCAGATTCTCCTCGCTCACTTGCTCAGCCAATGCTCTGTGGCTCTGACAAACAAACAATATCAAATGTGTTACATGACAAAAATGCTGCAAGCTCCTCTATTTTATAAGATAGACATTGAACGTTCAGATGAAAAATACCTAACCCATAGCATTGGTAAACTTTTTGATAAAAACAGCCTTATTTACTTTTACTTATTTTATATTAGTCATATTTATGTCGAAAACTAAGGCTGCGGAACTATCTTCGGTCCGCGCTGTAACAGAAGATCCAAATTCCAACTGTTACCTCCCCCGAGTCGGTTCCACTCGCGGGTGAAAATACCTAGAGACTTTCACCCCGCTCGGCCACACAGCAGGATACATACAATTTAATTTTTGAATTTTGGAAATGCAAATGGGCTCAAACCAAAGTACATCCTTGTAGCTTTCGAAAGAAACCAAAATGGTAACAATCCGTCAAGGAATAAACCCACAGGGGTTGATTTCGCAACGCTTGTTTTACCAATTGAACACCTTCCTTAAGCTCGAGACAAAAACTTTTTTTCGTCGTATCCGCACAACCATGGAGTTTTAGATAGCATTTACCTACTGTTTTGTCGAGTTTACGTGTGAAACTGTGAATGCACCACGACTTTTCTCATACTTGGGTTCGGTTTGCTTTATATTTTAGTAATTCAGTGCTGTAGTAGGACGTCCGTTGTTTTTTTGCATTTATTTTTTCTTGAAGGCTTGATGACCTGAATGTATCTCTTTTTAGGTCAGCTATCTTCATGTTTGCGAACTGTGAAGTGTGAACTAATCGAAAAGCACATAAATAATTATATCGATGTTTCAATCGGCTGGGGGCTCGACCTACCGAGCCCATCACTGCAATATACACCTATCCCATCGCGATATCAACTCGGGAACCCCCTGCGTGCGCCGGTGTCATAAGGAAATTTTGCTTGGGGTTTGGACATAATTGGCTATTCTGGTAGTAGGTTGTTTAACTTATAGT
The DNA here is from genome assembly GCA_949128115.1 of Anaspis maculata. Taxonomy (NCBI): domain Eukaryota; kingdom Metazoa; phylum Arthropoda; class Insecta; order Coleoptera; family Scraptiidae; genus Anaspis; species Anaspis maculata. The sequence continues at coordinate 13,355,749 of OX421968.1, forward strand.
AGGCTGAACTGCACATGTCTGGGTCAACGGTTTAGACCTACTCATTGTGTGTTTACCCGTTTGACTGTTTTTGTTGATTCAGTTGTTTACGAAATCTGTGCTTTGTTGAGGTTAATTTTCAGTTCTGTCTGATGAGTTTCATACATTTTATCCTGCATACCATGAACATAATTATTATTAATCTTAGTTATTACCAGGATGGTTCTCAAATGCTGCATAACGCATTGCAATGACAAATCTCAAACTTTGACAGGCGAAATTGACAGTAGCATTGACCGATGCCAGTCAGAGTTGCCAACCTCAATTTTGAATATAGTTATATTGCGTGCGCATTGGGTCCCAAACTCCCCGACGGGATAGGTGTATAGAGCGGGAGCCGCGTCTCGCGTTGCTATGGTTACGGCACGTGTTTTGCGCGGGTGCACTCCGCCACCCCGGCATCACCGCATCGACGGTGGGCGCTGAATGCTGAGCCCAAACCGATCTTCTTTGACCGTGCGGTGGCTTAGAATTATTTTATTACAATATTAATTCAATAACTAAACGTTTTTGCACTATACCAAATTTTTGAAATAAGTATTAATAATAAAATGCATTCCATGTCTTTATACCGATAAAAATCTCTTGGCGCTGTTGGCGTTGGGGGGGCGCCGCCCTTGAGCCCTTCCGCACCAGCCGCCACTGGTAATCGCCTAGCATTCAGCAGAAAAAAGTTCAGTTAATCTGGAATCAGCCTTGATCGCTGATCATCTTTTTTGTGGAACTGGCGGTTAGGGGGCATTATTTGACCCATGTTTATAGGAACTTTTCTCCTATTTTTTGACGTAGAATAAGCTGGTCAAATATCGCGGTCCAATTTCGGGACACCTGTATGTATTGATTACTTTTGGCTTTTTTTTGCCCATTTCATTCTCCTTTTTTGCCTGGAGAATTGACTAAATACAGGGATTTTCTTTCCAAGAGATATCATATTGGCAAATCTGACAAATTTGACAGAAAATGTCAACTGGCACTGGCAGGAGGTTTTTGATATGTTTATAGGTAGGTACCTACCTACTAACAACTGTTTCAATTATCATTATTATTATTATTATGCGCTTACTGAAACCGCCTACGAATTTGCCCCTTTAAACTAGACAACCCAACATACAACAGCAAGCGCAAGAGAGCCCTCTGAAGAGAGGTTCAGGTTCCCCGTGCGCCAAAGGATGAGGTTCGAGGGGTCTCATACCTCCTCCGAGAGCACGTATGAGGCCGAGGTTTTGACGGAAGGAAAAGAGAAACGGCGTTTCGAAGAGCACCGCGATCCTAACCATTCCCTGTTTCAGCCCACAAGCACAAGAGCAAGCGAGACGCAGGCCGAAGCTGACCGCACCGAGCCGTCGTCCCAACACCCGCTCGGCGCTCGGCCAATCGGACAGCGGAGCGGCAAGAGACAGAGAGCAGAGACAAGTAGTACGCCAGTCAGACAAGGACCGGACCATCCAAAGCGGTGATGTTGTTGTTTTAGTACTTCCGTTAGGTCCTTTTGTGCCTCCTCCGAAACCGTTTGCATACCACAAAACTGCATCCCTATAGGTCGCGGGAACAAAAATGGCGTGCTAAAGATGGGTATATGGTATGATGTTATTTTCACTAGTACGTACTTGTTGATACAATTTTCTTCAGTTGTAAAGTTGTAATAAATATATAGATAATTTATTGAACAATTATCGCTTTATCATAAAAATCTAATAAAAATTAATGTGCTAAACTCAAGATTTAACTGAGTAATGTGAAAAACAAGCGAATCTCTACAGCGGTACTTTGGCACCCCCTAAGGCGCAAACGCGGACAAGAAGCTGGCAAGAGGCGCTTCGTTCTCGGCTTCGTTGTGCCATCCCAGGTTGTGCCGGCGTGCCTGCAACGTTGCCATAGCGGGTGCCAGGGTGACGGTTTTGTTCCCGCGACCTATTCCGCCGTTAGACAAAGAACGAACACCTTCTGAGTCCATATCATTCCCTGCGGTAGAAGAAAACAACTAACACTTCTGTTGCCTTTGAATCATGTAGATGAATAACTCCCCCGCAACACCCCTTTGCTAAAGTAGAAGCCCTAATCTTAACTTACGCAAGAAAGATGCAAATACTGAGTTTTCTTATACAGGGTGTTTCAGTGACCTTGCATAATACTTCGGGAGGTGATTACTCTCAAAAAAATAAATCGAAAAGTAAGAGTAAATTTTTTTCTTTAAGTGCTCCCTGAGGGAGTTACAGCTCCTCAAAGGTACAAAATGCAACAAAGTTTTCAATTATTTGCTCAAGAACTGTCAAAGGTAAGAGCTTCAAATTTGATGTTTTCGATAGATTCGTTCAATCCAAAACTTTTATTCCTCTTGCATTTTTTCCGTAAGATGCATCGTTGTGAAGTAACAGTGAATTAACACGGACGTGTCATGAATAATTTTCAACATAATCCCAATCCCCTCTAATTTCGCTGCCACTGGTTAGATTTGTTTAGAACTTTGCATGCACATTTGCACTGTTGAGAAACTTCTCTATACCAAATTTGAAGTTCCTACCTGTGACGGTTTTTCAGCAAATAATCAAAAACTTTGTTCAACTTCGTACCTTTGAGGGGCTGTAACTCCCTTATGAAGCATTTCAGGGTAAAATGTTATTTTTACTTTTCGACTTATTTTCTTGAGAGGAATCACCTCCCGAAGTAATATGCAAGGTCACCGAAACACCCTGTATAAGCGTATATTTCCAGCGCCTCCGGAGACCTTTTGCGTGGTCGCGGTGGATGGTTTGTTCGTCTTAGGGCTGAGCTACCAGGAGCCAGGCAGAAAGCATCCAGGTTGACCACCTTATTGTTGATGGTTCCCGGCGAGCTCTACTGAGAGGAAGTTGAGAAAAACCGCCCTCACCCCCTTCACCGGGACCCTCACCTTCCGCGGCGTCCGCTAACCCGGTTCCGACACGGAACTACTCCGCCTGCCTCGCAGCCACCGAGTCCCCGTTATACCGACTCAAGAATCTCCGGCTAGTCATGGCCGAGGTGCCCACCACCGACAGCCCACCCTCTAAGTCGCGTCTGGACCATGGACCAACTCCGACCCCGGCAGGTATAAACCGAAGAACCGAAGCCGACCTAAAGAGTAAAGTTCCGCAATTTATTTAATAATCTGTTTGTTTGCGATCACACTGATTTTTTTGCCTAAGTCAATAACTCATACACGTTTTTTGAAAAGAAACTAAAGAATGAAACGAGGAATGAAATAATAATTTACCATGCACATGAGCTTTTACAAATTACTAAAATCTATTGGATTGGAATTGCCATTGGAAATCTTAAACTAATTTGCATATCTCGAAAGTGAGTCCTCAAATATCAAGACAAATTGAATTTGAAACTGGATTGTTTTTCGTACTCGAATCATAATTGTTCAGCTACCCTAGCAACAATATGAGTGGGCTTGACTGCTAAAGTAATGAATGAACTAAGTCTCCTGTCATGGAATTTGGCCCATCGTGAAAGGTCCTTACTTACAGGTTACTGGGTAAGGATGACGTTGCTTACAGGTTTCAAAATACTGGGCAATTGCCAAATAACTATGTCAAGAGTTGACGACGAGTCCCAAAAGAGGCTGGCGTTTTACAGGTGACCTGGAACGTCCTTTCGCTGTGTCTAGGTACACGCTAACGTGTACGCAAAGTTGAAAATTAGGTGCACGCGGAACGTCATACAGTCGTATTCATAGGCCACCTTTTACGTCCTGTTAGGGCCCATCTAACTAAAGGTGGTGTTGATTTGGCAACGTTGTGAAATGTACTCAAAACTACCTACCCGAAGGTGGACGCAGGTAGGCAAGAACCCCAAGCCGCTTTCGTTTTGCGCCGGGAGCCGCTCCGGGTAGATCACTAGATAGAGAAAGTAGATACATACACCAATCACGGCCCAGCTGGATCTGTTCTCTTTGTCTAGTGATTTACCCCGAGCAGCTCCCCCTGGCAAAACGGAAGCGCTGGCAACTCTTGCTACATTGATGTACTGCGGATTGCATAAAACCTCGCATTAAACTTTCAGGGAGTTTCTTCCACAGCTTCAAGAATAGCGACCTGTTTGGACTGTTTTGTGCAAGTCGAGGTGCAAGTCGTCCCTGTCTTGAGTACAGTAAATAGTAAAGGAGTATGACTGAAAGCGCGCTAAGAATTTTAGCGAAGGAAAAAAATCAGACATTGTGTCGGTAAACAAGTCGTAATCGAGGACAGGTCCAGCAACGCCAAGATGACGCGCGGGCATGAAAAAAAAAATAGGAAGAGTTGGCGGTTTCGGGGCGGACATCCAGAGCATTGCGCACTTCCCGCATTTCGGCGGCATGCTTCATTAATTCAATTAAATCAATATTTTAAAAAGAAAATGTGATTTTCGTCACATTTCCCAAGAACACACGGCACAGCTTGTAGGTTAAATGGACTCAAAATACGCCTGTTGGCACATTTGGATCCCATCTAACTTGACGCATGCGTGAGACCATCCAAAGTCGCTTAAAGACACGTAAAAGAGACATATGAATAGACGCGTCTCTGAACATCCCCTTTTAAGACGACTTTAGAGACGCCTGTTTAAAGTGATGATAAAGGCGCGCTAAAACCACGTATGAATACGGAAATGTTAGAGGCGCATCTTTAAAACCGCTTTTAATACTAAAAGGGGGATATGAATACGGGCCTTTGTCTAGTAATTTACCCCGAGCAGCTCCGCCTGGCAAAACGGAAGTGCTGGCAACTCTTGCTACATTGATGTACTGCGGATTGCATAAAACCTCGCAAAAAACTTTCAGAGAGTTTCTTCCACAGTTTCAAGAATAGCGGCCTGGATCTGTTAACTCAACAAGTGAACACCGCTTTCGACTGTTTTGTGCAAGTCGTCCCCGCCTTGAGTACAGTAAATAGTAAAGGAGTATGACCGAAAGGGACATCCAGAGCATTGCGCACTTCCTGCATTTTGGCGGCATGCTTCATTAATTCAATTAAATTATTATTTTAGAAAGAAAATGTGATTTTCGTCACACTTCCCAAGAACATACAGCACAGCTTGTAGGTTAAATGGACTCAAAACGCGCCTGTTGGCATCCGTGCTGTTGGCACATTTGGATCCCATCTAACTTGACGCATGCGTGAGACCATCCAAAATCGCTTAAAGACACGTAAAAGAGACATATGAATAGACGCGTCTCTAAACATCCCCTTCTAATGGTGGCCTTACATTGAGCATCAAATGCTGCAGCTTTTTTTGCTGCAGAGTTCTGATTGGAACTGACGCCTGAAATTGCTGTCAATGACCAGCATGTGACCAATGAGAGCTCAGCAGCAAAAAAAGCTGCAGCATTTGATGCTCAATGTAAGGCTAGCATAAGACGACTTTAGAGACGCCTGTTTAAAGTGATGATAGAGGCGCGCTAAAACCACGTATGAATACGGAAATGTTAGAGGCGCATCTTTAAAACCGCTTCTAACCCATGGCCCGTATTCATATCCCACTTTTAAGCCACATTTAGCATGCCTCTAACAAAAATCGCTCGGCTACCTGATAAAAGCGGTCGTATTCATAGGCCACCTTTTACGTCCTGTTAGGGCCGATCTAACTAAAGGGGGTGTTGATTTGGCAACGTTGTGAAATGTACTCAAAACTACCTACCCGAAGGTGGACGCAGGTAGGCAAGAACCCCAAGCCGCTTTCGTTTTGCGCCGGGTAGATCACTAGATAGAGAAAGTAGATGCATACACCAATCACGGCCCAGCTGGATCTGTTTTCTTTGTCTAGTAATTTACCCCGAGTAGCTCCGCCTGGCAAAACGGAAGTGCTGGCAACTCTTGCTACATTGATGTACTGCGGATTGCATAAAACCTCGCAAAAAACTTTCAGGAAGTTTCTTCCACAGTTTCAAGAATAGCGGCCTGGATCTGTTAACTTACCAAGTGAACACCTCTTTCGACTGTTTTGTGCAAGTCGTCCTCGCCTTGAGTACAGTAAATAGTAAAGGAGTATGACCGAAAGGGACATCCAGAGTATTGCGCACTTCCTGCATTTTGGCGGCATGCTTCATTAATTCAATTAAATCAATATTTTAGAAAGAAAATGTGATTTTCGTCACACTTCCCAAGAACACACGGCACAGCTTGTAGGTTAAATGGACTCAAAACACGCCTGTTGGCACATTTGGATCCCATCTAACTTGACGCATGCGTGAGACCATCCAAAATCGCTTAAAGACACGTAAAAGAGACATATGAATAGACGCGTCTCTAAACATCTCCTTCTAAGACGACTTTAGAGACGCCTGTTTAAAGTGATGATAAAGGCGCGCTAAAACCACGTATGAATACGGAAATGTTAGAGGCGCATCTTTAAAACCGCTTCTAACGCTAAAAGGGGGTTATGAATACGGGCCATAGAGGAGCTTGTGGTGTGGTTAGTTAGCGCGTTCGACTACCACTCCAGAGGTCGCGGGTTCGATCTCCGCCGGGGACGGATTTTCGGCCTCGAAAACAAGCTCCTTGGTTTAGTTGGAATGCTTGCTAAATGCAAGACGCGCCGTGTGTCGCATAGCACGTAAAATACGAACGATGGTGCCGACCCCATGCGATGTTGGTGGTCGTTAAAAATCCCTACCCTGTGTTGGAACACACAGGGGTTCGGCAAAATTTCCGGTATAGTGGAGGAAAGCATTCACCGGCGTCGGTGTTAGGCCTCGTTGCGGAAATAGGCCGACGTTAAAGAAACGAATAAAAAAAAAAATACGGGCCATAGTGTGTATATGACGTCAGCTTTTAGCGTGCCCCAACTTATATTTTTAAGGTACACGCGAAATTATTGTGATGGCGTTTTGCGGGCGGGCTGTCAAGTCAACAGCGGGTAGTAAATGCGGTAGTCTCATGCCCGTATTCATAGTCGTTGTCAAGCGCACGTTGTTCAAGGATCACTTTTAATCAAGCTGTAACTCAAGTACGATTTCTGTTTCATGGACATATTTTTAGCTATTCCCGTGAAATAGTATTCCTCGAGAAAAGCCGAAGTTATGTCTATGAAACAGAATTCGTACTTGAGTTACAGCTTGATTTAAAGTGGTACTTGGACAAGGTCCACTTGACAACGACTATGAATACGGGCATCAGTCTCGACGATGGTTACCTATGATGATGAAGTGTGTACAAACGTTCACGTTGTTTTCTAAGATTGAGACAGCTCTTAAAAGCTATATGGAACCGAATTATGAATGAATTAGAAATATTTTTGACGATTAACATATGTAGTCGCCTATTTTGGTTATTGAGATACAGGGTTCAACATTTTATTTTCCTTTCACCCTGTATATGCCGCCAGCATAGTTGGTATTGATAGCTTCAAATTTCAATCAAAAGAGAATGATCAAACAATAACACATCTACCAAGTGGCATCCCGCCATCATAAAACTCAAGGTCCATACAGTGTTGAGTACCTATCAAGCATCTGGACTATTATAATTTTCTTGTGTTTTGGCGGAGAAGGAGTAAGGAGTGAACTGGCGATGAAATATGCGAGCGCCTTTCTTGTAGACAGTGAAATTTCCAACAATTTCTTCCCAGGTACTTTTTTCCAAGTGCCATCGTTCACGAGATAAACGCGAAAAACTGATTTTCAAGTTCTTCTCGAGGTCACACCGGATTCTTGAGGACTTTTAGTACCTATGTTAAACTATACATGGGGTGCTTTCCACCTAGCTCCAAGTTTGGTACACCTTCCATTTGCGCACGTGCGGGTTCCAAACGGTGCTTTCCATCTACGTGTTCTTACCTGGTTTTGTGCCGTCCGGTGGATCACCTAAAATTTTGTGCCGTCGGAAGGCACACCGGAAACGGATGCGACAAATGACGTACCGTCAGCTGTAATCCAGCACTCCGTTGTCATATGTCTCTCTCTGTGTCGTTTCATCCATGCATCTGTGTTTTATTTTATTTCTCTGCAGGGATAACGTACGATCGATTGAGATTTACGCTGCCATTTATTTATTTCTGAATGCCATAGTCATCTTTCGCCTCCAGACCAGAGATGTCGCGTCGGTCAACGATGCCGGTGCTTTCCATCTAGGTGTACCCAATCGTGGAACATGTTCCGTCTCACTGGCGGCTCCACGGGGGGTACGACGGTACGGTCGTACCCCCTGTTGCAAATCAGGGGCGCCAAACGTCAAGCTTATAATTTTGAAAAAAAATTCACAAGTAGTACCGATGGATTACTCTTTGTAAAAAATAATTAACGTGATAAAAACTCGTCAATAAAATTGATGATGTTACTTGTGGAAATTCGATTTGGGCGTCGCGCGATAAAATCTTGGAACTATTCTCATAACATCTATGAAGGTGGAAAGAACTTTTACTCACAACCACTATAATCATTATTCATTAGTGACTCTTGAAAATGTTGGGAAATGAACCATTACGAACCATCGGCCCGCGGCGCGCTCTGCAGCTACCTTGGCTCTTGTCTGTAATGAACCTCTTTTCGTCTCAGTATGTAATGTACTATTACTCACAACCATTACTTTGTAAGAGGGCGGGAAATCACTCATTACCTACTCCGCGGGAAAAAGAAGAAATGGTTGCTTCAGAAGATATATTCCAGAATAATGCATTCAACCAAACAATGAGTGAGTAAATCCATGTTCCTTATGAGCCAAGTTTCAGAAAAATTGATTCGCCAATCTGGAAGCTATTACAAAAAAAATTTTTTTTCTAATCTGCTGAGGGCTGGAGCCTCCAGGCTCCGCCAGAACCAAAAGTTGGTCTACGATGACTGAAGACTGACTTAATACCCTGCTGGTGATTACAGAAGAGGCAGATAGGTGTAAATTTAGTTTTGTAGAATAGGTACGTAGAAAAGAGTTCAATTTATACTATTAAAACCAAGTTGTTGTCATGATCGTTTTTCTTTGAAAACCGCTTATGAATCAACTACATATAGGGAGTTCGAGTAAAGTCATGAAGAGAAGCAGGGGCGTACCCACGGGGAAGGGATGAAGGGTATAAATCCCCCCCTAAGGCTTCGACTAATATATCCTGGCGAATTATCATTTGATTGATTATACCTACTTGACAGGTATCATTCTGTTTCAAAAACAGAATTTAGGTTATGTTTTTTGAATAGTTTTGCACTTTTGAGTTTTGCCTGAGCCTCGAAGGGAAGAGAACAAAATGAATTAGAGAGGCTCTCCTTTTTTCTGTTTATTATTGTCAATAATATTATCACTATTATGGCCAAAAATTTTCCCCTGCGGCGCTAGTTTTTAGTGGCTGCGGTCGTCCAGTACAGAGACGATCTTTTAAAAATACACAAAACCTCCTCGACCCCCTCCCCTTGTCCATAAATCTGGGTACGCCACTGGAGAGAAGCATGGGGCTTATTTTGATTGTAGCCCTTACCTCAAGGGCGCCTGGTCGGTGAACCGTACCCCCTGTTCGAAAATGCTGCAGCCGCCAGTGTAATCCGTCTGGTGGTATTTGTACCGTCTAGGTGGAAAGCACCCATGGTTACCTGAGCTCATATCAAAAAATCCGGCAGGGTTCCATTTTTGTTCGCTATTTGCGATTTCAGCATCTAAAATTCCTGGACTACTTCCGTTTATAATCAACTTTTCGTTATTTTCGGTTTCAATTGGGTCAGGGCAGCTGCTGATGCGCTTCGCATGTAAACAAACATGTCGGATAGAGCACGGATTGTTGCCCGCGCGTTCAAAAATCTCATCAGTAGTAAGCGGTTTTTAATGTCCTTCAGACGTGAAACGTGGTTAATTAGTATTGCGGTGGAACTCAAAAATGGCAGAAGCGCAATTGAGTGTTATGGAGGTTTTGAATCACTTGATGGACTCAACGGATTTTCGATGTATCGTGATGGGAGAAGAAATTCTGAAGTCACAATTTCTTGTGTTGTGTGGTCGAAAGCGAACCGAATTAAGCATCAATTTGAAAACATAGACATATTTGAATTGTGTTTACAAACAAGCGCATTGTATGAATCTCCTCACTAGGTAACTGGGAATGTAATTAAAAAAAATAGTAGTAGCAGTTCCTGTGAAATTGAAACGTTCAAATGCACTTGCAAAGCAGGCCAGTCCGGGACATGCAAAAATATCGCAGCTGTGCTTCTTCGATGCAGCCATATAAAGTTCCCATTTTCAGCGACACTTCCCAGGCTTTTCTCGTAGTCATATTTCCCACAGTGCCGAGTTTGTTTGTCATCTTGACTACCCAACCTGCGTCTTTCGCTTTCGACGGGAAACGGTGAAAATGTAACTCTTCCTTTTTCCGGTTTCCACAGCGCGACTTGCACTCGGAAACGCAACAAATTCTCCGCCACTTTTTGTCACTATGACAAAATCACAAATCTTGCCACCTTCCATTATATGCCACTTTTGCTTGCCAGTCGTCGTACACGTGCCACTTTTATTTAAAAATGCAATGCTTTTGCAACCGACGACACCTAGTATATTCAAGATAATGAAACGTGCGTGGCTCGCGTACTTTGTTGGAAAAAATCAACGCCGCGTCAAGTCAGATGAAATCAAATAAAGTCCTCAAACACCGCAACGCTCATAAGAGCCCACACAAATCTGCAGTTGATCCGTGCACAAACGTCGTTTACACGTTGGCCGTCAGATGGCGTATTCGATCTTGAAACTCTCCAATTTCAAATACAAGTATTGGAAATACGTATTTGAAATACATTTAAGTATTTTGTATTTTGTATTTAAATACATTTGATTGAGAAGTATTTGTATTTTGTATTTTGGAATAGTTCAGGCAGCTAGTATTTTGTATTTTGTATTTTAAATACATTTTTCGAAAAAGTATTTTGATTTTCAAAATACAAAATACAAAATACTGTTGTTTCCCATGCTCTTTAGTCTGTTCGGGCCGAAATTGTTCTGGTAATACTACATATATTCACCCCATTGACATTTCTTGCTTTTGCACACTATCTGGGATCGATAATGAGTTTGATTGCATCTTTTACGTTTTACGTTTTACTGGCAAGTGCATCCTACTGTCAGCCACAAGAGGTTCCATGTCGGATGTCGGACAATATTTTCGAAAAGCTGGTTGTCCCCAAAGGAAATCAACATTTGTTATTTTGGAGAATTGATGAATGAAGTGAGGAATAGGTTTGAATATGAAGTTTTCTTCACTTCATGTTTATTTTATTTGTCTTTTCATAGTTCATAATAATTTACCTCGTAATTTACTTATTGTTGCGATTAAATCAATGAAGTGTTCCCATTGAAATACTTGCATTTTACGGTTTTTCCAATAAAATGGTTGGAATACGCAATAAGAATGTATTTTGTATTTTGTATTTGAAATACTCTAGGTGGTATTTTGTATTTTGGAATTTCTTAGTTTTCCAAAATACGTATTTTGTATTTTGTATTTCAAAGACATTTCAAGAAGTAGTTTGTATTTTGTATTTCGACTATCTTGGATCGTGTATTTTGTATTTTGTATTTAAATACATTTTTCGAAGTATTTTGCCCAGCCCTGGCGACGTCCTTTCAACAAATCTGTTCTGTAAACCGGGAGTACGGTGTTGACCTTCCGGCGGTGGAGAGGATGCGCGCACAGCGGGGGGGACGGGAACTTGGAGCACGCGAGTGGAGGAGCAGTGCCGCCGAGAGGGTGGTTCAGGAGGTGTCATATCATTGGGGCCCGGGGCCCCGTAGGGGGCCCGTGAGCGCCAGTTAATTCTCTTTTTCTAGCTCTACTAACAAAAAAGTGAAAAAAGTTGAAAAAAACAAAAAGCTTCATTTTTGTTTTTTTTTGTCGTTCTTTTTGCTTCAATTGATGAATATAGGTAGGTTCTTTTTGCGGGTCTAAAATATTTCCAAATGAGGGGGCCTGTCAGTTCATCCAACATCGGGGCCCGGCGAAGCTCTCGGCGGCCCTGTGGAGGAGTACGTACGCATGTTGTGAAGCTCCGGCTCTAATGTCCACAAAGGGAATATAATACACGTTTCTCGCGCCACCTGATGTTATTTTTACATCAGAAGTGGGATAGATCCTCGTCCACAGCAAAAGTTTGTGTTTGGTGCGTGGTAGCTTGTGTGCCGTTTTGTGCATTTTCCTTGTACAGCGGCAGCCATCTTGAAGCTCGTTTTGGTGGTGTAGTGTCACCATGCCCCGCCACCGCGAGCGATCTCGCCATCAGCACCATCGCAGACGGCAGTCTCGCAGCCGCGAGAGCGGTGCGAGAGAGAAAGCTGCAGATCGGCGTAGTCATAGCCGCAGCCTGGATCGACAGCGCGGGGATCAGCGGCGCCGTGACCGCTCAATAAGCAGATCTCCGGCTTTGCGCCGTGTCGGGAGAGAGCTGTAAGCTGTGATGCCAGTTAAGCCGGCGTCGGATGAAAACACTTTGTCAGTTTCACAGGTTAGCGACGCTCTGGCGTCTGGAATTGAACAGGTAATGGTTAGATTTATTCAGATTAAATTGCGGTATATGTTGTTCCCCGCCAGGAGGCTGTAGTGGGTACAGCTACGATTCTAAGGTAGCTGTGATCCAAGGTGGCTAGGCCAAGCTGCAAACGCGTTCAACAGTACCCCACCAGGAGGTGATAGTGGGTACAGTTGTCATTGCGAGTCAACTGTGATCCAAGGTGGAGTAAGCTAGCCACAAACGCGTCCAACAGTACCCTGCCAGGAGGCAGTAGTATACCTTCTTATTGAATGTTTCTAATTATAATCCTTGAAATGTATTATGTTATAATGTGTAGGGTATCGCTATTATTTATTGATTAGGCTCCAACTTCCATCTGGTAATCCGTGGCTTGGTATAAGTAACTACCAGTTGTCTTGTTCTCCATTAGCTTTATCGACTAGTTCCCCCAGTGATGTTCGTGAAGACAGGTGCAGTGACTGCACACTCGGAGCAGTCAGAACATCTACACGATCAACCGCTGTGCATGGCGACGGACATGCATCAGTCAGCTCCTGGAGTGAACACCGCGGTCGAGTGAGGACACTCGAAAGTCAGGAAAGGCCGTGTAAACCGGGAGTACGGTCTTGACCTTCCGGCGGTGGAGAGGATGCGCGCACAGCGGGGGGAGACGGAAACTTGGAGCACGCGAGTGGAGGAGTACGTGCGCATATTGGGCGCTTTCCATTTAAAACATTTCTGTCGGTTTGTGTCAGCTTGTGTTAGCTTGTGTCGATGAGACAAAGGAACACAGATCAAATGGAACGCATTTGTGTCGATTTGTGTCGACACAAGTCGACTTGTGTCGGTAAATGGAAAACGCCCATTGTGAAGCTCCGGCCCTGCTGTCCACAAAGGGAATATAATCGGAATATAATACACGTTTCTCGCGCCACCTGATGTTATTTTTACAGTTCTTATTACGAGGTTTAATTAACTCTACTCGAACACAAACATAAATCAAACTGAATAAAAAGTGATGAAAGTATGAACACGACTCCGCTTTCTGTGTGATGGTGGCCTTACATTGAGCATCAAATGCTGCAGCTTCTTTTGCTGCCGAGCTCTCATTGGTCAAATTTTGGTCACTGACAACAATAACAGGCGTCAGTTCCAATCAGAACTCTGCTGCAAAGAAAGCTGCATCAAATGCTGCAGCTTTTTTTGCTGCAGAATTCTGATTGGATGGGCAAAATTCAAAAAGTTTTGCCGCCATGCTACTAGCCAACCAACTTCTTCAGCAGCATGGCGGCAAAACTTTTGAATTTTGCCCATCCAATCAGAATATGCGATATACAGCGGCACGGACATGCGCTGTAGGTTCGCAAAGCTAGGGGATGGAACTCATGCGTCTGCGCGAGCTAGGAAAAGTCAAAACCTGCAAATTTTCAGCCACCAATTTAACAAAGAAAAATAGATGACAAGAAACTCCTGATTTCCATGCTAGATTAGGCGAAATAATGTTGTCCATGTGCATTGCTGTCGAAAAAATGCATTCCGCGCGTAGTGTTTCGAAAAGAACGAAAAAGCCGTTTTCAGTGTATAACTGGTTGCCTAGAAGGTGATGTTTGTTTGGGAACACACATGGAATGAAACTGCAATGTTTTTTTCGTACGGTTTTTGCAGTCGGGCACTCAACAAACTGCCCGTCATTTTTGAAAGAAGAAACAGAAAACACAAAACACAAAACCTTTGATATAACCCGATGAAATTTCATTTACCATTTGTTTACTTGCAGTTTCATGCCATCGACAGACAGGACGGCAACCGTAAGGCAGTGAAGAATACTATAAATAGGGCGGTATTTTCAAAAAAACACTAACTGATAAACACGTTACCATATTTTCGCTCATCGTGTATCTAAAACTTGAAACGCACCGCTTGTACGGGTCGAAAACACGCGAAGGAAAAATCAATAAGTGTATTGGGAATTGAGCGTGCGATGCAAGTTCACCACATGGTTAAAAGATGTCGCTAGCCGTGTAATGTCCACGCAGAAAGTTCGAGACCTGGAGGCCAATTTTCTACTCTTCGCAACTTTAAAAAACGTTCGCAAGTTTGCGATTTCTGTAAATTCCAATTTTTGAGCCATCGTTTCTTTACGTATGCGCATCGATGCGCACGTTTTCATACGTTTTGCTGCGAGCGGACCTGGACTGGCGCAAGTCACTTTGCGTATACGCTTTCATGATGAAGTGAGGTTAGGTAGTAATGTTTTCATTGTTATCAATGAAACAAACAGCATTGCTAAAGGTATGTGGCGATCATGGTGCCGAGTCAGGTGGCTAATGAGATACAGCACGGAATAACTTCACTAATGCGCCCTAAATAAAGAATTACTCACTCTTCTGTCATTTTTTTCAATCATCAGCTTCAGGGACACTGTTTAAAACTTGTCACGATGATGTTTAATTTTTTTCTTTTCATCGTCTGCAGTCTGCAGTGAAGCTTTGCATTTGCTCCCCACTAACGAGATCCAGGTTTTTGGAAATAGGTAATAATGTTCAGTTGTCTTCAACTGAACAACAAATTCAACTGTGAGTAGATAGATCTTGTCAAAATATTACGAAAACTCATGAACCGCTTTGTAGAGTTCGGCCTATTGTCAAAGATAGAGCCCTTTATAGTTAATTTTTTTTTGATTTCAAAAATTTGTAACTTAGGAACATTTCGACAAAATTAGCCTAAATTTAGCGTTGACTGGTTTTATTGGCTACTTTTCCAATTTTTATGATGGTACAGGGTGTTCACGTATAAATTGGAGGCTTCCGCTCAAACATAGTTTCAAAAATTTAAGACCACTTTTTTTCCGCAGGTTTCGAAGGCACTATTTTCTGTCGTCTATCGCAAGTCATTGAGAATTTTTCTCAAATTAGACACGTGTATGTAATTATAGGAATTGATTCAGCTTTCCATCCTGATTATAAATATACGTATATCGTATATCCCACTCGATACGTTAGTTAGGAAAACTAACAAGCAATACAGGGTGTCCGTTTTTCGAGGCTAAGCATGGGTATCTCGCTTATCTTTAGAGATACAGAGTCAGTTGAATTAGAAAAAAGTTGCGAATTTTCATGACAATCAATGATCTAAAAAGATATTTGACTTGTCAGTTTTAGTTTTCGAGATATCGAGAAAAAACTGGAATTTGTAATTTTTGTTTTAGTTTTTTATTTGAAAAACGGTTGAAGATAGCCTTTTCTAACTAAGACATTGTGGAGGCACTTTTCCAGGGGGAATTCAATGTTGCCAAAATCTTCATTCTAGCTTTCAAAACAACCGAGATATGACTTTCAACTTTTTTTTCTCTCATAGGCGCCATATTGGATTTTGACATTTTGAATACAATATTTTCCTCTGGTTACAACGATGTGTCACATGCCACTGTTGAATTCATGCTTATGAGTAAAAAATTTTTTTGATTAAGAGTGCTTTGAAAACAAAATCAGCACCGACAATAAAAAAAAGTAAATGTTGAACATTCATTCAACAGTGACATGTGGCTCATCGTTGTAACCAGAAAAGAATACCGTATTCAAAAATATCAAAATCCAATATGGCGCCATTCGAGAAAAAAGTTGAATGCCGTATCTCGGTTGCTTTGAAAGCTAGGATAAAGATTTTGGCAGCTTTGAATTCCCCTTGAAAAAGCACCGTGACAATGTCTAGATTAGAAAAAGCCACCTTCAACCGTTTTTTGAATAAAAAATTGAAAACAAAAATTCAAATTCATGTTTTTTTACGATATCTCAAAAACTAAAATCGATACGTCAAATTTCTTTTTGGAGTATTGATCGTCATAAAAATGCGCAACTTTTTCCTAATTCAACCGACTCTGTATCTCTCAAGATAAGCGAGATACCCATGCTTAGCCTCGAAAAACGGACACCCTGTATTTCTTTTACAAAAGTTTGATTTTGTAAAGCCAAGTTAGGTTCAGTAAAAGTTTCAAACTATAGTGAAATCAATTTAAGTACCTAAAAATGATAGAAAATTTACTGAGTTACTTTAAAACAAAAAATAACTTTTCGATCATTTTAAAACTTCATCACTTTTTTCACATGCATTTGTGTTTTGTTGATTAACCTATCAAGTGTGATGCATATTTATAATCAGGATAAAAATCGGAATCGATTACCATATCAGAATAGGGCGTCGAATGTAAGAAAAATTTTCTATGTTGCACCCTGTAAGTGATATCCACAGACATTTTTCGTCGACAGATTCAAAGCCTACGGAAAAAATTATGTTGTAATCGTTTTTCATTTCCTGAATTATGTTCAAGGGGAAGTCTCCAGACGTATTCTTTGTTGTTAAATATGGAGGTTATGAAAATTTATTAATCTGAATGAAAACACGAACATCAGAAACTGACGTTTGAAAGCTTTGGTAGGCTTGGCGTGGCTTGAGTAGATAAAATGCACCGATATTTGCAACGTTGTCGCGTCTACCATGCGTTTATTTACGAAGACCCAATTCGAACGTTTTTCGTTTTGCGAACGCTGCTCAAAAATTGGCAAACGGAAACGTATACGTAAATCTTCGTACGCAAATTTGCGCATACGTAACTTTACGTATATTTTCAAAAATTGGCCCCCTGGTATAAAACAATTTAGCTATAATTCTTTGGGCACTCTCAACTCCACGCCGAGGGCCAGCCGATGTCCATGTGCTCCACCGCACCTCGAAATTACGCGGCCTCCTCGTGTCCCATGCCCGCATATCGGCGTTCCCAAATTAAATGCGCGACAATATTTCCGACGTCTGATTACCAATACGCTCATCGCCACACGCGCCCGTGGCACAGTCCAGCCCGCCAGCGAAGAGATCTCCATCCGCGCCGTGGTAGGATTAGATGTGATTTGCCCCGTCTACATCAAGCTCTTCATCATCGGGACTCGGGAGTCGCACACTCGCGCTCGATTGTCCATTCCATATTTCTAAATACCGGAATTGCACATTTGCTCGCGTTCGCGTGAAAATTAGTATCAAGCTTGTTGGATTTCGCACCGGTGCGCAACTTATTCCTGCTCCGGGATTAATTGCGTTGTACGTTGGGAGACGTCTTTTACCAGGGAGTTTTTAAGCTAAAGCAAGAGCCCTTGGACCGTGTGGGTATCGCGAGTAACCGAGGTAAACCTGAGTGCGTCATTTGCCTCCGAAGAGATTGTATAATTTCATATCCATGGGGTTGTAACCCTTCACACAGAACGCTGCCTGTTGGAAGAGGAACCTGCATCGAACACTTGCATTTATCTCTGATAACAAGCTCCGCGGCGACGTGTCCTGATCTACCTTCGGGCTGTGTCTTGATCTTCCGGTGTCATGTGTCCTGATCAGTTTCGGGCTGTGTCTTGATCTTCCGGTGTCATGTGTCCTGATCGACTTTCGAGTCGTGTCTTGATCTTCCACCGGACGTGTCCTGATCTGTCTCGGGCTGTGTCTTGATCTTCCACCGGACGTGTCCTGATCAGTTTCGGGGTCGTGTCTTGATCTTCCCCAGCTGAGCTGAGCTTCAGTGCTGGATGCTAGTGCTCGCAGAACGGTACCTCGCGGTGGAAAAGGAGCGATCTTGTGGGGTGGGGTAGACGGCCTACGATTGAGATTTGCAATGTCCTAGAAAGCCACGATCGACACGGGGTAGACTTCAACTTCTCAGTGGGTGGTACCTGCAGTCCAGGGGTTGGGGTTGGAACTTCGACAGAGCTTGGAACGACACTTCTGAATACGCGCTGCTGAGTTTAGGGAGTCGCGAAACGAGGAACTGGAAAGAACTAAAATCGCGTTTGTTGAAACCAGGGTTCGGACCCTGTCCTAGAGTCGCAATTGTTAATAATAATCGGTTTAGGACAACGACCCCCCCCCCCCCCCTCCGGGAGACTAATATGACTTTGTTTTAGCGTGCAACTGCAGTTACTTAGATTTCCATGTTGGTTGGGTTATTAAGTACAAGAGAATTATTATCAAAAGACGGATGTTATGGAGAGGAGTTTCACCTAGAGGGACGTCTGGTTTGGGGTCGCGTAACACTACTTAATTTGTTGCAGTATTCCCATGAAGTTAATGAAGATTGTTTAATCGTGAGATGGAGAGCGGTTCTAATAATTCCCTGGACATTCGACGACGCGACGCTTCGATAAATTTGTACCTATAATGAATTGTTACGGCTCAATAGTTGGTTAGCGATCTGATATTTATTTTATAGGGAAAAATGGTTGTTTCGAAGCCTTCTTGCGTTAGTTCGTCGGCGAGCACCTTTGTAGGTTTTTAGCAACAATGGGGTTCACTTCACACAAACAGAACGGGGTTCAATCCAAAGGGTCTTCACGTGGGAGAGTTTGTACCTTGACTTGAGTAATTGTTCGCGTACACCATTGGTTCCGAAGTTTTTGGAAGGGTGAAGTTTGGTTCTACATTTCCGGCTATAGACACTCGCGGTCGTGAAATCCTTCTAAGCTTCAAGGGCAATTCAAGGTGAAAATAGGTCCAGTTCTCCACAAGGGCACAGGCCATATCCAATCCCTTCCAAAACGGGCAAAAGATTACCATAGCCTAAAAAGAGTCATGCAAAAAGAATAGTCCAGAAAATAAGAGACGCAGCCTTTGAAAAGAGTTCCTAATAGGAGGAGCCCCGCACACACCGGCCCACGAACTTAGATTGTAGGGAACAGGGGACAGCAGAAAAGAGAGGGGGGAGTTCCCATCGCTCGCAAAAGTCACTCAAACCCTTTTTCGGTGTCTAGACGCTGGGCCTAACCCTAACATAACCTATAACACTAACTTAAATGTTGAATCTGATGAATCCACGATAAGAATTTCGAACCACGCAACCCCAAACAAAGGTTAAATGTTGGTCAAGGTGTAGAATCAGGTGTTCATCGGAGTATTGATGTGTGATGGCTTTGGAATAATTATTAGGGGAAACTCATCTTTCAGGGAACACTTAGAAAACTTAGCTATCTTAGTTACCAGCGTTGAGGTACGGTCAGGATAGGAACGAGCCTTTATTTAAACACTTTGACATGTAAATAGAAGACAATATAACGATTTTATGTTACAACTAATTTCTGTGTCTTACTGCGTTCAAACTAGAGGTTAATTCGATCTCAACACGCCCAGGATCTCTATCCTCGAACCACAAGAAGGATGCACAACAGGATGGTGTCCTGATACTAGACGATCACCGGCCAAAGCAGTCCCAAGAGCGGGAAAAGTGATTTAATTCAAATAAGTTGAATTATTTGGAGTATGTTGGGTTGCCTATCCATCCAGGCGCAGAAGCTAAAGAGTTAGGGGTGTTTCAAACTGATCCATCATTGCTGGTCTTGAACACAATGAAAGATCAAGAAACGCTCTTTTTTCCACAACTTATTTGGAAGTTCCATTTCCAGCCGTTTCAATAATATACAATGTTGAAATTACGCTTTTTACATGTGTTAGCATACGGCACTATTCTCAAATCCCCTCGCATGGTTGCACAAGCGCAGAAATGGCACTGAATCTCGCCTATTCTGCTGCAAAGAAAGCTGCAGCATTTGCCGCTCAATGGGCGCTTCCATTTAAAACATTTGTGTCGGTTTGTGTCAGCTTGTGTTAGCTTGTATCGATGAAACTAAGGAACACAGATCAAATGGAACGCATTTGTGTCGACTAAGGCCAGCATTAGGCCAGCATTACATTGAGCATCAAATGCTGCAGCTTTTTTAGTTGCTGAGCTCTCATTGGTCAAATGTCGGTCATTGACAGCAATAACAGGCGTCAGTTCCAATCAGAACTTTGCTGCAAAAAAAGCTGCAGCATTTGATGCTCAATGTAAGGCCACCATTAGGCCACCATTAAAGTATTGCATCAAGTCACTCACTGAAAGGACATGCAAATTTACCGAATTCAATGGCAGTTCTCGTTCAATAACTGAACTTGAATAAAATGCTCATGAAAGGTATTCCTCTGGTTCCATTTCTATTTTTACAAGTGTAATATTAAGCTATAGGTACGTCAAATCGAACTATCAGCGTGGGGTTCTTTGCCTTCTACTAGACGACAGCGCGGGCCAATCACGGGTATGAGAATTCAAATGAGCGGGAAGTAAGTATTTGAATTTGAATAATTAGGCGGGCTTAGACCATGAAGAGTTTTACATTACCTATAGTTAAATTGAATATTGTTTTGAATTTAGGATCGAGTTTAAGATAGAAAATCAAACAGTAATTAAAACTAAAGTCAAAAGTGACATGAGAATTCTTAGATGGTACTAAAATTTCAAAATAACGTGAAAATTTCATTGAAATAGCCAGGAAATGGCTAGATTTCGTAAAAATTTTGTCTGCGGCGCTCGTTTTTATCGTTATTATTATTATTATGTATTTTTATAGTTTGAAGGTACCGTCCGAGATACGCGTCGCGTCGGCGTCGTATGACTGATCAAAAACTTTCCTCCTCTAGGTAGGCTGTGGTCTGGCCATTGGCAGGCAAACAATGCTGATTTTAGCCAGGCCACAGCCTGCCTTGAGGAGGAAAGTTTTTGATCATATGGTATTTTGTTTGACTATTTCTGGCTATTTTTCAAGAGCAGTTTAGCGATTTTCATACCTAAGCAGTTGCAGTTGGCAATACTAACTGTACCCCACACTTCAACCATGGCCAATGGCATCGCGCGTTGCTAGGTACTTTGACTTTTGACATTTTATGCCTTTGCCTTTGACTACTTTGGACTTTGGTGTTTGTTTGATCAGTCGGATCAGTCTGGACTGGCTCTTGCCTTAGTGTTAAAACAAAGAGTGACGAAAACGAAAACGTTGACAGCGATCGTATTTTACAACGCACCTGAACAGGCAGGTAAGTGTTATTATTTTTCAACAAATCTACTACCAAGAAACCTAACCCAACTTTTTTTCAGCTGAGCTGAATCTGTTTTTTTCTTTGAAGCGACATGGCCATGAAGGGTAATGGGAAGGGTAAGGGGGTGAAGGACCCTGAAATTTACAACAGGGGGTGGGACACCGTCGAAGACTTCGAACGAGATCTTATTTTGTTCGCCGACATAGAACAGCCCGATGGTAAAAAACGGAGACCCTCTACGCCTGATACCATTCGGAAGTTCAACGAGACCATGAGGAACAATAAGCGCAGCATGTACACGGATACTGCTGTCGACGAAAGCCTGACGTATTTCATCTCGGGCAGGGGCAAGGGCGTCATCGATCGTGTCGTTCGACCCGGAGAAATGGTCACTCCTCTTCCATCTGACGATGAGGAATTGAGGCGGCAGATTAGACAAGTAAGTAGCTATGAAAGCGCTGAAATGAAAATTATAAAATAACTTTGCTTTTCTTATCTGTAGGTCTCCGGTCTGGGATATTCGAATGCGCTCATTGAGGAATCGATCAAGGCTAACTACGTTGATCAACCGACAAGCAATGAGGTTGATTGGAGTGTATGGGAGTCTGCGGGGACAGTCAAAGCAAATACAAGCCGCCATCGTAGAGGCCTTGGCAGCGATCCCGACCGTCCGAGCAGCTCTGCATCTGAACCCCTTTCAGTGTCTGCCAATGCACTTTCTGAAACACTGGAGACTGAAGCGAAAGATCTTGAAAAATTAAGGCTGTGACTTGGTGATAACTTTGATTTCATTCTTGTATCAGTATGATCTATTTTTTCTTTGCGTTTATATATTTTTTCATTTTGACTTACCAAATTAATGTTCTCTATGGAGGATTTGACCCCTAGTTCTTGTCAAATCATACACTTGGTAGATATTTCATAAACTATTTGGCAATGTAAAGTTCATACCCAATTGCAATATTATAATTAATATTTTGTTATGAAATGGTTGTGCATATGTTATTTTCTATATGGTTATAAGCTTTGTATCAACACTTATTTAGTCATTTTCAAAGCTGTGAAACATGAGGGTGATTTAGTTTTGATTGGCAAAAACTCAATTCTCGCCACATTTATGTAGATGTACCATGTGTTTTTCGAAAACCACACCAGCCCACAACTTTTTTCCCATAGGATAGATAAATTTGAAATTTTTATAGGGTATTTGAGACCATTTCTGCTATTTTTTGCGTTGATCATGAAGCTCCCGCACTTCCGGAAGTAACCGGAAGTGACATAAACTTTTGATTTTCAAATGGAACACCCTGTTTATTTTTTGACAATCGAATAGTTTTTTTTTTATCGACACAGTGGTGGTCTTGAAAATTCTCTGTGATGAAAAATGACGATTTTATAGCGGACTGAATACAACAGAAATTTATCAAATTATTGGTACCAAAGGTGGCTACGTTGGCAAATGAAAATCTAAAGTTAAAAGTTTGTTAATTGCTCATGGCAGGAAGCATTGCCGGTTGAAATCGACATGAACAAAGAACAAACTTTCAACTTTAGATTTTTATTTGTCGACGTAGCTACCTTTGGTACTAATAATTTGATAAATTTCTGCTATGTTCAATCCGCTATAAAATCGTCATTTTTCATCACAGAGAATTTTCAAGACCACCACTGTGTCAATAAAAAAATCTCAATTCGAATATCAAAAAATATACAGGTGTTCCATTTGAAAATCAAAAGTTGATGTCACTTCCGGTTACTTCTGGAAGTGAAAGTTGCTTCATGATCAACGCGAAAAATAGCAAAAGTGGTCTCAAATAACCCATAAAAATTTCAAATCTATATATACCATAAGAAAAATGTTATGGGCTGGTGCGATTTTCGAAAAACACACGGTATATAACCTTAACCATTTATGTATAGGTACATTTCTGTGAAAATGTTTCAAGCGACTTCATTGCACTTGAGCGGATTGATAGGTGTAATATTGAATCATTTCACACAGAAACGTACCTTGAATGCGTTAGAGTAAATGAAAGACCAAAATGGCTTGGGTGACAAGTTACCTTTACTACATCTTTTTAGACTTTTACTAGGAACAAACAGCACAATAGCATCTGCACAAAATTCCCAACTCAACTAGGTAAGGATCGTTGATGGAATACATGTCAATTTCAAGACAGTTATTCAATTGCGTCGCACTATTTCTTCGAGCGCACGCCACAGAATAAGATTTAGTGTTGCGTGGTCCCTACCTCTTTCCCCCTTCCTCTAGTTGCTGTCTTCCCTCCAGATGGTTTATTACTATCACTGTCACAGTAAATAGGGGAGAATAAGAAACTGCGTGCATGGTAAAAAAAAATCCATTTTGGACACTATTCTGAGTGGTTTGTGATTTTGTTCGACAAAATTTGAGAGATGTAGTAAAAGTAACTGGCACCTTCGCTTGTTTTGAAGCAGATGAAATCTAGCGGTTCAGTATCATATTGAGGCTCATGTTACCGTAAGTGAGGACCGCCATGGCAACAGCGTATAAGGATCTTCATCACTCACTGAAACGGCTGTATTTGGCTACTTGACGCCGTGACAACTTTGCGCCTTTAATATTACGAGTCGTAGCTCTCAACCTGAGAAAGTCGGAAGATGTGTAACTGTCCATCTGTTGAAATCCTTGAAGACACTGGCAATATAAACATAAACTGGCGAGTTTTGAACTTTTGTAGCGGCTTTTGTTGATCAAAGCAGATTTTTTTGCAAGCTGTTGAGTTGAGCACGATGACGTGGACTATAGGCCAAAAATTGAATTTGTGAAATTGGTCAGACCGTGGTGCCTCAAGTTCAGGTTTTGTAAGAAGATAGGTAGTTGAGTTGAGGAATGAAGAAAGTCGGAAAAGTTGTAGTCAAATTATTTTTTGTAAGATATTTATATTTTTGATATTGACCATAAAGTGGATTCATTTCACTCTGTGACATCAAACATTTTCTATTTATTGTCGTGAGGACGGACTTGAAAACGTCAAAAATGACGACCTAACATTATCCTAAAACAAATACTTCATACTGTAACATTTTTTGTGGACGATCATTCGATATACACTCTTGGGCAAAAGTTAAGGGCCACTTTTTCAAATGTCCATAACTTCCAAACGCGTTTTTCGATTTTACCGAGTTTTTGCACAAAGGTGGTCTAATGTAATGTTAAGACAAGCGTGAAGCGGCGTACTCATCAATGCATAGGTTTGCGGTAGAAAGGTCTTCGACTGTTGCTTTGCAGAAATGCATAATTTTCACTGAAATCAAATCATTGAATTTTGGACTAAATGGAGGTTCATCCAATAAAAAACTTTCAGTTTGCTTTGTTACAATGTGCTTAAGCAAGTACCATGCTTAGTTTGTTCAGGGACATCTTTCGTCTTCAACTCTTGACCATCAATCTCTTTTTGTGGCTTAAACAATTTATGAAGCATTA
This sequence comes from Anaspis maculata, assembly GCA_949128115.1. Taxonomy (NCBI): domain Eukaryota; kingdom Metazoa; phylum Arthropoda; class Insecta; order Coleoptera; family Scraptiidae; genus Anaspis; species Anaspis maculata. The sequence continues at coordinate 13,380,546 of OX421968.1, forward strand.
CTTTGCTTTGATTTTGGTTGTAAACAATTCATTCGTGTGTTTATTGCAATTTTGCGTCAATATTTTGTAATTGTGACCACTCTTGAGGCTCAAAAACAAAGAATTCTTTATGCGGACTGTTAATAAAGAACAAAAATAAGAGGGAAAAAGCTCACAAAGATGTTAAAACCTTAAGCATTGACAAGAAAGAAGTTAGCAATTCCATCACATGCCGATAAAACACCTCTGCAGTGACCAAAAAAGAAATGGTCAATTTCTTCAGTTCTTTTTAGGAAGAGACAGTTGCGTCGTATCGCCAAGAGACCAAGCGCACAAGCGATGAGAAACAACCTTTACTAATCATTTGTCATCAATATCCAAGAGCTTAAATCACTCTAACGCCATCAGGCCCTTCCAAATGCGAAGAAGTTGAAAAACTAACTTCAAGTTTGTTGCACTGCACTGAGTGAACCCAAGGACGGAAACGGATGATGGTCATACTCAAAGATGTGTATAAGCCTTGTGTTCAAGTGTAGAAACCACCAAGAGGATCTGACGACGCAAAAAATTGAAAATCGGGGTTTGTTTGAACCTCTGCAGTGTAGAAAACCAGCTCAAATCGAATGACGTTCTCAATCGGAACTGTCGTCTTTCGTAATCGTACAGAAATCGATCAAAAAGATTCCTGCCTACACCATGATGGAGCCACCCCCAAACGGAATCCTAAGTGAAATGCAATCTGCGTGAAACCACTGTCCACGACGACATCATACACGACCCGCCAGTCGTTTCCTGTCCGGGAAAAACGTGTTTTACCTTTGTCGTTTTTGACCAGTCCCTGTACAATTACGAAAAACGAACAATCCCGATTGAGAACTTATTCGATTTTAGCTGTTTTTCACACTACAGAGGTTCAAACATACCCCGATTTTCAAATGTTTGCGTCGTCAGATGCTCTTGGTGGTTTCTACACTCAAACACAAGGCTTATGCATATCTGTAAGTATGGCCATCATCCATTTCCGTCCTTGGGTTCACTCAGTGCAGCGCAACAAACTTGAAGTTAATTTTTCAACTTCTTCGCATTCGAGAGAGCCTGATGGCGTTAGAGGGATGTGAACTCTTGAATATCGATGGCAAATGATTATTGAACGTTGTTACTCAAAGCTTGTGCGCTTGGTCTCTTGGCGACACTCCGCAAATGTCTTTTCCTGAAAAGAACTGAAGAAATTGACCATTTCTTCTTTGACCACTGCAGAGGTGTTTCATCGGCATGTGATGAAATTGATGACTTCTTTCTTGTCAATGCTCAAGGTTTTGACATATTTGTGAACTTTTTCCTCTTGTTTTTGTTCTTTATTAACAGTCCGCATTAGAATTCTTCGTTTTTGAGCCTCAAGAGTGGTCACAATTACAAAATGTTGACGCAAAATCGCATTAAACACACGAATGAATTGTTTACAACCAAAATCAAAGCAAAGTAATGCCTCCTTAATTGTTTAAGCCACAAAAAGAGATTGATGGTCAAGAGTTGAAGACGAAAGATGTCTCTGAACAAACTAAGCATGGTACTTGCTTAAGCACATTGTAACAAAGCAAACTGGAAGTTTTTTATTGGATGAACCTTCCTTTAGTCCAAAATTCAATGATTTGATTCCAGTGAAAATTATGCATTTCTGCAAAGCTACAGTCGAAAACCTTTCTACCGCAAACCTATGCATTGATGAGTACGCCGCTTTACGCTTGTCTTAACAATACATTAGACCACCTCTGTGCCAAAACTCAGTAAAATCGAAAAACGCGTTTGGAAGTTATGGACATTTGAAAAAGTGGCCCTTAACTTTTGCTCAAGAGTGTATTTTGGAAGAATCAACTAGAATTTGGGCTTTAGCATGGTTTTTTGGGCGTTCACGTTGACAACAACAAAAGTAAAGACGCTCAAATAGCGCTAAAACCATGCTCAAATCTAAATTTCGTACTAGTTTTTTGAAAATATATATTTTTGATTAATCATCTACAAATATTAATTGTACTTAGTATTGCTAAAGTACCTACCTATTTCTTTAAGGAACATACGTAAGTCATCATTTTTCGTATTCAAAGTCCGCCCTTCAGCGATTTCGTTTTGTAGATAAATATACTGTGGAAATACCGTTTGTTCATTTTAATTTGTCATCTGGCCTACAAAGATAAAATAACTTCATCTGTAGAGCTGGGACTCATTAACGACAGCTGGCTAATCCATATACAGGTTGATTTAACCGATCAAACTTTGGGATGAGATCCTTCCTATTCTCCTGATTTAGAAAAATATAACAAAACATACGTGCTTTTCACTCGCTTCCCAACAAAGATACAGGTGTCCAAGTTGACTTTTTCGATTTTAAAAAATTGTAACTTGCGAATCGTTCAACCGAATAAGCTTAAATTTAGCATAGGCTAGTTTGTCGGAATTATCTATCAACCTGCAAAATTTCGAAAGAATCCAATCAGTTTGAAACTGTTTTTCAAATGCTTGCGCCGAATGATACAGCGTCGGCTCGCGGCACGCTCTTGATACAGTATCATCAGTTACATTACACGTTGTGGGTATATCGGGTGATCATTTGAAAACGATCCAACTGCAATAGGGTGATTGCATGAAATTCGTTCACCTCCTCACCGGCAGGCAGCGCAAGAATCGAGTTATGTTTTGACGTTTGTTAGGAAATTGCATTGGGGCACATAACAGGTGTAGGTGTAAGGCATTTAGAATGATTAGAAATCACAATCTCGATCTCGTAAACGCCGAACAAAACAGTATGTGAACAAAACACGTAAAAATTAAAATATCTAGTGAGGTTAGTTCGGTTGACGTTGACTCCGACATGGATGAAACTTGACAGATGACAGTGACACTATTGACATTTTGCCATAAACTCCCTCTACATGCAATCACCCTATAACTCCCAATTCCTAGTGAAGATGTCTTCGAGCAAAAACAGGTCGATTTTTTATAAGGGGGACATCTAAAACATATATTGGCGAATCTATCTTCAGCCCCCTCGTCGCCACTCACCCCATTTTTCGAATTTCAAATGACACCACCTATTTGGCGATACATCAAATCGCACAGTTGAATTCTTTTTCTGGAAAAATATTTACGAAAAATTTTTTAAGCCCACCCGGGGGTTTTTCCCAAAATTTTCTGAGTGTCCAATTTAATATTCTTGACCTCTTAATTTTCTTCAATGCAGTCAACGTCATCATGCACAGCATCGAAAGAGAAAATTTTCTGTGGAAAAAGTGGCATCCAAGTTCACCCCTTCGCTTCCTCCACCTTACCATGAAAATCTAAAATGACAATACTTACCTACCTGGTGGGCCATAAAAAACCGTGGTCGGAATTTTTCCTTCTAAAATTCTTATTTTGCCACCGATTTAATCGAACTTTTCAGCATTGGCTAGCAAATTAAATAGGCTATGATTTTCGTTTTTCAAAATGACCGACATATCAAAATTCAAGATGGCAGAAACAATTGAAAATAGGCCTTCATTTGTTCTCGTTGCTTTTTATTGAAAATTACCAGAAAGTCAAAACCAATAATGTATTGGCGAGTAACATTACCGATGGTGGCGCTGCTGATGCGCTTCGCATGTAAACAAACATGTCGGATAGTGCACGGATTGTTTCCCGCGCGTTCAAAAATCTGATCAGTAGTAAGCGGTTTTTAATGCCCTCCAGACGTGAAACGTGGTTAATTAGTAGGTATTGCGGTGGAACTCGAAAATGGCAGAAGCGCAATTGAGTGTTATGGAGGTTTTCATTTTCGATCACTTGATGGCCTCAACGGATTCTCGATGTATCGTGATGGGAGAGGAAATTCTGAAGTCACAATTTCTTGTGTTGTGTGGTCGAAAGCGAACCGAATCAAGCACCAATTTAAACATAGACATATTTGGATTGTGTTCACAAACAAGCGTATTGTATGAATCTCCTCACGAGGTAACTGGGAATGTAATTAAAAGAAATAGTAGTAGCAGTTCCTGTGGAAATGGTAAACGTTTAGATGCACTTGCAAAGCAGGCCAGTCCGGGACATGCAAACATATCGCAGCTGTGCTTCTTCGATGCAGCCATATAAAGTTCCCATTTTCAGCGATACTTCCCAGGCTTTTCTCTTTTCTCGTAGTCATATTTTCCACAGTGCCGAGTTTGTTTGTCATCTTGACTACCCAACTTGCGTCTTTCGCTTTCGACGGAAAACGGTGAAAATGTAACTCTTCCTTTTTCCGGTTTCCACAGCGCGACTCGCACTCGGAAACACAACAAATTCTCCACCACTTTTTGTCACTATCTATCTTGCCACCTTCCATTCTGATGCCACTTTTGCTTGCCAATCGTCGGACACGTGCCACTCTTATTTAAAAATGCAATGCTTTTGCAACCGATGACACCTAGTATATTCAAGATAATGAAACGTGCGTGGCTCACGTAATTTGTTGAAAAAAATTAACGCCTTGTCAAGTCAGATGGAATCAATTAAAGTCACCAAACACCGCAACTCTCATAAGAGCCCACACAAAACTGCGGTTGATCCGTGCACAAACGTCGTTTACACGTTGGCCGTTAAATGGCGTATTCGATCGTGAAACTCGCCAATTATGAAGGAATAGACCTTTATTGTCAATTCAAGACCACAACCAGTGAAATCCGGTCATCGGCTGAGGAGCTATTGCGAGTTGGAGCGAAGCCTATTTTCCGTTTTTTTCATTTCAATTGAATATATAATTTCTTTTGTCCTTATTGCTTTTTAATAAAAATCAGCAGAAAGCCAAAACCAATAATTATTATAAAGGAATAGACCTTCCTTGACAATCCTACACCGCAACCAATGAAATCGGGTCATCTGCTGAGGAGCTACGGCCAGTTTAAGCGAAGCCTACTTACCGGTTCCCTTATTCCCGCATAAATGACCCAAATTAAGGACTCCTGCCCACCATATCCTTATTTTCCAACCGATTTTTTCAAATTTGGTATCAATGGCTAGCCAATTGGACAAGCTGCCATTTTCATTTAAGAAAATGGCCAACATGTCAAAATTCAAGATGGCGGAAGCTATTGAAAATGGGCCTTATTCGTTTTTGTTGGAATAGAAAAACGGAAAGTAGGCTTCGCTTCAACTGGCCGTAGCTCCTCATCAGATGAACCGATTTGATTGGTTGCTGTCTTGAATTGTCGAGGAAGGTCTATTCCTTCATAATAATAATTGGTTTTGACTTTCCGCTCATTTTTATCAAAAAGCAATGACGACAAAAGAAATTCTATTTTCAATTGCTTCCCCCATCTTGGTTTTTGACAGGTCTGTCATTTTGTAATATGAAAAAGGTAGCCTGTCCAATTGGCTAGCCATTGATACCAAATTTGAGAAAATAGGTTGAGAAATAAGCATATGGTGGATTGGCGGGAAGGATACCCAAATTTGGATCAATTATGCGGAAATAGAAAAAAACGGAAAGTAGGCCTTGCTTCAACTCGCAATAGCTCCTCAGCAGATAACCCGATTTTATTGATTGTGGTCTTGAATTGACAAGGAAGGTCAAATCCTTCATAATACATTATTGGTTTTGACTCTTCGGTAACTCTCAATAAAAAGCAACGAGAACAAAAGAAGGCCTATTTTCAATTGTTTCTGCCATTTTGAAATACAGAAATGATAGCCTATTCAATTGGCTATTTAATGCTGAAAAGTTCGATGAAATCGGTGGAGGAATAAAAATTTTAGAAGGAAAAATTCAGACCACGGTTTTTTATGGCCCACCCGGTACAGAACTGATGAAAATTGAATTTATTTATTTATTTATTTATTTAATTGTCTTATTTTACGAGGCGGCATTCAGCTATAAGCTGCTCTACCATGCAACCTCGGGGACAGCACAAAATATCCATGGATGAAGTAGGATTCGAACCCACACAGGGCAGCGCGAATGGTTTGGCTTGCCATCACCTGTACCACTCGGCTACCACCGCTCCACCACAGAATTCTCTTTTCGAACAATTTTTTTGTTCAATTTTCGAAACCTCCGTTTCCCTTCTAAAACACTTGAAATGTCCAGTTCAATAGGGGAGGGGTTGAAAATTTTTAAAACATTGTTTTCAGAAAGAGAATTTGATTCCCTTCAATTTGATGTATCACAAAGTACGTGATGTTTCGTTAAGTTTTGAAGTTGAGGTGGGGGAGGGGGTGAATTTGAGAAGCACTTTTTCTACCGAAAATTCTCTTCGATGCTTTCTAGGATGACGCTGACTAAATTAAAGAGAATTGGGGGGAATGGACCTTTTCAGAAAAGAGAGACAGATGCATGCGCGTTCGTACCGCGCAGTTGGAGGTGTCTAGGTATAACGGCGCCTAATATCTCCAAGGGAAACTACTCCGTTCGTTATGAAGTGCGCGGCATCACACTGTGGTCATGTGGGGGCTGTGACGTAAATCGTGCGAGAGAGACTGCCTTCATTGAAAAGATCCAAAGGTTACTGGACAATTTTTTGAAGTGAAACTTCTATTCTCGCGCCTAGATCACAACACACAACTAACGTAGAACCACACATGGGAGTGAAATTGGTTCATAGCATCAGTGGTTGTAACGAACGCCTGTAACGTTGTCTCGTCTGACCTTGGGGCGACCAGCGTCGTCCCAGGAAATGTAAGAATAAGCTGTTGCGGAGTTCGCCGCGTTCGGTTCTATTTTTTACTAATCGCCGACACTGGACTGCTCTTCGTGTTGTCGTACTGTTGGCCCGACAGGAATGCTTCTCGACTTGGCTTGAATAGATTCGAGCGGATGTACTTTATTATAGGGATAGGGAGGTATATTCAGGGCCGGGCCTAGCAGGCGTGCAGTGCGTTCCGGCGCGCAGGCGGGTATGGCAGGCGGCAAGTCATAGGGGCGGTAATATAATAATTAAGTTGAATTTCAAAGGATTCTTTTCATTCCCGCATTTGTGGGGCTCTCCACTGCCGGTGAGGGGGGCGACAATTTTTCGGTGGCACGCAGGCGGCAAATAGGCCAGGCCCGGCCCTGGGTATATTCTTCAACGGACGTTTACAATTCAAAAATAAAATCGAAAGCCGCACACCCTAATGTAAACACAACTTTCAGGTACCTATGTACCTATTAAGCAGGAAAGCAGGGGTGGATGATAAAAGCCCAGAGGGAAAAAGGAATTTTCGACAATTGAGGCTGAAACAGTTTCCTAATGTTCTAGATGTCAGCTTATTGCATAGCGATGATATCATACTGCTTTGATAATCAAATTCTTATGTTTGGAAATTGATTTTTGACATTATTCTTCGTTAATTTTTTAAATGGTTTGATTTCACCTCAATTAAATGTGACATTCTAAATACAAGTACGGTGGCGAGCACATAACTGGAAATACTCATATCAATTCTGTCAATATTTCAATTTAACCTACGGCCTTATTATGATTGGAGAAGATAATATCGTAGGAACTCTAGAACACGTAAGTTACCTCAAATCACAGGTACCTACCTACATACCTATGTAAATACCTATGTATTTTATATTTTTTCAATTGAAATTAATACCGGATCGAGTTTTCCAAATGACATTCTTATACTTTGTGGAGATTATTAGATTGCCATACCACAGTTTCCACCGTGCTGTAATGTAACGGGGAAAATCGTACAGTAAGAAAATCCGTCACGAAGTCATATTCGCATAATTATTTGTGGAGAATATTATTGATGAAAATAGATATTTATTGTATAAGGGGTATATTGTATATTTATTGTATATTTATTGTATATGTGAGACTTCATGTGACGGAGAATGGGAGTTAAAGCGCCGAGCGCAGCGAGAAAAGAAACTAAAGAAGTCTAATCGTGAAAAAATCATGTAGAAAGTATTCTGTTGGGAATCTGCTAAATGCAAAGCCGCTCGTGTCGCAAACTACGTGAATTTTGAACGATTGTGTCGACCTGATGGATGTTGGTGGAGTATGTGGTTGGTGGTCGTCAAGAGTGGTCGTGGAAGATCCCTACCCTATGTTGGAACAAGGAAGGATTTGGAAAAATGTTCGGTGTAGTGGGAGACGAAATAGACCGACGTTGAATGAATGAACAAAATGAAAACTCTGCAATAAATTATCAATGTAAGTTTATACTCATTTTGCATTAAGCTACATACGCTTCAACAACAAAGGTAACTATAAACAACATAAAACTTTTACAACAATAACACCTAAGTATCTACTAGTATTGCTAGAAAAATGCATGGTAGTTGGGTCAAGAGCATTTAGGAAGATGAAAGGATCAAAGTTAAATTGTTGATCTGTAAATACTGATCATAAACAATGACTAGATAACAATCCATGAATCGCATATCAAATAGGACCCAGCTCATTTATGGCAATCACGAGGCAAAAGTTCAGCTTTATACGCAAAATAATAATTATGGTCACTTGCGACTAGAAACGGCAACAATATGAAGTATAATATTACTTAAAAAATAATAATACTAAAGAAATATAATACAAAACTCAAAGCATAAATTCCTGGCAGAGAAAAGGCGATGCTATGTTCTTTGGTAAAAACTTAGGCATATTTTTTAATGATAGTGACTTGCAAATGCAATAATTAGTGAAATGAGGTTTCAAGTCGGTGTTTTCATTTCTTGTTTTATGCAAGTCTTGAACGCTTCCCATCCTTCATTTTTGGCATACGACTGGAAAAAATTAAATAAATAGATATATCAAATTGTACTAGCGGCTGACTAACTTTGAATCCTCTATGAAGGCGGTCCTTCATGATGGCTATGAACTCGCGGTAACTCAGCAAGCCGTCACCGTCATCATCAAATATGGCAAAAACGGTATGGACTAAATGCGAACTTAAATTTGTACCGGTGCATATCTTCACAGCTCGATGAAACTCGTCTGAAACCACACATAACTATTGAAAAAACAATAATGTCAAAACTCTTAGCTCAACCTTTCGATATGGGATGATCTGCCAACGTGTACATTTTCATGGCAATGGCGAAGTCTTCTAAATTGTTCAGAAATTGGCAGAAAACATTGAACTCCTCAAATGTGATTCCCTTGGTGTCTTTGATTCGATCCAGCAGGCGATCCAGATACATATCATACGCATCAGTGTCCAAATAGGTGTATCTGAGCAAGATTTTGGCAAAGTCCACTTCGGAAATCGTAGGCAGACCTTTGGAGAATTCGCTGAATTCCAATTCGAGCACTTCAGTCTGTAGGTGGAGCATGAACTGCTTGAAGTTTTCGAAGTTCAAGTCGTGGTTTCCCTTGGGACCGAAAAAGTGAACGATGAGGGTCGTGTCAACGACGTGCTTCCTTTGCAATCCTTGCTCGTCATCTACGTACTGTTCTTGAATTGGAAGAATCAACTTTTCATTGTCATCACTGGCCAAACCCCGCTTGCCTTTCCATGCGTGGCTGAATATTTTTTCCATCTAAACAGAAAGTTAAAATCACTCTAAACAGCAAAACCAACCGAGGATTAGAAGCACACTGACAAATTTTTCGATGAATGTATAGGTATCGAGCGTTTTGGCGAGATATTTGGAAATATAAGTATGGTTCACGAAGTTTGAATGTCAAATAACACAATAAGTTAGGAACAGTAACTCAACGATCTACAAGTTGTGATATGAGAGACAGAGACATAAAGACTCACTCATACCTCTGGCTTCACAATCTTGACCTAAATCTAAACTGCTGGACAATTTTGAAGTGTAACACCTATAAATTTCAATGGAATCTAAAGTGATGTATAGATCCTCAAGGAAAAAGACCATTTTGTGAGGAGAAATTTATAAAAACTAACTTGCTTTCGAATGAATCATTCATTCTGAATATGACAAATTTTTTCTTGATTGTATGAGACAAAGACGAAGGTTGAAGGAGCCCAATATTACAAGTGCTTGTTTTTGAAGGAGAATCAGCCCCTTGCTCACTTGAAAATGTTCGGAACCAACTCTACGGAAATCAGAATAGTGAGTGACAGAGAGCCAGTTTAGATAACTCATCCTTCTTATTTTCGTAGTGTTGGTTATGAGCATTTTTAGGTGATCAAGGGATTCTCCTTTGAAAACATACAGTTGTAATTGGACAGTATATGTATAATAAACACTGAGGACATGTATGGAATACGGCAGGATAGTCGCGACAATTTAGCAAGCGATGTGCGTCATCGGTTCGTTCGTTCATTGCAACTTAAGAAGCATATTTTTCCCCAGATTTTCTCTCATTTTTCTCAAAATAAAATATACTTCAATGGTATTATTCTGGTATTCTGTGAAAAAAATTAGAAAAATATGTTTCTCAAGTTGAAATAAACGAATGAACCGGTGACGTACATTGCTTGGTAAATTGTCACGACTATAGCATGTGATTGTGCAGAAGTTCAGCTATTCACAGAAAAAAAAACTTCATCGAATTAGTCCTCTTGCTTGAGAAGCTATACCACTTCAAACTTTACTGAAATGTTTAGGTGTTGAACACATCAATTGTTCTAGCAGTTTATTCAAGAAAAATTCACGAAGAGAATTAGAACGCCCTTCAAAATTCATGTCGGTATTTCAAAAAAACTCTCAAATTGCATCGCTTATTTCTTAAGATGATTCAAAAATGAAAATGGTGTGTCCTTGTAGGTAATGAAATATGCCTCTGCTTTGAGGAGCCTCCAACAAAGAGGGGTGAAAAACAATAACACATGTCCTTGAAGTTCAAGATCTAGTCGGACAAAAATTGCAAAGTCTGAAGGTGGGTTCAGTCAGCTTATTTAGTCGCTGTTTTAGTTTTAGTCGTTGTCGTAACAAAGAAGAGCGTTCATACAGCAAGATTTAGTCGTAAGAATTGACCAATAGGAGCTCGAATGATACTGCGCGACCCTTCATCTTCATACGGTCCGTGTTCATAATGGGTAGTAACGAGGGTAGTAATAATATAAAAACTCGTAAAAAAATAAGCATAAATAAGTATTTGCTTACATTTATGAGGAGTACAACTCCTCTGAAATCGAAGCAAATGCTTATGCTATTTTTTTTATTAATACACACAACCCATTACCATCAACATCCATGCTCATACCTTATACCGGTAATTATGCAACCTGCAAGTCGGTATCTTACGACAAAGTTCGGAATTCTTACGACTAAAATTGAAACTGAAACTCTGTATGAACGCCGCGCATATGACCCGTGCTTTCTACTTTCAAATTTACGACAACGACTACGACTAAAACTAAAACCAAGCTGACTGAACGCACCCTGAGATACATATTACTTTAACCTCGTAATACTAGTCAAATAAGCAGCATAATAAAGCTGCTTATTTCGCTCAAAAGCTCAAAAATATCGAGAAAAAATATCTAATAATAACGTTGAAGCGCGTTTTATTAATCCCCTCTACCGTAACCTTGTTTTAAATCTAGGCCAATGGTTGTACAACCGGAGGATAACGAATAACAAAATTCCTCAGAGCTGGGGCAAAAAGAAGACGGAAGAAAAACCTGTGAAATTTGTTCATTAGGCCAGGACGTTTGATATATTATATGGTAGAGGTAGACATATTTTATATGAATCTAATCTTTTGCAGAGATAACCGTAAGCATGTTCTAAATCACAAAAAAAAGTCTTCAAGTGTCCCGTCGGCGCTAGCTAAGTTACGGGGTGAAAACCGCCCCTAACGGTGACATGATCCTGGTTTTTCTCATTTTTCTGCCAAACGGTCACTCTTGCACGTAAAATATCTTTACGTGTTTGTTGTGTTAATACATGAGATGTAATGACTTTTATATAAGTTGTATATGGATATTACAGTTTATGTATTTAAGTTGACACTTGTCAAAATAACCTCAAAAATTACAAAGATTTCACAATTTTCAATAGAACAAACACGTCAAATGTTGTACAACACTCGTGGCTTGTTACACAAGATGCTTTCCGCCACTCAGCCTCTCACAGGACTCGGGCTGCGCCCTCGTTCTGCAAATTTCGGCTTCGTGTCTGAAAACCACTTATGTAACAGCCAACTCGTATTGTAAACTGCTAAAATATACCTAGGAATAAAAACATTACCTACTAATTTCTGCATCGAAAACGTCCTATCAACCATAAATGCCAAGGTTCCACCCAATTCGCGCAAACAGCAGTTGAAGGGGAGGGGGAGGTAGTTACAAGCGCGCAGCGAGGAGATGTGTGTAACGCCGTATTTCAAGATCTCTTGTAAGTGGCTGATCTGACTGTTTAGTTCAGCTGTTGGAAAGGAAATTGTTGATCAACATTTCTGCATATTATGATGCCTGGTTTGCAAATCCCTTTGAATTTTTTTTTTGAGTGATATCACGAAAAATTTCCACATACGGAAATGTTCGGTGTTTAATTGCGAAAACCTTGCCAGTCGATAGAGCATCAAAAAATTAGTATAGTAGACTTTCGTCCAAACACTCTGTTCAAAAACGTACAATAACCGAGACAATAACGAAGTATAGTCCTTCAAAATTGGAATTGAAATTTCTTTTTTCTGCATAACATTTGAGCCGTTGCGTTAGATTGATTTTATTGAAATCAAATCAAACTTCACTAAAAGAAGTCTCTATTGACCAATAATAACGCATTTTATCAAACATTTTTAGGGACAAAGATGATAAAACAAGCGACTATGCCTCATGGGCATGAGGCTCAGTAGCGCACTTCCTTTTTGAAGGATTAGTGAACGCAAGATGTTAAATAGGGTTCAACCTTTATTTGGGCAAACATTTCAATATGGCGGCCAAAATAGCGTGAGATTAATGAAATTTGGCTTAAAAATCAAAATGATCGTACCTACTATAGACAAGGATAAGTTCCAAGTTCCATGAAAATCGTTCCACTAATAAGAGATTTCAATATGGCGGCCAAGATGGTGGCAGAGCATCATTTGTCCAAAATCGGATGTATTTTAATGAAGTTCACATCGCCTGTAAATTTCACTAAAATCGGACCACTTTCAGAGAAATTCAAAATGGCGGACCAAAGATGGCGACCAAGTGACAAAAATCATTGGTCAAATTTATATGATGAACACGTACGCATTTGATTGGCATTTGCACCACATCGATATCTCTTTTCGTTGAGGCATAATTCGCCTAGTTCTATCATTTTGAAACATGTTTAATATGGAGAGAACAAGATGACGGCGGGACATCAATTGTCGAAAATTGGATAGATCTTGATGTGGTTCACATTGCCTGCAAATTTCATTTCAATCGGATCACTTTTAGAGAAATTCAAAATGTCGGATCAAAGATGGCGACAGAATAACAAAAATCCAAAAGACAACTTGACATTCTGGACATGTGTAATATTGATCAGCGTTTACACCACATCGATATCTTTCTTCCCTGAGGAGTTATCCCGGGTACGGACGGACGGACGGACAAAGTGAAGCTAAAAGCGCCTTTTTCCCATTTTTTGGGAAAGTGCGCTAAAAAGAGTGCCCCCTATTTTCGCCCCTGATCATTTTTGCACGGTTTTTTATGGCCCACCCGGTACCTACAGGTGTATTAAAAGTATGACATTCAGAGTCCACAGTTCTCTAAAATCACTTTGACTCAAGACAATAGACGGGACGGGAAGTCTCACCCTTGGACCCCCCTATATCTAACGGGATATGATGCGTCGAATGAATTACGACGTATTTGCATCCAATAGATTCACGGGTTTCATCCTCTCAATTTTTAATTGCAATTTTTTACCCCCCCCCCCCTCCAACTCAAATTCCTGGAGTGCGATTTTTGGCGATTTTGGACATGTAGTAGGTAGTAGGGCATTCAATTCTGAACGAAATATCAAATTTTCAGGACGCCTTATATTTTTTCCGAGGTTTGACAATTTTTTTACTATCTTTCTTGTACTGTACGGCAATTTTCCGTGGTATCACCCAATTTTTTTTTCAAGGGATTTGTAATTCATGCACCACATGTAAAGCATTTTGTTCCAACAGTTTTCTCCCCAATAGTTTTTTCGCCAGATCAGCTATTTACAAGATATCTATCTACGTTGAAACACGGCATTACAGAGATTTCTCGCTGCGCGCTTGGCAGTGCCCTTCCACTTCAATCGTTGTTTGCGCGATGTGGGTGGGACCTCGGCATATGGTTGATTCAACCTTTTCGATGTTGAACTCAGTCGGAACATTTTGATCCTTATACTTATTTCACGTGCAAGTAACCGTTTGGCAGATAAATGGGAAAAACCAACACCAGGCCACCGTTAGGGGCGGTTTTCACCCCATAACTCGGTTAGCGCACAACGGGACACTTGGGGATTTTTTTGTGGTTGAGAACAATGCTTCCTATTATATCTGCAAAAGGTCAGCTTTATACTAAAGATGTCTACCTTCTTTCAAATCGGTTCTGGACTATACATACAAGTGTTTCAAATTTAAATCGCGTCCTTTCAGGAAATGATAGAAAAATATGCAGAATAAGTGCACTTTTCCAGACAAGAAATTCTGATTTTTTGTCTAAAATGTCTTACAGTAATGAATGGATAATCCGAACCCTCTATAATAACCCGAACACCCCATTAGAGTAAAATGATATGCATAATCCGAACTCCATAACTCTTGTATTCCTGTAAACAGAACTATCACTTATCGAACTATGAGGTGATTAATCTTCTCGTAAGTTTGTCGTTATTTTACTTATGTTCGAGATTTTCTTCTCTACTTTGAATGGAGGTCACTAAGTATCAATTTAATTGTTGAAAAGAGCTGAGAAAAAAGCACCCATTTTAACACAAATCGAGACAAAAGTACAATCTTTAATGTGTAATCGTAACATTTTATGGTTCACTAAGGCTTATTTCACTATGCTTTCTATAATCCGGACGTTTTCGTAATCCGAACGGGGTCTGGCAAGTTTCTGTTCAGATTATCCAGACATACAGACTGTATTGAGGGCCTTCAAGTTCGAAAGAATTTTTGTTAGCCGAAGGATGGAAGGATTTCTCAAAAAACTGAACTCCAAAATCTGTGATCTGATGGTTTTTGAGGTGTTTTCCAAACATTTAAATTCCAATATCTCGAAAACGAAGCATCTAATGAAATTTTTGGCAAGAGTAACTTGTTCTTTTCAAATTGAACGTAGAATTCAAGAATTTTAATAATTCAAAAAATGACTTGCGGGTAAAAAACGGGGGGGGGGGCACTCCCCATTATATAAATCCCTAAAGAATTTTCAGAAACGCGTTATTCATTGTTCGATGGAGACTAGTTTTAGTAAACTTTGGTTCAAATTCGAACAAAATCGGTTGAGAAGTTCAAAAGTAACGAAGAAAAATATATTTTAAAATTCAACTTTGAAAGCCTATATTACATCTCCGTTTTCATTAGTTTCTGATATGGATTGTTTTGAGGAAGTTCACCTATTTTGCAGTTTTTTATCATTTCTTGAAAGGACGCGATTTAATTTTGAAACACCTGTACAGGTACCAAATGATAATTCAATTATATAAGGGGTTTAATTACCCAGCTGTGATTTGTTAAAGCGCATTTAATTACAAATCGACACAATTGTTATAAAGAAGCGTTGAAGCACACGTTGATTTTGCTGACTTACAGGAAAGATGCCTTCAGTTTTTTTGCCCGCCAATAGTTTACGAATCTGTCATAATAATAACAATAATAATAATAATAATAATTTAAACAAACTAAACAATATGGAAGAAGTGAATGGTAATAATAAAGAAAAGCTGCCGCGGACCAGCCTTGAACTCACCACAAGAAATTCATTTTTATCAACTCTTTCGTTGCCATCTGTATCAAACATATTGAAAGCAATGCGAAAACCAGACTGAGGCTCTACAACAAAAATTTGCGTCTTAATTCGCTGAACAAGCACGATCATAAATAACTTACTGGTCAATATTGAGAGTAGAAATAAGTACTCGGTATAGGATATGATCCCTGGAATAACAAGAACAAACGTGGTTTTTTGAAATCATAGAAGTGCGTGCATACCACTGCAATAAATCACAAAAGACATTTCGTTCACCTTTGTCTCGTAAATTACGGAAAAGCCGGGCAGAGCCTTGGCTCAGAGGAGGCGTCGAGTCTTTGATTTTTTCCAGTTCCTTCGCAGTTAACACTTTCCTTTTAAGACGAGCTGGAACCGCATCATTATGGAAACGAAAGCAAAACGAACGAAATTATCACTTACGTCTCGGCTCTGCTTCCACCACGGATTCCAAAAAGTCCTGGGGCGTCATGTAGAGCTGTCCGTTGTATTCCACTGAAGCGAAGCGTATGAAGCGTTTTTCGCGCGAAGTCAGTTTCACCACTTTTGCTTCTTCCTCCTATAAAACGTACATGGTTTCAGTTCCATTATCAGACTTTGCGCCGATCAAAAACTTCCGTATTTTAATAATAAATGATGATCATAAGTTAAGTCGCGGTGAGAAAATTATTACAACCTACGGGCAAGTGAGGCCCAATTATGTAAACGCCTTGAATGGTAACAAAGGGGTTCATAAAATACGCTAATCAAGTGAATACAGTTGAAGGATAGCAAGAGAAGGCGATGAAATGTGTACCATGGATGGTAATCGGGGCAAGTTTATGGGCATTAACGAGATGAAGGGCTATAGGCGCAGTAAACCCTAGAGTGTCGGTCCACTGAACTGGCCACACAAGCGGCTAATAATATGAGGTTATTTATTATTACTCCGTATCAGACAATGACATCGACATTTCTCCTTTTTACTATGACACCAGTGGCGCAGCCAAGGGGGGGGCTAGGGGGCTATAGCCCCCCCCAGACAGCCTCGCTTTTTCACCGAAGCAATGAAAAATTTTGAACAAAATAAAAAAAAATTGTGTTCGACTGTTACCTTCTTTATCATTTGGAAAATAGATCATTAGTCTCTCTGTGTAAGAGTTTACTGCGATTGGATTGCGCGTTTTTTTTCAATTGGTGCGGAGAGAGAAACTCTTTCGGTTTAAGGACGGAGTTGAATTCGTAAGATAAGCGTTGCGGAATCAATCCCTGTGGGTTTATTTCTTGACAGAATCTCACCATTTAGGTTTCTTCCGAAAGCTACAAGGATGCATTTTGGTTTGAGCCTATTAGCATTCCCAAAATCCAGAAATCAATTATGAATCCAAAAATAAAGAAAAAGATATTTTTCGATTTTGCAAATGCCAATGGGCTCAAACCAAACTGCATCCTTGTAGCTTTCGAGAGAGACCTGAATGGTAAGATTCTGTCAAGGAATGAACCCACAGAGATTATTGATTCCACAACGCTTATTTTACCGATGTAACTCCGTCCTCAAGCAAATATATTCACCTACCTATCAGGCTTATTTTGTAACTTCTCGTTCACTAACGACTCGTTGGCGAACGATTATCGTTCAGACTGCCAACTGACGACTCGTTAGCGAACGATTATCGTTCAGACTGCCACTATCGATAGATTTAACAAGAGCACGAAAAACCGTATTTCGTGAACAGCTGCGTTCGGCCGTATCGTTTGTATGTGCCAAACGATCGTGTATGACGTTTCTACGTGCGCGCAGCGCAGCTGTCAGTTCGCAAGTGTCATTATTACCATTTATTACTGACATTTTCCCGCAAACCCGGGAAATACTCAATTTAATACCTACTCCAATTTGAGGTAGGTAACATTGGTACCACAAGAATTATACCCTTTTTCCGGGGGGGGTTACCCTTGGCGCAGCTCGCTTCGCTCGCGTTCGTTAGCCCCCCCCATGGCTGAATCCTGGCTGCGCCACTGTATGACACTATCATCGGTGCTTATTTATCCGGAGTAAATGTGGGGCCAAGATGTGATGGATTCGCGGCGGACCTTTATATGGTCCACGATCCGTCGTATCATATCAAGTTACCTACCTATGTGGGACGAACCGATGGGAGCATTAAGAAGCTAAATTATCGACTAACCCAGGCCCTGAAAGGATCCCCCAAAACATGATGTCGTACAAAACGTTCAATTGCATCCACAGAACACCAGATCTCAAACGAAAATGAAATTCAGTCTCTCACAAGAGAAGTTGTGTTAACGGCTACCCCCAATGTCTCCATTTCAAATATCTTAATCGCGGAAGATGATCATTTTAATAACTCATGATTATCTTGTATGGTAATATTATGGGGCCAATTCGAGAATTTTTTTGGAGAAGCGACAGCCACCGAAGAATCTACTTCAGATGCCGGCGAAGATAAGGAGCTTAGCCTAAAGTTCCATTAAAAGGTGTAAAGTTTATCATATTCGAATGACAAGTGGAATGCAGAAGGGCACCTATGCTTTGCTCATGTTCCACGGACTAGCTGAAAATTCACGTTTAGATATTAGTCTTAAAAAAGGGATTATTATTAACACATTTAGTAGAGGCGAAAATGACGCGCACTTGTAAAAAAAAACGCACTTCAATGTGTTGCTAACATATTTCTTCGTTTAGTAAAACTTGGTTTAACTGCCACAGATTCAATTGTTGCACCCATGTCTCCGCAGTAGTTGAACCAAGTTTTACTAAACGAAGCTTATTAAACTCCAACTGAAATACTCGGCCTTAAGGGCGGCATTTCCTAGTGTTTTTTCTTTAAACGTGAGTTTCATGAAAACCAGCAGAGTAGGAGACTTGAAAAAAAGGAGAGTAATTTAAAATCTAGAATGAAAATAATGAGTATTTAAAAATTCGAAAAAGTCGATTTTTTTAAAATTTTTATTTGTCTCAAAAAGACCCTTATTGCCATCCCAAATTTGAATAACTCATTCCTTTGTTACATTTTTAGCTGCACAAATTTGGCAGAAACCGACGCCACAAGAATCTATCTGTTTCTCTTTCGCTCTGCAGCTAATCCGCAGTCTGTTTCAGCCATTTTTTATGCAGGAAATGCCGTACTTAAACAGTTATGAGTATTCGTATTTTGAAAAACCGCTTAGGGGACTGAAAAAAAGCACTTGCGTGACGCATGCCAGTTGCCTAAGCTGACGCACTTTCTTTATATAATGCATAGTTTTTCAATTTACAAATTCATAACTAAAAATACCCATATTATTGGTACACATAACATTGGAGAAATCAAAAGAGGGCGTGAACATCGGCTAAAAGGCTCGTGCCATTCCAAGACCACGTCATCTTAGACGACTGTGCAAAACAACAAACAAAATGGGTGGTAGGTATTAAATGATAATTGATGTTGACTGCTCTGAAAAAAAAAATAGCTGCGAGTTAGTTGCAATCGGGGGGGGGGGGGGGGAGGCACAATAAACTGTTGTTTCAGTGCAAGGGATACGAACCTAAACCCAAAAGAATATTAATAGTAGCAATCGGTCGTGCTGTCGTCCATATGAACAACCTTTTCAGATATTAAAAACTGGCAACTGATCTTCGATTGAATACTTACCTTACACAATTTAGATGAAAATATTTCCTGCTAAGCCTCAGGGAGTCCACTAAATACAGAAACACTGTTATCACGTCACGTGAGCTCACATGCTATCAGAGAGGCTCACGTCACGAGCAAAAAATGCAAGGATGGAGTTGGACTGGTGAAATGAGGCGTTGGAAAATCGATTCCAGCGGGCTTACTCCTTGATAGAAATTCACCATTCAGGTTTCTTCCGAAAGCTACAGGGAGGTACTATGAAGTGATAATAAACTTTTCATAGAAGTCTATGCCGTTCCTTATTTGTCGGTCTAACACTTTCTCCTCAACTCCTCGGGCAACGGAGCATATAGAGAAACCATCCAGTTCCTTGTTAAGATTTCATCTCCATTTTTTTTTTAGCGCACTTCTTCGAACGGGAAGGCGTTTATGTCCTCGATTTTTCCGTCAGTCCGTCCGTCTGTTACAGCATCTAGTCCCAGAAAAAAGAATTTTTGCGAAAAATTTCAACTTCAGTAGCTCATGGCCTTGGAAGTGACAGTTGAAATAAAGTGCTCAACATAATAAGTGTCGCAACAGAAATTTTGCCCCAAATTCGAATCAACATAACTTTTGATTGTCACGGACGATTTCAATTCGGTTTTTACTGGTCGATTGCCTGATCTTTTGGCTATTTACCATGTTCAAAGATCACCTGAGAAGCTGGACATAAAGTTTCTACAGGGTGGTAAATAAAGCAGTTCATAATTGGGTAAACTTCAATGAACCCCCGTTTCAGCTAAAATTTTTTTTGTCAACAACCGATAACAAAATAATGGAGAATGATGACTTACCTCGGAACGGTTTTCGAATTTCCCGGAATAGAAGTGAAATAGCCAAGATACGATTTTTTTGCTGGGAATGATGCTTTTCATTTCTTCTCCTTCATGAAAAATCAACGAACTCTCGATGTGAGAGGATATCTTTTAGCAGGCTTGCTCATTGGACGATTCTAAGCAATTTTTTGTCTAGCGCACCCCCTGTTGTGTTTTTTGGGGCTGAAATAGGGCGTACTTTTTTGTTAATTCGCCACCAATTTCACAACCTAAGCTTGTTTGGTATCAATTCTTTTGATTGAGGTTCGCTGAACAATATTATCTTGGTGAGAACATTCTTCTGTTGTAATGAATTCCCGCGATACCGCCAGTGCTCCGGCGAGCGCATCGGGTGGGGAGGTGCACTCGCGCAGCGTGCGCGCATCTCTCCCACCACCGACCGCGTCCATATAACGGCGCACACGGCCACCGGACGGCCAGTCTCGTGTTGGCTTCGCTCCGCAAGGAACTCAGCTAAGACAACGACTCCGCCTAGACGTGCTGGTGACGAACCGCACAGGCTCTCCTCTCCATAGCGCCTAGACGTGTTGGTGACGAACCGCACAGGCTCTCCTTTCCTCCCGATTCGCCCAACGTGTCTGGTGAACAACCACACGGGCTCCCCTCCGACTGACCCAACGTGCCTGGTGCATAACCACACGGGTCTTTCCTCCCGATTCGCCCAACGTGCCTGGTGTCAAACCGCACGGGCCCTCCTCCATACGCACACGTCCAAGCGCGCCAAGCCTACACAGACTCGTGCAACGTTTTCGCTAACAAATCTCTTTGTCCTCGTGTCATCATCTACGACTCCCGACTCTCGAGCAGGAATCTACGATCGCCCCCCCTTTTATTTTTTAAATAAAAGAATCTACAGACCCTCGTCTTCTCATTTTCCACGTTTTTAACAAAACGTGGTGGCGCCCGAGCACCTAACCGGCCCCCACCCTCGACTAGGTCTAGGAGAGTGCACGCTACCCAAGCAGTAGCGTCACACTGTCTGTCTGTCAGTCATCTGTTTCTATAACTCCCGAACGGTTCATCGAATTTAACTGAAATTTTGTGAATATGAAGGTACAGTGTCGATCGAAAGTTTGGAAACACTTGTCAAGCTTGTCAATTTTGGAGGTTAAATTAAGACTGGATGAATGAAAAGGATTTGAGAAGGTGACATGCGCTCAAAATTTGAAGAAGAAATTTTTTGAACTGTGAAAGAAAACACTTTTTTTTGTCATATCACATTCAATTACGTGTGCAATTTGACTTCAAAAATTGACAGTTTCGAAAAGTGTTTCCAAAGCTTAGTCAGTGTACATAATATGCGGGCATAATTTGAATTTTCGAGTAAGTTGATGAGATTTTAGCTCAAGTCGGTGCACTAGAGGGCGCACCATCCCGTAATTAGCTATCAGTCTTTTTTCAAGCATTTGCAAGATGGACCTCAAACTTACCAGGTTTGTAGGTAGGTACTAGGTAAGTAACATTTTCCTTCCAGTTGATGATTTTCAGTTGAAGATGCTTAAATAATCAATATTTTGTCGGCCTCTCTCTTGCCTGGATCAGTGGAGCCATTACTCATCTCGACATGCTCTCCACTAAAGCCCGCAGAAAATTCGGAGGAATAGCCTTCCATTCTTCCTGAACTTCAATAGCTAAGTCATTCAAATTGTCCGATTGTCCTTCTTTTCTCTTAATTTCAACTTTATCCTACTCCATACATGCTCGATAGGATTCATATCTGGACACAAGGGTAGCCAATTCTTTCTTTCAATATTGTGATCCTCTAAAAATTCGTTGTCAATTCTAGCCCGATGAGGTCGGACGTTGTCGTCGACCAACATGAAATTGTCACCAAAATTTTGAGCAAAGGGGACCACAAAATCCATTATACACAAATCCCTGTATCTTTCACCATTCATACTCTCTCCTCTCAGTATCACCAAATCACTTATTCTTCCAGTCCTCATTTCTCCCCAAACAGTCACTCCTCCACCTCCAAGAACCACCCTTGCCTCTATGTGTTCTTCCAGAAGTCTTTCGTTCCTCTGTCGCCATACCAGAACCCGTCCATCCGACCTAAACAAATTAAACTTACTTCCATCTGAAAACAAGCACCTACTCCACTCTGCTATTCCCCAGTGCTAATATGATTTTGTGCCCATCTTAGGCTAGTAGCACGATGCTGCGGCTTCAGCAGAGGGCATGCCGCTCTTCTCTGTTTTTACTTGATTTTTTCAAGTCCAGAACAACTACACATGTACCTACCTTGATCGACAATTGGAGACAAAAAATACCAAGTGTAAAATTCGATAGAAATGAGAAGAAATGTTCATGTATTCAAAATTGACCTTGCGAGAGCAAAATAAAAGGAACTGATGAGTAGGTAGGTATGGTGCGGTCTCTCAAGATCTTTCAAGATATTGTGGGGTCTCTGGATCAATTTGAATTTTAACCTTCATGAATCATGTCTATACTAAAGTTCAGTTAAATTCGATGTACTGGTTCGGAAGTTATCGTAACATAATTACAGACAGACAGACAGACAAAAGACCATTTTGATTAAGATAATCTTGTGCAGTGAGCCTTGATCAAAAGAACTGATATCAAACCAGCCTGGGTTCACTAGGTTGTGAAATTGGAGCATATCGTAACATGTTACAGACAGACAGACAGAAG
Source organism: Anaspis maculata (assembly GCA_949128115.1). Lineage (NCBI taxonomy): Eukaryota > Metazoa > Arthropoda > Insecta > Coleoptera > Scraptiidae > Anaspis > Anaspis maculata. The sequence goes on from OX421968.1 coordinate 13,403,479, forward strand.
ACTGTTCTTATCAAGATAAGCTTGTTCAGCGAGCCTTGATCAAAATAATTGATATCAAACAAGCCTAGCTTGTGAAATTGGAGCATATTACATGCATATAACATATTACAGACAGACAGCAGACTGTTTTTATCAAAATAATCTTGTTCAGCGAGTCTTAATCAAAATAATTAATATCAAACAAGCCTAGGTTGTGAAATTGGAGCATATCGTAACATGTTACAGACAGACAGACGGACAGACAGACAGTCAGACAGACAGAAGACTGTTCTTATCAAGATAATCTTGTTCAGCGGGCCTTAATCAAAAGAATTGATATCAAACAAGCCTAGGTTGTGAAATTGGAGCATATCGTAACATGTTACAGACAGACAGACGGACAGACAGACAGACAGACAGTCAAACAGACAGAAGACTGTTTTTATCAAGATAATCTTGCTTAGCGAGCCTTAATCAAAAGAATTTATATCAAACAAGCCTAAGTTGTGAAATTGGTGGCGGATTCATCAAAAAATATACCCAATTTCAGCCCGAAAAGACAAAAGAGGAAGAGGGGGTGCGCTAGACAAAAAATTGCTTAGAATTGTCTAATGAGCAAGCCTGCTGAGAGATATTCTCTTACATCGAGAATCCGTTGATTTTTCATGAAGGAGAAGAGATGAAAAGCATCATTCCCAGCAAAAAATCGTATCTTGGCTATTTCACTTCTAATCCGGTAAATTCGAAAACCGTTCCGAGGTAAGTCATCATTCTCCATTATTTTGTTATCGGTTGTTGACAAAAAAATTTTTAGCTCAAACGGGGGTTCATTAAAGTTTACCCAATTATGAACTGCTTTATTTACCACCCTGTAGAAACTTTATGTCCAGCTTCTCAGGTGATCTTTGAACATGGTAAATAGCCAAAAGATCAGGCAATCGACCAGTAAAAACCGAATTGAAATCGTCCGTGACAATCGAAAGTTATATTGATTCGAATTTGGGGCAAAATTTCTGTTGCGACACTTATTATGTTGAGCACTTTATTATTCTCTCTGGAAAGATTCGTGCAATCATATATTTTTAGAAGATTCAGAATAGTTCTCAGCAGTAGTCTTCACTGTACTTTACAAATCAATTTCACATCCGTGAATTGACCCCCCAAAAAATTATTTCGTATCTCAAAACAGATTGAAAGTAAACAAAATATACGTTATTCAAAATTATTGGTTTCAAAATCAACATAATTTCTAATTATTCTGACGGAATACATGACTTTGCTAAGTTTATTACCTAATTTGCTACGATTATTCTATTACTTTCTAGCTCAAGTTGCCGTCGAAAACCACCCCAAGAAATTAGGCAGTTTCACATCTGCGTCTAGCAAACGAATACAGTTAGGACCATCAAAACATGACTTTTTTGTCTAAGCTTTATTGATCACCAGTTGATTGCTGGAGAACCATTTTTACATATCTAAAAGAACTTGATCAGCTCAGCCTCCGCTGCCAGCTCATCGAACGGAGGAAGCAGGAAATTTGTATCATCTACGCAATTTACCAGACTCTGGCTTTCACTCAACAAGCTGCAATCCAAATCATTCATGCAAATCCAAAATAGTAATGGGCCAATAACACTACCCTGAGGAATGCCCATCTTCACAGCATGACACTCCGACCTGAGAGTTACGTTACCCCTAATCAGCGCCACCCTCTGTGAGCGATTTGTGAGATAAAATTCATCCACAACAGTGCCTTTCACCTCACACCCTATCTCTCAAGCTTTGTGTACAAAAGGTTGTAATTCAAACAGTCATAGGCCTTCGACAGATCAACGAAAATTTCCAGAGTCAACTCACCGGTCACAAACCTTTTTTGTTTGAAGGCAACAGATCTACCCCCCAAAGTACCTATGTTGGGAGGAACTGGAAAGGCCGCAGCGCTTAAAAAAATCGACAACTTCCCTGCTTATTGCAGCTTCAAAAGTTTTTGAAAGGAAGGCGATACAGGCTGTCCGTTTTTCGAAGCTAAGCATGGGTATCTCGCTTATCTTTAAAGATACAAAGTCGGTTGAATTAGAAAAAAATTGCGCATTTTCATGACGATCAATGATCCAAAAAGATATTTGACCTATCAGTTTTGGTTTTTGATTGTAAAAAAACAGAAATTTGTGATTAAAAAAAAAATTGAAAAACGGTTAAAGGTGGCCTTTTCTAATCAATACATTGTTGGGGCACTTTTCCAATGGGAATTCAAAGCTGCCAAAATCTTCATTCTAGCTTTAAAAACAACCGAGATACGACATTCAACTTTTTTCTCTTATGGGCGCCATATTGGATTTTGACTTTTTATTTTCTGGTAACAACGATGTGTTTATGTTGAATAAATGTTTTTGGGCAAAGTTGTATTATTTATTTTTTAAAGAGTGCTTTGGAAACAAAATCAGCACCGAAAATAAAAAAAAAAAACTGTAAATGCTGAACATTTATTGAACAGTGACATGTGACACATCGTTGTAACCAGAAATGGATACTGTATGTATTAAAACAAGCGAATATGCCTCATGGGCATGAGGCTCAGTAGTGCACTTCCTTTTTGAAGGATTAGTGAACGCAAGATGTTAATTAGGGTTCTACCGTTATTTGGGCAGAAATTTCAATATGGCGGCCAAAATAACGTCAGATTTATGAAATTTGGTTTAAAAATCAAAATGATTGTACTATAGACAAGGGTGAGTTCCAAGTTTCATGAAAATCGTTCCACTAATAAGAGATTTCAATATGGCGGCCAAGATGGCGGCAGAATGTTGGAATCTAGCTGGAGAACAAGAATGATCATACGAAACAAAGGTGAGTCCCCAAGCTCCATGAAAATCGTTAAGTGATAAGAAATTTCAATATGGCGGCCAAGATGGCAGTAGAGCATCATTTGTCCAAAATCGGATGTATTTTGATGAAGTTCACATCGCCTGTGAATTTCACTCAAATCGGACCACTTTCAGAGAAATTCAAAATGGCGGCTAAGTGACAAAAATCATTGGTCAACTTTATATGATAGTCACGTACGCATTCGATTGGCGTTTGCACCACATTGATATCTCTTTCCGTTGAGGCATAATTCTCCTAGTTCCATCACTTGGAAGCATGTTCAAAATGGAGAATACAAGATGGCGGCGGGGCATCAATTGTCGAAAATTGGATGTATCTAATCGAAGTTCACATCGCCTGCGAATTTCACTCGAATCAGACCACTTTCAGAGAAATTCAAAATGGCCGATCAAAGATGGCGGCCAAGTGACAAAAGTCATTGCTCAACTTTATATGGTGGTCACGTACGCATTCGATTAGCGTTTGGACCACATCGATATCTCTTTTCGTTGAGGCATAATTCTCCTAGTTCTATCACTTCGAAACATGTTCAAAATGGAGAGTACCTACAAGATGGCGGCGGGACACCAATTGTCAAAAATTGGATAGATCTTGATGTGGTTTACATTGCCTGCAAATTTCATTTTAATCGGATCACTTTTAAAGAAATTCAAAATGGCGGATCAAAGATAGCGGCAGAATAACAAAAAACTAAAAGTCAACTTGACATCCTGGACATATGTACTATTGATCAGCGTTTACACCACATCGATATATTTCTTTCCCGAGGAGTTATCCCGGGTACGGACGGACGGACAGACGGACGGACGGACAAAGTGAAGCTAAAAGCGCCTTTTCCCATTTTTTGGGAAAGTGCGCTAAAAATCGTCGTCATGTCTGCCGCGGGACTTCTCATCGTAGCCATCCTTCCTGCAACGTCTTCGAAGATCATTAAATTATCTGTAAAGTTGCCTTGATAATGCGATGTTATTTTTGTACCTACACTATTTGTTTCAATTATACGTGATAACAAAATTTATTACTTTGGAAGTACCTTTAAGCAATAACTTACTGAATGAAATCTGTTCAGTAAGTACTTACTTGAGTTATTGAACGTCGAAGTTTTGGCCCTGACAGCTTATAGCTTTGGACAGATGACATACGTCATAACTTTTACATGTTTTGAAGAGAGTTTTCCAAGGGCTACAAAATGAGCTATCAAAAATCAAAATCATTTGGTCAAAATTTCCACTCTTCAAAAGTGACACTTTCCGCTGATAGATCACGTTGAAGATCTTACTTTCTCTTTTCTACCGTAAACCCTTCGTTTTACCGTTCCACCATCGACTTCCACTGGTTCCACCCCTGTACTGATTTACATCAGCATCGGTCAAATATTTCGGACGAAATAAAATAAAAAAAAACGTGAGTGCGTGACCATAGTCACCCTCGGAAGAAGTGAAACTTCTATACATATGAATCAATCAGCAAACAACGTTCGAAGAGGTGTTCTTTTCGTACTCCCGCTCCGCTCCCTCACGGTTTGTATCATTTTGATTTTCTTATTATCAATCTTATTATTATTATTATTAGTCACTCAAAGGGCAGAGTACTTTCGACATGATTTTTTCACGATTAGACTTCTTTTATTTATTTTCTCGCTGCGCTCGGCAGTGGAGAGCCTATAACTTGCCGCCTGCCATACCCGCCTGATGTGCGCCGAAACGCACTGCACGCCTGCTAGGCCCGGCCCTGAATATACCTCCCTATCCCTATAATAAATCACATCCGCTCGAATCTATTCAAGCCAAGTCGAGAGCCATTCTTGTCGGGCCAACAGTACGACAACACGAAGAGCAGTCCAGTGTCGGCGATTAGTAAACAAGCGAATATGCCTCATGGGCATGAGGCTCAGTAGCGCACTTCCTTTTTGGAGGATTAGTGAACGCAAGATGTTAAGTGATTAGGGTTCTACCGTCTTGGGCAAAAAATTGCAATATGGCGGCCAAAATATCGACAGAATCATGAAATTCGGCTTGAAAATCAAAATGATCGTACTACACAAGGGTAAGTTCCAAGTTTCATGAAAATCGTTCCACTAACAAGAGATTTCAATATGGCAGCCAAGATGGCGGCAGAATTATGAAACTCAGCTTGAAAATAGGAATGATCGTACTAGACAAGGGTGAGTTTCAAGTTTCATGACAATCGTTCCACTAATAAGAAATTTCAATATGGCAGCCAAGATGGCGGCCGAATTATGAAAGCCAACCTGCCTATTTGGTCCTTGAGGACCTAAGCTATCCACCGGATAAAGTTCAATCTTCAAGGGCTGTAGCTTTATTTCCCGAGGAGAAGTTCAACTTCATCGAAGTGCACAGGAGATCTCTGTTTTTTGAGAATAATGATAACGATGTATGGATAACAAAAATAGTGCCCATTGGCCACCCTTGGGGACATCAGCTATTAATCGGAAAAAAGTTCCAAGACTCTTGTTTCAATTCTCGAGAAGGAGTACAGCGTCTTAATTTCTGCACGGACTCGGACAGACAGACAGACAGACAAACCGGCCACATAAGCGTCATTCTGTTACTTATATAAAAAAATGTTCTACAACTGATTTCGACCTCCTGAACACTAATATCGGGTTCACTTTTGAATTGGAACATTTCTTTTTTATCGAAAAACCGACAAAATGGTAGCCTTGTCACATGATTTTTAGTGATACCTACCTACTTTTTTTTTGTTATTGAGCGAACATCTTTCGTAATTTGAGTGCCATAATCCTTCAGGTACCTAGTATTGACTATTTCAAAATGTTCAATTACTATTTCGGCACGTCTGATCTTAAATTTGTAGGGTCGTGTAATATGCGCCGAGCCGTGGCTTTGCGGTCGTTTTCAAAAATTGATAACAATTGACCCAACGGTCGGATCGAAGTGGGGTTTTTGTCAAAAGAAAGTTCAAATTGTTCTCTAAATATAATGCCGTACATGCAGTGATGTATTTCATTAAGAAATTGTAGTTGCCTGCATATCGCAACTTTCTACATCTTACCGCGAATGCCAGCACTTGATCGGCGAAGCCGCCCTACACCAAAATGTTATTTTTGTAATTGTTCATGATTATTTCGGCAAAATTTTTCTTGATTCGCGTACCAAGGCCATGAGCTACCCATTCGAGTTGAAATATTTTCTGTATTGAATTTCGTTTTGTTCGGAGGAAAGGATATCAAGCACCAGCAAGCAACGAATAAATCATTTGCGGCCGAGCCGTAGTTTCGGAGTCATTTTCAAAAATTAATAACTACTAATCGGCACCTCGCACCGATGTGGAATTTTCATTAAAATAAAGTTCAAATCATTCTCTAAATATAACTCCGCATATGTATTATGGTAAAATGATAAGATCGGGTACTTCCTCGCATGTGATAACTTTCGAGATCAGGCCGGCTTCTGAAATGCAGCATTCAACGGCGATGCCGCGTCACACTAAATTGTTATTATTGTCATTGTTTATTATTATTTCGTCAAGATTTTTCTTGGTTCGGGATACAAGGTCATGAGCTACCCAATGGAGTAAAAATTTTTCGCAAAAACCTTTTCGTCTAGGACTAGATGCGGGGACGGACGGACGGACGGACGGACGGACGGACGGACAAAGCGAGGACAAAAGCGCCTTCCCGTTTGGAGAAGTGCGCTAAAAATAGAACCGAACGCGGCGAACGCTGCAACAGCTTATTCTTTCATTTCCTGGGACGACGCTTGTCACCCCAAGGTCAGACAAGACAACGTTACAGCACATCGTTACAGGAGTTCGTTACAACCACTGATGCTATGAAGCAATTTCACTCCCATGTGTGGTTCTGCGTTAGTTGTGTGTTGTGATCTAGGCGCGAGAATAGAAGTTTCACTTCAATAAAAAATGTATCGAGAAATTCGCGAAACAAGATTCGCCGTTGGTTTTCAAAAAATCATATCTCAAAAACGAAACGTCCTTTTGAGCTGGTTTTTGTTTCAAACACTTTTTCAAAGTGTAACCTAATGTTCTCGCACATGTATACACAGAATTTCATTATTTCTGGTACCTCGCCGCAGCCTGAAATCATGTCATTTCATAGAAATGTGAGAATCTTCGATTGATGTTTGAATCCTGTTGTTGGGTGTATATTATTAATGTAATAAAAATTATGTCTTTTCCAACAAGTTCCTTTATTATTTGAACCGGTTTCGGACTACTTGCAGTCCATCATCAGCTGTGGAACTAATATTTAAAGATGACTAGAAATTAAAATCAATTTTGTCAAGTGTATATACAGTCGTCCATTTTCATTGAGGTGAGTACTATCTTCGACAAATATTTTTTCCAGTTTTGGCGGCCACGATTGCCTGATGTCAACAAAATTTTGACCAAACGTTCCACCCGTCAGATGCTACAACAAAATACCGACACGGATTTTTTCCCGACAGATCTCGACGTTTTAGCATACGGGGAATCCGAAAAACGAATAATTTTTTTCGCGAAAACCTCACTTTCATTTTTCGAAGAATTCGATAAGAAGTAAAATGTCAAAATCCAATATGGCGCCCATAAGAGAAAAAGATTAATGTCGTATCTCGGTTATTTTGGAAGAATAAAGATTTTGGTAGCTTTGAATTCCCCTTCAAAAAATGTCCTGGCAATGTCTTGATTAGAAAAGACCACCTTCTGGCTCTAAACCCATTGGAATTTCCAAAATCAAAAATATATTTTTTTATTTTTGGATTTTTGAAATGCCAATGGGCTCAAACCCAAGTACATCCTTGTAGCTTTCGAAAGAGACCTAAATGGTAAGATTCTGTCAAGGTATAAGGCAGCAGTCACACTGGAGCCATCACCACCCACTACCACCCACCACCACCCACTACCACCAAGCAAAATAATCCGGCATGGTCTCACTGAGCCACCGTCCAGCGTCCACCGTTAACCACCGTTTCCGCTTCCTGAGTTTGACATATCAGCTGTCACTTCTCATGTGTCGAACTTATAACGCTCCTGTAGCGAAAGTTGCCTAAAAACCACGATTTTAGGCAACATTCGGTACATCAGTGTACTGCGGAATGTATTTTACTCCCAGGGACCTTTCTCCCTGGGAAAATAGCGGCCCAGCTGATTGACATGTCGGCATGACAAGATTGACAAGTTCTGTGATTGCAATGATTTCGTCCGATGACTCAGAGAAGTTGTAGCTTTATACTACATCTCGAAAAAAATCCCTAAGAAACGCCGGAACATGTGGGTGCGTCAAATGTTTCTCTGTAGAGAACAACTAGGAGAATTTCATCAATTAGTGCCGCCGCTTGTTGATGATGAAGAACAATTTCACAGTTATTACCGTATGAACAAGAAATGTTGAAACTTGTTAGTGACAAAAGTGGAACCTTTGTTCTCTTCGGGACATACACATTGTATGTTGTACTCGATGTTGTATGTATACACACAATGTTTTTTCTGCGGCAACACATTTTCTGAGCAAAAATTTACTGTGACATCGAAATGTATACCTTTGTACTGATTGATAAACCGAACTAATAAAATGTTACAAACTCCTATAACCAGAAGAAGGTTGAGAAGGAGGAAAACAATTATTATATTATTATCAATGTTTGTTCTGCATGCGCATCAAGTTGCGTATTGTTAACCACCGACCACTGACCACCACTTTGAAAATTTCAAACACATGGCCACCGGTGGTCACTGGGCGGTGGTAAGAGGTGGCTGCAGTGTGACCAGCATCATTACATTGCGTGCGTTTGATTTTTGGTTGATGGTAGTGGGTGGTGGTGGGTGGCTCAGTGTGACTGCTGCCTAAACCCACAGGGATTGATTCCGCAACGCTTATTTCACCAATATAACTCCGCCCTTAACCGACTTTGTATCTCTAAAGGTGCGTTCAGTCAGCTTATTTAGCCGCAAGTTTTAATTTTAGCCGTAAGCGCTGCATCGCTTATTGGCTGTTCTGAGGAGGCTGGTCCGTAAGAGCCAATGGGCGTCGCTGCCCTGCGACTAAAATTAAAACTTGCGACTAAAATTAAAACTTGCGACTAAAATTAAAACTTGCGGCTAAATAAGCTGACGACTGAACGCACCTTATAGATAAGCGAGATACTAATGCTTAGCCTCGGAAAACGGACACCTGTATACTAGTAGGTAGATAATTTTCCATAAAAGTTGAGTTTCCCTTCTTATGCAATGGTTCAACTACAGCTACCTTCAAAAGGTCCGGGAAGATGCCGAACTTCAAAGAATTATTAACAACAAAAGTGAGTGGCTGGTACAATTCAAGCACACAGAGCCTCAAAATGCTTGTCGGTATTCCATCCCATCCACTACTCATTTTGCTTTTAAAATTTCTCAAAATGTCTGCGATCTCTCAAACATCAAAAGGTTTAACAAACCTGAAATTAATGTTACTTTTTATATTGCACTCATAGTAACTATAAATTTAATTTTTTTGACTATTTAGATTAGGAGCAGCATCTATTAAGAATACATTGAAATATCTGGCAACCGTCGAAGGGTCACCTTTTGAAAGGGTTTCTTCTTCTTTTTTGTTTTTCCTCTAGTATCATTATTAACTCGCCACACTGCCTTGTTTTTATTTTTGTATTGAATTCGAGCATTGCTCTTTTTCATGTTCCAGAAGTAAATTGTTACATTGATTTCTTACGTCATTATACTGACTTGCAAACCTCATTAATATCACAGTTCTTCAATGTGTACAACATATTCAACCTATTTTTACAGTTTTTAATTTTATCACAGTTGTATAATAGCTTTTTGCTCTTAATTTTAACAGGTTTTTGAGGAAAATATCCATTGAAATGTGGCATGAAAACATCCATGAACTGTTTTCACTGTCCATTGTTTATTGACATCGTGGGCTGGACACACAAAAACACTTGCGCAGTCCTGCTTAGCTAGTTTTTGATAGAAAAAGAGTTTGTTTTCACTTGTAAAACGTCCAACCAATCGTAACTGATACACATTCATTCCTGAAATTCAAATCGAACCATGAAAATCTCCAGGTCGGTTGCTTTTACCTTAAAAATCTGGATGGGAAGAAGAAACAACTCTATTATTACGTGGCTGAATTAACAAGTATGATCCTCGAGCTGAAAGTAAATCCCTAAAACGGTGCTACTTCAACGAAAACAAATTTGTCGAAACGAAAAAAAGTCAAAGTTTTGATGCCGAGATAGAAGATTTTATCGTGAAACTTCCAAACCCTCGTCAAATGGATTATAACAACTCAAAGGCAAAAGGTAACTTTTTATTTTAATTTTGATTTCAGTTTGCATAATGTTAAATAAAGCTTAATTTTCTTCAATAGACGAATCTAGTTTACCTTTTCTCCTGACGCATGTGCGAAGTGTGAAGAGCTTGCCATTGGCACACTCCGGTCACGTGATAAAATTCGTGCAAATTCCGAAAATTAACACAGTAAAATTGAGTGAATACTGATTTTTGCGATAGAATCGTGAGTTTTAGCCCACTAAAAAGTATAATTGAATAATAGGGTGTGTTTTTAGTGGTTAGGTACTGCTAATGGAAATCGGCGAAAATAGTAGCGGATCCAATAAACATTGCTGTTATTGGAACTGCAGAAGTGATAGCCGCTAACCTTGCCGCTAACAATGAGCAAAACTTGTTTTATTTTGAAAGATTCCCAAAAACGTGCTTAAAATACCGTGGAGGTGATATCCCCAAACGTCAATTTCGAGGTCAATTGAAGAACTGTGCGCGATGCAACAAGTCAGAAAAATGGATTAGGTTATGTAAACCTTTTGGTTGTGACACTGGTCGACTCCAAAGTATCGCTGTCGCAGACATTACAAAAGACACATATCACATATTTATGTTCCCTGCTCCAGTTCACTCCAGTGGGCCCTTACAAGAGATTCCGGACCCAGTACAAGCCACTGTTGGTAGCACCGCTGTTGTCACGTGATAGCCGCTCGGCCGTTCGATCGTGTTGTTTTCGGTGTTTTCACACTTTTCATTTGTAAAATACTGACTTTTAGAAGAAAAAACTCGTTTTGTTTATAGCGTTACTATCTAAAAATTGTATTAAATTTCATGCTCTATAAATTTAGTACACTTGAAACAAGTTCTTGTATGAAAAAACTACCGATTTCGCCAATATCCCATGTAAAAATGAAAACTTGCACGAATCGTTTGAATTGCCGCCTCTTCAGCAAACTTGCTGCTGCGCACTTTCGACCACTCCATATACCAGAATCCCCTATTTCCTTACTAATGTGGCTTTTCCTGATCTGCTCCAAAGTACAAGATTATATGGTCCTTGGACCATACGATTTTTTTGAGTTTCAATAAGTAAAACAATACGGCCTTCAATATTTTCAAACTACTTAGTATCAATGATACCCAGTCGAGTACCCAGTGACATTATGAACTACTGTTCAGTGAAATTTCGGTATTATTCCTGAGATGAAAACATTTTGATATTTTGAAAAAATCCTGCCCAAGGTACAATATAAGCTCCTCCCTCGGCTTCTCCTCTAAGTTGAAAATGCAAAACCGGTCTGGCTTATCGGTGACTTTAATTGAAGCTCTAATTGGCGGTTTTTACAATGAAATGATTTAGAAAAGCTTTGGGGTTTTTCCGGTAAATTCAAATTTTCTTCAAAATTTTTCAATTCTTATGAAGATAAGATGACGCAAATTTGTTTTCATGTATTTCTCAAATTCCAACTTCCCATCCGAAGGGATATCCTTAGCAAAAACTTCCATTGGTTCCTGGATAGGTACTAATCGGGCAAGTACCTACTGAGGTGCCATAAAAGATTTTATTTTCCAGACCCCCCCACCAACATGAAATGGGAAGTATTGTAATCGATGTAAGAATGATGTCTGTCTGTGTGTGTGTGTCTGTCTGTGATCTTCCACGATAACTGCCGAATCGTTGATCCGATCAACTTGAAATTTGGTATGCGGACATGGTTTTTCTCTGGAAATAGCCCATCAGTTTTTGGTTGTCGTCTGTCAAACGGAAGCATCACTGTCAACAAATGTCAGAAGCTATATCTCACGGGACTTGACTTGCAATATGTCATTTGAAAGCCCTTGGAAAACTGTATTCAGAACAGTTAAAAGTATTAGCCTATCTGTCATCTGTCAAATAATAAAAAATGTAAAAGTTCAAAACTTTACCATTCAATTATTCAAAATCAATCCGATGGATTGGAACCAAATTTGGCTGGAAGCAACACAACGAAAGAGTCAAATCAAGTTTTCAGTTGCAGTTTTCCACCATTTTCCAATCGGGCGTTATGAATTTTCAAAATTCCTCCTGACCGTTGCCACACGAGAGTGCCTCTCGCCCGTGTTTCGACCAGAACGACTCGCTTTTGTAGCAGGACTCCACTCAAAAATTCATTTCTGCTCGGAAATCGACTTTTTTTTAAGTTCTAATTGATATCGAAAGTAGATTGGATTGGGCGTCGTGTAGGCCTATTTCCAAAATCGACACGGTTCCAGTTTTCCGACGGTAATTTTTTCAAAATGATATTTGCACATTCCGTGAATTAAAAAAAAAATGCAGTGCAAACTTCGACATGCGGTGAGTCCCACGAAATATTCATTTTTGGTGCAGACATGGTGGGGATGAAAGTTGGAAAAAAGGTTGAATTAATTTTTGGATGAAAAACTTTCGCAATCGGACCCACGGTTTTCGAGTTTTCCTCTTTGGAAAAAGTACAAATTTTCCAACTTTTTATTCCGTGAACAGATTTTCACCATTTTCTTTAAACAAGAGGTGACTGGTTCTTGAACATTTTCCAACTTTTTTCTTTCAATTTACTAAGAATTTTTCGGTTGAAAATGTAAAACCGGCCTGGGTTTTCGAGACAGTTTATAAAGTCAAGCCTTAATTGACGATTTCTACAATAAGATTAGTTGGAATAAGATATGGAGTTTTCCCGGAAAATTAAAATTTTCCTGACAAAATTTCCAATTTCCTCCAAATTATTTTCAATATTTTTCTCTAATTTCAAATTCCCAACCAAAAGGACGTGTCGAACAAAATTTTCCATAGGTTCCTGGATACTAGTCGGGAAATTTGGGTGACACAACCGATTTTTTTAATGAATTTGACGTATCACCGCCAGTAGCACGTAATTAATACTGTGATTAATTTGAAATTTCGCGGTACTTCAATGCTATCAATTCCCCAGAAATCGACTAAAACTAGACTACAGCTAGAGAAAACTAGCAAGTCACAAAAGTAGGTGATTTGTTTAACCAAAATGATGTCTGATTAATGAAAAAGTTAGTAATTTTACACTCACTTTAGATTGAGCTGCTTGCACACCCTGGAACTTTCGGCATTTGTAGGCGGTGTAAAGGGCGATTGTTCCACCAACGACGTACAGGACGGAAGCCGGATAGTTGTTGATTTTGCGTGCGTTGGCATTGTGAAAAAAACGTGCGTAATTTGGATTTCGTTTGTTCAAAGACCACCGGACAATTTTACCAAGACTAGCCATTTTTGAGCATGGTCGATCAGCTGTTTGCACGCAGCTGATACAGGAAAACCAAAGGCATGGGCGGGTTCCTGCACAAGATATGCGACTTCTCCTGCGCTACCGACCAACAGGGCGCGCCAGCGGAACGTTACTGAAAAAGCGCCGGACGGAATTTAAAACCTTCGTTTTTACTTTTCAAGCCGTTGAAAGTTTTCAACTTTTGAATTCGTACGAAAATTGGAGTGAAACGTGAAACTTTTCTTTCACTACTAGACGTGAAGTACATCATTATCAACAGCCTGTTCCTTGATTAGAGTGGCGATTTTCTAGTAATTGAAAAAAATATGATATACCTAAACCACGGTCGAGAAAATTATTTCAGCTTCAGCGCCTTGTATCCCTCAGCTGCGCTTCAGATATAGATATAATAATATGTACTTTCTCAACCTTGGTATACAGGACAGGTGTCCCACGAAGTGAACCGACATGGGGGTAGTTGAGGGTAGATGTGGTACTTTTTCAAGGCAAATCATAATCTGCATTCGAAATTTTTCTGGCGTCTTCCGTTTCCGATATGCAGGTGATTTATGTGTTCAACCGAAAAGTTTAATTGCCCATATCTCAGGTCTCAGGAATAAATCTATACAATCGATTGAAATTTTGCAAGTATATTTCAAAGGCAGGGCCTTTGTGTAGCGCCCCCTTCATTTATAAAATAAATACAGGACCGTACCCAAAGTTTTGTTTTTCGAGTTTCTGTTGAAAAAATCATCCTTATTATAGATTTTTTTTTAAATCTGATGTCATACTCGGAAATTACATAAAAAATGCTACAAAATGCGATTCCTACCTACATTGTTTGGCACTAATTTAGCTGGTTAAAAAAAATTGTTACCTACCAGAGATTTTTCAGCAACATTTTTGAAAATTTGATTCCATATCACTCAAACGCTTTTCCAGATGGTCAGATAAAGTCATAATTTCAATTTTGATGTTCTACCAAACTAGGGATAATTTCAGGAGATTTTATAGAAACATGAATTTGGGTAGGAATCTGAGGTACCAAATTCATGTTTCCAGAAAATCTCCTGAAATTATCCTTGGTTAGTTAGCACCACAATGAAAATAATGACTTTGATTGACCATCTAGAAAAGCGTTTCAGTGATTTAAATTGGAATTCTCAAAAATATTCCTGAACAATTTTTGGTGACAATTTTTTTTTCAAATCAGCTCGAGAATCGGCTAAATTAGTGCCAAACAATTTAGGAATCGCCTTTTGTAGCATTTTTCATGTAGCTTCCGAATATGACATCAGATTTTGGAAAAAATCTATACAGGATGACTTTTTCAACAGAAACTTGAAAAACAAAATTTTAGGCACGGTCCTGCATTCATATCAAAAATGAATAGGGCGCTACAAAGGCCCTTGGTTTCAGAATGCACCTGCAAAATTTCAAACGATTCTATTGATCTATTCGTGAGATATGGCCAATCAAACTTTTCGGTTGAATGTTGAACACATAAATCACCCTGTATATCGGAAACGGGGGACGTCAGGGAAATTTCGAAGGCAGATTCAGATTTGCCTCAAGAAAGTACATCTACCCTTGAACTATGTCGGTTAATTCGTGAGAAACCCTGTATAATATACTACATATTTTAGGCTATTACAAATTTTCATTTGTTTTTCATTACTGGCCTATAAAATGTTCAGTAGGCATGTGTACACTGTACCTTGGCTGAAAACTCTTCTTTAGCCTCATCTGCTTTGCTACCAAAGAAAAAACCATCACTTTTACGGCCTTGGTACGCAAATTACCTGTTAGTTGTGGACACGCCAATCAACTCTTGGGTTATCAGCGCCATTTTTGTGGTGATTGTGGTCTTAGCAGCTTAAAGCTTATGGCGAATAAGTGACCTAGCCAAGAGGGAGAGGGGGGGGGGGGGGCGGTGAAGGGTTTCGGACCCCTCTGAAATCTCATAGAAACTCCCTTTTTTTGAAAATTTTCCCGTCTACGGTCTACGGCATTATTTTGCTCGCCTCGATCGCCTCGCTCGCCTCGCTTTTGCACTCCTTTGCAATCCCTTGGCGGCCCCCTCCCCCCCAAATGAAAATCCTGGCTACGTCACTGGCGAATACACTTGGCAGAGGAGAGGCAAAGGACACACTTGGGACTTGGCTGCTCCAGTGTTGCTCGGCCACACTCATTATCAGGGACATATAGATATCAGGGAACAGCATCCAATAGGAGTTCGTCACTTACGTCATCAAGATGGCGGTCTACGGCGCGAAATAGAGTATCCTGACAACCGCCACTCTCCCCATATGACTCAATGCTAATGCGAAATGCTTTCGTTTAAATCGAGGTTTAAATTCTACGCTATTTTGACGAAAACGTATGCTTGCTCATGCTTTTATCTGTATACCTATACACCTGAAAAATTGTTGAAGATTTCTTCATAATAAGATATAGAATTATTATTTTAGGTGAATGTGTTGTGCGAATTTGAGGCCACAGTTTAGTTCGCGCACGTCTTACTAGGTGGCCCCTGTGCCGACGAAAACTGTCACCACTCACTGTCGACTGAAAAAAACTGTTTTTTATACTTGGAAACACTTCAGATGACAAGAAAACTTTTTGCAACGTTAGATAGAAAAGCTGCAAAATGACCGAATAAATGGTTGACGGTTTGGTTGACAGCAGCGAAAAGTGAGTAAAGTTACAGTTTTTTCTCCAAGGTCACCACCTCGTGACGTCATGTGACGATACAAATCCGTGGACGATACCCTATACGCAGGTTTCCCAAATTGAGCGTCTCCTTCTAATCCGTGGCGTGGCAGTGACACACTGCGACAAGAACCATCGCGACCGTCAGTGATAGCGACGGTTATTCTATCTCTCTTCTCTACCTGAAACTCAGTTCAGCAAACCGCTATTGGAGTTTCTTAGGAGTTTAGGAGCAAATGCAGCCGAGCAGCACTGGAGACTGGTGCAGCCAGTGCCAGTAGGTAAGATACAATAGTGATAGTGATAGTGGATTCGCCATTAGTTTAGTTTTACCACTTTTACCCTTGGGTCCGTTCATGACACTTAACCGAGGCACTTGTAACACTTTTTATAACCACGAAACAAACTGTGTTGCCTTCTACTTACGATGATTAGTCTTGGCCGATGGGGAAATTACGATCACACTGGGGATCACACTTATAGTTTCTTTGCAGTTGAATTGTTTATGTCGTTACTACTTTACTATGCGGCGCCCATCTCAAGCCACTCACAACCACATCTCACAACATTGCGCAACATTGTTCATTGTTTTGTTGGTGTCATAAGTCACTGTATGTACGTACCTAATCTAATTTTTCACTGAAGTGATGTAGGCAACCAACAATACAACAACATCCAGAAACTGAACTTGTTCATATTTGAACGTGTTGTTCCTTCTTTATTTTTTTGCAAAAATTTATGGATAATCCGCCAATTTTATTTAAGATTGTCATTCCACACGCCATTCTAAGTGATTTGCCTATTTTTTCGTTTCGATTTGCGTGTGTCGCTCAAGGACGGCATTTCCTAGCATAAAAAATGGCTGAAACAGACTGCGGATTAGCTGCAGAGCGAATGAGAAAAAGAAATCTGAGCAGCTAAAAATGTAACAAAAAACAAGTTATTCAAATCTGGGCTGGCAAGAGAATGAGGGACTTCTTTTGAAAAAAATATAAAAATTTTGGAGAAAAAAATTCGAGTTTTTCGAATTTTGAAATTTTTAAATACTTATTAATTTTCATTCTAGATTTTAGATTACTCTTTTTTTTTCAAGTCTCTTACTCCACTGGTTCTCATGAAACTCACGTTTAAAGAAAAAACACTAGGAAATGCCGTCCTTAAGTGTCATGGGCCCTTACCCTTTTTTGACGCTTTATTGACATGACAGCGCGACGCGAAGAGGCCGGCGAAGAGCAGCATTTTTCGCTTTTCATTTAATCATAAGTATTATGTACGTTGGATTTCAGAAAAGATAATAATTTAGCTAATCAGTGGCTACTGGATTCCTGTTTTGGTCGCACTTTCGTGTAGGTATACCTAATATAATTGATGACTGAGATGATGATGATTGAGATGAACAATCCATTTTATACCGATTTTAGGAATTTTTATCTGGATCAGCCAGCTAGAATTTGCCAAATAAGAAATGCCGTAATCAGAGATCAGACTGATCATCTTTTCTGAAACCGGCGGTTACGGTTGGTGTAGTACCTAATTTTTGCCCAAAATTCCTCGATCTCTTTCAAAAATCCTTGCGAGCTGTCATCCATCGAACAAAAGTCGTTTTAAATTAGGGTACCTAAAGCTGCACATTTTCATGCTGATTAATAATAATTACGTAGAGAAAGATTTGGCTCGTAATCTCCGTCTTTATTACTTTGTGAGTCCGAGCCTATTGACATTTTTGTCATCTCGGTTGGCTCATCTTGGAAGAATCGTCTCCGGAATCATTCGAAGTCCTTTATCGAATTTTAATCGAATTTCTACGCGGATGATGCGCAAGTCTATTTGAGCTTTGATGACAAAGAATGTTATGATGGGAACACAAAATATGGGTCCAAGCGATTATTTGTGTACAGAAACAAAGTTGGGGTAACACGCACTTGTCGCTGGATTTTTATTACAAAGAAAAGATCTGACAGTTCCGGTAAGATGTGTTCTACAAGCCAAAATAAAAACTGTCCCACTTGTGTTTTGGTATCCAAATAATCGCTTGGAGCCATATTCTGTATTACGATCAAAATCTCCCCTTAAAATAACTGGGGTTTGCATTTTATTCCATTTCAAAAATTTGATATCCCGTGTCTTTGGTACCGAACTTAAATTTGATACCACCTTTGTGCAATCGGGCATTATTTGCTCTTTACAGCCAGTTCCATGAGCTAGCTATTGATGTTTTATCGGATTAAATCGGTCGATAAACAAAAATTTTACGGAGACAATACCAAAATTTGGTCATTATTTTCCGATAAAAAAATTGGCAAGAAGGCCAGTTTTCCGTCCACTGTATCTTCGCAGTGGTCAGTGAATGGACCGATTTGACTCATAGTACTCTGTGAAGTGAGAGAAAGATGCATTCATCCCATATCAGCCATAAAATCTGTCAATAAAATAATTTTCAACTAAAAAAAAAACGAGGCCAGAAAATGCTTATTTTAGGCTATCCTCGTATTTAGTCTTTAGCCTATTCCCTTGGCCATCCGCTCATACAAAGTTTGTGAAAATCGGTTGAGAAACAAATATTTTGAAAGGAAAATAAAAAAGTGCGTTTTTTTTTTGACCGTCCCCAAATTGTGACGTGAAGTCTTCCGAGCACATTCATGGATTATAGGCATCTTTCAGTGCTATTAGGTCGTACTAAAACGATTTTACGTCCTTGGCATGCCCGTAGCGCACGACGACCAGGAAAGCCTGCTTGAAAAAAACCGATAGGCCAGGAAGAAGTCGTTCGCGAGAACCTAGAGGTCCAGTCGCCAAGGACAAGCCCAAACGACACAGAAGATAGTCGCGGTGCTCCAGCGAATATCGACAAAAGACAAATTTCAAAAATCCTAACGTCAAAACTTATTTGTAAGTACTTATCGATATGCAAGTGCAACAGGTGACAAAATAAATGGACGTGTCTTGACTTTGATGACTTGCAACTCGTGATAGTATTTTTTATATTTTCTAATAATTTCCATACACTTTTGCGGCTTTTGCTTCTCTCTGTGCATTTTTAGTTGACGTTTTATTGATTGTTCTACTGTGTTTTTAGCCGATTTTTTGTTTGTTTTCTTCTAATTTCTTACCCGCCTGGCACCCTAAGTCGCTCCGTGGTCCCGTAGTTGTATTCATCCACTCAATTTACAACCCTTTTTACACTTCTCTTCTTTCTTCATGCATTACCCATCCAGCACCTCAATTCCCTCCGTGGTCCTGTTACTTATATGGGGAAAAAATTAGAACTTAGTGAATCATCCGCAATTTTTATTTCAGATCTTTCTTTAAGACACTATTCCGATTGTTTTGTGATTTTGTTCGATAAAATTTTAGTGATGTAAGTTAGTAGTTAACGTAATAGGACTTTCTACCTATACCCACTTGCAATTGTTTCACCTGATTTGCTCTTGTGTGGGTTCAAAATTGTATTTTCGAAGAACAGGGTCATCGGAAAATTTTAAGCTATGTCCTATTTAGGTTACTTAAAGTGGATTTATCGAAAAATACATATGCGTGAGCAGTTGAGTGAACGCTTGATTGAATGTAATCACCATCAATTGCATTAATAAACCGATTTTATGAAGGTTCCGCAAATTTCATTCCAAGATTGCACTCAGTAACTGGTACCTATACCTACGAGTATACCCAAGTCAGTGACGAATAAAAGCTTTTGACAGTGCGCAAGATTCCTTATCCTTTTTTTTTGTCGACCGCCACCGGCACCACCTCGGAAATGGTACCAGCCTTCCTACCTATAATTGAAGGAAAGAAGGATTAAAGCTACCGTGTAAATAACCGAAATATCTCACAGACATAGACATGCCCAATCGTACGTAGCTCTGTAGCAAAATCTGTATTCGAACGAGTTTTAGCAATTGAGAAACAAGTGAATATGCCCTCGCGGAAGATTGGCGAACGCAAGATGTTAATTCCCAGGGTTCTCCTACCGTTACAACAAGGACACTATAAGGACAGTTTGTTGAAAGCTCAGAAACCGTTCGTTTATTCTTCACTTTTCCAACTCCAAAATCACGTGACCGAATTTCACTCCTGTTCCATTCCAAATTCCAACCCCTATACGAAAAGACGTTGACGGTGTCTAGTGGTTCACAATACGCGATATAAGTGTGACGTCAGGATCGCCATTTTTAAATGCCGGATCCAACAATAGTCCGAGAACAAAGGAAATTTCAGAAATTATTTTTTGGTAACATTACCTTGCATATTCAACTATATTGGGGTACGAAGTGACAACAACAGAGCCTAGAGGTCATTTGGGAGCATATTCCAATTCTTTTATCTTTTTTCTAAAAGATTTTATCAAAAAAAGAAGTTTGAAAGTGATGACAGCGTATGTTGGCGCGACATATGTGCATTATAATTTTAGAGCCAAATAGAAAATAATTTGTCGATTTCTGAGTTCTAAAGGGTGATTCAAATTGAGTTTCTACATTGGGAGATCGAGACGCTGAATTTTTGACATTTCAAATAATTTTTAAATCTCCAAGCGATATTTGAGAAGTAGAGTAGAAAGGCATACAAAATTGCCTATGGAGATTGATACACGACTGAAAATCGGGTGAAAATTGTCCAAACCTATTACAAAAATGGACGTTTCAGAAGGAGTAGGTCGAGGAGTAGGTACTTATGCGTATCTTTCTTCACGCGAATAATTTTGGATCTATAAAATCGACCTCTTGAGCACACAATTTGGAATGTCGTCCAAAAATTTGAGCGAAATGGCTTCATAAAAAACATATATGTATGTATAGACAGAGTTCCCACATCGCACATTCCACGACTTCCCTTTCGATGATCCGCAAGAATCTGAGGATAGACATTCCTGTGTAGCATCTGCAACTCACTCTGCATCAACCCTCTACAGTGTTGTCAACGCTGTCTTGGGAGTTTTCACTAGATCGACTGTGAAAATCCACCAGATACCAGATTTTCAAATATTGGGGCAAAAACGGAAACGGCAATGCACAGTTTAGGAGGAAAGGGATTCGGAGAGCCGCGGACAAACATTTTTGACGAATAATAATAATAGTACTTTATTCGTGTTAAAATGTGCAAAACAGACACTTACACCCGTCAAAAGAAAAGAAAAGAAATAAAAAATCAAGTAGTGAATTCAAAAGAAAGAAATTCTTTTATAGTGTTACGGTGTTCGGGTTCGCCTATTTCGAAATTAAACGCGCTGATTTACTTGTAAACAAACTATGCACTTTATTAGCTACTACCGATACAACTAAATAACGCACAGAATTATTAATCGCTTAGAAATTCACAATGTCGCTTGAGATGTTAACGCCACGGTCGCTTGATTCAAACTCTGCTGATGCCAGGTCGAGTTCCTCTCTTAAGGTGCGTTCAGTCAGCGTATTTAACAGCAAGTTTTAATTTTAGTCACAAGCGCAGTGACGCCCATTGGCTCTTATGAACCAGCATCCTCAGAACAGCCAATAAGCTATGCAGCTCTTACGGCTAAAATTAAAACTTGCGACTAAATAAGCTGACTGAACGCACCTTAATAGTGTCATCGAAGGTTCTGGATGCTTCCTGTTTGATCGTTGGTGTTTCCAGCACACAAGGATTTTTCTGGTATCTGCGTCGAGAATATACGCGTACCTTCTACGGCACCTCCACCAGAAGTCTCGACGTGTCGTGACCTACCGCTAAAGTCTCTCGATGCTTCCCGAATGCAACGCGGAAATCTAGATTTCTCTAGAAAGAGCCGGGATGGTCGCGAGCTTCGTAACAATAGGATAAAACGCATTTTGCAGCAAAAGATCTTTTATGGATTTTTTAAGCTGAGCTGGAGACTGAATCCTCAAACAATCAGGCAGTTTGTTGAAAAATAAGATTCCATAGTTGTGTGTGGCTTCTCTAGAGCGTTTGAGCCTATGGAACGGCACAACAAAGCTGTCCTTGACTCCTTGCCACGAGTATTGTAGGTGTGTGGATATGTCTGATAATCCATCTCATTGGTTTTGATATAGGTACATGATTGATTGCAGCACGTACAAACATGGCACAGTCAAAATTTTGAAATCTACAAAAGCTTGTCTGCAATCATCCCTAAATCGAAGACCAGATATTATCCGAAGGCACTTCCCTTGAACGGCAAAGACTCTCTTCGAGTCTTCGAGTGTGATGAGTGACCCCAGGCTAAGATTGCGTAGTTCAGGAGACTCTGAAATAGACCAAAGTAAGCAGTCCTCAACACCTGCTCTGAAACTAGTGGCTTAAGTTGTCGGATTAAGTATACGGACCGGATTCCAAGGATATCAATATGTTGATGCATTTTTTCCATTTCAATTAGTTAGGTACCTTGGTACCCATACCTTGAAGTGTTTAGGTATCAAATTTGGCGAAAACTACTGAAAATGGAATTCAGCTGAAAACTACCAGATAGTCCGCTAAATGGATTTGGTGGATTATAGCTCAGTTTCATCTACTAAACTGCTGGACAACGAAGTTGTCGGTATCGGAAAAATGGTCCGATTTTGAAGATCGATAACTTCCGATTGCCGGATGCGATTTCCGTTTTGTTTATTGTGTTAATTAGCCTAATGCTTCCGTAACACATCATATAATAGTGAATGTTGAGAAACTTCATGTAAAATTTCTACAGGGTGATACGTAAAATGCTGCAAAGTTGTACCGACTTCAGCGTACCCCCATTTGTCGAAAAGTTTTTTTCATGTATTCTAGTACAAAAATCATGAATTGTGGTGTCTTACCTCGAAACGGTTTTGGAATTATCCGGATTGGAAGTCTAACATCGAAGATAATTTTTTTTATTTTGAATGTTACAGATTTGCCTTGTTGCCACGCGAGATTAAGTCACTTCTGCGAAATGGATGTTGACATAGAGCAAGATTGTTCGTACAACAGTCCAGAACAATTCAACTTTCAACACAACCCGAATATTTGGTGTGGGGCCAAGCAGGGGGCACTTTTTTAAGTGGTTGTCCCTGCCTGTTTTTCGTACACGTTGGATTTCGTCAGAATTTCATCAGAATTTTAGACATGGAACATGTTCTATTTGCAGATTTAAGCCCCTGAACATGGTAACGATGTGAAACTTTAGTGTCCGAGTGAAGTAAAGCCCCCCTGGACTTTATACTTTTTGTGCTTGTGCTATGCCTGAGTTTCGTAAATCTGCAACATTCAACATAACAATTTGTATCTTTAATGATAAACTTCCAATCCAGGAGATTCCAAAACCGTTTCGAGATAAGACACCACACTTCTTAATTTTTGTATTAGAATACCTCGTAGAATACATAATTTTTTTTTGACAAATGGGGGTACGATGAAGTCGTTGCAATTTTGCACCATTTTACGTATCACCCTGTAGAAAATTTACATGAAGTTTCTCAACATTCACTGTTATAGGATGGGTTACGGAAAGATTAAGCTAGTTAACGCAACAAACAAAATTAAAATCGCAATCGGCAATCGAGAGATATTGACCTCCAAAGTCGGACCATTTTTCCGAAACCGACAACTTCGTTGTCCAGCAGTTTAGATGGCTACTCAAATCCACCAGTTTTAGTAGAAATTGTCAGAGGGGAAATCCTACTGATCTGGCAACACTGCCCTCCACGTCTCCCGTTTCCAAGTTGAAAACAGGCCTGACCATTCAAGACATTTTTCCTTTGCCGGGAGTCGGCTAAGAACTAGGAGTGCAGCGGAAGAGACAATACTCGGAAATATTAACAACAAAGCCCAATAAAGAGAAGCTGCAAGAAAAAGACATAAAACGAGAACAACGCATTGAAAAAAAGATGAGAGCCGCGAAAAAGAAACTGTAGTTTGTTGGATGTGAAGATTTGAGAAAGAAAAAAGGCATGAAAAATTTGAAGGAACCTGTGATAAAAAAGCAAGGTTCAAAAAAAACTTCTCATCAACAGACAGCTCTGACGCTTCCCTGGCTTTCCAGGAGACCGATGACGATGAAAAGTTCATTTCGACAATGGAAATGCATCTGTCAAATTTTGACTGGAATGAGAAATAACAACATAGTACTTGGTATCTAAAAAGTGCAGGAAGTGTGAAGGTGCGACAGTAGTTGGGTGTCAAATAAACGCCGTATCTAGGGGGGGGGCAAACCGATGCATAGCACTGGGCGGCAGAATAAAAGGGCGGCAAAATAAGGTCCAATTTCATTTCAATAAAAAAAAATGAAAGTAACATTCTGCTTTTTATCTTTCGCCTAAAGCAAAGCAGAAACAAAATTCTGACAGAACTGAAAGTGATTAAATAAAATGTTCTATTTCTTTATCTTGATAATACCTATTTGTTTTTTTTTTTATATGTCTTTTACTGTTGAAAATGGAGGAAAGCAAAATACTTGGAAGAGAGGCAACAAAAAATGTTCTGCAGTAGTTACTCCAGCAATTTGTATGTTTTTATATTGTGAAATTTTTTGGAGAAAGGGTGGGTATTTTGCTCGAACGACCCCCTTAAAATCAATTTTTTTTTGCCTGCGGCGCTACAGGGGCTCCGTTTTTCAGAGCCCCCTTTGCTTTTCACGTATTAATGGGGGGCGGCAAAATTGGAGTTTGCACCCCCTTAACAAAAGCCTAGATCCGGCTCTGTACAACTATCGACACCTTCATCTTTGACCCATCACCAAACTTCTCACACCCCTCTATTTATATATACTCCCACTCCGTACATTAATATAAGTAATACGTTGTCGATGTTATGTTGTCATGACGTTTGCATCAGGGATGGAAAGATAACCTCAAACCTAGGTATATTTTCCACTAGTAAGTTATTCGCATATAAAATATTTTGACTGTGTATTGTATTGAATTTTATCATCGGATCAGAGATCTCGGCCCGCGATCGTTGTAAAATTCTCATTCCGTTGTGCCGTCCGATTTTACTTATGCGATGGAATAAATTAGAATTCCCCCGGTTTGCTGCGTTTTCGAAACTAACAATATTTCAGTTTGATATAAAAGAAGTACACAACAGTCCGTAAAATATGGTGGGACTATTTCATGTTCTGTGGAATGTCTTGTAGGTATGGTGTAGTTGTACGTTGTATCGCACATAGGACGCTATCAACGAAATCCTTTTTGTGCAATAAGATCTCTAGGTGAATACTTGCTGCCAGCATCTTGAGTTAAGACAACTTGTAAACCGAAAGTACAATAAAATGGCAGGATTTATATGCGCGGCAATAAAATTAAATTATGCTGCCTGTATGCATATACATACGTAACTTTTAATTTTTATTATGGATGGGATGCTGGAATATCGGGAGAGAGATAAAGAGAGGCTTAAATTGATTTAATGTAACATTCGTAGACTCGTACACTTCGGATAACAAGAAAAGTCCGTATTGAAATTTCTAATACATATTCCATTCCTATGTTCACCTCTTGTCGAATTATTCAAAAACATGAAGGTATGGTACTCGTATAATCGCGAAAGAAAAACTGAAAATTTGTATTCTTTTTTTTTTGAATCTCCGTATGCTAAAACGTCGGGATCTGTCGAAAATAGTAATTTGTATCATTAGGGCATAAACTGCACATTAGCGAGTACTAGTTGAGTTTGTATCCGAGGTAGAGCCAATAATTTTTACCCCGCTTCTTCCCAAGTTACCCCACCCCCGTGTAATTTTTTCCATTGATTTTTACCTTATCTTATTGAGCATACGAATTTCATTCAGTGTATGTGCTAAATTTCGTCTTTCATAAATAATGAAAACTATCTTCAGGGGCACACATTCAGGGGGCTGTAGCCCCCTTATAAAGCATTTTCCGGCCTATGTTCATGGGAACTTTTTAGCGCACTTCTCCAAACGGGAAGGCGCTTTTGTCCTCGCTTTGTCCGCCCGTCCGTCCGTCCGTCCGTCCGTCCGTCACAGCATCTAGTCCTAGACGAAAAGGTTTTTGCGAAAATTTTTTACTCCATTGGGTAGCTCATGACCTTGTATCCCGAACCAAGAAAAATCTCGACGAAATAATGATAAACAATGACAATAATAACAATTTAGTGTGACGCGGCATCGCCGTTGAATGCTGCATTTCAGAAGCCGGCCTGATCTCGAAAGTTATCACATGCGAGGAAGTACCCGATCTTATCATTTTACCATAATACATATGCGGAGTTATATTTAGAGGATGATTTGAACTTCATTTTAATAAAAATTTCACATCGGTGCGAGGAGCAGGCCAATAGTTATTAATTTTTGAAAATGACTCCAAAACTACGGCTCGGCCGCAAATGATTTATTCGTTGCTTGCTGGTGCTTGATATCCTTTCCTCCGAACAAAACGAAATTCATAAAGAAAATATTTCAACTCGAATGGGTAGCTCATGGCCTTGGTACGCGAATCAAGAAAAATTTTGCCGAAATAATCATGAACAATAACAAAAATAACATTTTGGTGTAGGGCGGCTTCGCCGATCAAGTGCTGGCATTCGCGGTAAGATGTAGAAAGTTGCGATATGCAGGCAACTACAATTTCTTAATGAAATACATCACTGCATGTACGGCATTATATTTAGAGAACAATTTGAACTTTCTTTTGACAAAAACCCCACTTCGATCCAACCGTCGGGTCAATTGTTATCAATTTTTGAAAACGACCGCAAAGCCACGGCTCGGCGCATATTACACGACCCTACAAATTTAAAATCAGACGTGCCGAAATAGTAATTGACCATTTTGAAATAGCCAATACTAGGTACCTAAAGAATAATGGCACTCAAATTACGAAACATGTTCGCTCAATAACAAAAAAAAGTAGGTAGGTATCACTAAAAATCATGTGACAGGCTACCATTTTGTCGGTTTTTCGATAAAAAAGAAATGTTCCAATTCAAAACTGAACCCGATATTCGTGTTCAGGAGGTCGAAATCAGTTGGAGAACATTTTTTTATATAAGTAACAGAATGACGCTTATGTGGCCGGTTTGTCTGTCTGTCTGTCTGTCTGTCTGTCTGTCTGTCCGAGTCCGTGCAGAAATTAAGACGCTGTACTCCTTCTCGAGAATTGAAACAAGAGTCTTGGAACTTTTTTCCGATTAATAGCTGATGTCCCCAAGGGTGGCCAATGGGCACTATTTTTGTTATCCATACATCGTTATCATTATTCTCAAAAAACAGAGATCTCCTGTGCACTTCGATGAAGTTGAACTTCTTCTCGGGAACTAAAGCTACAGCCCTTGAAGATTGAACTTTATCCGGTGGATAGCTTAGGTTCTCAAGGACCAAATAGGCAGAATGGCTTTCATAATTCGGCCGCTATCTTGGCTGCCATATTGAAATTTCTTATTAGTGGAACGATTGTCATGAAACTTAAAACTTACCCTTGTCTAGTACGATCATTCTTATTTTCAAGCCAAATTTCATGATTGCCCCACCATCTTGGCCGCCATATTGAAATCTCTTATAAGTGGGAGGATTTTCATGGAACTTGAGAGTTACGCTTGTCTCGTACGATCATTCCTATTTTCAAGCTGAGTTTTATAATTCTGCCGCCATCTTGGCCGCCATATTGAAGTGTCTTATTAGTGGAACGATTTTCATGAAACTTGGAACCTACCCTTGTCTAGTACAATCATTCTGATTTTCAAGCCGAATTTCATGATTCTGTCGATATTTTGGCCGCCATATTGAAATTTTTAGCCCAAGACGGTAGAACCCTAATTACTTAACATCTTGCGTTCACTAATCCTCCAAAAAGGAAGTACGCTACTGAGCCTCATGCCCATGAGGCGTATTCGCTTGTTTCTTATTTTTGGTCGTAGAATCGGCTGGCAAAGTATTGACGCCTAATTAAGAGACACTCTGTATATTTTTTTGAAACTTGTACGC
The DNA here is from genome assembly GCA_949128115.1 of Anaspis maculata. Lineage (NCBI taxonomy): Eukaryota > Metazoa > Arthropoda > Insecta > Coleoptera > Scraptiidae > Anaspis > Anaspis maculata. The sequence goes on from OX421968.1 coordinate 13,431,451, forward strand.
TGTAAAACTTCGCCTATATTTGCACGCTCTTCTCTGGCAGCCTGTATATAACAAATTTTGACACTGAAACTTTATTTCAAACCAGCATTCGACAGCCAGAGAAACACTCTGGCCTTAAGGTGCGTTCAGTCAGCTTATTTAGCCGCAAGTTTTAATTTCAGTCGTAAGCGCTGCATCCCTTATTGGCTGTTCTGAGGAGGCTGGTTCGTCAGAGCCAATGGGCGTCGCTGCGCTTGCGACTAAAATTAAAACTTGCGGTTAAGTAAGCTGACTGAACGCACCTTTACATGCCATAATTTCCATAATCCGTCAAATATTTTTAAGCCTCGCCAAACGTAGTGGCGGAGGCTATTTGTGGCCGCTTTTTAAGCCTCGCCAAACGTAGTGTCGGAGGCTTTTTGTGGTCGCTTTTTTTTCCGTGATTATTTTCCTCGTTTTTGCCAACCCCTCGTTCAACAAAATTGACCTATATATTCCGTATCTTCCGAATGGTTGAACATATCCAGTTCATTCTTTCGTTACTCGAATCTCAATTATTGCGGGTTGATACTGACGACGTTTAAAGATGATCAGTCAAATATAAATAATGTTTAACAACAATAAAGAATGCACAAGTCGCGGAACTCATCTAAAATAGAAAAAACACATAGATATAAACGTATTCATCATCATATCTTTTCATCTAATAAAGCTATGTGCTTATTTTTTTTTATCGAAGTACATATCCAGACCTCTGTTACAGTGTGACAGATATTAAGGAACAATGGTTCATTATTTATTTATTAAGTTTATAAACATTTTTATCGGCTATGAATGCATCATAATTTTCAGTCAGCAGCGAGGGAAATTTTTGTTTCCACAGTTTTCTATATACAATCAGCGAAGCAATTGGGGCCAAAGTATTGCAGAATTTTTTAAAACAAAAAAATTTGATCTTGGACTCATAGTTTTTCAGATATGATTTTTTTTCTGACGCAACCAACAACTGTGAAGAACTGGTGCGCGCATGCCACTCATATTTACTATGCAAAATGCACTACATTACTACTGAGGTGGGCATTTTCCATATACAGCTAAGGTTTTACCAGCTTAGCTTACCCTTATAATCAGATATTTGCTCTTTTCAAAAAAAAAAAAAAAAAAAAAAAAAAAAAAAAAAAAAAAAAAAAAGTTCAGGCTAGCCGAGCTATGGGGCTTAGAGGCTTAGACCGCCCTCAACGGTATTAACGTAAAATAGGTATGATGATGGAGATGAAACTATTCACCCCTAATTTCTATGAAACTATTCACCCCTAATTTCTACATCGAAAAGGTCCAATTCCAAACGTTTGCTCTGCTCGTGTCCTTCAAACTTTCAAATTAGTTGAATAATCTCCCATTTTCACCGCAAATCACAGATGAGACGTATTCTTACGTGTCACACACAGTTTCTTTTTTCCTTTCATTCCCTTTTTACTTCCCCGACCCACCACCCAAGTATTGTGAACGCGCTAAAAAAAAATTCGAGATGAAGACGGATATATCCATTTTGAGAATTTCCTGTTGAGAATGTAAAACCGGCCTGGGTTATCGAGACTGGACTCAAAATATGGAACTCAAAATGAAGCCCTTATTGAGGAAAACATCTCAGTTCTTCAATCTTCTTCTCAAAACCTAACTTCCTACCCGAAGGGACGTCTCATACAAAAATTTCCATCCGTTCCTTTGCTACTCGTCGGGGAAGTTTTGGGGTGACAAAACCGATTTTTTTTTGCAATTATGACTACTTATTTTATCACAGGTCACATTTGGCTAATATGTTTCGATATCACTTCGTTGAAGTTTCAGAGTAGGTACTATTTTTATTAATTTTTTGCGAAACAAGTTTCAAACAGTTTCCAAGCTAACAACAAAACAATAATGATACTTATTGTATTTATGTGTGTACGTGTTTTATGTGTACTTTTTGTAATAATGTACAAAAATGATTCCTTGCTGCGAAGACCTTTTTTTGGGCGATGCTTCCTATTAGGCACACCGCAAGATGGGGAGATGGACTGGTTCAAGTTATCTCAATTTGAAAACGCACTTAATTTCCTTCAGCACTCATTGACATTTAGTTTATCACTTTTTACAGATACAGTGGTCAACAATTGAGGTGGAACACCTGAAAATTTGGGTCAAATTGAAATGGTCGTATTTTCTCAAGAAAAAACCTAATTGCAATGTGTTTGTTTTCTTGACAGCTAAATGTCTTAGGGTTAGGGCTAAAATTCAAGTCCGATTTGCAACCCGCGATAAGCTGCGTCACCGGCGCAAGCCATCGATATGCTCTGACCATTGGCTGAAAGGGATCACGTGACTCTACTTGCGCCGCTGCGCGGGTTGCAAGTCGGACTTGAAATTCAAACTACAGCATGATGGAGTTTTTTTTTAATTGGGTGTTTATGGGCGCATCGAGTACTAGCTCATTAGCGCCCTTGCGGTGACTTCCTCCGTTTCACCCTTTTTCCCTTTTAGTACACGCCAAAGTACCTGAGAGCGTGAGAGCGAATAGAGAAAAGCCACCTGCCCCGGGATTTGAACTCCGGACCTCTGGGTTTGAAGCCAGAGACAGAGCCCACAGAGCTACCACCGGGATAGAATTCTTTCTTGTTGGAAGCTTTCCATATTATTTATACAGGGTGTAGTAGTGAAGTACTGCAAAAGAAATAAAGCCTGCACCCCTTCCGATCCGCTAAAAAAGTTTTTTGAATTTTTTCTACTTGTTCTGGAAAAATATTGCACTCATACCTCGAAAGGGTTTTTTGGGTTTTTGTTTATCTTTGTTAGTTACAGGGTGATCTCAAAAAAGTGATATTTTAGGCTTTTAATGATAACTTCTTTCATTGTTATCCGATTTTGAACATCTTTAGCTCATATTGAAGCTGAAACTTCAAGCGAGAACATTGTAAGGTCAAAACTTATTGAAGACATTATTTCAATATGAGGGAACGTATCCATTTCAGTCTGCTTTTCGCTTTAGTTGTCTGAGAAATGTCCGTGGTAGAATCCAAACTTGACTGCGTGTTTTCGCGAAAAAATCGCATCCCTTATTTACCTGAGTGCGGCCGTAACCCAAGTTACAAAATTCACAACAATTTCAAAAATGCTCCTTTTGAATTTTGTAACTTGGGTTGCGGCCGCCTACAGGTAAATAAGGGATGCGATTTTTTCGCGAAAACACGCTGTCCAGCTTTGGTTATTCTACCACGGATATTTCTTGGGCAACTGAAGCGAAAAGCAGATTGAAATGGTCCGAATTAGCGGATCCTCTGAGACAAGTTTCAATTTGTTTTTGTCTTCCATCGAAACGTATACTCGTAAGCTGTTTCGCTTTCGGGTCACTTCTGATACGTCCCCTTAGAATGAATTGTTGTCTTCAATGAGTTTTTTTTACTTTACAACGTTCCCGTTTGAAGTTTCAGCTTTAAAAGACCCAAAAAAGCCTAAAATCGGATAACAATGAATGAAGCTATCATTGAAAGCCTAAAATATCACTTTTTTGAGATCACCCTATTATTAACAAAGATAGACTAGACTAGATAGAGAATTATATCATGCCTGTAGTCTTACAGGTTCCTTTCATGTTTTGCAACAATAACACCTATTAAAATATACACATATTGAAAGACGTAATACTAATAATGTCCACATACATCGATGTATAATTATCTGTCGATATGGATGTAAAACAAAATTTTTACATATTAAAAATATTTAAGATAATAAATTAATGATAAGATACCTACACAATTACTTAACGAAAAGTGGGTACAGTTTTGAAGGGTGTCAATTTCCTTTAGACTGAGAATGAGACCTGTTATATAGTCGTCATAATAAGGCGCGATAGGTACCTATAGTGGCAATCCGGAATCATAGAATGTAAATGATTTTTTTACACCAAATCTTTATCAGTTGATTGCTGTCATTCTTATGTCTCATTTTTCACTGATTGTTGTAGATAACATTGTAAAGGTAAGCCACCCTTCCACAAGTTAATTCAGTCGTGCGTTATCTGGTCGATTTACGAACCCTTCTTTGGATTATCTTTGACCGGACGCCTCTCAATACATTAGGTTATTATTCTAATGTTCCGCAGTTTGTAGGCGCTCGTTTTGAAGTCATATTTACATAAAAATAATAACATCCAGTGCTGTTGATTCTATTATACCCAGAGTAGTGACTGTGATTCAATGCATTTGTATACTTGTATAGTTGTTAGAGATACAATAAATACCATCTCTGGGACGTGATATTGCAGTTTAAGTGGTCACTATCAGATCAATTCGTTTTGTTTTTTCAATACAAGTACCTACAAGTAGCCATTTCAATGTAAAATTGAACGACTCTCTGTGCAAACTTACGAGACAGATCTTGACGTGTCAATCAACGATAAAAGAGTTGCAGTGTTGCAGAACTTCCGACCAAAGGCATTTATAATGTAACCAATTACCACACGTTATCAATTCCACAATATAAATTCTTGTCTTTTCTTGGTACAAAACAAGGCCGTCTTTTTCCATATATGTAGTTTCTATCACCACTCCTGAAAACTTCATACATAAGGTGTGTTCACTGTTCAGTCAGCTTATTTAGCCGCAAGTTATAATTCTAGTCATAAGCGCTGCATCGCTTATTGGCTGTTCTGAGGAGGCTGGTTCATAAGAGCCAATGGGCGTCGATGCGCTTGAGACTAAAATTAAAACTTGTGTCTAAATAATCTGACTAAGCCCACCCTTACAGTTAACTCGAGGTTAGGGACGGAGCGGCAACAATTTTTAGCGCATTTTCCATCTTGATGAAAATCGCTATTGCAACCGCTTTGTCCGTCCGTCCGTCCGTCCATTCCTCGAACTCCTCGCAAACTAGACGCCCTAGCTTTCTTATTTTTTTGCTGTTACATAGCCCTGACCTCCAAAGCTAGGCTTGGCTATATTTGATGTCTATATTGCGCCTCCAACATAAAGAAAACCGCCCCCGATAAACTTAAAATAACATAATATTGCAATTTCTACCAGACCTAATGCTCTGGTGTTCTCATTTTATGAATAATACATAGATTCCACTTATAAACGTGAGCCCAGTAACATTCCGTCTCAAATATGCGCCGCCGACATGAAAAAACTGCTATAAACCGCCCCCAATCACTTTAAAATGAAAAACATAAACCCGAAGACATAGCGATCTAATTCTTTCGGTATATGAATAGCTGACTAAAAATGGGAAAGGATAGGCTACTTTTGGTTAGTCGCCGCCCCCTGATTCCGCCCCCAAACGACAAAAAGTGCAACTTTCACAATTGTTAATGATTGAGATGTTCCCTCAAACATTTAGGAACTGCCAACTCAAATTGTGCAACATTTGCTCAGCCGAATGCTGCCGCTCCCACACGCCGCTCCCACCTAAGTCGTTTGCTATGTGGATAGCTGACTAAAAGTGGAAAAGGATAGGTTTTTTTTTAAAAGGCGCCGCCTTCAGCTTCCGCCCCCAAAAGAAAAAAAGTTGCACTTTCAATAATTTCCACTGATTTAGATGTTAATGTTACCTCAAACATTTAGAAACTCTTGACTCAAACTGTGCAAGAATTTCTTTGACAAACTCTGCCGCTCCCACACGCCGCGCCCAAAGTAAGAGATAAATGTAAAACATGAACCTGAAGACAGAGCGATCTAATTCTTTCACTATATTGATAGCTGACTGAAATCGGAAAAAGAAAGGCCACTTTTAATTAGTCGCCGCCCCCAAAGAAAAAAAAATGCAACTTTCACAATTTCCACTGATTGTGATATTTCCCTTACATTTAGAAACTCCCAACTCAAACTGTGCAACAGTTACTTTGCCGAATGCTACTGCCCCCACACGCTGCCCTCAAAGTGAGAGATGATTGAAAAACATAAACCCGAAGACATAACGATCTAATTCTTTCGCTCTATGAATAGCTAACTAAAAATTGGAAAGGATAAGCTACTTTTGATATGGCGCCGTCTCCAGCTTCCGCCCCCAAAAAAAAAGTGCAATTTTCAACAATTTTCACTGATTTAGATGTTAATGTTACCTCAAACATTCAGAAACTCCCAATTCAAACTGTGGTAGAATTTCTTTTTCAAACTCTGCCGCTTCCACACGCCGGCGCCGCCTCCAAAGTAAGAGATAAATGTAAAACATAACCCTGAAGACATAGCGATATAATTCTTCCGCTATATAGATAGCTGACTAAAAATGGGAAAGAATAGGCTACTGTTGATTAGTCGCCGCTCCCAGCTCCCGCCCCCAAGCAAAGAAATATTGATGAGTGAAAGAAATTTCATTCAAATCTATTTCATTGGCAAGTACCCCATTCTGATAACAAAATATCACAATGAGTTTCGACTGAAGAAAGAGGACAAAGAATGGTGTTTCTCCTTCAACCAAATTTCTTTACGTTCACAATATGCCTCTTTAAGGAAATGCGCTACTGGGACTCACGCACGTGAAAGCATACTCACTTGTTTACCTCTCATCCAATAACTGGGAAAACGAAAGGTACGGTAATCGCGAAAAAAAGATTGTTTCGTTTTTTGGACTTTCCGTAGGTATGCCAAAACGTCGAAATCCGTCGATTTTTGTTCCGTGTCGGTCGGTCTAGATGTGTGGATGTGTTTGTCACGAGGGTTGCCAACCGTCCTACTTTCGGTAGGACATTCCTACTTTAGCATCAATTGCCCCCCGTCCTACTTAGTTATCAAGGAGGACGCCACTTCGTCCACTTTTTCACCTAAAATTTTCTTGTCACAAACCTTATTGTAAGAATTTTTTTGGGCAATTACTTCTATTTTATTCCCTCATAATCAATTTCAAGTTTCATCTCTTATAATTCCATAGGATTAAATATCAAATGCCCGAGCGCGCGCGCTGGAATAACGGGCGGTTGTAGATTTTAATTTCGGCCACTTTTGCTACTCCCGATCTTATCCAACAGTTCGATCTAGTTGAGATTTCACCTTTTTTTTACACAATAGGTAGATAATTGGTTCTTGAGAATTTCCCAACTTTTTCTTTGTTTTCCGAGAGTTTTCAAGTGATCGCGATGCAAAACCGGAATGACATATCGAGATCGGACTGTTCGGACCTCGATTCGGACTCAGATGATGGAGCTTAAAATGAACCTTGAATCCGGCGATTTTTACACTATGAGATGATTAAGAAAAAACAGAGGAAAAAGCTTTGGTTTTTTCCGGCAAATTCTACTTTTCCAGAAATTTTTAGAATTTTTTTTTCAATCAATATGAAGATGGTGCAAATTTGTTTTATCCTTCCGCTGAAATTCCAACTTCCCACCCAAAGGGACGCCTAGAATAAAAATTTAATCGGTTCATGCGAGCAGTAATCAAATATGGAAGTATTGTGGTGTCATAACAGATTTCTTGAGTTTAAAAGCAAATACAGGTTTGAATCTAGAGAGATTTGTTTTCTGCGGCGCTGTACCAGTGGGCGGTGTGCCCCCCCCTTTTTCATCCTCGACATTTTGTGTCTCGACTGCCCTACTTTCGCACTTCCAAGAGTTGTCAACCCTACACGAGGTTTGTCAGGTTTTTTTGTGCCTCGATTTATTTAGAAACCGTCAGACCGATTCCGATCTTTGATTTGCACGTAGGGTTTATAGTTTATGCTAGAAAACTGCAAAAAGCTTTTCAGCGTGATTTGTCAAGAGAGAAATGTCACTGTCAAAAAGTAACAGGAAATTTCAACATAAAGGTTTTGATCTTTCATAGCTCATCTTGAAGCTTTTTGGAAACTCTATCTGAAACATGTAAAAGTTGTGACATACAGGGTGGCCCAACGAAAATACAACAAGGTTTTTTTGGGCATTTCACTCAATTTTTTTGAAAAAAGCTCAAACAGGTCGATTTTATATCGAAGGGAACATCTGAAACATCCATTGGCAAATTTCTATCTTTAGCGCCCTCATCCCCACTCACCTCAACTTTAAAATTTCAAATCACACCATCTTCATTGCGATACATTAAATCAAAGAGAATTAAATTCTCTTTCTGAAAAAATGTTTTCAAAATTTATTACTCCACCCGCTCTTGCTAAAATTCTCGTGAGTTTCCAATTTAATATTTTTGACCTCTCAATTCCTGTCCGAGCTTTTTTCAAAAAAATTAGGCGAAATGCCCAAAAACTCCTCTGTTGTGTTTCCGTTGGGTCACCTGTATCGAACGGATTTCAACCAAATTTGGTTTTCGGCAAGAGCACCCCCAAGGGATTTGATTAGACATGTACAGCCCCCAAAAAAGAAGGCATGCAACCTGCAAAAATGATAAATTTTCTGCGAAAAACAGGTAAACATTTCATTTGACATTTGGGCACTGTTTGCCGTGACAACTAGTTGTGCAGAAAACTTTTGCCGCTGCCTGCTTTATTTTGCCTGGAATGGGTACAACTGAGAGCTAAAAACCTTCTTTCCGCTCTTGATAAAAATATTTCGGCAGGATTTTTACGTGTGGTTCAACATTTAAAATCTTGAAATGTCGTTAGAGGACAATCCAACCTATTTTCCCCTAGTAATGGTGCCAGAAATATCGATTGGGAATATTGAAAAAAAAGCTGTTAAATCGGACAGTGTAAAAAGGGACTGCATTTTTGGTCAATATAATGTTTATTGTTCTATAAACACGTTCGTAAACAATTATCTTCAGTCAACGATGTACCATTGGAAAGGCTTTTCCATGTACTTTTATTTAAAAAAAAGAACAGACCGATAGCTCAACTGGATCCAGAAATATAACGTTGTGAATGCTGAACTGCTCATTTTCAATTTTTGAGGTTTTTTGCCCATAAAAAAGGTCCCTACCACAAGATCATCCCCAAAATGACCATACATACGTGGAATTTGATTCTCTATAAGACCTATAAGGTTTGGTGCTGTTGTATCTTCAAAAAAAAAAACGACGACTTTTCAGGTCGATTTTGCTCCACTATAAACAGTAAAACATATTGCACAACATTCTTCCTTTCACACTTACATTCCCCAACCAGCCGCAGCAAAGTGTGCTCCCAGCGCCCATTTTTGGTATGATTTGAGGCGCACCCTTGCGATGTTTGAAGAGTTGTTTTGCTGAACTTACACTGTTCATTTATTCTATGGGATCTATACAGCCAGCTCAAGGCTGGAAATCACCATTGATGGAACATAAAATTTTCAGTTCAAAAATTAGAGTCTGCTATTTTTGCGGTTTTCAGATGTGAAATATGAGGTCAAGTTGATTTCCATTGTGAAAATAAACTCCATATTCATATTCAGGAGGTCAAAATTAGTGAGAAAACATGTGCCACACGCATATGTTTTATAAAAAATCAGCTCCTGTCAAAAATCGTCGCCATCTTTTTTTCTGAGTGGGAAATGTTGACGCATCCTTGGCGAAAATAATTCACCTTGGTATAAGTAGTCATCATACCAAAGGGCATCCCGTCTAATTCATTTGCGGTATTTTGATATTTTATGTCGCGTACCACCCTGACTATAAAGGGGAGGATAGTACCTATCAATGTATAGTTAGTATACTGGGTAGGCCATAAAAAACCGTGCTCTGAATTTTTCCTTCTAAAATTTTTATTCTTCCACCGATTTTATCGAACTGTTCAGCATTGGGTAGCCAATTGAATAGGCTATCATTTCTGTATTTCAAAATGACCGACATACCAAAATTCAAGATGGCAGAAAAAATTGAAAATAGGTCTTCTTTTGTTCTCTTTGCTTTTTATTGAAAGTTACCAGAAAGTCAAAACCAATAATGTAATATGAAGGATTAGACCTTCCTTGTCAATTAAAGACCACAACCAATAAAATCGGGTTATCTGCTAAGGAGCTATTACGAGTTGAAGCGAAGCTTACTTTCCGTTTTTTTCATTTCCGCATAATTGACCCTTTAGGTATCCTGCCCGCCAATCCGCCATATGCTCATTTCTCAACCGATTTTCTCAAATTTGGTATCAATGGCTAGCCAATTGGACAGGCTATCTTTTTCATATGAGAGAATGACGTACATGTTAAAATCCAAGATGGCGGAAGCAATTGAAAATAGAATTTCTTTTGTCCTTATCGCTTTTCAATAAAAATTCAGAAAGTCAAAGCCAATAATTATTATGAAGCAATAGACCTTCCTTGACAATTCAAGACAGCAATCAATCAAATCGGTTCATCTGATGAGGAGCTACGGCCAGTTGAAGCGAAGCCTACTTTCCGTTTTTCTATTCCAACATGAACGATAAGGCCCATTTTCAATCGTTTCCGCCATCTTGAATTTTTACATGTTGGCCATTTTCTTTTATGAGAAATGGCAGCCTGTCCAATTGGCTAGCCATTGATACCAAATTTGAAAAAATCGGTTGGAAAATAAGGATATGGCGGGCAGGATTCCTAAATTTGGGTCATTTATGCAGGAATGAAGAAACCGGTAGGTAGGCTTCGCTTCAACTCGCCGTAGCTCCTCAGCAGATGACCCGATTTGATTGGTTGTGGTCTTGGATTGTCAAGGAAGGTCTATTCCTTCATAATAATTATTGGTTTTGACTTCCAGCTGATTTTTATTAAAAAGCAATAAGGACAAAAGAAATTCTATTTTTAATTGCTTCCGCCATCTTGGATTTTGACATGTATGTCATATAATCAATAGTAATATAACAAGTGCTTAGTGTTTTTTCAGTTAAATCGTTTTAACCCGAAAACAACTGTCAATCACGAGGGAAAAGTAGACCCGATAATCTCTGACTAGTCGAGGGATTTTGTCCAAGATAATATCGGGTCTACTTTTCGAGTGATCGATAGTTTGTTTGAGGAATTTAAAACATTCAACTCAAATAAAACACAAAGCACAAGTTGAATTTAGCAGATTATCGCACAAATAGACTACTAGTAGAAATAGTAGGTCCAATGTATCATTGTATAGTAGAACTGTCAATTTCAAAGCATGCATGCTTTGTTGAAAAAAAAATCAATTTCAAGAGAATGTTTGTTTTTTTTCTTTTTTCTAATAAATGAATACACTTGTGAAGCTCACTACTCGATCAGACTAACTCTTTTTTTTTAATGATTTCGCATCAACCACAAAGGGTTATTAGCGATGACAAGGAGGTTTAAGTACCTGATCTAAGAACAGCTGGTTGGGATAATCGAACAATAAGGACAGCAACAGACAGGGACACATTTTTCACGCCAATGGGTCTATATTGGCGACTTTCAAACATACAAACAAATACTCGTAAGACTACGGAAAAGGATGATGGGTTAAGTGGCTTTCATAGGATCAAATCTAGCTAAGTGTTGAATCGTCATAAAGTTTCATATATACCGATATCTTTTAGAAATTTTAGTACCTTGATGTATTTGGCTGGGTTTGCTAGGATATCTGGAGAGTGTGTGATGTTGTTCAGCGATCTCTGGATGTCGTAGTCAGGGCATGTGTGTAGGATATGGCTGACAGTCAGTATGACACTGCACATTGAACAGCTTGGTCGGTCTTGTTTTGTTATCAAGAAGGAATGAGTTAATTTGGTGTAGCCGAGTCGTAACCTGTTTAGTATAATTTGATCCTTTCTCTTTTCGGGATTTAAAAGCAAGGCACTGATGGAAGGTTTGTGTTCTCTGAGGTATGTGTCTCTTAGTTCCCATTTTTGCTGCCATAAGTATGCGGTTTTGCATTTGATGAAAGCTTTAAAATCTCCAGGGGGGTCAATTTTGCATATTGGAAGGTCATGTGAAGAGGTGGCCTCTGTTGCCAAGCGGTCTGCTTCCTCGTTACCATGAATGCCAACATAAGAAGGGGTGTACATCAGGATGATTCTATCGGATTTGTCAAATGTTTCTTCTGTTATTTGTTGTACTAGGAGGTTGCGGGGGTATATGTGGTTGATGGACTGAAAAGAACTTAGTGAGTCTGAGCAGATTATGTACCTTTCTTACTCTGCTAACTCTGCTTGGCTAAATAATAATTATCTTGTCATGAGTGGTAGTTCACAACACAGTAGTTTCACATGGGCGGTAGACTGGTAGAGCTAAAAACTAAATGTCACTAACAGCTGTTGACAGCGCATGAAAGGAGAGTGCACAGTCGCGTATTAAGGAAATGGCCTCGTTGCTGGAAACAATGCTGGAACGAAGTCTAATAGGTTGTAAAATTGTATTTTAGTAAGTGGAAGACACTTTAAACGCGCCGGTACTAAAATTTCAATCCAAACAAGTATAAATACAGTCGTTTCAATTACATAATTATTATTTGTGGGTCCAAAAATATTCCAATCCGGTGCTATTACCTAGTGTGCATTAATCACCTCCTAGTGTGCATTAATCGATAGCTTAAACCGAGTCACGTGGGTCTCGATCGGTTGTTCTGATTGGTTGAATTTTGTATGTGGGCGATAATCATATGAAAAAGATAGCCTGTCCAATTGGCTAGCCATTGATACAAAATTTGAGAAAATCGGTTGAGAAATGAGCAAATGGCGGATTGGCGGACAGGATACCTAAATTTGGATCAATTATACGGAAATGAAAAAAACGGAAAGTAGGCTTCGCTTCAACTCACAATAGCTCCTCAGCCGATGACCCGATTTCACTAGTTGTGGTCTTGAATTGACAAGAAAGGTCTATTCCTTCATGATACATTATTGATTTTAACTTTCTGGTGACTTTCAATAAGAAGCAACGAGAACAAATGAAGGCCTATTTTCAATTGTTTCTGCCATCTTGAATTTTAATATGTCGGCCATTTTGAAATTCAGAAATGATAGCTTATTGAATTGGCTAGCCAATATTGAAAAGTTTGATAAAATCAGTGGCGAAATAAAAATTTCAGAAGAAAAAATTACAAGCACGGTTTTTTATGGCCCACCCGGTAGTTGTAAAGGTGGGTTCAGTCAGCTTGGTTTTAGTTTTAGTCGTAGTCGTTGTCGTAAATTTGAAAGTAGAAAGCACGCGTCATATGCGCGGCGTTCATACAGAGTTTTAGTTTTAATTTTAGTCGTAAGAATTCCGAACTTTGTCGTATGATGCCGACTTGCAGGTTGCGTAATTACCGGTATAAGGTATGAGCATGGATGGTGATGGTAATGGGTTGTATGTATCAATAAGAAAATAGCATAAGCATTTGCTTCGATTTCAGAGGAGTTGTACTCCTCATAAATGTAAGCAAATACTTATTTATGCTTATTTTTTTACGAGTTTTTATATTAATACTACCCATTATGAACACGGACCGTATAAAGATGAAGGTTCGCGCAGTATCATTCGAGCTCCTATTGGTCAATTCTTACGACTAAATCTTGCTGTATGAACGCTCTTCTCTGTTACGACAACGACTAAAACTAAAACAGCGACTAAATAAGCTGACTGAACGCCCCTTAACAATTCTGCCAAGTTTTCTACTTCTATTTCTACTGGTATTCGGTTCTCTTCGTCGACTTGATCTAGATTTATATTAATATTGACAAATCCTTCAAATACATCTTCCACATATTTCATTCAATAATTATTGTATTTCAATAATTATGTACCTACTTACGTTATTGATGTCTGAACTAGGTTCTGATTATGTTATAACTGTGACTTTCAGGTCAGGGTTCATAAAGGGAATGGGTAAAATAAGGATTTCGCTCCTACCTTTTACTCTAACTTCTCTTCTCGGCTCTTTCCTCTGTTCGATGTCCTCGATCCCTTGTCCGTTTCCCTTGAACTTCTCCCGATTTTTTGTTGCCCTTTTGAGGTCCTCTCAAAACTTGTTTCTAGTCTCCTTTTTTTTCCGCTTTCGTTTGGTCCATATACAGCGACTATTATAATCTGTTCTCCTTGACACGGATTTATTTCTATTGTAATTATTCTTTCTTACCATCCGTTCTATTCTGAAATGCAATTTCTTGTGAATGCTACATCCTACTCCCCCGGTCGCTCTTTTGTTCTCTTGCACCCCACTAAACAGTAGCACATTTCCTTCGTCCAGTTCTTTTTCACCTTTTCCTTCCTTCTTCGTTTTTGTGACGACCACAGAACATTATTATTATTATTATTATTATTATTGAGATTCCCACTCAACAGGTAGATACCCATTAACAGAGTGAGGCGCACATCAAGCTAAGAGAGAAGAGGAAAAAAAAGACAACAAGAAAAGAACCGCGATCACTCAACACCGCCAGAAGCAGATCCGTCAAAGCAAGACCTGATCTGGCCAACAGAACAAGAGAATATGTCAATTCGATCCTGGACACTCGTATAATTAGAGCACATTTGATATATGGGAGAGGCCTTAAGAACATTAGTATTAGTATAGTAGTAGGGAGGTAAAACGTCTCGGTGCATCTTGAATTCACGCGTGGAACCCTGAACATCAATTTCTGCACCAAATTCTTGGAGTCGAGTAAACCATTGAACCAGAACCAGAACATGGGGTTACATGGAATGCACATATCGGGGATCTTGTTTCGAAGCTCAGTAGTTGCACGTTCCTGACTCGCTCGATCAGGGGCACAGTCTCCTCGGGTGTGCTGAGGGTCATATATTTTTCTATGTTTCAGTCCAGACTCACTTACGGAACTCTGCACTGGGGTTGTGCCGCAAATATGAAGCGTGTTCTCGTGGCGCAGAAAAGGGTTGTTCGATGCATGACGGGTTCTTCAAACAGATCATCCTATAGACCATTGTTCCTTAAATTAATGTGATGACGGTGACGTCCCTGTATTTGTATTCCTTGTTGATGTATGTTAGGGCGAACATCGATAAATGCACCTTGAGACGGAATATTCACGGTCATGACACGAGAAATGGCAATCTGCTTGATGTCCCATTCTCAAGACTTGTCATTGGACAGCACAGTCTTCAATATATGAGTCTCAGGGTGTACAATCACGCGTTGAAGGTTCACGGATGTTTCACTGACGCTGATACACATCGTGTTTTTGTGAGAAAAATAAAGCAATTTTTAATTGCCAAATGCTTTTATACACTCGACGAGTTCTTTCTGTAATATATTTTTGTAAATATGTATATTCTTATTGTCACAGTGTGTGGCTGTATGTGTACCGTCTGCCAGATGTATATAAACTGTGTTAAGTGACTGTCTGACTTTGCCGATTTTATGTGTAGATTCTCAAATCTGTATATTTTCATAAGGCATAAATAAATACTTTACTTTACTTTACTTTACTTTACCAATATGCTGAGTTTTTCTTTGTCGAATTCATACCTACTCCAGTTTCTTTTCTTTGTCATTATTAGTATTATTACTCCCTATATTCTAAATTACCTACATTTTCAATGGTAAACCCCAAATATTCAATTTTGGTTTGAAGAACTTGCATTTCGCCAAATTCAACAAAATTTTGTTTTGTGAAAGATTTCTAGAACATGTCGAAGGAGAGCTAGACATTCCTCTACTGTTTTTGGAGGAACTAAAAAGTCATCGAGATAAATGAGTAACTTTTCAAATGTAATCTAATGATCATATCTTCTATGATTGGCAGTGGATATTAGCCTGGAACGATTTCTTTGTTGAGCGCTCTGTAATCCACGACCAAACGTTTTGTACCGTAGTTTTTTTTTGCAAGGATAACATTGCTTGCGTTAGGTAGAAGTAGATTTGGGAACAATTCCTCCGTTTGGATGATTGGCAAGCTGTCTCAATTATAACTTTTCAGATTCCTCTCAAACAGTGATCGGCTGTTGCTATTCACTCGTGGTTCGGAATCCTGTAGACCCCGTATTCAATATGGATAGGCAGAGAAGCAAGCCGAAATCCTTGACGGTTGTTCCAATCAACTATTACAAATAAATACAAACCGCCAAGGGAGCTCTTTTTCATACATAAAGCGTCTGGACTACCAGAAGGAATAAGACCATTCTCAGTTAGGTATTTGAATATTGAAATTGTGGACCTAATCTGATTGCGCCCTTAAGTGAGGTGTGATTATTGTGATTTGATCCCCGGCGTGGGTTGGACCTGGCGCCTGTTGGAACGATTTTGCATCTCGCATTTGCATCAACCCATCATCGTCGTCATCGTTCTAATATCTCATATATTCACTTCGAGATTCAATTACGTTTAGGAAGATTGGTAGCGTGGCACGTCTCGAGTTTGATACTATTAAAGTAATTGCCCATTGTGTCGTGTTGGACGACGCAATATAGAATCTAGGCAAGTAGTTAAATTTGATGCGTTTTATTTGCTGTTATGAATAAATGCCCAGAGATTCATATTCCATGCGGACAGTTCATAGCGACACCCATTGACTGCTCTTCACTTTGGTATTTCACTTTTCACTCCAGTAAATTATTCTAACATGACAAATGACTTTTTAGCGTACTTCTCCAAACGGGAAGGCGCTTTTGTCCTCGCTTTGTCCGTCTGTCACAGCATATACTCGTAGTCCTAGACGAAAAGGTTTTTGCGAAAAACTTTCACTCCAATGGGTAGCTCTTGACCTTGTATCCCGAACCAAGAAAAATTTCGACGAAATAATGATATACACAATTACTATAATAACAATTTTGTGTTGCGCGGCATCGCCGATGAATGTTGCATTTCAGAAGCCGGCCGGATCTTTAAACTTCGGACATGCGGACAAGTACCCGTTCTTATCAAATCACAATAATACATATAGGGAGTTATATTTAGAGGAGAATTTGAACTTCATTTCAACAAAAATTACGGGGTTCGTAGTTTGGAATTTTTAACTCGATTATTTGGAAGATATCAACTCAAATAAATAACTCATGGTCTTGGTACAGGAACCAAGAAAAAGCTTACCGAAATAACGATAAACAATTATAATAATAACATTATAGTGTGCGGTGGCGTTGCGGAATCATTACTGAATTTCACATTTGGATGTAAGAAATTAATCAACATACAGTTCGATACGACCCCCGGGTCATGAGTTACGAATTTTTGAAAACGGCCGCAAAGCTACGGCTTGACGCAAATTCAAAGTACGAGTATGGGCGTCGTGTTTCGGTAGCGCTACAGTAAAAAAATGACGCTTATATGACCGATTTCTTTATTTTTAATTTTTAATGTTTTCTTTATGGCAATTGTTAGATTTTTTCTAGATTTTTTAGATTTGACAATTTTTTCAGATTTCCCGGGAGTTTTTCGGGAACTCTCGGTGGAATATTTTTCTGTTATTCCAACTTCCCACCCGAAAGGACGTTCCGAACAAAAATTTACATAGGTTCCTGGATACTAGTTGGGAAAATTTTGGGGTGACACAACCGATTTTTTATAACTATATAAATCATGTGTTTTGTTATGGTCTAACGGTAACCTGCTCTGAAAATCCGAGTTTTCCCTTAAGTGTTTGGCTATAGCTATGTTAGCTGGGAGATCTGATTGTTTTCTCGGTGGTTCGAACTTTGGGCACTCAGTAATAGGCCATCCACAATGATGTTAATGTTAACGTAATGTTATCCGGCAATGGTAATGTTAGCATTCAAAGCAATGAGTTTCAAATTGTGACGTTCACAATCATATTAGTGGCAATGGTAAGCACTACCCATTGAAACGGGTTGCTTTGAAATGCTAACATTACCATTGCCGATAACATTACGTTAACATTAACATCATTGTGGACGGCCTATAAGAATATGGTTATTCGTGGTAGTGGTATTACATATTTCATATTTCCCATATTGGACGAGGTTCTCTTTTAAAAAGATGAGAAGGGGTCAGTTTACAATGTCCTATTCTGCAGCGTGTCATGATAATATTGTTACGAGCGGCGATCCCGTGCATACTGGCAAACACGCGATCGAATAGAATAATAGAATAAAATTTATTGTTCATCGGAGAAATACATCTCCATAACAAAACAATGGTGATAAAAAAAGAAATGGTGAAGTACAACAAAAATGTCAATTACAATCAGAATCACATATAAAATATTAAAACAACACACAGATTCATGTTTTAAATAATTCAAATAAACAATAATGATAAAAAGATGCTACATAGAGCGCAAAACAGTGGCAATCTTTCTGGACTCTTCCACAGCCGCAGTGTATAAATGCGCGGAGCTCTAGACATTTCTAGAGGAAACTCGATGGCATTGAAATACATGGAGACTCCAACGCTCGATCAAGACATATCTGTCCATTTTGGCGGAGGCGCCGGTTCTAGAGCACGGCAGAATTATACGGGTAATGTAGGAGTGGTCTAGAAACCGCATATGCCAAGCCACTATGGAAATTGCTGGAAGATGATAGAGAGCTCGGGAACGCTAATTGGAGGCATATAAAAGCACCGTCCTCAAATGCGACAGTCAGTATTGAATTAGAAGAGACAGCGAGCTGATAGAAGCGAAGTACCTGCGATATATTCCAAGCGTAGATAATTGTTGGCGTGTATTTATAGTAGTACGCATAAATAAACAGTGTGTGTTTTAAATCTACCGTCTCAATTATATTCGAACCCGTACGCGAAATACGTAACAATATCATCTATTCGTTTCTTCGTTATGGGCCAAGGTCGAGTTGTGGATTAAATTAATCTGAGCTTATTGTGCTTAGCCTCTGCAAATTGAAAATCTGTACGGGCGTGTTTTCCTTAGCGCATTTCGTGGCATTATGTGGCCGGGTTTGTCTGTCTGTCTATTTTTCTGTCTGTCCATGTAGAAATTCGGTTTGTCTGTCTGTCTGTCTATTTTTCTGTCTGTCCATGTAGAAGTTAGGAAGTTGTACTCCTTCTCGGGGACTGAAGCCCGAACCTTGGAACTTTTTCCGATGTATAGCTTAGGTCCTCAAGGGTGGACAAATAGGCAGATTGGCTTTCATGATTGCGCTGCCATTTTGGTCGCTATATTGAAATCTCTTATTAGTGGAACGATTTTCATGAAACTTGAAAACTTGAAACTTATCCTTGTCTAATATGACCATTCTGATTTTCAAGCCGAATTCCATGATTCTGCCGCTGTTTTGGTCGCCAAATTGAAATTTTTGTCCAAATAACGGTAGAACCCTAATTAACATCTTACGTTCACTAATCCTTCAAAAAGGAAGTGCGCTACTGAGCCTCACGCCCGTGAGACATATTCGCTTGTTTAATCTTTATTTTAAGAAATAACGATAACTTTGAGGAGCTAGCGCCGGATTTCTCATATCATTTCAAGAAGAAAACGATGTCTTTTTTAAAATCCAATAAAGCGATATTTTAAGCAATCATACAACAATAAGTCCCACCTTACTTTTTATTCATGCTTCAAAATTTTTGTGTAAGAATTATTTTTGAAAGAAGTATCATACCGACTTGAAAATCAACCGAGCAGAACTGGATCTCCTACAAATTACCAATTTTTCTTTTGTCTTAATTTTGGAGAAGTCACCAAAAATCAATGGCAGGGAATATCGATGTCAACAAAAAGAAATTCCGGGGACTCCGGACTATCCTTTATCGAGCTGAATCATGTCTATTTAAACATAGGTAACAAATACCGCCATGGGAAATACAAACCACCCAGACTATTAAAGTGCCGCAACAAAAAATCCTCAATTCTCGGTTTTTCGATCATAGAACTGAATTGATCTGATCCAAGCTCACATGCAGAATCATCCTCGGAATTATCATAATATATCGTCATCGATTGGACGATTTCCAAGTACCTAATCCATTTCACGACCAATTTATTCCTCACCCATTTTAACAAGTGGTTACATTAAAGCCTTGATATCTGCGTGGAATATATGATTATTTTGGTATTTGTGTCTGATTGGCCACAGTGCGATTGTAATGTGCAGAAATGTGTCTTTATGCATCAGGCAAAGATTTCGATGGTCATGTTTAGCAAACCAAATATCCATGATTGTAATCACATACACGTTGTGAGAACAATTGGCCATTACTGGGAAAATTTGGTTCTTTTTTTTAACATACAATAATGAATGTACCTACATTGGTGTGTCTCAATTCTTCCCCGATAATTTCTACATTATATTTTATTTTGAAAAGCATTTTCAGATTCTATTTTCGATTTATAATGGGGTCCTCGATGAGGTCTTATACAAAAACCACAAAATGCGATTTTATTAGCGTAAATCGATGTTCAAGTAGCTAAAATTAAATACCGTTAAGTTGAAAGAAAATCGGCCCAGGGAAAAGAACTCAAAATTGGGCTCCTCATATATAGTTCATCTGTTTAAATCCACTGAATACGAGCGTAAATTGATCTACCAATGAAATCGAAGCTAGACCGCAGCTGACATGAAGCAACGTTGCTACATTGTCATCATGCAGTCATGCTCCTGTCATTTGTCTAAGCGGTCATTCACCATTCAGTGATCACTGTTCCGAGTGTTCGCTCCGCACAAGGTCATTTGCTGAACGTGTGGTGTTGTTTTTGGACTAAATTGGGAAAAAAAGGGAGCTGGTTGCGAAGAAGCCAAAGACAGAAATCTCCCAAAAGTCAATGCGGACATACTAAACAGTTTACATGGATAGCGGGTAAAAACGTGAATTCATGGACCCAGAGACTATACGAAAAGATACTTTGCACGTTCAATTTGATCACCATTATTATTAGATAAAAATATTAAGTTTTTCTTGAATATGCCAAATTTAACTCGACTCACGGTTGTCGCACCGCTTTCGCAATAGCGGTATCGTGATCTGCATGGTTGATTCATGAAGAAAAGTCTCCAAGCATAATGTTATGATGGTGTTAGGTGCATTGATAAAGAGTTCATATTTTGACCAGCTTTTCCAATCCTGGTCTGATCACATTTTTACTTTCAAAAATGAGTTCCGAGACCCCAGAAACCTCAGAAATAATACCCCACATCCCTTCTGTCGATCAATGCCAAAGAAACGAGATAGTATTTAAATTCAGATAATGTGGCTGTTACTTGACTTCCGGTTGTCGCGCCGCTCCGACAGTGGCGGAATCGTAATCTACATATCAAACTTATGCTATAACATTACCAGAGCCGATTCAATGGCAATTCGGAGTGCATTAAAAAAAACAATTATATTTCGTTTCCTCCCCCTCCCCTCAAATGTAATGAAAAACCAATTTCGTCTGCAGAATCACATTTGCAGACCCTGAAAACATTGGAAATGACATATCACACGTCCACTCCGGATACCATTGCAATCCAGTTCAAAAAAGATCCCAAATTCAACATGGGAGTGACACTGGGGCTCCCAGCGACAGTAGCGTCTTGCATTGACAAAATCATGATCTAGACATTTGTTTGATTAAGAAACGTCCCCTGGCATAATTCTGTAGTGGCATTTGATGCTTTAGAAAAAAGTGGTTGTCTTTTAGTTGGCCCCCTTGAAATCTCGGCCCCCCGGCCGTAAATCGATTAGTGCAGCGGGTCAAATTGTTCATTTTGGTTCAAGGAATAATTGTGCCAAATCTGTTGCTTTTATCACAATTGCAGTATAATCCTAAATTTTGTCGCGAACCGCTAGCACTATCCGTCCTTAATCAAAGAAGATAGACAAAAAAATTTAAAACCGCCTTGGCCAACGTCTTCCCTGAAACACTCGAAAAGAACCAAAACCTTTTTTTTTTGTGAAATGGGAGCTGTTCAAACTTTTCCATTTTTGTAGTTCTTGTAAGTAGCCCAATACGTGAACTAATTATAAACAAAAAATCAATTGAAATAGTCCGCTTGTTCAGGATAGATGTCACTTGGAACTTTGAAGGCGACTGAAATTTCTGAGTGACCCCCAATTGACGGGCAGTGTATCTTGAATGTGTTTCAATGATAATCCAAGTAGAAATATTAGCTTAGCCTAATCTGGAACCTTACTGATATGGCGTATTAAGAATGCATCACCTACCAATCATGCAAAAAAATTACTCGAAATAAAATATCGAAACCGTTCGACGTTCGTCTATGTAAGTGTCGCATTTAAAAATGCCACAGATCGCAGCTTCAAGAGATTAATGGTCGCGTGCATAATGTTGAAAATTACTTCATTTGTTATTTCTCTGCTGACGACTGCTTCTTTCCTCTACACCGATATTTTCGTATGATGTGTGTACGAATAAGCTGAAATAACTTTCACAGCTGTTCCAACAATGGAATGGAATCGGTTAAATTATAAAATTCTCCCTTGCTGTAGGATAAGTGGAAGTTTTCGTCTGAGTTTCATCCGAAATCCGAGTCCGTTTTCAACCTATGTGATATTATTGTGTTGCTTTTTACCTCCCATCAAATAATTTGAAAAAAGTGATCGCGAAACAAAATTGAAATTTTAATTCGTTTTGTGGAAAAGGTACCTATGCTACGAAAACGTCGAGATCTATTGGGAATAATGGTCATCGACTCATCGTGTCTATCGTCTGTCGCGATTCTTCATAGTACTCATTGCAGCATCCCTGCATCCTCCCTGTAACGTTCTTGAAGATAATTTTATGTAAATTGTTTTTTTTTAGCGCATTTTCCATCTTGATGAAAATTGCTATTGCAGCCGCTTTGGCCGTCCGTCCGTTCCTCGAACTCCTCGCAAACTAGACGCCGTAGCTTTCTGATTTTTTCGCTGTTACATAGCTGCCACCCTCAAAGCGTGGCTAGGCTATATTGAATGTCTATATCGCGCCGCCAACATAGAGAAAACCGCTCCCGATCAACTTGAAATAACATGATGTTGCAATTTCTCCCAGACCTAATGCACTGGTGTTCTCATTTTATGAATAATACATAGTTGCCACTTATAAACGTAAACCCAGAAACATTCCATCTTCTGGACTTTATGACTTACATGACTTCATCTTAGGATATGTATCTAGATTGGTTTCTGTGTGCCCCTCCTGAAAGTTGAACAACACGAATTTCAGACCGAATGGCTTACCAGAGGTTTCCGAAATTGGCCTCATCACCTTCTACGACCTCGAAAACATTATATTAGAACAGAACCAATTTTGAGAGAAATCGGGCCGGGAATGAGTTTTTTGTGCTAGCACCCAGTTTTCATCATTCCGCCATCTTGGATTAAAGGGTCAAGATCTAAAATTTCGAGACGATAACACCCCTAGTCATGTTCAACGGGGTCTAAAACTGAAGAAACAACGTTTTTTTTTGTTGAATGTTTTACGAAGCATCAACTACGAGGTTATTATACAGAAATCCATTTTTTCTGTAACCGCTGTAGTCAGACAGGTGCAGATACATCCTTACTCTAGAAAAGAGATGTCCACCAAGATTTGACTAGGAAAATGCGCAGTAGGTTCGGTCGGTCCTTTCTTTCTTTCTTTCGCATTGAGTACGATCATTCGTCTCACTTTTCGGCTCAGCGAAGGTTACTGTTGTATGTTGTGTTGCCTATTATTATGCTCCAAGCTTAATCGAAATTCGAAAGTAAAATGAGCACCTAGATGCATCTCATTAGATTACGTTGTTATCGAGTGTTATAGAACGGTCAATTAGAGCACCAAAATTGCAATAGTGACTTTGTGAATATCTGGAATAGCGTTTGACTGATATAAATTGAAATTTTTTAAAATATTCCTGAAATATTTCAGTTACTTATTTTTTTTTTCTTCGAATCAGCTAAAGTGTGCCAAACAATTACAAAGTGTGCCAAACAATAATTGAGGAATCGCATTTTATAGCATGTTTTATGGTGGCCTCCGAATCTTATATCAGATTTTGGAAAGGAGAAATTTCAATCTATGAAATGTTCATGATCTCAAAAATTGATTTCTTTTTCATTGTGTGTTCTACAATAACGGATGAAAAAGCAATGTCGAGGAGAAATTATAATTCGAATAATTTTAAGGGTGGGTATTCATTCTTTGAGATTATTCAATTTTCGAGATTATTCAATCTTGAAGTTTATTCAATGTTCAAGACTACCTGACTTTTGGTTAAAGGCGCGCTTGTGCGCCTCATGACCTAGTACAAGAAACAACCTGTTGATCAATTATTTTGTTGCATGATTTGCTCCAAGGAATGATTTCCAGGCCTCTTTCAAGATTTTCTGCCTATTACAATACCAAACGTTCTGGCTTCGGTTCTGGCCTACTCTGTGATCCGAACTATTTTTTTTTTGTGATAATGTTAAATTGAAGCAAAACATCCTAAGAAATTTGCATTATCTAAGCAATTTTACATACAACAACAAAACTATCTTCAATGATGTTGCAGGGAGAATGCTACGATGAGAGGTCTCGCGACATGATTTTTTTATACCTAAATACATAGCTTCGGTACGTTTTAATAATTTATTTACCAACGCGTTTATTTGATCAAATCCTCGTAATCTGCTAATAAAATATAAAAAATATCGTCCGAGCCGAAGAGATTTAAACAACAATCGATTTCCATAAGAATACGAAATCAGCAGGACATTGAATAATATAAACATCACAAATAAACGCTCTTGTGAGAATTAAAGCAAACACTTAGGATAAGCCTACAAGAAGCGGTGGTAAGATATCTGAGCCGCACCGCGGGGTAAAACAAACATTATTTCTCTATTAGTCAAAAACTCACCCCCCGGAGGGTTCGGAAGGTAAGTCGCACGAGACTTGTTCAGGCGATGCACATAAATTTTGAAATGAATGAAATCGAAAAATAGTGACTCTCTTGGCCTGGGGCGAGGTCTAGGACATAGGAACGTTTCGGTTATTTCACAATATAAAATGCTCTCGGTACCTACCTATGTATAATAATTAATAATGGCATTTATCCGATAAGAGCGCCGGAAAAAATTAATGCACAAGATAAATACGTAATTAGACGTCGTCGATAAGGCATTAGGTACTTATTGTCGTAAGTAACAGCATGTATGGTCGTTATGATAATTCTTCTTATGAGCACAGGATCCATAAGTAATGATGAAAGTTCTTATTTACGAGTTAACCGTGATCATTACTTAGATTATATTATTATTATTATCATCATCATATTAAATCGTAGATATAGGGTACATAGGTACGTAAACAATAAACATATCGATATCGCCGACTTTCGGGGCGAAGAGTTGCAAGAATGTTCATTGAGAATTTTCAGATGAATGAATATTTTAGCGCATTTTCGGAGAAATTTTTGCAGTTGAACCCCTCCTCGAGGAATAAAGTTGGAGCTCTGCAACTTTTTCTGATGAATCGGAAGGGTGATCGATGGGCATCGAGATGGATATTTTTAGCGCATTTTCCATCTTGATGAAAATCGCTATTGCAACCGCTTTGTCCGTCCGTCCGTCCGTCCGTCCGTTCCTCGAACTCCTCCCAAACTAGACGACCTAGCTTTCTAATTTTTTCGCTGTTACATAGCTGCCACTCCCAAAGGAGGGCTAGGCTATATTGGATGTCTATATTGCGCCGCCAACATAGAGAAAACCGCCCCCGATAAACTTGAAATAACATAATATTGCACTTTCTACCAGACCTGATGCTCTGGTGTTCTCATTTTTTGAATAATACATAGTTGCCACTTATAAACGTAAGCCAAGAAACATTCCGTCATCAATATGCGCCGCCGACATGAAAAAACTGCTAAAAACCGCCCCCAATCACTTTAAAATGAGAAACATAAACCCGAAGACATAGCGATCTGATTCTTTCGGTATATAAATAGCTGACTAAAAATGGGAAAGGATAGGCTACTTTTGATATGGCGCCGCCTCCAGCTTCCGCACCCAAAAGAAAAAAAAAGCAACTTTCAACAATTTTCACTGATCCAGCTGTGGAAGAATTTCTTTGCCAAACTCTGCCGCTCCCACACGCCGCCCCCAAAATAAGAGATGAATATAAAAGATAACCCTGAAGACATAGCGATTAAATTGTTCCGCTATATAGATAGCTGACTAAAAATGAGAAGAGATAGGCCACTTTTGATTAGTCGCCGTCTCCAGCTCCCGCCCCCAAACAAAAAAATGCCACTTTTACAATTTTCATTGATTGTCATATTTCCTTAAACATTTAGAAACTCTCAACTCAAACTGTGCAACAGTTACTTTGCAGAATGCTGCCACCCCCACACGCTGCCCTCAAAGTAAGAGATAAATGGAAAACATGAACCCGAAGACATAGCGATCTGATTCTTTCGCTATATGGATAGCCGACTAAAAATGGGAAAGAATAGACTACTGTTGATTAGTCGCCGCTCCCAGCTCCCGCCCTCAAAAAAAAAAATATATTGATGAGTAAAAGAATTTTTATTCAAATCTATTTCATTGGCAAGTACCCCATTCTGATAACACAATATCACAATGAGTTTCGAGTGAAGAAAGTGGGCAAGGAATGGTGTTTCTCCTTCAACCAAATTTCTTTACGTTCACAATATGCCTCTTTGAGAAAATGGGCTACTGAGACTCACGCACGTGAAGGCATACTCACTTGTTTTATGATGGGATGGTCAACAATTTCACGGCACGTTTTTGACTGAGCACAGTGGAGCATGTCATGTTCCAAGTAGCAAAACTGATGCTACTTCATTATTCTTAACTTGCAGATTAGCTCGCACATTAGTTATTGTGATGTTGGAAAAAAACAATATCCATGTCTAGATTCACCTACTATATTGTATGCAGTCACTGCAGTCGAGTACGCAGTTTTCATGACGTGCGTAGTGGCTGGTTAGGGGCGCCGTACCAGAAATTTTTGAGGAGAACAACTTTTCTTTCTTGCAATACAAAAATTATCGTCGTCATGTTTGTCGACACGACCTCTTATTGTAGCATCCTCCCTGCAAGGTCCTTGAAGATAATTTTAAATGTATGTCAAATTGTATTGATAAGACAAATTATTTGTGCACCAAGGTAGGTACTTCATCTTTGCATTTCACATTGCATCTTTGCATTATTAAAATCGGTTGTGTCACCCCAAAACTTCCCCGACGAGTAGCAAAGGAACGGATGAAAATTTTTGCATGAGACATCTCTTCGGGTAAGAAGTTAGAATTTGAGAAAAATATTGAAGAACAGAGATATTCTTCTTGATAAGGGCTTCATTTTGAGCTCCATAATTTGAGTCCCGTCTCGATAACCCAAGCCGGTATTACATTTTCAACAGTGAAATTTTCGGGAAATTGAAAGCAAAATTGTTGGAAAATGTTGGAACCAGCTACCTCTCCTGCTTTTAAAAACGAGTAGCAAGGAATCGATGGAAATTTTATTATGAGAAGTCGCTTTGGGTGGGAAGTTAGAATTTGAGAAAAAGTTTGAAGAATTGGGATATTTTCTCTAATAGGTAAGGGATTCATTTAGAGCTCCATCATCTGAGTCTGGTCTCGATAAGCTAGGCCGGTTACTCATTTCAAAGTGGAAAACTGTCGGAAAACTTGGAGAGTTTCAAGAGAAACTGCCTGAGTTTCAAGAATCACTTCCCCTTTGTTCAAAAAAGTTGGTATAAATCTATTCACAAGCTAAAAGATAGAAATTTGCACTTTTTCACAAGGAATCAAATTAATGTAGAAAGAAAAGCGAGGCAGTCAGACGCAATGATCTGAAACTGGCACAACAGATATATTGAAAATAATTTGCAAGAAATTGAAAATTTTTACAATTCGAATTTTCCGGGAAAACTCCAAATCTTTTTCCAAATCACCTTATTCTTCAGATCGTCAATTACGGCTTCACTTTAAGCTCCGTCATTCAAGTCCAGTTTCGATAACCCAGATCTGTTTCACATTTTCAACAGGGAAAGGGAAATTGAAAAGAAAATTGTTAAAAATATTCAAGAGCCCAGTTACCTTTTGTTCAACAAAAATTGGTGAAAATCTGTTCACGGGATAAAAACTTGGGAAATTTGCAGTTTTTCTAGAGATGAATACTCGGAAACCGTGGGTGGGTTTGATTTCAAACATTTTTCTTCCAAAAATTATCTCAATCAACTTTCATTCCCAGCATGTCTGCATCTAAAATGAATATTTCGTGGGGCAAAGTTTGCATTGCAGTTTTTTCAAATTCACGGAATGTGCTAATTTTATTTTGAAAAAATTACCGTCGAAACACCGGAACAGTGCCGATTTTGCAATAGGTCTACATGACGCCCAATCAGATAAACTTCCGATATCAGTTTGAATTTTTTGAAAAAAGTTGATACCCGAGCAGGAATGAATTTTTGAGTGGAGTCCTGCATTAAAAGCGAGTCGCCCTGGTCAAATCACGGGCGAGAGGCCCTCTCGGATGGCAACGGCTAGGAGAGATTTTAAAAATTCATAACGCTCGACTGGAATATGGTGGAAAACTGCAGACTTAATTTGACTCTTTTGTTTTGTTGCTTCCCGCCAAATTTGTTCCCAATCTATGAAATAGATTTTGAATAATTGAATGGTAAAGTTTTAAACTTGGCCATTTTTTATTATTTGATAGATGACAGATAGGGCAATACTTTGGACTGTTCTAAACACAGTTTTTCATGGGCTTTCAAACGGCATATTGTAAGTCAAGTACCGTGAGTTTGGTCTTCTATCATTTTTTGATAGTGATACTTCTGTTTGACAGATGACAGCTAAAAAGTAATGGGCTCATTCGACGGGAAAACCATGTCTGTGTACCAATTTGAAGTCGATCGGATAGACGTTGCGGCTGTTATCGTGGAAGGTTACAGACAAACCTACATACATACAAACATACACACATACACACCAGGGTTCCAGAGATCTCCAGAGATCATTCTGGAAATGGTCTTAATCGTCATAGGGGACCTCAAAACGGATATATCCGACGCAATCTCGAAAAAAATTTTTAGCACGTTCACAATACTTCTTTTCCTTGTTGGGTGGTGGGTCGGAGAAGTAAAATTCAATTCGGATGTATACCTAACTCATCGATAAGCCTTGACCCTTGAAACTAAATCTCTAAATCCTTTTCCTGAGAAGAAATTCCGGAGGAATGCTTTAAAAACCACCGCAATAATAATATTAATCCAAAAAAATCATGTTGAAAAAATCAAACTGCTTATTCATGTCACAGAGTAATTTAAAATACAGATTAGAGTACCTGCTCAAGTGCTCATGGGGTAAAGATTTTGTCACTAATTAAAAATCAAAATAATCATCTTCGAGATTAATTTCCCCAATTGTGGCGGCTCTGCATCTGATCGACTTGCATCAGCTAAAAATGTAAATAAATATAATAAAATTGCATCAGCTATTTTTGAATCACCCTTATATCAAATTACATCAAAATCGGTCAAATATTTGGGCGGCCTTGAATTCAATAGTATCCAGCCACCTTGAAGCTGCGTAATATGGAGATGTAACTGAGTGCTGGAAAATTGTTTAAAAAAATTCTATCTCTTTTAATTTTGAAGTTATGAAGGGACAAAAGTTGGTTCTTCGATCTCTTCTATTTTCGTTGTTTCAAAAGATTTTAGTAAACTGTTTATGGAAAAACAATGAGTACAAAAACTGACCTCTGAATCTGTAATGAATTTCTGTTTTGTATACAGGGTGAGTCATGGATCCTGAAAATCAATTTTTCTTAAAAGTGCCGGCAAACAGTCACAATGGTCTCATAATTTATGTAGAGCACAATAAAACACAATTTATTGTAATAGAATGGGGTACTTGCCAATGAAACAGATTTGACTGAAAATACTTTTAATCATCAACTAGAGTGACAAAGAGTATTTCTTGAAAATTTCCGGAAAATATATCCATTGGTTAAAAAGATTTTTTTTCGATGTTTTCTTTCAAAAGGTTAGTAACAGTAAGGAAACTTCAGTGGAGTTTTCATGTCTGTATTTTTCAAATATTGTGATGCCACTCTTACAGTTTTTCGAGTTTTCAATCCAACAGTGCTTTTTGTTTAGTTTTTAGTATATTTGTGACGTCACAAATATATTTTTAAAACAGGCATTACGGCCGCAATTTTTGGAATTAAGGAAAAAGAAAAAATACGGTTACATTATTTTACTTTCCCGGCCCCCCCACGAACACGGAGGGAAAGTATTGTAATCGTGCAGAAAAAAAGTTTTGAGATTTCACCGGATATATCCGTTTTGAGGTCCTCCAAGACGATTAAGACCATTTTCAGAATGATGTCTGTCTGTGTGTGTGTGTGTGTGTGTGTGTGTGTGTGTGTGTATGTGTGTATATGTGTGTGTCTCTGTCTGTGATCTTCCACGATAACTGCCGTAACGTTGACTGGATCGACTTGATATTTGGTATACAAACATGGTTGTTTCCTGAAAAGAGCCCATTAGTTTTTGGCTGTCATCTGTCAAACCCAACTGTCACTATCATCAAATGTCAGATACTATATCTCACGGAACTCAACTTGCAATATGTCATTTGAAAGCCCTTGAAAAACTGTATTCAGATCAGTTGGAAACATTGCCCTATCTGTCATCTGTCAAATAATAAAAAATGTTGAAGTTCAAAACTTTACCAATTAATTATTCAAAATCTATCCGATGGATTGGAACCAGATTTGGCAGGAAGCAACACTACAAAAGAGTCAAATTGAGGCCGCAGTTGCAGTTTTCCACCATTCTCCAGTTGAGCGTAATGAATTTTCGAAATTTCTCCTGGCCGTTGGCACTCAGGAGGGGCTCTCGCCGGTGTTTCGACCAGCACGACTCGCTTTTGTAGCAGGACTCCACTCAAAAATTTATTCCTGCTCGGGGATCGACTTTTTTTTGGAAATTTCAACTGATATCGAAAGTAGATTGTATTGACCGTCGTGCAGGTCTATTTTCAGAGTTGACACGGTTTCGGTTTTCCGACTGTAATTTTTTCAAAATGAAATTTGCACATTCCGTGAATTTGAGAAAAACGCAATGCAAACTTCTACATGCGGTAGGCCCCACGAAATATTAATTTTAGGTGCAGACATGCTGTGAATAAAAGTTGGAGAAAAGATTGAGCTAATTTTTGTAGGAAAAATTTTCGAAATCGGATCAACAGTTGCCGAGTTTTCCTCTCTGGAAAAACTGCAAATTTTCCAACTTTTTATTCCGTGAACAGATTTCTTGGAATTGTTTTTTTTAGAGAATAGATAACTGGTTCTTGAACATTTTCCAATAATTTCTCCCCAATTTCCCGGAAATTTTCCTCCTGAAAATATAAAACCACTCATGCGATCGTACAAATTAAGCGGTTCTGTCACGATAATTACCGAATTATTGATCCGATCAAATCGAAATCAGGTACGGAGGCCTAAGTTCAGCCTGGAATGATCTGATTAGACTTTGGGTGGATGATTTTGATCGGAAGCCCTCAGGTGGCACATTGGGTCTGGGTTTGTCTGCCCAAGCTCTAAATTGAAAATATAGAGTTGAAATTTGACACACAGATGCAGTAAAAGTTTTCAATCAAGTTTTTGTAATTTCATCATCATATCTAAGGTAGGAACAAAAATTTCAATAAGGAACCAGCATTGCATTTTTGAGATATCACAACAGTTAGCTACCTAGTTCTACCTTTTGGATCATTTCATCACCTTGGAAAACTGACCTAACCTGTCATTTTTTCTGTCCGCTCAACAATGGATGCAGGATGCTCGCTAAACGCTCGACTAAATAGAATTTTTTCATCAATTTCCAAATCGAATCGCCCCCTCCCGAAGGGACACTTTGATCAAAATCATTACTGACGTCTCTGGATACTGCCGGGGAAGTTTTGTGTCGCCCCACAACAGATTTTTTACCATACTATCGATTAAGCAAATAGAAAAAAAATTGGGCAAGTACCCCATTCTATTGCTTCCGTTTTTTTGAGGAAAACTACATTTTTCTCGGTGCTCGGTGGGCTCCGTCTCTGGCTTCAAACCCAGAGGTTCGGAGTTCAAATCCCGCTGGGGTGGGTGGTTTTTTCTCTATGCGCTCTCAAGTATTTTGGCGTGTACTAACCGAGCGGTCACGTCAAGGGAAAAGGGTGAAACGGAGGAAGTCACCGCAAGGGCGCTAATGAGCTAGTAGGTACTCGATGCGCCCATAAACACCCAATAAAAAAAAACATGAAAACGAAAGATTAGACGGACTATCGAACACTGAAAACCGATATGAAATCGCTGGCGGCAATCAAAAGTTATGATGATTTTGGAAATCGTCTGAATTTGCTTGTCCGCTAGATTCTTTTGATGTGTGTAGAAGCAATCGAAGGACCACCTTTTGTCCCTTCATAACTTCAAAATTGAAAGAGATAGAATTTTTTAAACAATTTTCCAGTACTCTACTACTACATCACATCTCTATATTACGCAGCTTCAAGGTGGCTGGACACTTTTGAATCACTCTGTATAGGAGTCTGAACAGATCCAAAATGGCCCTAAGAAAATATAAAACATTCGAGTTTTGAAAATCGATGGAAATATCGACATTGACACTTTTTTTGTTGACCACTACATTTGCCAAATTCACACTACCCTCCATGTTAATACTCTCAATGGACTGGTTATAATTTTTTTATAAACCAAACATTTACGATCGTCGGACCCGAAGCTGTTTCTAATGATCTTCCCGGAAGCCCTCGACTTATTGTCTGAACGATTTACAAAATCATCATCATACTTTTTTCTGGGTCATCATGCCCTTGACAGACTAGAAAACCTAATGATCATTAAGCGTGAATCATGGATCATGGAAATCAAAATCAAGAATGGAAGCTTACCAAAAGTCGTAGTTAGCAAAAATGGTCGTTTACTGACCACCAATACGCTGCAAATGATGTCTTTTACTTTCCCACGACTTCCGTTCATTTCCGCCACACGTTCTCTGTGCACGACTATGGTTTTTTTTTGAGCGAAAAACTTTTTGTAACCGGTTGGTTATTGGCGGTTGACATTAGATTGACATATACTACTCATTAGCGTACTCTATGTTGCATCACATCACTGTATGGGGGACTGCAGCTGAGCTGAACCGCGTTTTTATAGGGCAAAAACGTATTATACGTCTACTCTTTGGTCTCAGAACCCGTCAGTCGTGCAAGCCACACTTCAAAGCCCATGGATTATTGACGACACCCTGTATATACTTTTATAAATTATTGTTACCTACTTAGGAAAAAAATTCTTCCATCTTCAAAACGGGTAACTGCGGGCATGACTAGGTATCCTACGCGAGGGGGCTTCCTACTGAGACCCCCAAAACACCAGACGTCAATGTTCGAAAAGTCTCCAAACTATGTAGGTATAAAATTGTATAACGCGTTACCGCCTCAAATCAAAGACATACCGAACGTCAAGCTTTTCAAACTCAGGCTTAGAAAAGTACTCGCCGACGGCGCCTTTTATAACTCCCTCACCCTTTAACTGGGCTTTTTTGCCTGTTGGGTGCAGTACAATAATAATAATAATAATAATAATAATAACTAAGATGAATGTTTGTCTGCATTTAAGAGACTTCTGTGATACTTGTATTTATATCTCGATTTATATCTATGTTTTTATTACTGTTATTGTTATCATAGTTACCTATATTTATAGCATAACAGCCGTTATGCCTTATTCTTATATTGTATTCCTTTGTCCATATTCATGTATTGACTCAAGTGACAAATATATTCTACTGTCATTTTTTTGACATCTGACATTTCTCGCTAAAACATTGCGGTTAAGTATGTGTGCGGTTATAACTTTGGTTATCAGCATTTGGCGGGAAAAAAGGTATCTACCTGACAGAGAAAATTCTGCAGTACTTTGGAAGTACTGGCAAGAGAATAAAAATTTAAGTTCCTGGAAACTCTCAGTTTTTATCTGGAATATTGGTATCTTAATTTAAAACGCCTAATAAATCTATTTCAGTGGGGAAATTATCAGGGACCCCGGAAACGGGGGGGGGGCGAAGTGGGCTGGAAATGTGGCGAGGGGGCGCAGCGAATAGGGCAGAGAAAGTGATAGCACCTCCTATTATCTACGCCCCTGTAAATTTTCCTTGAAACACGTTACTATTGGTCGGTAGGGACTTACTTTGGTAAACTTTAGTTCAAATTTGAACAACGGTTCAAAAATTACGGCTAAAAAACAATTTAAAAACTCCAACTTTGAAGAGTGATATCTCGGTAATGAAGATACAATTTAAAAAACGGCATAAATGGCACTTGATTTTTTCGTAAGAGGAATATTCCCTTGAAGTTTGTAACACCGTGGGCTCCATCATCTTCTCATAGATTCTTCTTCTCTCGTCAAGTCGTCACGTCAAATCTCTGAGGTTAGGTACGTTTGACGTTTGCAAATCGTGGACCGTGTCTTTCAAATTTGAATATGTTACCGCCACAATTCCCCCCCCCCCCCATAACAATAATCATCCCCATGACCAGGTTATGAAATGTATAACCGGTGATGATATCAAAATGGCGGCACTTCCTTTACCACTTATAAACAATCCTCGCTTAAACGTCAAATTCTATAACCAAGTGTAACCGGTCATGAATAGTTACTCGCTCGAAAAAGACTTATGAACGACCGAAATATCATTTGACTGAATTTGGAAATCGAATTTGACAATCCATCAACCGTCGAGCCGGCATTCGAAAACAATTAGCTGCTAGATATTGTGGCGGCTCTCATGTGGGCATGTGACGGAGGAACTGTTGTCTCCCTTGATAGCTTAGTGGTCAGAGTATCCATCCGGCAAATGGAGGACCCGGGTTCGAGTCCCGGTCAGGGTAGACACTTTTTCTCCGTCACATCGCGCCATAAATGGTGACCCCGAACAAAAACAACACGCACGCAACATGCAACTCAAACAAACAGGTACAAAGCAAGCAACGACGCACATGCAGAAGGCAAAGAGGTACAAAGCAAGCAACAAACAAGTAAACAGCACCGCCACTCTCTGTCCTACGTCCACCCACGTCCTATCCGTCGCCCTAGGTGGGGGATACTGAACAACGGTCAATGATCCATAAGTACGGCGAACGCAGGGGTACATACGAGACGAACGACGTCTCTGGAGGGGAGTACTGTGGCGGCTCTCATGTGGGCATGTGACGGAAGAACTGTTGTCTCCCTCGATAGCTTAGTGGTCAGAGTATCCATCCGGCAAATGGAGGACCCGGGTTCGAGTCCCGGTCAGGGTAGACACTTTTTCTCCGTCACATCGCGCCACAATATCATTTCGGTTATCGGCACCTCACTTGGTATCCCCACTCTTCGGAGGATGCCGTCTTCCTAAGAGGTTAGGATGAGAGCGGTAAACTCAAAATAGGATAGGTACTACACGTGAAAGAAGATCAATCCAATTCCTTACTAGTAGAAACTGAAAATGATCGGTTCTGAACACCTCTGAATACTGACGTACTTACTTTGTTCAAAATTCTTATCTTACTGTTGATAATCTGTCCAATTTTGCCAGCCTCCTGGATACTTGTACTTACTTACCTTTAGTGAATTTTTGCTTATTTTTTCAGTAATTTATAGTTATGACAATCAGGCACTGAATAATGATAGTTTGCACATTTTATTTTATTAAAATTTACATTACACTAACTAAAAGCAATTAATAATACTGACTTCGATGTATATTTAGTTCATGATTTTTTTGCCACGTATCCTATGAATACGATTAAACATCATGGTGACAGTAGGACAGGAGCTAACTTACACCAAAGAATGGAGCAATTTGTTCCCACACTACTGCCGAAGGCGAATTACAGTTAATATCTTTAGGAAGTGTACATTTTCAATAATTACTATCATTATTATTATTAAGTAATTTGCGACTAGATTTGAGTAGTTAGTTAAGAATGTATATTTCATTGACTATAATTATTTTGTTATTTCATAATCGTCAATTGGGAACTGGGCAGTATTAATTGAAAACAATACACTTGCTAATCTTGGTGAATGAATGGACTATATTAAAATTTAAAAATATACAGAGTGTTTGTGAAGTATTGTCTTTGTGAGATAGCCACGTTAAGCTGTAACTTTTTTTTGTTGTAGCGCAATAATTGCGTTATCGTAATATTTGCACATCGTCCCTGATTTAAATACAGTAATACACGTTGATGCCACTGTTTCAATTAACTAGAAAGAGTTACAACTTGAGCAGCGATTTCCAGTCAAATTACGTGATTGAATCTGATCAGCTTCGGTGCAGTGATAGGTATAAATTGTCTCTAGATTTGTCTAGATAGAAATTGTTTTGGAAGCTATCGTAATGATCAGGGACAATTTCTCGACAAATAACCTGTCACTGCATCGAAGTTTGTAAAATGTGATCTTAAACTCGGCTCCAAACGATGCGTTTCTTGCCGCCACTTGTCACTTGCCAATATTTGGCTTCACATCTCACTTGCAAGTGTGATTCTTTGACGCATAATATGTGGCAAATAACCAGGGTCGTCTGGAGCCGGCGTAAGAATGATTAATTGATTGTAATTAATAACAAAAGCACAAGCATTTCACTGTAATTTTTTATTACGAAATGCGCTCTACAGTCACAGGTCACAGCTATATTCTACGAGTATCACCAATAAATATCATTCAATAATAATTATAAAGAAATTCGCTAAGATCGAGATGAGACATACGTAAAAAAAAAATCAAATATTCGTGGCGAGGTATATCAACTTGTATAGATATTTATGTACAATTTCTAAAATACAATAAATAATTGAAATAAATAAAGGTTCAAGGTCGAACGTGCTAAAGTGAGTCAGTCGGGTTGGGCGGAGGTCGGCATGGACATGGATATGGACATGGACATATCCGGAACAGCCGTGGAATCGTCCCAGTCCCAATGGGTCGTCGAATCGAGCCCGTAGTCTTCATCGGGACCGACCTCCTCTGGCACTGATATCACCGCGGCTTCCGTGGTCGTGATCACCTGCTGTCTTTTTTTACCACTTTTTTTGGGCTTTTTGGGCTTCTTGGCGCCGTTCACCAACGCCTTATCACTAGTTTGAGCCTTCAGCAGTTTCTTTTTGTTGATAGTCACGTCTCTTTGGCACTCTTCACTGTCTTCGAACTCGCACTTTTTCACTGT
Organism: Anaspis maculata; assembly: GCA_949128115.1. NCBI lineage: Eukaryota > Metazoa > Arthropoda > Insecta > Coleoptera > Scraptiidae > Anaspis > Anaspis maculata. The sequence goes on from OX421968.1 coordinate 13,468,324, forward strand.
GTTAAGTCTGTTTGGTTGGAGTTTTCGATGGTTCGTTGTGTTTTGCTGCCTTTTTTGACATAGTTCGCTGTCAGGATCGACGTCTGGCGAACATTTTCGTTTTTTCTTCTTTCGCTTTTTGCGCTTCCGGCAGCGCGGTTGGTCTAGAGGGTGGTCGACGGTGGGGGCTGCCAGGCGGCTGTTCGAATCGGACGTCGACGAGCACATGTGAGCGTGGTGGCGCATAGGATGGAATTCTTCGGTCCGTTCGGGGGCGACGGTACGCGTCAGGACGCGAGTGTACGAGGACAACCTCCCCAGCTGCTGATGGGCACGCAGCAGCACTTTTCTCGGTTGTCCTCGCCGGTTCAGGGCCAGGTACAAGGTCCTCCTCTCGTTGGAGTACTTGGTCGATGAGTATGTGTTGTAATGGTGTTGCTCGATCGTCTCGTTGAATATGCATTCATCTCCGAATTCCCTCTGGAACCAAAACAACATTCCATCACCCAAAGCTTATACATTTTTAATTCGCAAGTTCGCAAACAGAATCACGTGTTGATTTAAATTATTGATCTCTTTGATCCTGTGTGATATAAAAATCACAAAAGAAAGCTGAATGCTCGATACATTACTTCCCATTTTAGTATTGTGGACATTTTGAATGAATTCAATCGATTGAAAACCCGACTTATTACTAATTACTTATGAAAGGTTACCTACCTACGCAAGCGGCAAATATTCTTTACCGACAAACGTGTAGATGTTGGTGCCAAAAGTTCAAAAAGTGATTAAAGTTTTGAGTGATGTCGGAAATGTTCTAACAAAGAATATATATCTTCCATTAAGCACATTATTACTGAGTATATTGACAATATTGACATTTTAGAGGCATTATTAGTCTATTGGGCGTAATTTCGATATCCTTGCTTGCATCCAAGGCTCATCATATGACTTTGAGCAGAGCAGAGCAGAGCAGAGCAGAGAAGAGAGAAAACCACACTGATACTTGTGTGAAAAATTTCAAGTTTCTAACAAATATTCAAACAAACAGAGGGAATAAATAAATAAATAAATAAATAAATAAATGTTTTCCTCCTTCTCGGCTTAAACAGAGGGAATAAAGGTATTCTATTTCGTTCTTGTGTGCTTGAAACGTTTACTTCTTATCAATCGGCATAGGTAGTCATAAAATGATTGAAAAATATTCACCAGCTTTTCTAATATATTATAGAAAAAAATTCATTGTTGCTCAATTTTACGTGAATGTAATCGAAGAAAGGTGTTTGTACTTCGTTAAAAAATGTTTCATTAATAACAGTACTACTAGTAGTTTCGGGACTTTCTCATCTTCAAGGTGCAATCGTCAATTAGTTAAAACAGGCAAAACAACAAAAACTGGAGAATCATGCTCAATCGGCTGAATGGTGCCGGATCAGATTGAAATTATATTTCCCACAGCAATGAATGTGGTGAAACGGCGCCGGAGATGCGAAGGAAATGGCGCGGGAAATGAAGATGGGAAAGCCCCGAAACTAGTAGTGCTGTTATTAATAAAATATTTTTTTGATGAAGTACAAACACCCTCCATTGAAACATAGAAGTTTAGTATAGGGGTATACTATACAATACGGGGTGGCCAAACGAAAAGTTCCCACCCCAGTTTTTGAGAGACGGAACATTCAAATTTCATAATTTCAGTAACAATGTTCCATTCCCGTCGCCGGCGTAACTACCCTTCCAAGAATTTTAAATGGTAATAGGGGTCTAGTGATATCTTTCAATAATTTTTATCTTTGACTGTCTAGTTTTCTTTATTGTAGAGTATGTTGCTCGAAAATCGAAGAAAAAATAATGAAAACAGATTATCCATTTTAAATTTGACTAACTGATAAATTCATACTCCGTTGTGGAAGGTTTCGTACACGGCTCTTTTTTGTTCTCAAATAAATATAATATAATGTTAGCGAGTTTTGTGGGGTTCTTGTTAAAAAAAACGCTTTTGTGCTAGGAAACATTTTCAACAATAACATACGTTTTTCGGTTTGATGCGTGTCTGTTGACTATTTGGCCATACTCTGAAATAAAAAAAACTAGCCAGTCATGAAAATAATTCAAAGGCCTTCAAAATAAGGTACCACTCGACCTCAATTATTGCCTTTTCAAGTTTTTAGAAGGGTAGTAACCCCGGCCACAGGGGTGAAAAATCATTACTGAATTTATGATATTCAAATGTCTCCTTTGGAAATAAAATCGACCTGACTCGGCTTTACCTTTTTTATCGCCCGTTCTCTCAAAAACTGGGGTGAGGACTTTTCGTTGGCCCACCCGGTAGATAGATAAACGCAATAAGCGAGCTATTTAGTTCAATAGAAGTTATCCACAAAGGTATAGTTAAGGAAATATCCTTATGTCAATACTACCTTGTCATAACTAGGGACTACGGCAGTACAAACATGTTTTATTTTGACCCAAAATTTGATTTACCTGTCATATAAATTCCCTTCTCGTGGGCCTCTTAACGACACGAGCTCTAAAACACAAAAATTACCAAAATCAAAAGCAAATTATATAGGAGAGCATTTTGATGTATGATCGTTTGACATATGGTGGGTTCATTTTTCGGGGGATATTTCGAGAACTATACAAAGTCTATGGCATCGATGCTCTATAAGAAGAGGATTATGCATACAGATTGATAAATATTTATGAGTATAAACAAGAAAAAGCCATTTTCTCTTCGTTTATTTAACCATGGCATTTTTTCGCTGCCAAGGCTTCATTGAGTCGGTGAATGCTTTCCTCCACTATGCCGGAAATTTTGACGAATCTCTGCGTGTTCCAGCACAGGTGGGGATCTCCAACGATCATCACCAACATCCCTGGGGCCCTATTTTCGGAACCGGGGAACAGATCATCAGGTGATGTTGCCTAGGTGACAGCCAATCACAGTCCTGGTTGCCTAGCAACTTCGCATAGGAACGGATCACACGTTTCCTGAAAAAAGGGCCTCTGGGGTCGGCACCATCGTTCAAATTTTACGTGCTAAAAATTGTCCTACTTTGATAGGTTGTACCTAACTTTTAAATAGATAGATGTATCTTGTTGACTCTTTTTTGTCAGAAAGAGCGTTTCTTTGGCAATAAGTATGTTCAACTGCATTTATTTGTAATAATTGATAGTGATTTAAGTGGGTGATTTGTAAATATATGATTTTTATATCAAATAAATTGATGTACATGAGGTAAATCGGTCACCCTGTAAGTATAATTCATTTCAAGGTCATCATAGACCTTATGTCTTAGCGCTGCATGTTTTTTTGGATTTTGGTCTAATGGACTAGGCTTTGAAGATATCAATTTTTTAATTCACTGCATGTTTTTTTGCGGTCAAAAAATTGAGATATCTTTGGGAGTAACATGTTCTGACATTTATGTCAATTGAATTGATTGTGAAAATACCGCGTCTACAAGGTGCAATTCTTGAAAGAAAATTTATGAAAATTTGGATTCGGATAGTATTCAATCACAAGATTATTGGAAAAATGATGAAAAAAATCCTTATAATAGAAGGGTCCTTGTTAAGGGATGGAAATTAGAATAACCCATCGTAAAATTCTGCGAAATTTGGTTTCAGGTTGTAATTATATGCATTAGATTATTATAAAAAAAAAGATAAAATTCTCCCACTGAAATGAACTTTACTGCAAATAATTGAAAAAAAAACCATAATTTCTCACCATAATAATGCGTAACTTACAGGTGATTTACATATGAACAATAGTAGAGGAACAGTTATATCTAGTCTTCGTCCGAGGACTCGTCCGACGCCGAAGACGAGCTCTTCTCTATCTCACTTTATGGAACAACTTTGAATATAGGGTTTTTCAAGATTTTTTAACTTCCGGTGGCAGTTTTTCCTGGATTTCAAGTTTTTTGCTCTATAGCTATTGATGACTGGAACAGAAGATAACAGAAGAGTTTGAAGGAGGTCTTCCATCCCTTCAGAATCTTCATTTTGGCTGATCCAAATTTCAAAAAATATTTTTGTCAAATTACACACATATCTGAAAATTGAAATAAAGACCTCAGCTGCAAGTGGCTGCACCTAAATTTTATGGGATTCGATAGAGTTCAATAAAAGCTACATAATGGTAAAAAAATTATAACGGAGTTCCACAGCGTTCGAGCTGTAGGTCCAGCTATAAGTGAATGTTAGGCCATTCTTGCACGGTTGAATTGAAACCACTGCTGAGTCTAAACTAACGTCAATTAAACCAACACAAAATATGTAGGCAGAAGCATATATGTACTTGAGTATTAGTGGAATTTTAGATTTTTTAGAAATCTGTGGGTAATTATTTTAAATCGTTGAAAGAAGGTAACGCGAGAGGGATTTTTTCTTGCGTGTAGTCATGTCAACTTCAAATCTGGATAATAACTATACTATGGCCTACAGGGTAGTATAAAAAACGAAACTGGGTTCTTTGATATGTCTATTTTATCGAATACTAAGTTAAACAAGTGTGAAAAAATGTCGATGTTTCCTATTTTTGTCCCGCTAGATTCGTAAAATGGACCACTGTGTGACATCTAGAACATTGAGCAACTGTTTCAGCCTCAATTGTCGAAAATTCTTTTTCCCCTCTGGGCTTTAATCATACACCCCTGCTTTCCTGCTTAATAGCGGCATTCGATTTTATTTTTGAATTGTAAACATCCGTTGAAGAATATACCCAGGGCCGGGGGCCGGGCCTGGCCTATTTGCCGCCTGCGTGCCACCGAAAAATTGCCGCCCCCCTCACCGGCAGTGGAGAGCCCCACCAAATGCGGGAATGAAAAGAATCCTTCGAAATTCAACTTTAATATTATATTACCGCCCCTATGACTTGCCGCCTGCCATATTCGCCTGCGCGCCGGAACTCACTGCACGCCTGCTAGGTCCGGCCCTGAATATACCTCCCTATCCCTATAATGAAATACATCCGCTCGAATCTATTCAAGCCAAGTCGAGAACCATTCCTGTCGGGCCAACAGTACGAAAACACGAAGAGCAGTCCAGTGTCGGCGATTAGTAAAAAATAGAACCGAACGCGGCGAATGCCGCAACAGCTTATTCTTTCATTTCCTGGGACGACGCTAGTCGCCCCAAGGTCAGACAAGACAACGTTACAGGCGTTCGTTACAACCACTGATGCTATGAACCAATTTCACTCCCATGTGTGGTTCTGCGTTAGTTGTGTGTTGTGATCTAGGCGCGAGAATAGAAGTTTCACTTCAATAATCGGAATGGTTCGGCCGGTCTCTCGCAGGGAAGTAGTACGACGCTTCAATATTGCACACAGTGTTGTCAATTGCTCTTGGATAGGTACAATACCAAAACAATAACTTCCTGCAATATACACACGGAGGGGGACGCCATACAGTGACAAATCCAGCAGAAGATCGTCTTCTTAGGAGAACCGCGTTGCAGACCAGGAAAACTAATGCTACTCAACTGAAACGAGCATTGCACTTGGCCACATGTAACATGATTTCAACATCAATAATAAGAAAGAGACTGCATGAAGGTGGACTTCACTCCAGACCAGACAGCCAGCCAGGTAGAGATGGGCACATCGGAGGAAAATCGATGTTTCAAAACATCGATTTCTCAAAAATTTTAATCGATATACGAAATATCGGCACAAAACATCGATACATCGGTGAAACATCGTTTCGATTTGAACGAAGATTTTTGTTAAGTCAATAAATTTACTAAGATTATCCTCGAGCTTATCAATATACTGGAATTCATTTAGATTCAACAATTACAAAGGAGGGAATACAAAAAATATATCTCCGTAGTCTTATGCTCCTGACTAAAGTGTCTGGTGTTTCAGAAAGCAAAAATTAAATTATAAAGATTTCAACTTACAATTACAAAAAAGAAAACTGTCAAAGTCAACGAGCCGAGCAAACCATATGTCAGTCGTGACAGTTTACTGACAGTCCTGTCATTTCTACTTCTACTGACCTTTCAGCTGAGGACGGTATTTCCTAGCATAAAAAACGGCTGAAACAGACTGCAGATTAGCTGCAGAGCGGAAGAGAAACAGATAGAGATTCTTGTGGCGTGGGTTTCTGCCAAATCTGTGCAGCTAAAAATGTGACAAAAAAATTAGTAATTCAAATCTGAGCTGGCAAGAAAATGAGGGTCTTTTTTGAAAAATATATAAAAAATTTGAAATCGAATTTTGGAATTTTAAAATACTTATACATTTTCAAACGTTATTTTAGCCTCTTTTTTTTCAATTCTCCTCTTCCACTGGTTCTCATGAAACTCACGTTTAAAGAAGAAACACTAGGAAATGCCGACCTTAATACAGATACGTTCAGGGAGCCTATTTCTAGAAAGAATGTGATCCGTTCCCATGTGAAGTTGCTAGGCAACCAGGGCTGTGATTGGTGGAACTGTGATCGCCTGGTGATCGCTCCCCTCTAGAAATAAGGCCCCAAAAGTTTCAAGCCATTTTTTTGGTGGCGACAACTTCATTGTGGAGCAGTTCATTTACATATTTAGAATTTTACAACCTATTTACAATAAATAAATAAATAGGTAGGTATGTTCCTATGTTCCAAACCGCAATAATTACAAAATGGATGAGATGACATTTATGCCTTCGATGCCATTGATGGCCACTCAACCAACTTTACCGTTGATAAAGTGAATAGTTAGTCTGGGGGAACAATAAACTATAATGTATTTAAAACAGTCATGATGGAGATGATCGAGGAAATGATACAAAATGTAATATTTAGCAGTCGATCTGATCAGCGGAAAAATTGTGTGCTCAAGATCTTTGATCTTATCTAGTTTTCAAAAGGAGTGTCATACTAGCTGATCTCAGGTGATCATAATGCCAAAATGCCATATATTTTCTAAATAATCGAGTGGTGTAGAAAGTATGGTGGAAGGGTAAAAATGATTCGAATTTCCATGATCTACATCACTGGAAAAATTACAATTTAGAATAAACTAGTGAGGAACCTTCTGTCTGATCATTCTGAAGTATATTTTCAAGAAAAAAGAACCCTGTGATGTGTTTGATATAATAGGAGCGAATACGAAGAAACAGTCGCAAGAAATAATATTTTTACAAATATCTCGAAAACGACTTGAAATTTGGAGAAACACTTCGAGAACTTCTGATGGGGCTTCATTTGAGGAATAATTGCCTTTTTCAATTTTTTACATAATATCCACAATATTTTTCTAGAAAAATGGAAAAGTTTGATTTTTACAAAAAAACGTCATCATTTCAGTTCAAATAATTTTTTTCGCAAATTTTCTCTTCCGTTTCTTGAACTAAGCAATTACTCACCGTGATACAAAAACAAAATTGAAAAATGTCAAATACTTTCAAAAAGAAAAAAAAATGACGCCACCAAAAATTGAAAAATTAAAATCAAAATCTTCCTTGGTCACCCTTCTAAAAACCTTTGAAATGCTTTTAGGAGTCCACACACCAAATTTCACACTTTTGTCACAATTATTAGAGCCATTTTTATAGAATTTTGCTTATACCGCTAGGACTATACCACATACATACATCAAATCTGGTTGCTGGTCAAACGATCCAAAAGTTAGATACGGCAGGAAAATGATTTTAAACAGTCAAATTCAACACCCTGTATATTTTTAAGAAAGTATTTTTTCAGGGCATGGTCATGAATTTCATATATTTTCAAACTTCATTTTTGACGGAATCAGGAGGGAGTTTCATAGAGGGAATCACATCAAGTTTGTAAAATAACCAGTCACTATAACATCCTGTCCTGTATAGTGTATCTATATAGTACTGCTGAGTGCTGCCACCTAAATATTCAAGAAAATCACGGACAGCACGAGAAGTTTCCATCAATTTTAAATCACTTATTAATGACACAGCGTGCTTTTCATGGGGCTAGATTAATTATTTACGTGAATTACCACGTAAATTTCATGTCAGCATTTCATGTCATAGGTACTTTCGGAAAGAAATTAAGAAAACAGCTCGGAACTTTGCTCCGATTCGATTCGAAAATGTAACGGTAATCGTCTGCATATGTGAACATGAATTGTCATGAAGCAGACAAATGACAGAAAAGAAAAATGACGGCAAATGAGAGCGCCACGCAATGGTCACAATGATAACTTTTAGCCAAGTCGAGAACCATTCCTGTCGGGTCACCAGCACAACACCCCTGCGCAACAGCAAGTAGAGGAGTCCAGTGTCGGCGACAGGTTGGCGATACGCATTACGAAAATAGATTAATCATTTTCGGTTGTAATTGACACTTCCGTTGAGTTAGAATTCATCGATAAAATTAAATTTTAGTTCATGATGGAAGCTGTTGTCCTTAAAACACAATGCAAGCGGTAAAAGAATACTAACTGTAAAGAATAGAATCGAACGCGGCAACAGCTTACTCCCATTTTCTCGGACGAGACACTGGTCACCCCAAGGGCCTGACACAACGTTACACCTCCGCGTTACACACCCTCGTTACATGTACCGCGAATTCACTCCCATGTGTGGTTCTGCATTAGTTGTGTGTTGTGATCTAGGCGCGAGAATAGAAGTTTCACTTCAAAAGTTTTTTATAAGTCGGGTGTTCTACTTCTAAAATGTTACTGTTTTTATTCGGTACTGTTCTTATGTTCCATGTAAATACTATATATACTTCTTTTTCTATTGACGTACACGTTATGTATCTAGATGCAAATAAATATGATTATAATAGTCAGTCCTTTTATTGACGCACTAAACAATTTTCTCCATTGTCGAGGAACATATACTTGCTGCGGAACTTGTCAAACAGTGTGTCGGGCGGAGGTCTTAAGAACTGCTTACTTCGGCCTGTGCAACTCCCTGATCACATATGCTACGCTAACATGGGGGAAGTAGCTCGGAAGCGGACAGAATCTTTCGGTTGCAGCGCAGAGCTGTGAGAATTGTGGCTGATCTTTCTTACAGACAGGACTGCAGGGGGGCCTTTGTGGGTTTGGAGATACTAACTTTCCCCTCTATTTATATCCTTGCATGCCTGCTTTACGCGTTCAAAAATCAAAATTTAATTGCTTGGGGAAGCCATGGATATGATACGCGCCACGGGTCGGACCTCCGCCTAGATTTCTGTCGCCTCTCCTTGTCACAGGAGGCACCTCGATACATGTCTTTCAAATTGTTTGCTAGACTTCCCCAGAGGGTCAAATCACTCCCAGAGAAACCGTTCAAGGAAGGGGTGGTGCATTTTTCAAAAAAGGCCTCTTTTTATAGTGTTCAGGAGTTTTTAGATGTTGACCTGGAAAAATTTATGTAATATGTAACATGTACTGTTATTGCGATTGCACTGTGGTTGCTACATTTTTTATTTTGTTATTTTTCTGACATGTGTAAGCAATGTATTTGTTATCAGCACCAATAAACCTTATCTTATCTTATCTATCTTATCATGTCAATTGTCCTCATCTGACAGTGACTTGTTTTTATTTTTTCAATATCCAAACAGAAGTTTATCCGCAACCAGCAACTAGCAATAAGCAACAGGCAATATTATTGCTAAACGGCATTTCTCATGAAATCAAATGGAGCGTCTCACACTGAAACAATTCGATATCGCTTCCGAGAAGTTGTTGCCTGTTGCTGCAACTTTTGAAAACTCATGAAAACTAAGTTTTCACAAACGAAAATATATTTCACACTGATGAAATCCAATTATGCAGTGATTGGTGTGCCCTACTTGGCAGTCGTGTATTGGTCTGTCACATCCGAGGTCACATCTAACAAGAAAATTTCAATGGCGACCGATACTATCAAATTCCAAACGAAGATCTAATCGAAGAATTCTTGGTCAATTTACCCTTGGATGAGAGAAGGAATTTATTCTTCCAACAACAAATCCTTCCGCTTTTTCAAGCTAAAAGCGCATTTAGAGGTGCGCTTTTAAGGGCTGTGCGTTCAGATTTGAGTTTTAAAAATACATATTACAATTGAACGGCTGTATGTAATAGTAATATGTAATTTTGAATCGAATATGAATGGATAGCCCCTAAAAGCGGACTTGTGAATGCGCTTTTAGCTTAAAAGCAAGATATGAATACGGCCCCATGTATTTTAATGTCATCACGTATACTCTAGAAATGTCCAGAGCTCCGCGCATTTGTACACTGCGGCTGTGGAAGAGCCTAGAAATATCGCATGTTTACCAGAATGCACGGGAATCGTCGCTCGTAGCAATAACATGTTAAAACTTATATTGGGAATGCGAGTTTCGTAAGACGTAAGTATTGTCACACGACTGGTTTTCGTTTCCAAAGGTAGGAATGTGCATGGCAATACGTCTTATTAAACGAGTGTGATATTATCTATTTATAAGTGTTAAAAGTGACTGATTATTTTGTGAGCGGAACAAGGGTTTAGCGAGTGGAGCAAAGCCCGCGAACAAAATTAGCCACTTTCGACATGAATATCATAAATATTTCATCTACGACGGTTTTTTGAAGTACTGAAAAGTGAAAACTGTTGAAAAATGTTAAAATCAAATGTTAACACGAATGAAACTATATTTGCTCATATTTTCAACACGTCGTCATAGGCAACGTGTCAAAAGTTGTCACTTTTACATGCTTCCATGATCTCACCCTCAATAAGCTAAAGTTAGAAGTGTGTAAAAATCTCCTCAGATATAAACATATCGAATGGAGTATGGGTGAAATAAAACAGCTAGATAATCAGAGAGAAAAGATAAACGCGTATGAAATCACTTTTAGTACAGACGCCTTAAGGCTGTATACGCAGGGTATCAATATTTCTCTCTCAAGAATAAAGATCAAGAGATATAGAGATTTTGATAGGATTCCATTGAATGTTTGTCCACCTTGTTTCCGCTTGGATTACCTACCACACATTTTTTCAGAAGCCGAATAGCCCTAAAACACTGGAATAGTTTCTAAAAGATTGCTGGGACATTTTTCACAAAGAAGAAAATCATCAACTGTTTTATAAATTTCAGAGACGTAGGAAATTGAGTAACAGAGCCGTTTAAAAAAAAAGTTGTCAACAAAAAAGAATTTTTTTGTCACATAAATTGAAAAAATGCTTCTCAAATGAAAACTCAAAATTGAAAATGAGTTTTCATCTTCCATTTTTAATTTTGGCCTGCTGAGAATACAGCCTTAAGATTGGCCTTCCAAAATGAGGTTTTCTCTTCTTACAGTTTCCATTGCCATCAATGCTGCAAAAGAACAACTAAAGAGAATGGGTATTTGAAATTGGATTATATAGTCTAATAAATACTATGTTATAACTAGTAAATACTATGAATATAATCTATACTATTAGATTATATAGTCTAATAAATACTTATGTTTCTTGTTGCTAAAAATTTACCCAAAAAATTTCTACATTTTCTGGAAAGAATATTTTAAAACGAAACTTGCACATTTCATAAATCTAAAAAAACTGCACTGCAAACTCACTGTGATAAGCCTCACGAAATATTCGTTTTAGGTTTAAACATGCTGCAAGTCATATCTGAAGAAAAGATTGAATTAGTTGCAGGGAGGGGGGGGGGGATATTCAAAATTGGACGAACAGTTTTCGAGTTTTCCGCCCTTGAAACACTGTAACCTTTTCAAGTTTCCATCCCGCGAACCGATTTCACTTTTTTTTTTAATGAAAGGTAGCTGGTTCTTGATTCTCACCAATTATGAGGATTGCAATGTTTTTTAATTTTGCAATCAAGTTCCAACTTCGGAAAGTAATGTGGTGCCGCAACAGATTTTTCAGGTTGGTAGTACTGTTTACACTATTTATACCAAGGAGGTTATTTATAATAGCAGGAGAGAGCAATGAGTACAAACTGAAAAAAGCGAAGCTTCGTGACGTCACGAACAGCCGACATTATATGAACCAAAACGAAAAAGCCTGCTAGATGACTGTCAGGTAATGTAACTGGCCTGACTGTAATGTGAGTGTCTCAAAAAAATTAAAACAGAACGCTGGTGACGTCACTACTGAATATCTCCATCCCTACTTCTCTTACCGCGACACTCGCATGCTGTGTTCGTTCCACGCACAGCGCTCATGCTCACGCACAAACAAGCGAATATGCCTCATGGGCATGAGGCTCAGTAGCGCACTTCCTTTTTGGAGGATTAGTGAACGCAAGATGTTAAGTGATTAGGGTTCTACCGTCTTGGGCAAAAAATTGCAATATGGCGGCCAAAATATCGACAGAATCATGAAATTCGGCTTGAAAATCAAAATGATCGTACTAGACAAGGGTAAGTTCCAAGTTTCATGAAAATCGTTCCACTAACAAGATATTTCAATATGGCGGCCAAGATGGCGGCAGAATTATGAAACTCAGCTTGAAAATAGGAATGATCGTACGAGACAAGCGTAACTCTCAAGTTTCATGAAAATCTTTCCACTTATAAGAGATTTCAATATGGCGGCCAAGATGGTGGGCAATCATAAAATTTGGCTTGAAAATAAGAATGATCATACTAGACAAGGGTGAGTTTCAAGTTTCATGACAATCGTTCCACTAATAAGAAATTTCAATATGGCAGCCAAGATGACGGCCGAATTATGAAAGCCAACCTGCCTATTTGGTCCTTGAGGACCTAAGCTATCCACCGGATAAAGTTCAATCTTCAACGGCTGTAGCTTTATTTCCCGAGGAGAAGTTCAACTTCATCGAAGTGCACAGGAGATCTCTGTTTTTTGAGAATAATGATAACGATGTATGGATAACAAAAATAGTGCCCATTGGCCACCCTTGGAGACATCAGCTATTAATCGGAAAAAAGTTCAAAGACTCTTGTTTCAATTCTCGAGAAGGAGTACAGCGTCTTAATTTCTGCACGGACTCGGACAGACAGACAGACAGACAGACAGACAGACAGACAAACCGGCCACATAAGCGTCATTCTGTTACTTATATAAAAAAATGTGCTCCAACTGATTTCGACCTCCTGAACACGAATATCGGGTTCACTTTTGAATTGGAACATTTCTTTTTTATCGAAAAACCGAAAAAATGGTAGCCTTGTCACATGATTTTTAGTGATACCTACCTACTTTTTTTTTGTTATTGAGCGAATATGTTTCGTAATTTGAGTGCCATTATCCTTCAGGTACCTAGTATTGGCTATTTCAAAATGTTCAATTACTATTTCGGCACGTCTGATTTTAAATTTGTAGGGTCGTGTAATATGCGCCGAGCCGTGGCTTTGCGGCCGTTTTCAAAAATCGATAACAATTGACCTAACGGTCGGATCGAAGTGGGGTTTTTGTCAAAAGAAAGTTCAAATTGTTCTCTAAATATAATGCCGTACATGCAGTGATGCATTTCATTAAGAAATTGTAGTTGCCTGCATATCGCAACTTTCTACATCTTACCGCGAATGCCAGCACTTGATCGGCGAAGCCGCCCTACACCAAAATGTTATTTTTGTAATTGTTCATGATTATTTCGGCAAAATTTTTCTTGATTCGCGTACCAAGGCCATGAGCTACCCATTCGAGTTGAAATATTTTCTGTATTGAATTTCGTTTTGTTCGGAGGAAAGGATATCAAGCACCAGCAAGCAACGAATAAATCATTTGCGGCCGAGCCGTAGTTTCGGAGTCATGTTCAAAAATCAATAACTACTAATCGGCACCTCGCACCGATGTGAAATTTTCATTAAAATAAAGTTCAAATCATCCTCTAAATATAACTCCGCATATGTATTATGGTAAAATGATAAGATCGGGTACTTCCTCGCATGTGATAACTTTCGAGATCAGGCCGGCTTCTGAAATGCAGCATTCAACGGCGATGCCGCGTCACACTAAATTGTTATTATTGTCATTGTTTATTATTATTTCGTCAAGATTTTTCTTGGTTCGGGATACAAGGTCATGAGCTACCCAATGGAGTAAAAATTTTTCGCAAAAACCTTTTCGTCTAGGACTAGATGCGGGGACGGACGGACGGACGGACGGACGGACGGACGGACGGACAAAGCGAGGACAAAAGCGCCTTCCCGTTTGGAGAAGTGCGCTAAAAAAACGGTGGGAAGACAGAAAACCAAAAATTTAAATTGATGAAACCCTATAGACCGGACGTTTAGAGCAAAAAAAAGAGGTACCCTTGCAGTTTCATACCAAGCATTGTTACTTTGCATATACCTGTTGCTGAGGCTGAGACCACCCTGGACCAATCTGAATGAGGGGATATCGGTGTAAATCGTGCAGACACTTCATACAGGGTGAACTAGGGAACATTTGTTAGAAAATCGTAAATCTTGAACAATAACCGACGGACATTCGTAAATCAGGATATTGATGACGGATTCATGCTCATGAAAATGCTGCAAACAGTTTTGAAATATCTTGAGGCTTCCGAAATACGCTGGAAGAAGTTGAACTTATTCTTAGTTTTCTCCTTTTTTAATAAATTAATAAATAATAAATAAATTGTTTTTGGAGATATCGACCTGAGCCGAAAAACTATCACGTTTTCAATGGAACGCTGTGTGGGGATACCGACAAAGCCTCCTAGATTCAAAACTAAAATCTTCAGCTTTTTTTTTCCATTGTCACCATCTTCAAATTGCCTTTCGTGAAATTGTTGAAAAAAAAACAAATGACGACTTCATTAGACAGACACGATAGTTTTATTATAAAAAGCCAGGTCCTGAATTGGGGCAATGACTTCTTCGCCAATGAAACGTTCGGCTATAGTCTAACTATAGTCAACAAAAAACGATTCAAATATAAGCTGTAGCACCATTCTTTACGTCCCTCCTGCAGAACTAGGATGGAACAATCCATTTATGTTTAGATTTAGACTACAGAGCACATATCTTCCAACTCTTTCAGTATCAAATGTTGGCATTTTTGGTAACAGATTTTCTTCAATCGGGTTTGAGGAGACGACGTGACCCTGCCGTTTTTGCTTTTTCACAAAAACCGAAGCAATTTTTTTTTGTTCAACCGTTTGCCAAAAGAACACCACTTGGCTGATAATGATGAAATTTGGTGACAAGCTTCACAAAATAATGTGGATTTTAATATTGCAAACATCTCATCGATCCAGAGTTCCATTTCGTCATGATTGTCACGTAAGTAGAGAGAAATCAAGAAAAGCGAACTTGATAACGTTTCTTCCGCGAAGATGTCATTGCCCCGGTGCAGGACCTGGTTTTTCATATTGAAACTATCGTGTGTGTCCAATTAAGTCGTCACCTGTTGTTTTTTTTAACAATTCCACGTAGGGCCATTTGAAGATGGCGCTCACGATGGGAAAAAGTTGAAGATCTTAGTTTTGAATCTAGCAGGCTTTGTCGATGTATCCATCTCGCGTTTCAATAAAAACATGATTGTTTGTCGGAATATCAAGTTGCAGCTCCGATCTCCAAAAACAACAGATTTAATGAAAAATGTCTTCAAGCGTATTTCGGAACGCCTCAAGGTATTTCAAAACTGTTTGGAGCATACCTTCATGAGCAAAACCGTCATCAATATTCTTATTTACATACGTCCATCGGTTATGGTTCAAGATTCATCATTTTTCAACAATTTTTTTCTACTTCATCCTGAATAAAGTGTATGCACGATTTGCGCCGATGTGTCCACATCCAGATTGGTCCAGGGTGGTATCAGCAACAGGCATGCAAAGTGACAAGGCTTGGTATAAAAGTGCAAGGTATTTCGCACTAACGTCCAGACAACTAATGGACCTTTTCAGAAGAGAGAGACAGATGCGTGCGCGCCCGTACCGCGCAGCCGATGGTGTCTAGCTATAACGGCGCCTAATATCTCCAAGGGAAACTCTGTTCGTTATGAAGTGCGCGGCATCACACTGAGTACATGTGGGGGCTGTGACGTAAATCGTGCGAGAGAGACCGCCTTTATTGAAAAGGTCCATTGTAAGTACCCAAGTTCAAATCGAGGTTCGAATTAAGTAGTTTCAATCTCAAATTAATCGTGGGCCCAAAAAATATTTCAATTTCGAATAAGCTCAAGTCATGACGCTCCAAGGTTGAGCCGAAATGGTTTATGTGTTGTGGATTGCATACACAATTTTTTGTTTTTGACAAACCCTTCCCCCTCCACGGCCTACACCGCCCAGAAGGTGGGTTGTGCCTTCTCTCTCCTGCTATAATTATAACCAACTTGATTCATACAGACATACCCTAGATTTATACACGCATGTCGCATACACATTGACCTTTTGATTCGCCATTTGGGTGGAAGTTCTGCGCAAATAGAAATTTCTTATTTTCACCAACATGGCCTCTGTGTGGTGTGGCGCATGTCAAGGGCTTACCCTTGACAGTTCAAGGTCATGCGCACTTCCCATACAGTGGTAGGTAGGTATGTCGGAATTATTTTCATGGTAGCCCTGGATCATGGGTATATAACTTTTCGCGCGGACACCCGGAATAGGTAAGTTTCTACAGTGTTAATTATAAAGTAAGCATAACGACTGTTGTAAATTTGAAGTAAAAGTCTATCCAAGACCTAACCTAGCGAAGAATGCTCGTTTCCTTGTGACTAAAAAACGTTATTGCGTTAACCCAACGCATCAAGCATTATAGTCGTGCTGTATAATTCTCCACTTTTTCCTATTCTTTATTCACCAAATAATTAGATAGTATGTAAACTACGGATTAGATTTGAAATTTAAATTTGCGCAAGTCCCCGTGAATGAAATAAAACCCGACAATTTATTGCATGTTAGACAATAATTGTGTGTGGGTGAGATGCCAGGAATTGTCAAACGTATATGCAAGCCGCACACACAAAAGCTTGGCTTTGTTGGAAAATATCTCGTCAAATAATAATTGGGTTCGAAAACTAGATTTCTGCACGTTTAAGAACTGAATAATTTTGCAATCAGACTTTATATGCCTACTGTCAGTAGATAAACATGCAAATAAAATGCAGTTATATTGGTAGGTTAGATACTATGCGGCTGTCGCAGAAATTTACCGCGCGCGGATCGCGTAAAAATGCGCGTGAGGAGTAGGTAGCCGTAATTTATGTAAAAGACGCAAGTCAATTCCGATCCGGCAAGCTATTCACCAAAGTGATTCTTGAGAAGAGGACTGGAAGGATTTAAAATTTAAATCTTTCCCGATGGCCTCTTTTCAAAATATCACACGCCACAGCGCTCGCGGCTTTACCTATTCGACTTCTGGTGGGACCATAAAGAAAGTGAAAAAGGGCGACGCGGCATAAGAAAACATCAGACATCTCAGATGTCGATGTGTCGTAAAGCACCCGACCGTCCGATAAGTGGCAACGCCTTCTTCGGTTGTACGTCTTAATTTGCTACCCCGATAATTGGGATACAACGTCGAACCGGAACCTAGTGGAGCGAAATCAGCCAAAAATTAGACCGTTTCCACTTTACTGAGTCGAGATTTTATTTAAAAAAAAAACATGAACCACGAGGTGGTAGCGCTTATGTGCTCGTACTCGTTTTATACTGCCGATATATTGCTGCATTGTTTTGTCAGGCTATTATTGCCGTTGGGGAGCGTGCATGACCTTGAGCTGTCAAGGCGTAGGACATACAGAACCCATGGTGGTTAAAATAACAAATTCTTATTGGACTTTTTTTGATAACAGACGGCTTTGACCTGGTTACTCCATTTGACACTGGCCTTAGATATTTCTCGTGCTTGCTTGCCTGTCATGATGGAGTCATCATGCAAAGGAAGTTTGAATTATGTTATAAAAGTGTGCAAGAATACGGCGAACAACATTACAAAAATCCGATTTCACGTCATTATTTTTTGATCTTTGCACAGAGCTCTCAGCCAAATGTCAAATCAAAATGTCGTTGTGTAATTATGCGTTTGTAAATAATGTATAGGGCATAGGGCGTATTAATAGTGTAAATACTACCTACTAGTCCTACTACCATCCTAAACGGTCCAACGAAAGCTTCACTTCCCGCGGCAGCGCTACTTGTCTTACTATGTGTCATATGTGTTGTACGCATCATTTTCATTTATTCTTTCGCTCAATTCGAAGCCGTATACGCTGAGTTTGCGACTCTGTGTCGCAAAAAACCGCCGAACGACCCAAGCTGACAGCAAAGTCAATAGGTAGGTAAGTAGGTACCTTTCAATAATATAATTATTATATTTCGAAGGTTTGGAACAAGGAATCCAACAAGTAACAATTTTTGAACTTTTTCTTTGATGATGAAAGATGTGGAGCTGATGAAACAAACTGAAGGCTTTGAAATTTACCTTCCAAATAAAAATGACGATGTTCTAACGCCGAACGAACAAACAAACCGAAATTGATCTTTATTAAAACGAAAATTTAAAAAAAAACAAGAAGTAACAAGCCGCCATTAACGGCTGTAGGGTGTGGATGTGTCGGATATCCGAACTTGCGTTCGGGGGGTGAAAGATGGAGTCCGTGTAACGGTGCGCTTGTCGGCCCCAGTACCATCAAGCATCCAGGCACCACTTTGCGGCTCGGTGAGTCCGGTTGGTGGGCACAATAAACATGATTTCAGTGCAGGGGCAGCCCAACCCACAATAATAATGAATGAACAAGCCGCCAGAGATCAAGCCACCTTCAATAGAGGAAGGTGGGGCAAGACGGGGTCACGAGGCAAGATGTAGTTTCACCAAGGGGCATGACATCTTTCGTTTATTGACAGAACTTACATCCACAAACGCGGCTTTGGATGTATGGTAAAGTAGAAAACTTTTTTAGTAATATTAACAAAGTTATGGAAAGTGAACTGTCAAAATCGCAATTTCGACATAATGCTTATTTCAGAGCAGTGAATTCCATGGTCCATAACGTAAGCATCGAACAACTTTGAACAAGACTTTTTTGTTATCATGGATTGACATATAATTACGTATTTTTTCGCACAGGGGTGATTTGTTTACTCCAAATATTTATTAGGCTATGGAAACATAACCATAGATTGTCACGATGAGGTAAGATGGGGACGCCCCCATCTTACCCTCCCAACCAGCTCATGCATTCTGGATACTATAACAGCCGTTTGTTATACAGTACTTCATACTCAATAGGTTATGATTCGAAAATATAAAAGAAGAAACAATCGTGGGCAGTGGCTGGGGGATAGTATGGAGCATGCTGTGGCTGCTGTTCTCGAGGGGTGACGTGGGATATAGGAAGTTAGCCACTGAGTATGACGTGCCCCAAACAACTTTGGAAAGGAAGGTGAAAGAAGTGATCAAGAACCTCATCTCGTTAAGAAATCACTTGGGCTAAAAACCACTGTTCTTCCCATTGAAGAAGCGGAGCAGCTGGTTACACACTTGAAAAAAAATGAAAGCGCGTTTGTTTGGATTAACCACTCAAGATTTGAGGAATCTTGCATATCAGTGAGCTGGGAAGTTGAGAAAAGCTTGGAGGGAAATTTTCAATTTGAAAATATGTGTTACTGAAGTTGATTCTGATGATTGCTGTGCAACCCCATCATGCCCCATATCAAACCCCATCTTGCCCCACGTTTATCTGTACTATCCTTTTTATATATTTCTTTTTAACTGAAATAATACTAGTTGAGCGATTCAAATACCTCTATCATGGAATGAATATGTGCTGAGTGCAATAGGCTTAGTTGCAACGTTATATTTCAATTTCCGCCGTTAGTACGGTGTTTCAAACGTTAGCGTCCCCATCTTGCCCCACCCTCCCCTACCTACGTACATAGGTATACTTTTTACCTTTCATTATTATAACAATAACTATTCACCAACACCTTACTGTATGTATGACACTGACACACAAATCAATTTTTTGACAACTAACAATCCTACATCACCTTTAACTTAAAACACGGGTAGATAGTGTAGATACCGCTTATACTGTACGAAATGCTATAATAGGTACCGAGTGATCATTTGAAAACTATCCACCTGCAATAACTCCTAGTGAATATTTCTTCGAGCAAAAACAGGTCGATTTTTGTATCGAGCGGGACATCTACAACATGCATTGGCAAATTTGTATCTCCAGCCTCCTCGCCCCCACTCACCCAACTTTGAAATTTTGATGATAGATTGAATTGAATTGAATTCTCTTTCTGAAATGAATATTTTCAAAAATTTTAACCCCACCTAAAATCCCCCCCCCCCTTTCTTCCTAAAAATTCTCTAAGTGTCCCAATTTTTATTCCATCACAAATTCACAAAGTCGTTAGTCATTTCAGATTTTTAAGGTATGGCCGGGGAAGCGAAGGGGTGAATTTTGGTGGCACTTTTTTCACAGGAAATTTACTCTTCCGATGCTGTGCAGGATGACGTGGACTGCATTGAAGAGAATTGAGAGGTCAAGAATAAATATTGAATTGGACACTCAAGAGAATTCCAAGAAGAAAAAGGGCGGGGTTAAAAACTTTATAAATATTTTTTCAGAAAGAGAATTTAATTCTGGATGTATTGCAAAATAGATGATGTCATTTGGAATTTCGAAGTTGGGGTGGGTGGTGGTTGGGGGCGAGGAGTCTCAAGATAGAAATTCGCCAATGTATGTTTTAGATGTCCATGTCCTCCTCGATATAAAAATCGACCTGTTTTTGCTCGGAGACATCTTCACCAGGAATCGGGAGTTATTGCAGGTGGATAGTTGCCAAATGATCACCCGGTATATAACCAACTTTATAATTTCAATTTAGGTAGGTAATAGGACGAATATCCTGGCGTATTCATCTGTCTAATTTCAATTTAGGATTTAGGTAGGTAATATGACGAATATTCTGGCGTATTCATCTGTCTAGTCAGTGTCTACCAGACGATTCAAAATTATTCTTGCATCGAAAACTCTTCCCAACTGTAATCCTCAATTCATCAGAGAAATTTTCTCGAATGTTGATAGTGACGAAGACTAGCTTGTTCTTATTGCGTTCCCTTCTTTTTCTGTCACCTTATAAATGGGTCCCGAACTGTATGGTGAAGTAACTAAATAATAATAATAATAATAATAATAATAATAATAATAATAATAATAATAATAATAATAATAATAATAATAATAATAATAATAATAACAACAACTATAATAATAACAATAATTTTAGTTCTAGTCTGGAAATGCCAACGACTGGCGAAATATAATAAAAGATACCTTTAAAAACAGAGTTGTGCGGAATTAAATGGAGGAAATGTTTTGTAAAAGGAACATGTTCTACAAGAAAAGCATCCAAACTTAAAACAATTGATAATATGATAGATAATGATTGTAAAGGTTTAAAAAGTACAGTTTTTCGAAATTGACAATGTCTGGACCACAGAAAAATGTCTTAAATACTGAATAAGTAGCTGTCTCCGAGGCTATTTTCTATGCAGAATTGATCACTTTATGAAACCTATAGAGTCTGGTCTGGTCATATCTTGATGAAATTTATCTGGAGAATGGAGATATCTGGCTGGAGGTGGAGGGTGTTAGCTTGGCGATTTAGCTCCACTATATCAGATTCACACTTGGACGGGCGGGCCGCCCAGTTCCCAAACGTTTTCATTCATCATAATATGTAGGTACCGCCTGATTTACATACAACAGGCTTAGCCGCCCGCTTCGATGTCCCAAGGGTACTCACTCGCATTGCAGTGGGGTAGGATCGAACTTCGAAGATGAAACGACGTTAAATTTTGCATTCGCTGCGCCCGGAAGCATACGTCAAACTTTCACAGTGCGCGGAAATTCTGACGCTACTGCTTTCCTCCTACTCCTCCCAGGAGGAGGGCGTAAACCCTTGCCTCACCTACAGCGATTCATTCCCACTTCCCACCTTTTACACGTGATCGTGAATATTTATAACCTGACTCTTGACTCTTGACTCTTCTCTTGATCGGAACGTTTATCGTTTCTCCGCCACTGGTTGATTCAATCTTCTTGCTGATCGTTTTATCCGCCGATCGATAAGTATATAGGTACATGAGCTATACAATGGCCCGGCCTTTGTTTTATTCATGTATATTCTATTGACTCATAGCCCAGGTGCCAGGGAGCAAAAATCAGCTCAATAACGAAATTATTCTTTATAGGCTAGAAACCAGCTTAAAACGATCTATGTAAACTGCTGGACAACGAAGTTGTCGGTATCGGAAAAATGGTCCGACTTTGAAAGCGATTGTCGTTTTGTTTATTGTCTTAATTAGCCTAATGCTTCCGTGACCCATCCTATAATACCTAGTAAATGTTGAGAAACTTTATGCAAAATTTCTACAGGGTGATACGTAAAATGCTGCAAAGTTGTACCGACTTCATCGTACCCCCATTTGTCTAAAAAATTTTTTATGTATTCTAATACAAAAATCATGAATTTTGGTGTCTTACGTCGAAACGGTTTTGGAATTATCGGGATTGGAAGTCTGACATCGAAGATATACATTTTTACGTGTTTGTTGTGTTAATACATGAGATGTAATGACTTTTTATATATATATTATAGATATATTATATTATATTATAGATATAAGTTGTATATGGATATTACAGTTTATGTATTTAAGTTTACACTTGTCAAAATAACCTCAAAAAATACAAAAATTTCACAATTTCCAATTAGGCATTTCCACATGACGTCACGAGCTCGTCAGTGTTGCCAACCTAGTTGAATTTATAACGTCAAAAAAGTGTTAGGGAACAACCCGCGTTGATTGTAAAAAAGTACTTTTTTGATATTTTGGATACAGTAGGAAGCAAGTTTGTGCGTGATAATTGTTCACGAAACTCTGGCGCTTCGATCAATACTGATGGAGATGTGCTGCCCCAAATAGCTCAATAAACAAGAAAGTTTGGTGGAGTGCTTGAATAATTTTCGTCGAAAAAAAAAGAAATCCGTGGCTTTTTCGGAAAACTAGATTCCTGGAAGAAAAGAGCATCTCAGGAAGTATCTCAAAGTGCCAAGAAATGCGACTCAAAGACATCTGGGAAGGAGAAAATATGCCAGTTTATATGCCTGCCGATAAGGTAAAAAGCTGACTAAATTGTTAGAATACAGAATAAATGTGAGATGATTTTACAAATTATCCATTACTAAGCGCCCTTCTGATTTCAGAAAGTATTGTACAATGTGACGTTTTTGAGTTTTCAATATTCGTAATCGACGGTTCAAGAGGAAGAGTTTGAGACCATCATCGCAACTATAGCTTGAAGGATTCTCAAGAAAACTAATTTTGAAATTTTTGTGTCACATCGAAATTTTAGTTTTTCGAGTCAAGTGGCCATGGAGCTTGCACGACAATGTCTCTCGCTTCCAGAAGCTCTATCTCAAAGACCATAGGTCGCAGAAAGTTATGTTAGGAGCCAAACTGTAGGGAATTTAATTTGCTTCAAAATGACTTATCACATCTTTTGCTGTCAGATGACCCAAAATTAGCATATTCGGTTAAAAACCACGCTGGTGCACTTCTTGTTGATGATAACGACATGACGCCGACATTTCTGAAAGGAAAGAAATTACATAGTATTGTTACGAGCGGCGATTCTGGATAACACTTGATCTTTCTAGACTCTTCCCGTTAGATCGCAGTGTACAAGTGCGGAGCGTTCTGATGTGTTCCAGAGCGCGCGTGTAGGCTTTTTCCCGTACAACTGTATGGAGACTTTAGCAGTGGGTCAAACTACATCTGTCCATTTTGGCGGAGGTGCCACATACCAGAACATACGGGAAACGCGCGAAAGGTGTGTGATTTTTTGGGAGTCGTCTAGAAACCATATGCCGGGTCACTATGGTAATTGCTGGAGTATGATGAAAAGTTCGGGAACACTAATCGAAGGCATATATAAGCACCGTCCTCAGCGCGAGAGTAAGTATTGAATTTGGAAGCGAACGAGTGCGATAGAGAGCAAAGTAGTTATCGGCTATATTCCTAAGTAGATAATTGTTGGCGTGTATTTATTGTAGTACGCAGTAATAAACAGTGTGTGTTTTAAAAACGATCGTCTCAATTATAATCGTACCAGTACGCGAAATACGTAACAGTATGTTAAAACCTAAAACCAGAAATCCCACTACTAATAGTACGTATATAATCATCTCTCGAATTATCTAAATGTAATAACTAACAGCTCAGCAGCCTTCGTTTACGTAACCAGATCGCGAATCGTAGTGAACTGCTTGTAGGTTGTGGAGAGCGATTAGAACACAAGTGGTGTCTTGACTTGTTAAGATGCGAAAAATGGTCTCGTTGAGTGTTCAACTTCAACAGCTCTAAATTAATCATTTCTGGATCCTCCAAATGGTTTCTTTTATAATTATGCATATGGAGGCTCCTAAAAATAAAACTGAATTTAGTCTAGCCTTTCAGACTAGCGAGAAAGATTTAGAAGTTCAAGCGCCAAGAGGCAACCGGTGCCGGTGGTCTTAACGTTACAATTTAACACTCTCACCATGGGTTAGGGTTGTTACACTTACTTGCACTACCTAGGTATGTAGGAATAATCGTTTACGGAAGTAGCATTTATGTTCATTATAACTATCTAATATTATCATTTCAGAGTGCTCGACTGCTCGAGTATACACAACAGGTTTAGTAGCGGTGAAAATGATGGTTTCAATATACACAATACATATAGGTACCAGGTACCCACTGAACACATGCACACATTAATCATTGATAACGCATAAGCGCCAGGATCGACCATAGATGATTGACAAGTTTTATACTAAAGTTGCGGTTTGCTTGTTTTCTTAAAAAAACAAACCTCTACAAGTGTCCATGGCCATTGGAATGTAACGCCAAGGATTTAAGTGCCAAAAGATGACCAAAGGAGACTATGCACCCGGTTAGCTTTGGTTTAAAATCCTTTTGCAACTTCGTTTTTTTGTTTAAGTTGAATATCTGGCTGTTGAGGGGACCTACAGTTTAAAGCAGGATTTAACGTCGGTGCAATCGGTTCAATGAATCAACCGATGGGCCCCAAACCTGCAGAACCACGCCTTTTAGTCAGGGTTCGAAAATATAATTATTGCAAATATCAATCAACTCCATATCCTACAGGATCTTGTAACAGTGCGTCGAGATCCCAACAAAGTGCGGAGTGGTGATAACGTGTTCCAAAACCAATCTGGCGCTGTTTTCAATGAAAGTGCAGTATAACTGATTGAGAAAATACTGCACAATACTGAATTTTTCAAACGTTCCTCCAGTTATACCGTTTCAAAATATTACAACGGAGTGCCTGACAACGTCAAAGCAATGAACCGACAAAAGTTCAGAAAAAGTATATTCCATCTGTCGAAACACGATTTTTTAAATTTTTGCGTCATTATGCCAAGCCTTTATTTTTCTCTTTTTTTTTTGTTTGTTTTTCTGTGTTTTTTTTTCTCCCTCCTCTGGAGTGGACGTCTTTTTGCTCTTTGAAAATTCTATTCTTTGATGCTATCTAGGACGATGCTGATTAAAATAAAGAGAATTGAGGGGTCCAGAATATTAAATGGGACACTCATAGAATTTTTAGGGATAAAGGGGGTGGGGTTGAAAAATTTGAAAATATTTTTTCAGAAAGAGAATTGATTTTTCTTCAATTTGATGTATCGCATGGTAGGTGGTGTCATTTGAAATTTCGAAGTTGGGGTGAGTGGGGCTAGGGGGCTGAGAAAATAGAAGTTTGCCACTCTATGTTTTTATTATGTTTTAGATATCCCCCTCGATATAAAAATCGACCTGTTTTTGCACGAAGACATTTTCACTAGGAATCGGGAGTAATTGCAGGTAGATAGTTTTCAAATGATCACCCGGTATATAAACGACACAAATTACCTAAACGTTATGATAATATGGGTGGTATAACTCCTTATTGATCGCTTAGGCCTTAGATCACAACATAATTCATAAACAACTAAGAGCAGAACCACAGATGGGAGTGAATTTGGTTATAAGGATGGAGTTAATTGGTGAAATCAGGCGTTGCGAAATCAAGCGCTGTGAGCTTATTCCTTGACAGAAATTTACCATTCAAGTCTCTTTCGAAATCTACAAAGATGTACTTTGGTTTGAGTCTATTGGCATTTCGAAAATCCAGAAATTTTTTGGAAATTTTGAAATTTCAAAAATTCATTCACTACAACAAAAGCACCTTTTTTCTAGTACAAATTCGAAAATCTCACCACTGAAATTACAAAAACGAATTCATCTGTTGGCGTATCATCCGGGTCACACCGTGGGCGTGGGGGACACTAAGGGACAAGAGGCCAACCCAACATTTGTAAATGGAAACCCATATCGAGCTGACCTTGTTCGAAAACTCTTTTGTAGAAATATAGAATGTAGAACCTATCTGCGAATAGAATGTCAAGTGTAATGGGCACAGGAACGGAAGTATGTGGGAGGGAAGTGGTAGGGTGATATTGTGAAAGAGGGGTGAGGTGGTGAATCGCTTGAAATTTTCGCGGAAATTTTAAAATCAGAAGAACCAGGATTTTGCTTGAAATCAGGACAAATCAGTACATGAACGTAAAACAGGACAAAGGTGTAAAAATCTAAGCCTGTCCTTATCAAATCAGAACGGTTGGTCACCTTGCTCTAGATACATATAGAATTAGCAACGTAGAACTAGTGGGAGCAGCACGGCCGTGTGTAGGTCGGGCTTATAATGCTCATGATAGAATGCACACTATGATTTTAGATAAGAGAATCCTCTGATATTGCAATCGACAGTAAAAATTCAGAAACCAGGGTAGATTGATAAATTTCTTTAAAAAGCTAGGAGCTGGTGAATTTCAGCAAAGCTAGGAAAAAAGTTTATGCAATGTGAAGCTGCCTGTAATTGGTCATAATTTGGAAAATCTATTTGATTGGTTGTTGAAAAATGAAGGAAATACTCATTTTAAGATTTTCCGAGACATTTTCTGAGAAATCGGGTGGGCACCTTATGATTTTAGGGGAGGCGCGTGCCCACCCTGGCCACCACCTGGCGCCGTCGCTGCAGTGAACTTCCCCAGCAATAATTTGTTCAATAATTAGTTACTCATGTAATGTCAATAAGTCCAATGTTCAACAATCTTCCATTTTAAATGATTGAACTGCACGCAGTCTTCCTTCAAAATGTTATTTATTTTATTCTGACCGGTTTCGAAGGTCTCTGGCCCTTCTTCGTCAGAGTGTAAAGCAAAAATGTATAAAAGGATGGGACATCTCAAGAATTTGAAACCATTTACACAAACTTTATTTATACCATCCTGACATCTCAAGAATTTGAAACCATTTGCACAAACTTTATTTATACCATCCTTTTATACATTTTTGCTTTACACTCTGACGAAGAAGGGCCAGAGACCTTCGAAACCGGTCAGAATAAAATAAATAACATTTTGAAGGAAGACTGCGTGCAGTTCAATCATTTATAATCCATATATCCTTCTGTGAGATGGCGGATCCTTTCCTGAAATCTTTCATTTGCCGCCATTTTGTTACGACTTGTCCTGGAAGCTCGGAAATGCAGATCAATATTTCTTTTGAAAAGAGCTTCAAACGAGGTTCATTCGGACTTGAGTTTGTAACGAAACCGGAAGGATCATGGAAACGCACACCTTTCAGTATAATTCCGCTAGGATTATAAGGGCGATAAGCACTTTAATTGCAGAGCCCGCATCACGTATCATCAACCTATGCATAGAGCAAAATATATTCCAGATGCTCTAAAAATTGCAAAAGTACTACCAGTAGGTACACAAAAAGGGATACTTGAGTGACGTTGACGTTAGTAACTTCAGGCCAATTTTATTTCTGCCATTGTTTTCAAAGATTTTTCTCATCAGATCTCAAAGAAGAGATTATAAAGGTTAGACTCGTCAGTTATATTAAAAAAAAAATCCATCATAAACAAAGAGCAATTTGGGTTTCGAACTCAAAAGTCCACAATAGGTACATCCTTTGATTGAGTTCGTTCAGACTGCGTTGTTTTTTTTTGACAATGCCCGACTTGCCTAAGGCTTTCGATTGTATTGACCATCGCATTCTCTTGGATGAAATTTTGCACTATGGAATCAGAGGTGGACCACATGAAATGATCAAATCGTACCTTACTAATAAAATGCAAACTGTAATAAAGATGAATGCAAAAGATCTAGTTTGAATACTGTGATAGCTAGAGTTCCTCAGGGACAAATTTTAAGATCTATTTTATTTTTATTTTTATTTTTATAAACGACCCTCCATCAAACTCCAGGGGCGTAATCATACCTCGCTTTTAAGCTAAAAGCGCTATTAGAGCGATGCGCATTTAGGGGCATTTCTCATATTTCAGTGTTCAAATACAGGGTGGTCCTCGTTTTATGTCATTAAATTTGAGGATCAATAGAAAATGACAAATGAAGGGGACTTTCTTCAGAAAACATATTTGAGAAATGCCTAATAACAGAGATACAGCCCTTCAAAGTTGGAAATGAATAATCGTTTTTTCCGCATAACTTTTGAACCATTCAACCGATTTTATTCAAAATAGAATCAAAGGTTTACTGAAGTTATCCCCTGTCGAACAATCATAACATGTTCCATAAAAAAGTTCCAGGAGCGTAGATATCAGGGGGTGTTCCTACTCCCCCCCCCCCTTTCTCTCACCCACCAGTTATTTTTGAAAACTTTTTATAATTTTGAATTCTACGTAATAGAAGAAAAAGTCACTCTTGCAAAATTTTGATTGGAGGCTTCGTTTAGGAGATATTCGAGTTTGAAACTTTGAAAAACATCCCGAAATCGCCACTTTCCAGGACCCAAATTGTTTTTTTTTCTGAAAATTTCCCGTGTTTTGGAAAAAATGGTGGTTTATCAACTTAGAAATTCTAGAAAACCTATTTCAGCTGAGAAATCATGAGTTTCTTTGGATTTTAATTTTCAGACCTTTGAAAGTGGCGATTTCGGGATGTTTCCCAAAGTTTCAAACCCAAATATCTCCTAAACGAAGCCTCTAATCAAAATTTTGCAACTGTGATTTCTTCTTCAAAATTGAACGTAGAATTCAAATTTATGAACAGTTTTCAAAAATAACTGAAGGGGTGAAAAATAGGGGGGGGGAAAAGTAGGGTCCCCCCCTAAAGTCTGAGGCCCTGAAACTTTTTTATGGACCATGTTATGATTGTTCGACAGGAGATAATTTCAGTGAACCTTTGGTTCTATTTATAATCAAATTGGTTGAACGGTTCAAAAGTTATGCGAAAAAAACGATTCTTTATTTCCAACTTTGAAGGGCTGTATCTCTGTTATTAGGCATTTCTCAAATATGTTTTCTGGAGAAAGTGCCCTTCATTTTTCATTCTCTATCGATCCTTGAATTTAATGACATAAAAGTCGGACCACCCTGTATACATTATTGCGATTGGGAGCGATTGTATGTACTTAATTGCATTTAATTTTCGAGTTAATTTGTATTTTTGAACACTGAAATATGAGAAATGCCCCTAAATGCGCATCGCTCTAATAGCGCTTTTAGCTTAAAAGCGAGGTATGAATACGGCCCCATTTTCAGGTTTCATTCTACTTGCTGAGGACACCGGTTTTGTACCAAGGCTTTAAAACACAGGGGTGTGTTTTGCGGCAGCAACTGGTCACTTTGACGCATGTTAGGGATTCGTTCGGTTCGGTGCGAATTTTTTGAAAATCAATATCGATAAAACCAATACTGGTGGCTCATTGTCAAATGAATCGGTCAGATTTTTTGGGATTTACCTTGATCCGGCATTGAGCTGACGGAGGCTTGTAGACGAATTGAGCGGAAAACATGTAAGACTGAACTTATCAAATCAGAAACTATCTCATCTGAGGACTTGGATGCGGTTCTGTTGCTGTAGAACGGTCGCTTTTAGAGTGTGTTGAGCAACGGAGTTTCACTGTGGGGAGGTTCATCCAGATCCATAAAGATATTCAGGTTGCAAAAGCAGGTGATCAGGATTATGACTGGGGCGGATTATGCTGCACATTTCAAGTCTTCATTTTCCCGACTAATGCTCGGTTTCACAAAGATGAAAAATACGTCGTCCTATTTATAAGACGACACAAATTTGTGTAGTGTTATAGCTATTACCAGACCTTAGCTACATCCATTTTGTGCGCACTCATAGGAGCTATACGACGGCGGTTGTGAAACCCCCGAGTATAAACACGTCGTCACAGACTACCAATACAGACGGTCAACTGCATCTTACAAAGATCACCAGTAGGTGCCGCGGCGTGTTATGCTCGTGAAAACTGAGAATCGGTGCGCCGCAGCAGTCACATGCTATCGCACAGTTATCGGGCCTCGATGCCGGAGCACGCACTGCAGGGTAATAAAAATTGGCGAGCAGCGACATGTTTATAAACATCGCCTATTCAACAACTATAAATACAAGCACCACGGCCGACCTCTGTGATAAATCCATGTTCTTATGATAAATCCCATGTACCCTAGCGGTGCTAGGTAGGTAATTTTGGTCACAATTTCGGAATTTCGTTTGGATGAGATGAAGTGGTTATAACGAGTGATCGAATACATTTCTCCTCCAGTCACCTGTGATTCCTGAAAATCTGGCGAAAAACCGTGGCTACCAAGAAGACCGCTCGAGGCCTACTTTGAGAAGAAAATTCGATCACTCTTTAGTTTATCATATTCTGGAAACTATTTTTTCTATGTCCATCTATGTCCGTTTTGAACTTTTGATTGATGTTCATCTTATTTTCGATGGGAAATACGACTTATTCATTTCAATAAAATTAAATAAAGCAGTAGTCGACTTGCATCTTATTACGTTCTGGAACGTAGCTATACATATAGGTACCATCTGAGCTTTTCATCGGAATTTTACCAACAATATTCAAAACAATAAGGTGTAAAATTTGGAAAGTGCAATGTTTTGACCAATATTCAAGAAAATTGGGACAATTTTAAATTGCCATGATAAACTGACATGTCAGCCGTCAGCCGAAAATCGACTTTTTTATTTTTTTCAATCAATAAAGTCCAATTTTGCATTCAAAAAAAAAATTTTCATCTTCTTTTCACTCTTCTGCGTAAATGAGCAGGAATCAGTTTTGAAGCAACAGAACAATAACTTGATCACAGGCTGTATCTACGACAGAATTCTGTGACATAAATAACATTACTTGCCTGTAACTACAAAAAAAAAATGTATAAATAGGCAAACAATATATCATGTAAATATCGTAAAAGTTAAGGTCAGCCCCTTGTGGAGGCATTGTTGTAGAAATAAATATTAATAAAATACACCTTTACTTCATACATCGAAAAAACAGAAACTTTTCAAATTCTCCGGATTCTGAAATTTTTAAAAATAATCCAAATAAGCAATTTATTACTTTGAATAGAAATAATATCAAAATCAATTCATGAGTTATCAAACATTTTAATTATTTTCCATCTTGATAATTTTAAACTGAATTTTAGTGTCAAAAACACAACAGAGTCGTTTATCAACAAAATTAAAAACATTACTTCACCACTAAATTCATTTCTGATTTCTTCTGATGTCACAAATTTATTCCCATCCGTTCCAATTACAGAATGTCTACTTTTGATAAAAAATATGCTTTTCAACTCCTCTCTTTCTGACAATTTTTCAGATAGCTTGAAGCTTGTACTCTCTTTTAGAAACCGCTGTTAGAAACCCCTCACTTTGACAAACACCAATTTCTACACCTTTATTGCTTTGAAGATGACTCTTCATCCCAAATTGTAATAAGGCCGAAACGCGTCGCAATATACTTTTTCAATTGACCATATTAATTATTCAGAGCGCAGTCGCAGATCGGGGAGAGAGACAACCACATGTGCTGGGTTGAAACTCCCATAAGAATATGCATGTTGAATGACTTTGTAAAATGATCAATTCAAGGTGCAAATTGACAATTCCAACGAATGTATAACATAGCAAGTGTGTAAAAAGAAATACCTGATCTACTTTTCACCATAATGAAATGGAAAATCTTGCTGTGAAGTTTATGCGAAGCAATTTAGAATGGGGTTTTTGAATCCAAAACAATTTCAAATTACCCGCCATATTTTATTGCACAACTTCCGCTAACGAAAATTTTGACAGCGCTTGAAAGCGAACCGAGCGTCAGCCGTCACGTAAAAGTATGGTTAAAAAGGTTAAAACGTCCCAAGAATCAAGAAAACACCTTGAAATCGTAAATTCTGACAACGACAGCAAAGTGCCGTTTTCTATGCATGCTGTGGCGCGCGAGATCTTCTACTGCAGTGCGCATGGTCACAGGCACATACCTAACTTACAAATGACTAGTGGAAGGGGAAAGTGAGAGTAATTAATATGGTCTATTAACGTGGAGAGACAGATTTATTCCACATGGTGGCCCAACGAAAACAGAACAGAGGTTTTTTTTTTGGTCATTTCACCTCTTTTTTTTTTAAAGCTCGGACAGGTCGACGGTCGACTCTAATATTGAGGGGGAGATCGGAAACAGACATTGGCAAATTTTTATCTTCAGCCCTCTAACCCCCACCCACCGCAACATTCAAATGAGATTATCTACTTTGCGATACATCAAATCAAAGACAATGAAATCCTCTTTTTGAAAAAAATATTTTCCAAATTTTCGACCCCACCCTCTATTTTCCTAAAATTCCTCGTAAAATTCCGAGTGTCCAATTTGATATTCTTGACCTCTCAATTTTCTTCATTGCAGTCAACGTCATCCTGCACAGCATCGAAAATGAAAATTTTCTATGGGAAAAATGCCACCCAAATTCACCCCTTCTAATTAAAAAATGATTCTACCTTCTACTTACTTTGCGATACGTCAAATTGAAGGGAATTAAATTCTCTTTCTGATGAAAATATTTTCAAAATTTTTGAAAACCCCTCTTTCCCTCCTCAAATAGTTTGAATGTTTAATTAATTGGGGGAGGGGTTGAAAATTTTCGAAACATTCCCTTCAATTCGATGTATCACAAAGTAGGTGGTATCTTGCTGAATTTTGAAGCTGGGTGAGGGAGAGCAAGGGGGTGAATTTGGGTAGCACTTTTTTCACTGAAAATTTTCTGCGATACTATCTGGGATGATGCGGACCAACTTGAAAAAAATTGAGGAGTCAATAATATGAAGCGGGACAGTCATAGAATTTTAGGAAGAAGAGTGGTTGGATTCAAACTTTTTTTTTATATTTTTTCATAGAGATAATTTAATTCTCTCCAATTTGATGTATCACAAGGTGGGTGGTGTCGTTTAAAATTTCGACACCACCCACCGTCCCACCATCCCACCAAGTTGGGGTGGGTGGGGTTGAGGGGTCTTAAGGTAGAAATTCGCCAATGTATGTTTCAGATGTCCCCCTCGATATAAAAATCAGCCTGTCCGCCGAGCTTTTTTCAAAAAAGCGAGGTGAAATGCCCGAAAACCCCTCTGTTGTGTTTTCGTTGGGCCACCCTGTATGCACCTTTATTTCTAATATACTATTACATCGAAATCATTCTCTTAGTGCTTACAAAAAAAACCAACTTATAGGCTTCAAAAAAATCCGTTGGTGTGGAAGAATCTTCATTTTTGGGTGTTGTTTTAGAGTCTTTTTTGAGTATTTTTGCGAACTACTGAAATATTCACATTCTTTGGATATTACTGTGTGTATTATTGAATGTAACAAAAAGTTCAAATGAATTTCACATTGGCCATGAAGAACAGGCTGTTGATTTCGTGATTTTTTTTAACCTTTTAAGAATTATTTTGAATAATGTGGCTGTCACATGTCAATCGCCCCACCTCTTCATTAATTTTTTTGAAACTATGTCAAAAGACAGTTTTTTAATTTTTTTCCATAATATTTTAAGGAGTCTTCAAATCACATGGGTTTAATAATTCCATAATTTTTCTTTAGTATCTATAATTCATCTTCCTTCGTTAAATTTGCATACCCCAATAGTTTTTTCACCAGATAAGGTAAATATTCCTAATTTATTGGGCCCGCTTTCAATAGTCCCTGTAAGCCTCTAAGAAAATTTAGAAGTACCTAAATGAAAATGGTATATAATTATGTACCTACACCTATTAGGTTTGTTTTGGCAGCGATACACAACCGTTTCCAACCGTTTGGATTCTGCGCGCTTCCGTTAAGCCGTTCGGGCAGTGTAAACTTCGAGTTGCCAACTGTTTGTAAGCTGTTTGGGCAGGTGCCTCCAACGGTTTGAAAACAGTTTGTGGACGGTCAGAGGAGTTTGAGAATTAAAAAGAAACTGGTGATCAGACGCATGCGTACGCCTTTCTTCGCAATCGGGCGATCTTTGATTGATGGCGTGGCGCGTAATGTGACAGTGTGACAGTAAAGAGGTTAATTTAAAATAGTTTTACCTGCTGAAAGTTACATATTTACATTAATTCGCTCAATTTATTAAGGGGTTTCTGATGCGACTAACAAAGTTGTTGACGGGAATCGTTTTTTTTTTTTTTTCTTTCTTTTCTTTTTCGTCAAGTACAAACTCCTCCAAAAAGAAAATGTACGGATATTGCTATCAAATTTTGAAAAATTTTTATTTTGATTTTTGAAAATCCAAAAACTAGATAGCATCGACAATGTGTCTTTCCTCAAAAAAGTCGCATGCCAAATATGAACTTTCATTTTCAAAAAAAGGCACCAAAAATGATTTCTCGTAGACATGAAAAAGTGAATTAGTAGAAGTCATTTTTGGTACCTTTTTTTTGAAAATAGAAAGTTCAAATTGCATGCGACTTTCTTGAGAAAAGATACATTGTCGATGCTATCTAGTTCTTGAATTTTCAAAAATCAAATTCAAATATTTTCAAAATATTTTGGAAATTTTCAAAATTTGATAGCAATGTTTGTACATTTTCTTTTTGGATGAGTTTGTACTTGACGAAAAAAATAAAATAAAACCGATTTCCGTCGACAACTTTTTTAGTCGCATCAGAAACCCCTTAAATAAGACCTCGGCTTGGCGGGGAAAACTTGACAAGTTGTTGTGTCCCTAGTTTCAACTGGAACCGCTCGCTACGCGTTCTTGCAGCAAAAACTTTCCAACCACTTGAAAACTGGTTGGAGTCGAGTATGCGCGCTGAATCACAGTTAGCAAACCGTCCGCAACTCGCTGCCAAAACAAACCTATTATTAGCTGTGGCTTCAGGTACCTAATTGAATTAATATTCCACATGAGAATGAAATATTTTTGGATGGAGTCTTCATTTTAAAGTTAGTTACTTGCATGAAGGAAAATAAATGAGGGTGTGGGTCAAGATCTGCATTGAATAATAATATAAATAATAGGTAGTGGTAGGAGTGGTAGTAAGAATATGGATGCGATAGTAAAGTGTAATAAAAACGCAGGAACTGTCGAATCTCACTTGTTTGGGTAAGTATCACGTTCCGCTCTGGAGCTCGGCGGTTAGAATGTGACGCGCTGTCTCGCGCCCCGCTGAGCGACACTTCGGGACGAACGCCACCTGGCAATGGCAACCCAGAAACACATCGCCCTGTTCGCCGGTTGACCGTCTGTATTGGTAGCACAGATATTGGTAGTCTGTGACGTCGTGTAACGTGTATACGGATAAAGCTTAGCTTCCAGATGCGAATATTCGGACAGAAAATGCGATTTATATGTCAAATTTTGAATTCGAGGGCTCTAATTGGCCAATATGACGACTTTGACATTGAATTTCGCATTTTCTGTCCGAATATTCGCAACTGGGAATCCAGCTTAACTCGAAAATAAATTCGTGACGTAAGGTGCATCTTTCAAGAATTGAACTGTACTGCATTGTCTGTTGTTTGTGAAGGTGAATGCGAATAGTTCCAGGACAAATGCTTCATATTATGAGTACACCACTCGAAATCGTCGAAATCGACAAAAGATAGTCTTTCCCTATCACAGGTAGACCGGTCTCGTCAGGGCATTAATTGCCTCGGTATCATATTTTTCAATGTTCTGCGGGAGAGCGTCAGGAGCTTGACACTTCTCCAATTTAAAGCAAGAATGAAGCACTTTTAATTACAAAAAGCCTTCTACAGCTGGGATGAGTATTGTAATATAATATAATAATAAAACATGTATTTCTATGTTATCTATTATTCATAGGTGGCCGTGTCTCTCTTATTATCATTATCATTATTTTTTTATGAAATTATGAAGTGTATCTACAATCTCACAATGAAACGTACAGACTGATAAATAAAATACAAATACAAGTAAATATAATGTGTTTTATTGATCATTACCCCGTCCCGTGATACATCTTGTGTCTCTAATTGCTAACCCCTATTGTCGTGTTCCCTCCCTTTCTTATAACCTCGCAACCTCCAACCTCGTACGTCGTATATCGACTCAGCGAATTCCTGCTCCCGTGGTCGACCACTTTCGCCGGATATGTGGTAGTATAGGCCCACACCCGACTTTTTTGTTGCTGATGCTAGCGTTATATCTCCCCGCCGCCAAACTTTCAGTCGATCCTTCAGGCTCGACTGTCGCGGGCATAGGCATAGTCCAGGGTGGGGTTCACGTTCTCCTTCGGGGCCTCGGTCCTCACATTGTGCATGAAAAAATTAAAAACAAACATTAGACACACGTCTTCGATTTTTTTTACATTCTACATCGTCTCATAAATTTACCTTTTGCTAGGAGCCTATGACCAAACTACTATTCATTGTTGTCCGACGTGATTTAATTTCGATTCCAGAGCGAAAAATCTCGCCCAGATCAACCTTTCGGAGGCGGTATATTTTATCCCTTCCGTCGTACGTTTAGCCTTTCTAAACACCTAAGCTCTATTGTCAGTATCTATTTATCAGTGTCATTTTTTACGTGTGGCTGTTCTCAAAATTCATCTGTAAAATCCGCTTAATAACGAAAGCAGCAATGCAAAACTACCTGATCTGATTTCAAGCTGGGGTAAGAGAAGAGATGGTGCTGTAACTGTCATTTTTTCCGTGTGGCAGTTTCCAAAATGTGTCTGCGAAAATCCATTTATTGACGAAAGCAGCAATGTAAAATAACCTGATCTGGTTTAAGTCTGGAGTAGAAGAAGAGATAGTGCTATCAGAAGCTTCTTAGGCGAGATAGTAGTTACAGGACTTCCAGCGGTCAGGTGCGGATGTAATGTTGCTGCCAAAATTCATGTATCATCATGAACACTCCGAGATTGTAAAATACCTTAGGTTAAAGTCAGTATAAATTAAGACTGAACTTAAGTATTATTATCCTACATGGCCTACATCTTGTTCGATCGTTCTTCTCTGATTAGTTTATTGGGCTGAGCCGGCATTCTTCGCCTGTGGAACTCAAGTCGGACTATCTGCAAATGATCCTCGTCGTCTTCCTCTGTCGAAAGTTTGCAATTTTGAAAATAGACCCTGGTTCCAAAGCAGCCGTCTCCTGATCCTCTCACTCGTATACTTTTACTGGTTTGAGATCCTCAACATGTTCCTGTTTAATTTTTTGTTTGATTCAAAAACCACCGGAGACAGTACCTTTGTCACCGTGTGGGGTCCATTGTAGTCCTCTCCTAATTTTGAATTGGACACTGTTTCACCGCCGATGACAAAAGGTGCAGTTTCCTCAACACTTGTTCTCCCGTTGTGGCCGCCAATTTCGGCGTCTAAGATCTCCCGATGGCCGTTTTCAAAACTCTGTTCACTCCCTCAACCAGATTTGCTTGAGGGGTATATGGGTCGATGTCAATATTTTGGATCCCTTATTCTTTCACCATTTTCTAGAATTTCTTATGGAACTGCGATCCGTTGTCTATTATGATGGCGGTTCTGCATCCAAGTCTCAATATGATCTTATCCTTGAATGCTTGCCATACGGTGTTCATTGTTTTTTCTTGAGTGGATGAAATTCGATCCATTTCATAAACCTATCTCGGGATACAAGTAAGTGTACATTGCCTTTACTTGAGCGAGGTAACGGTTCGACAAGACCCATTCACCGTGTGCCATGGGCCGTGGCGTTACGACAATTGCATTTTTCTTGCTGTATTCACCTGGAACGACTTATTCTTTTGAAAACTCATACAAGACCTCACGTACTTTCCAATATACTGGAACATGCCAGGCCAATAATATTTCTGCGCCATCTTCAGCACGTCGTGCTCTAGGGTCGTCGTGATTTTCTTCTTTTAGTTTCTCCCTCCGATTCTTCGGTACACGCCTTTTCCATTCGATTTCTCCTTCCTCGTCCCGACTTGGGATCGCCAGATATAGTTGGTCGTCGTGGATTCCATACTGTGAGTAGTTGTCGGGTGTTTCTTTGACGGCTTTTAATTTTTCTCGTACCCACCCCTATCCAGATCCATCATTATCTGTAAGTATCGCGGATGCAACTGGCGTCGGAATTTCACTTGCTTCCATCTCAATCTTTTCCATGGCCTTCGTCGCAGAATTCGTTGACAAATAGTCGGCATTTTGATGTTTTTTCCGCTCTTGTATATACTGTAGGTATAATCGAATACGCTCATTTTGATCGCCCACTTGGCTAGTCGACCCGTCAATACTTTCGTGGATTTTAGGTAGTATTAAGCGTAATCGTCATTAACGATGGAATTTTTTTTGAATTTTTGTTCAATGATCTACTGATGGATTGTCTCTTATATTATTGTTGTAAAATTGCTCAGAGTCCTTCGATTAAGGCGTCTATCCTTAATTCGCAATCTTTACTAAGGTCAAAGTGGGTCGGTACAAGTTACGATGTCATTCTCTGCTTCACTTCCTCAAAAGCCTTCTGACGTTGCTCGGCTCACATGAATCGCTCATTTTTTCTCGTAAGTTCATGAAGAAACCTTGTGATTTTTGAGTAATTCTCGATAAACTTGCGGTAATAATTACACATCCCTAGAAACTGTTCAAGTACTTTCAGTTTCGTAAATCAAAATTATTTACTCATTGTTTTTTCTCAAGGACAGATTGTATATATTCAAGGATGTCAATAGAAAAAAAGTTTCGTGGATGTTGGAAAGTCTACTATCGCTTTGATCTTGTCGGCATTGTGGGATGATCCGTTTGCATTCACTGTGTAGCCCATTATATCAATGAACACACGTTTATAGATGTTTAGTGTGAGTCCGGCTTTCTGTAACCTTTTCAGTACCTTCTCAAGTTTCACCATGTGCTCATGTGCTTTCGATAAAATGACTGTTGTTTAGATGAAAATAAAATGTCTCGCTATTTTATATCTGCAACCTTCACCTGCAAGGGCCTGGAAGGTGAAGGGCGCATTTGTCAAACCAATGGGCATTATATGAAACTCTATTTTATCTTTTCGCCATGGGCCATAAAGGCTGTATACCGCCTGCTGCTCTCCTAGAACTCTACCTGCCAATATCCGCTGGATAAATTGCGCGACGAAAAATATATATTTCGCAACT
Source organism: Anaspis maculata (assembly GCA_949128115.1). Lineage (NCBI taxonomy): Eukaryota > Metazoa > Arthropoda > Insecta > Coleoptera > Scraptiidae > Anaspis > Anaspis maculata. Next base: position 13,507,650 of record OX421968.1, read on the forward strand.
CTCACATACGTTATTGTTTCATCGACATTAGAGATAGGATAGGTCTTTTTTCATCACACTATTCAGCCGGCGAGAGTCCACAAAAGATCTTTTAGAATGATCCTTCTTATCTACTAGAATCAAAGGAAGAGCCGATTTTGAAGATCCAATTATATTGTTCCTTCTCATTTGATCAATTTGTTCTTTAATGATTTCTCTCTCTTTCGCCGACAATTTATATGGCCTACTCATCATTGGCTTGGATGTTTTCATCCTCATCTTATGTTTTACTAAGTTGATTAACCCTATTTCTGAAGCGTCCTTAGTACACATCACGATACTGATTCAGTAATATTGTCATTTCACTTTTTCAAAAATCTTGCAGTGGACAATTCATGTCCTCGATGCTACTTTTCTTATTCGCTCCATCAGTTACCGTCAAGCACGGCTGTGTGACTCAGTTTTCTTCTCTTTTACTCACCATTCTTCTGGTGTTACTCTCAAGGTTAGATTGATCTCAAGGCCGTGTTTTATCAAGAATGTTTCATGTTATTGTAGTAACACAATAAACAATAATAACACAATAAATCTGCTTTGACCGACCAATATTTCACGTTATACGAGTTAATTTCTGCTGCTGTCTGTACTTCTACATCAACGATTCTATTTGCGTTTATAACATAGCTCTGACCTAACGTAATATTTGTGCTTTCATCTAAACTGCCTCGTCTGCAAAGTTTACTTCTATAGATGACAGCTCGCGGGGTCGCGTGCTGTAGGTTTCGGATTTCTGCTGTAGGCGCATGTTCTTTTGGATGAGATAAAAACTCAAAATTAATAACTGCGTACTGTTTATCTAAAAATTGTGTTTCTAATAATAACGGCTTGGGCGTATCCTTTAGTACCTACAAGTACTTGACAATTTATTTGTTCTTTCTCCACTTGCAATCAAATTTCTACACTTCCTAGTACCTGCATGTTGTTATTACTCGCAGATTTTAATAACGGTTTCTCTCTCAACGGTCGAATTTTATCGCTACTAATGATATAGTACGTTCAACTTTGCTGTATTTCAAGTTGGCTGAGAGGTTTTATTTTCAAGTTTCAAATGTGAAATACACGAAATCCCCAAAACTTGGCGTTTGGCTGCACTGGCGATATTCGCTACAAATAATTCACGACCAGATACGAGATACGATGTCGTCCGGGTCACTTTTGAAACACTTTTTTTGCGAATTTTCGCTACAAATGGACGGAACATTTCAGCGGGATGATTGTGATGTTTGACGATTTACAATTACATATTACCAATGAACAAACAAATCGAAGCAGCCTGCGACATTTGACAGTGTGAAGAATATTTTGTAATCTCTTGCGGCCAGTTTGATTTTAAGCCCCAGAAAAACTCTGCGGCGGTCTGTTATGGGCCAAAAGATTTACGTGTAAAAGATTTAATAGACCAAATTTCAAAAAACCTATAGCCGCTCAAAGTTGTGCGTTGAACTAAAACTGATGTGAGTACGTTCAATTTGCAATTTGCTTTCGTTTTGGGGATTGTCGGGACGAGTTTCTTCCGGCCTTGCCTGGCCGCCGTCAAGATCTCTGAAATCGATGGCGGCTCGTGCGGTTTGGGTGTCGGTAACACGTCTCTGCCCTCCCCCCTCCCAGTCGCATTCCCACGTATGGCAAGATCAGTTTTCCAAGATTCCAAGCTCTTGATATCAGTTTCATAAGCAACATAATCTTACTTTTGAACAAGCCAGTTTCACACCAGGTTGAAAGACGGCAAGCAATGCTCAACTAAAATTTGCTCAGTCAACTATAACCACAGTAGAGTTGAACGTACTATGTTAAAAAAGCTTCCAGTGTCTATGACAGCTTTTAAAACTTTTCCATTCATGCAAGTGAATCAACAGTTCGAATGGATTTTGAAAAATTCAATAGACTGTGCTTGTCTTGCTGGGTTCTGGGCAACGTCACAAGCGCTTCGATCTATCACCGCCGCTTTCGTTTCCCGACTAAATGACTATAATTTCGTTTTGAGTCGTTGTTTTGATTCGATTGTGACCAATTCCTTCTACGCTGATTTTGATAACGTATTCTAGGCATATGTCCTACCTTTCTGTGAACTCAGCAAATTGGGCGCCCGTCGCTAGTCCAGCCTTCCTGGTTGGTGTCTTCGGTGATTCTGCTAACCAAATTCGACTTGCTGTCTTGGCTCCATCATGTAAATGCACTAGACTTGCTGACTCGTCTGGTGTTGAGCTGAGATGGTCTGAAGTGATGACAGGGTCAGGTTCGAGACCGTTAGTGACCGCAGCAGGTCACTGGTCTTGGCGGCGACGTCACGTAGCTGGGTCCAATTTTTGCCGGCCGTGGTTCACAAGAAATAAGGCTTGAGGTACGTTGGCTGCATCCCCTTTTCAAAATATCCCCTGGTTTTTCGACCGTGATGTTAAGTTTAATTTCCTGCGCAAGATGACGTAGCTCGAAGAAATATTGCTTTCTCGATTCGCCCGATTCTTGCTTTCGTGACACCAAACTTAGTGTCCCTTGTTTTGTGCCATTTTCTCCTGAAAATTCTTTCATCAAATATTTTCCACGTTTTGCTGCGTTCAACACTGAAGTTGAATCCTTCCTGTATCTGTCGTACTATGCATTCGCAATTTCGCCCATAAATGGTCAAAAATAATGTATTTTAATATATTTCTTATGCCATCCGCTCGAAATTCCGATTCGTTCGTATATTTGTAGAAACGCTCTTCGATTGGTGATGATAACGGCTGTGAATGTCGTTGGGGTGACAAATTCTGGCAAAGTGGATGCCCGTGCGCTTGCTATCGCATCTCCTAGCGTTGTACCTACTGTTGCTCATGATTTTTGGTGTTTGATGTCGGGGCGGTGGTCTTTTATTGTTTTCTTGGTTTACCGTTGACGTCGTTTTTTGGGCTTCGTACGACGAGGTTTGAGTTGCTTTTTTACAATTTCTCTTCGACTTTTCGGTTGCCATTTCCTGATCGCTCCGTGTTGTGAGAGTGGGTGTCTTCTTCCTCTTCTTTATTAGTGTTTAGATTTTGAGTATAAAGAGCCACAGCAGCTTCTTTTTTTCTTCGTTTTTTAACGTCGGCCTATTTCCGCAACGAGGCCTAGCACCGACGCCGGTGAATGCTTTCCTCCACTATATACCGGGAATTTTGCCGAACCCATGTGTGTTCCAACACAGAGTAGGGATTTTTAACGACCACCAACATCACATGGGGTCGGCACCATCGTTCGTATTTTACGTGCTGTGTGTCTTGCATTTAGCAAGCATTTCAACTAAACCAAGAATCTTGTTTTCGAGGCGAAAATCCGTCCCCGGCGGAGATCGAATTCGCGACATCTGGTACGGGCAGTCGAACGCGCTGACCACCACTCCACAAGCTCCTCTACAGCGGGTCCTGGTATGCCGCTAATCCCCTGTACTCATCATTGTCTTCCAATTTCGTCTCTTCTATCTCTCGTAGCTTCGGGAACGGGGGCGGTCTTCTTTTTAGTGATTTTTTTTTGCCTGAATGCACACTCCTGCGTACCCCTATGTCTTGGTTTGAACTCATTTTCGAAAATTAACTTGCAAATGTACAGTTGAAGGTGAAATAATTCATACGATTTCAGCTGCTTGGATCGTTCTTGAATGCTAGTTTTGATCAGAGATTGGATCATAATCAAAACTGGCATTCAAGAACGATCCAAGCAGCTAACATTTCTGAAATCCAGCCGACTTCCTTTGCTTTTTCTTCTTGACTGCACTGTTCTCTTCACTCACTCACGGTTTTAGCTTTACTACACAATAGGTACTAATTTTTCTCGAATTCCACATACGTCGTGCTTTGTAGCATACCCGGCGCCTCCACCAATTTGTAACGAAACCGTGAAGATACCTCGAACCTATACGTCATATCCGCGTCTCTCGCGCGTAATGGGTCGTTGGACCGTCAACTCAACGCATTCTTGCTTTGGTAGTCGATCACTTCGGCCAAATGTGTGGTGGCGTAAGTCTACACCCGCCTTTTCTTGTATAGTGCTGATGAATATGCCGATTATCTATAATTTCAATGCTGAGATTTTCCAATTTGTATAGATAATGAAGGTGGTTTTCTAGATACTTACTTGGACTGGGACTTTTGGGACAGCCTGTCTATCATCGAACCTTGCTTTCGGTCCAAGTCAAAAAGAATGAATTGAATATTTTGCAATTTCAATTTTTGACAAAAATTACTTGAAAATGTCATTTTTTACTTGCTAAGTTCGTAGAGCAAACGCCCCCATTGAATAATCATTAATAGTAGGTACATCGGCAGTCGATACAAAGTGGTAGGCAGGTGCGAACTGGACCGCCGATAGTGAGTGCCCAACTACCTTGGGCCAAATATTTTCGTGAGAAATACATGAGCAAGAAGTTTATTTCAAAAAAATGGAAAAAAAAATTCAGTCGCAGTTCAGGTCGCAGCATAAAATTTTTGGTGACTACGTCACTTTTCTCGAAGATATTCCACCTGCAGCGCTTTTTAGCTTGCTTCGCTGCACTCGCTTGCTGTGCTCTGCTCTTCTAGAATATATCGTACTTACAGAAATAGGTAACAAAGAATAATCACAACAATAATAGTATGACGTGAAGAAAAACCATGCAGTGCTGATGATCGGCATCGGCAACATCTCAAGTATACCTGCAATTCATTTGCTACTGCGACTGAGTTCAAAAATGGTGTTTTGTGTGGAATAAATGACCGAAGAAGTGACTCGCTGACTGCATTGAATGCAACTGACTGCTGCATCATATTCTTACCTATCCCGGCGGTAGCTCGGTGGGCTCCGTCTCTGGCTTCAAACCCAGAGAGGTCCGGAGTTCGAATCCCGCCGGGGCAGGTGATTTTTCTCTATGCGCTCTCTAGTACTTTGGCGTGTACTGACCGAGCGGTCACGTCAAGGAAAAAAGGTGAAATGGAGGAAGTCACAAAAAAAGGCGCTAAAAAGCATTAGCTTGATGCGCCCCTAAACACCAAAAAATCTTACCTCGGACGAAGTAATTCATAAAATATTCTACACAACAATAAATTAAACACAGCTGACTGATGAGAGGACAGAAAAAGCCTGTGTTTACACAACAAAGCGATGCCGGAGAGGGACACTGCTTCCGACTCCGACTTAATAAGACTGAGAAGCTACACACATCAAAAGAATCTAGGGGACAAGCAAATTCAGACGACTTCTAAAATCATCATAACTTTTGATTGCCATCAGCGATTTCATATCGGTTTTCGGTGTTCGATAGCCCAATCCTTTGTTTTCATGCTTTGATCACGTCGAATACGAACAATGTTTTATAAAGATTCTACAGGGTGATTAATGGAACAGTGTAAAATTGCCAAAAGTTCAGTACGAGCGCGATTTCTCAGAATTTTTTTTTATGTATTCCAATAGCACAGTTATAAAGACTGGTATTTCAGCTTCAGTAACGTTTTTGAATTTTGGAAATCGAAGGTAAATTGTCAAAGATATTGATCATTTTGTGCCGCCATGTTGAACTTCCAAGAAGGTGATCCGATTTCAATAAAACTCGGATCACACTCACGTCTGGTTTAAGTAAGTGGAATTTCAAGGTCGAATGTCTTTTTCGGTCACTTTCAAGCCGCCACATTGAAGTTTTATGTAAATGATTCGATTCTAGAGTGTTTCAAAGTTTCATTTAAATCGAATCATTTGTGTAAAAAGTTCAATATAGCGGCTCGAAAGTGATCGAAAGTGACATTTGACCTTGAAATTCCAATTACTTGAACCAGTCATGAGTGTGTTCCAAGTTTCAATAAAATCGGATAACTTTTTTTTTCTTGGAAGTTCAACACGGCGGCATAAAATGATCAATATCTTTGGCAATTCACCTTCGATTTCTAAAATTCAAAAACGTCACTGAAGCTGAAACACTAATCTTCATAACTATGCTGGTAAAATGCATGCATTTTCTTTTTTTGGAAATCGCGCTTGTACTGAACTTTCGGTAATTTTACACTGTATCATTGATCACCCTGTAGCAACCTTATAAAACATTGATCATATTTGACGTGATCAAGGCATGAAGGAGAAAGATTGAGCTATCGAACACTGAAACCCGATATGAAATTGTTGATGGGAATCAAAAGTTATAATGATTTTAAAAATCGTCTGAATTTGCTTGTCCCCTAGATTCTTTTGATGTGTGTAATATCAACTTCAGAAGCCAATATAAGAAATTCGATAGAGTCGGCAGAGACAAGGATATACTCCTGCGATTAGAAGACTTAGAAAAATTAGGTCACTCCTATGGCCAATGTGGGCCGATAAGGAGAAAAACAAAGAAAAAAAACAATGTTTATTTATTTATTTATATAATTGAGGAAGGTCATAATACTGGCTACATAGAGAAAGAAGCCCAGCAGGTTGTTCGTAAGAATTTCTCAATGGTATCCGAAATTGCCTTGAAGAAACTGAGACGAGTCATGTCAATGTTGTATTGGGTGATTCAAATATTGACGTATTGTCTGATAGAGATTATACAGCCCGTCATAATAAAAAGTAATTTGAAGTTCGACTTCGACGTTCTTAAGTTACTTCAGGATATTGCATAAACGACCAAAGATATCTTTGATATCTTGACACTTGACATATTTGAGATAGTCATAAAATACCACAACTTTTTTGTAATTCAACCAACTTTGTATTTCTCACCATTATTATCTAGAAAATGTTAACGTTCACGGTTAACGTTGAAAAACGGGACACTTGCCAATTCTATTTCCTTTTATAATCAAGGGTTTAGGTATGTGAAAATTTATAAATTAGTTATTCATAAATGGTTTGTTCTATCCATTGTTTCATGCAATTTGGATTCTCAACTCTAAAATTATTTTTTGAAGTACATTCCTAAAAGTGGAACATTGAAAAGTCTTGTGAAAATAATTTAAAATTATAGTCTAGTCTTATGTCTAAATAGTTTGGACTGGTCTATAGTCCTATAGGTTTATATTCTTCAATTATCGGACACAGGTACTGCGGAGTGTTAGAAAAGACGAGCAAAGTTAGTACGAGTAAAGTAAAACACGTGCAAAACTCTTGAAGGTTTAGCCATTCTCCATTTTGCCGAGAAATTTTTTCATGTATACCGACACCAAAAATATAAGGAATGACGTCTTCCCTCAAAACGGTTTTCGACTTACCCCCTCCCATTTCAATTTTCAAAAAAGTTACGCAGTTTTTTTTTTCAATCCACACTTTTTGAGAATTTGCTTTACAACTGGCCTCAAGGCAAATGAGGGCAAAAAACCATATAGTTTCACTTGAAAAACTGTCTCCTAACACACTTTTTCTCTACTTACATATATACGACCACCGCGGGTTCGTACCTAAAACCACCGCGAGCCGGCCTGTTGAGGCGGGTATCAAAATCAGCATCTTGATACCAGAACAGAAGCGTGTCATATCAAATTTACCTTTTCTTCTAAGATTGAGCGTTGTTTCTATAAACTTCAGAATTGGTAACTCGAGAACTAAAAGACTAGAAAAAGAAATTTTGTTTTGTCTTCAATCACACACAGTGTGTACATTTTACAACGTTAAGGAATTGTTTTCAATGGTCATTCCCATTAAGTTAACTTGAGAACAAAAAACCTGGAGGAGAAATTTTTATTTCGTCTCCAGTCGCATCCGGTGCTGCATTTTGTCCGTTGGTGAGGGGTTGTTTTTAGGGCCGTTGACGATACAAGGATTCAACAGGATAGCATCGTGTCCTATCAGATTCCACCTTTTACCCAAGGTTGAGGGTGGCTTTCAAGGTTTATTTCCATAAACTTCAGAATTCGGGAACAAAATGCCATAGAGGCGAGATTCTTTTTCATTCTGCATTTGCATACAGTGGAGCATGTCTTTGTTTTAAGTTGAGGGGCTTTCAAGGGTCGTTTCCATCAACTTGAGAATTGATTAATTGATGAGAACAAAAAGACCTAGGTTCAAAATTCTTGTTTCATTTTCAACCGCATTTACAGTGATGCATTTCGAAACGTTGAGGGGTTCTTTTGAAAGGTTCTTTCCAGAAATTTGGAAACATTCTAAAAACATTTTTTGGTGTGGCGAAACGATTCTTGAAAACAACATGATTGTATAAACCACGCACAAACACAAGCATTTATATATCCCTGAATGTATCTTGGATTTATAGTGAAATTTGTTCAAGACCTAAATATTTATTATCATTGATAAAATTATATGTAGTACTTTGTACTTTTTACCGGTTGTGGAACAGCGTATACTCTTGAACAGAACGATTTTTACATCGAGGAGGACATCTACATTAATTAAATTATCAGCCATAACAACCCATCCATGAAGGGATTGAAGGGTTTCGGCTGGTTTCTTTGCTTATTCATAGTGAATAGGGGATCTACAGTTTTGAGTGGATTCCGAACCACAAGTGAATAGCAACAGCCAATTACTATTCCATACAAAGCTTTCGAAGGCCGAAGTACTCGGAAGGTTTGTCAAGAACCTTGTCGAGGGGGGATTTTGGCGCCGGTATCCCACCTCTGAGTAAATCCCACCTCAGCGCTATGTTGCAGTGGTAACCCATCCAAAGACGGACCTCGCTGTGTATTAGTGTGTATGGCTCGACTTCAATGATCAAAGCCAGGCGCGATGTCCACTACACTACGCGTCCCCCGAACATCTACTTACATACATTGGCGAATTTATATTTTTAACCCCTTCGCCCCCGCCCACCACAGCTTTAAAGATAGAAATTCGCCAATGTATGTTTTAGATGTTCCCCTCGATATAAAAATCGACCTGTTTTTTCTTGATGGATTATTTACTAGGAATCGGGAGTTATTACGGATGGATAAGAATTAGGCTAATATCGTTAGAAAAACTCTTTCGAGGTGTCCGTCCGCGTCTGCGGCGCTACGCTCGCACGTGGTAATAATAACTATAAATGGTAATAATTAGCGGGCCCCTGTGGGAGCTTGAACCGGTTGTTCCAACCCCAAGGGTCTTGAAATTGTAAACGCGCCTGGTTTCAATGGATCTCAATCCACGAGTGACTAGTGAAAATGAGAACTAGCAGTTAATTCCAGTGAAGTTTCCTTTAGTAATTGGTCCGCATACTTGGAAGACTTGATCAGATCCTAGCGAGCCGAGGAGGGGTTTTACTGTCATTCGATTGCTTATAAAAGAGACTCAAATTCCAATTATTACACATTTTGTGTGCCAAAAAACGTTTTGGAATTTAAGCTTCGCGCACGCAGAAATACAAAAGCTTGCCTTTATCACTGTTAAGCCTTGCATCCTGCGTTTGTGAGCGTTGAAGTCTCCGCAACTTCATACTTTCGGACAATCTGCCTAAATATTAAGTAGAAAAAAAGATTTAATTATGTACATCTAATACTTTTAAATTTACGAATGCGACACATATTGTCATGTAATTATGATGAATAATTTATTACTCCAAGCGTGTTAGTGTGGCGTGTATATTTGTAAACAAAATATGTAATAAATCAGTGGAAGCCACTTGACACATCTTGAAGTGATTTGTGGGTTTGAAGGAGTGAGAAGCGGTTTTGATATGCCCACTTAACAAATCAAGAGAGGGCCACACGCCAAATTTTGATGGAGGGGTCATTTTTATTCAACAAACAAGCAGCGATATGATAACTCCTGTATATCTGGGGAGAACCATTAAATTAATTAATTGGCCGGGTAATAAGTCTCTGAACAAAATTAAGTGGGACCAACCGTCGTCAGTCGGTCTTCGAGTTCTATTAAGATAACCCGCGACAGCCCTTCCGCTCCGCCATCGATCCCTTTCTTCCCTTCGAGTAATTATTGACGGCACTAAGATAATATGATAGGATTAAGAGTTTCACATGTTCCCTCGAGTTTATAGGCACTTAATTGAATACCAGTACCTATTTTATACGCTTTCACACCCATATCGAATAGGTACGAGTACTCAACATGACTTAATTTCAGTGTGTTTTAAATCGGTCCGGTCCGATCCTGTATTTCGCCGCGCGGTGGCTGAAACCAGCTACGAAATTAATTTTATAATTGCTTCAAATCTTCCTTCTAATTTTTATTAGTTTTCTATTATACAAGGTGATTCATGAGCGTTCTTTTATAGACCAATGCGCAGATAGAGAACCTTAAGGCGAATCAAGATCAACATAGTTTTTTTCTGTCTATTGATTACTAAGATACACCGTAGTTCCGTAGTTTCGTGTGTTTGGTACCTATATAAAATTTTCAAGAGCGAAATATCTGAGACGCTTCAAGATATTTTGCTGACAATGAACGAACAGTAATAATCCTTTGTTGGAACTGGGTTAACATGCCACACTAGGTGAACTGAAATCCAGGACCGGACTATAAGAATATATCAAGGCATGCATTTACTTCGGATTTGTTATGCTTAAAAAAAATATGCCATATCTATCAGCACGCTGGGTACGTTGGCGCTACACTCAGTTTGACTGTGTGGTTTGATAGCGTAGTTGATGAACCCGCCTCAATAGCGTGGAGGCGAAGGCAAAATGTACTTCCGTGGACTACGATCAGTTTTTCAGAGATTATACCGCAACGCAGAAAATCGGCCGACGATTCCTGTCTGTGCCTTGTATTGCCAAGCCCGCACGGTTGTGTGCTGGAGTTACACTTGCGAACTGATAGCCTTGGGCCAGATTTTGGTTGCAAACAGCTTATCATAATCATCTTCAATTGCACTTTAGAACGCAGGACAATCAGTAAGGCAGGCAGTCAGCAGCGGGAGGCAAAAAAGAGACATATGCTTGCAAGAGGTCCCAGAGAAAAAAAATTGAGTCAAGTATATTTGAGAATTTTGATGAAGAATTCAAATCTGTGACCTTGTGTGACTTCCGGAGCCAAGAAGGTTATAAGAAATACTTATGTGGGAGAAAATAAAGAAGCTTGTGGTGTGGTGGTCAGCGCGTCCGACTGTCACGCCAAATGTCGTGAATCCGATCCCTACCGGGGGCGGTCGGATTTTCATTCCGAAAACAAGTTCCTTGATTTAGTTGGGATGCTTGCTTGTAAATGGAAGGCGTGCGACATGTGTCGCATGGCACAGATGGGGCCAACCCCATGCGATGTTGGTAGTCGTTAAAAATCCCTAGCTTGTATTGGAACACACAGGAGCTCGACAAAATTTCCAGTATAGTGGAGGAAAGCATTCACCTGGGTCGATGTCAGGTCAGGCCTCGTTGCGGAAATAGATCAACGTTAAATAAACCACCAAGACAAAAAAAGGAAAAATTAGAACTCTGTGGGACCTTTTGCAAGGATGTGTCTTCTAACGGATGGGGACTTTTTACACAGTAATCAGCAAGCTTTCGAGAACATAGCTAGCAATTTTCAAGACTATACACTGATTATTATTTTCGCTATTCTCCTAAATTATGCTTTCATTGACTGGGCTATTTATAGTGTTTATAAAATCGCTTCGAAATAGGATTTAAGTTTCTATTTGTGGGAAAAATAATACATAAACCACGGCAGAGAATGCTATTACAGCCTTCGTGCCTGAAACGCCACTCCGCCTATACATATGCAGGGTGTCCCACGAAGTAACCGACATAGTTCAAGGGTAGATGTACTTTCTCAAGCAAATCAGAATCTGCCTTCGAAATTTTCCAAACGACATCCCCCGTTTCCGATATACAGGGTGATTCATGTGTTCAACCGAAAAGTCATATCTCAGGAATACATTAATAGAATCTATCGAAATTTTGCAGGTATATTCTAGATTCAAGAGCCTTTGTAGCGCCCCATTTACTTATAAAATAAATACAGGACCTTACCCAAAATTTTGTTTTTCAAGCTTCTGTTGAAAAAGTCATCCTGTTTAGATTTTTTTTCAAAATCTGATGTCATATTCGGAAAATACATAGCAAATGCTATAAAATGCGATTCCTAAATTGTTTGGCACTAATTTAGCTGATTCGAAAAAAAATATTAACAGAGATTTTTCATGATTATTTTTGAAAATTTGATTCAAATCACTCAAACGCTATTCCAGGTGGTCAAACAGAGTCACAATTTCAATTTTGATGCTCTACCAAACTGAGGATAGTTTCAGGAGATTTTCTGGAAACATGAATTTGGGTAGGAATCGAGGTACCAAATTTATGTTTCCAGAAAATTCTCCAAAATTATTTTTGGTTGGTTACAGCACCACAATTGAATTAGTGACTTTGTTTGACCATCTGAAATAGCGTTTTACTGATTTAAATTGAAATTTAAATTAGATTAGATTAGATTAGATTAGATTAGAGGTTTATTTCCAACAGGCCTGAAGCCCAAATACAGGAAATGTGCGCTAAGAACCGAACAGTCACAGGTGAAAGTATACAACATAAAAAATACTAAGATATAAATTTCAACAAAATGTGCTGACGAATATCACAAAAATTATTACAGAAAATATCACAGTCGGAGCAGAGCAGATTTAGACCATTACACATGCTATAAATAGGGCTTCGAATAAGCGCATTGCTCTTGGGCGGATCACAATAAAACAACCTTGTTGATCTGGCGTTCAAACGTGGAACAAAAAAGTTGATCCGCCCAAGAAGCTCCGGACAGTCAATTACATTTTGAATTAAATTATAACAAAATTTGGCATTAGAAATGGCATGTCTTGCCTCAAGGGAATAAAAATCATGTCTAGATAGCAGAGCGCTGTGATCAAATCCTTGAGGAGGATAGGTGCCATCTAGCATGAATGATAGAAACTTTAAAAATCTTCTTTGGACTGACTCAAGTCTGGCAATATGAGTGACATAGATGGGGTACCAAATTAAAGAGGCGTACTCAAGCTTAGATCGTACAAAGCTGCAATACAAAGCCCTCAGACACAAAGCACTTCCAAGCTCCCTGCAGTTGCGATACAAAAAGCCAAGTGTCCTCAGCGACGAGGACACAATGTCGTCAATGTGACTCGAAAAAGAAAAACTGCTGTCAAAAACGACACCCAAATCTCTTGTGACCCCGCTACGCCTAAGAAGCACCGGACCAACCGCATAATCGAAAGAAATCGGGTCAACTTTCCTGGTATAAGTTGCAATCATGCACTTGTCAACATTCAAAGACAAAAAAATATTCCTGAAAAATTTCTGGTATAAATTTTTTTTCTGATCAGCTAAATTAGTGCCAAACAATTAGGAATCGCATTTTGTAGCATTTTTTATGCAGTTTCCGATTATGACATCAGATTTTGAAAAAAGTCTATGAAGGATGACTTTTTCAACAGAAACTCGAAGACAAAATTTTGGGTACGGTCCTGTATAAATTTTATAAGTGAATAGGGCGCTACTAAGGCTCTTGGTTCTAGAATATACCTGCAAAGTTTCAATGGATTCTATTCATGTATTCCTGAGATATGGTCAATCAAACTTTTCGGTTAAACACATAAATCACCCTGTATATCGGAAACGGGGGACGTCAGGAAAATTTCGAAGGCAGATTCTGATTTGCCTTGAGAAAGTACATCTACCCTTGAACTATGTCGGTTACTTCGTGGGACACCCTATATAATAGCTTGCTTCTCTACCTTGGTATACTGAGTGTCCGCGTGGAAACTTCGACTGGGAATAATTTAAAAAATTTCCAAGATATCCAATCGACACTGTTGATCAGCAACGCGGGGGACGTAATGATTGTGCACAGCAATATCCTTGTGATTGTTGAATAAAAACCTCATCCAAGTATCTTTAGCCATTCTTCCCAAGTTCCCACCCATGACTACCCTTTAATCATCGATATTGTGAAACAAGTGAGTATGCCTTCACGGGAGTGAGGCTCAATAGCGCACATCTCTTTTGAAGTATGAGTGAACGCAACATGTTCACGGTTCTACCATTATTTGGACGCGATTTTGCCTAGTTCGGTTCTCAAGACTATGAGCTATCCATCAAGAGTGTGCTGAAATGCATGCAGGAGGTGAAACACGTAGGTACTCCATGATATGACCCAGTTGACAACTAGACAGTAATTATGATTGATTATAGCTACTTACAAGAATATAACTTACTTTGACATTAACATGTCGATTGTTTAATGAATAGGTAGGTAGATTTCTACATTCACATCATGAATTTGAACGCATTCGGATGAATGCGATTTTTAGTGCTATACCTATTTTTTTTTCATTGTTATTGAGCGGAAATGTTTCTTGTTTTTGGGTGCCAATTTGAAAAAATCCGTTATCGTTGTTCAATAAAGACTTGTCTTAGTGAACTTTGGTTTGAATTTGAATGAAATCGGTTGAACGGTTCAAAAGTTATGCAAAAAAAATGTTTTTAAAAAACAACTTTGAAGGCGTGTATCTCCGTTATTATACGTTTGCGAGGGTATGTTTATCGAGAAAAGTCCCCTTATTTTTCAATTCTTTATCTCCCTGTGAGTTTTCTAACACTTATTCCGGGTAAATCCGGGACACCTGTATACAAAGTGTTTCGGTGACCTTCCATAATACTTTTATAATGGTTTCCAACTTATCAATCACTTATAACTCGTGGGTTACATTATCATCATTGATTTACCTTTATCAGGTGTCTTGGCTGACAAAACCACGGTGAGGAGGGAAAACAAACAATATGACAAGATAACAAAAAATTCGAGTCTATAATTGAATAACAACGGTAGATTTTGTCGTGTAACCCTGCGGATGTTAGGTATTCCAGCACTATTCCTGAGTTTCGGGGACACAAAGTGTCCTTGAGGTTATCTGATAGGTTAAATTCGGATCTGTGGTCTGTGTACTTGTTGCAGTGTAATAGTAGGTGTTCAACTGTGAGTTGGGTGTTCGATAGAGTCATCCGGTCGAGTTCTATTAAATATATGTTGATGCTGTGAAAAGCGGACGGACGGACGGACAACGCGATGACATAAGCGACCTCCTGTTTGGAGAAGTGAGCTAGAAAACAGGAATTGTTAAGAGTGTGGGGTTAGTCTTTGATGAATTTTTACTTCTCGACATCCACTGTGAATTTAAAAAAAAAATGATGATCATAACGGCTTTATTGTCGAGGTAACATTTGAGCAATGATTTATTGGTTTTTATAAATTCGAAGATCATAATATCTTTAGAAGTTTTCAAAAAACTTCATTTTGGTTTTCAGCGCTAGATGCAGAATGAAATTCTAGTTAAAAAAAAAACTAATGAAATAGGGGTGACATTTGGAATAAGAAAATTGGGGTAACTGGGATTGAACGGGTCCAGTCAGACGGCAGTCACGCACTTACATCCCCCTGGTTGCTGACCAACAGCGCAAATTGAAAATTATACCTTGAAAATTGTGGAAATTATTCCCGGTGAAAGTTTTCGCGCGGGTACCCGGTATAATATACTATTATTACACTTACCGATCCGTAGAGCAATCCGCAACTATCCATGCATAAATACTGACAGGTAGCGACTCCTTGAATTTTCATTTGTCCAACACCGATCGTCGTCCTTTGCAAAATTGCTGAAACAAACATCAAGCTTTCGTTAAATTCAGCAAGAATGAAGGGCTCGATTCTAAGTCCGAGTAAAATCCTGCGCAAAGTTGCACGCTGTCCAAATGTCAAAACGTTGAATTATGATTTCGATTTACATTACCCAGTGATTTCCAAATCTTAATCAAATGCCGAAAAGGTTTCCACTACCATTTTCGTCCGTTTTTTTGCCGTGAATTTGTTTCAGGTTTAAAGCCGGGAACGACTGCAAATTGACGTAAAAGTTTGATATTTTTTTGACGTTTGACGGTGCAATTTTGCGTTGGTTGCAAGTCGGACTTGAAATTGAGACCTTAGTATGTTTATGGAGCTAAGATCATGATGATGGATTATACACTTGCATGCACAGGATCTGGTGGAAAGGACTTTATACTATGATTTCGCGATAGTGATTTATTGAGAATGATTAGAAAAAAAAACAATTATACTGTCAAAAACTACAAACTACAAACTACAGTTTCGCAAATGGCCCTCTTTGTTCTTCTACGCATTTTTCCAAACGACCTAGAGATCGTCCATTCCCGACCTGGGGCCCTATTTTCGGGAGACGTGTGATCCGTTCGCAATTCGCATGTGAAGTTGCTATGTGATTGGCTGTCACCTACGCAAAATCACATGATGAGCTGTTCTCCGGTTCCGAAAATAGGGGCCCTGAGCATTATTCACAGATCATGGTCGACCTGAGGGCTATTTTCGGAAACGGGGAACAGATCATGCACATCACATCACCTAGCCAATCATCGCATCAGAAACACTAATTCTAGTCAATCACAGCTCGACGTGATGTGGATGTGATCTGTTCTCTGTCCCCGGAAATAGGGCCCCAGGTGGTTTTTACTGAGAATTGAGCCTCCGTTCTTCCATTTTTTCATCCTTAACTGAATTGCTACGACGCAAAGAACCTTCTCTGACATCAGGACCCTTAGGATTGTACTCTGACCCCCTTTGCACGAGGTAATCAATTTTGAGTTGAGAAATTATTTACTACAGAAAAACCGCTGTGGTCCTGTGGTATTGTCCACACCATTATTTGACAACTGTTAATTTAAGCAATAATTTTCCAAGAAAATGTTATATAGAAAATATTGAGGAGTGTCATATGCTAAGCAATAAAAAGTCTGGTCTGGTTATCTCTCCATCAGTAGCTAGCATCTAGCATCCAAAAGGCGGGTACTCATCAGCGCGCTGTATCTGCAACTGCAACGTGTAATGCAACTGTTACTGTACCAAGATTCCATAGTGTGGACGGCGCGCGCGAACCTACTTTGTATCATTCGCCGCGAGCCGACCGCCGTAATGCAACTGATACTGCAACAAATTCCATAGTGTGTACGCTGTTCGCGAGCCTGCCGCGAGCCCAAGCTGCAACGTTCGCCTTGATCCGACCGCCTGTCGATAAATGCCGCGAACACAAAGACGTTTTTAGTGCCAAAATAAAACAAACACAGACATTCATACCAAAGTCGTAGTCAATACGAAGTGACCATCGCACAACGTCATGGCAGAGTGGCCGGAAGGGAAGGCGGTGGTATAATTTAATTTATATAAAAGTTTCCCATTAATATGGAGCCCGAAACATTCCAACTAATTCAAGAAGCCGTTGAAGGAAGACGCTTGGGCTGAAATACCCGCAGGGCTTGACACACCGGCCACTAGTTGCAACAAAAAAATGATGTCAATTCTCTCTTCATATAGAAAAGAAGAATAAAAAATTCAGCTTTACGATTTTAATTTGTAATTATTATTGAGCTGCTGTGAGTGCTGTGGCATTTGACTACGGTACACTCAAACCATTCGCAAAATACGGCGTTCGTTGAATGGGGAACTATAGTGGTAAACGCCTGAAGTGATGGCGCTCGTGTTCCATGCACCCTAGCTGTCATTAGTGTCATTTTAAGCGTACATAACCTCAACTATGAAAGTGTTATTTCATGTTCATTTGTCAGCACTCAGCATATAACCAGCGGTTTGCGTCACTTCGTGAATTAAAAAGCAGAGAAAAGTCGAAAAGTCGACAAACGAAAAATAGCGGTGAAAAAAAAGGTAGTGCCGTGTTGAGTACCAGGCTGCACCTTTGCACCAGCTCTTTTTTTCCTCTCAGTGGGGCTTCTTTCCGCTTTGATTCTTCTTTGAGCATTAGCACTTTTCCCCTTTACGTACATTTCTTTGAGGGAGGTTATGTACGATAACTGTCAAGAGTGTCAATATGGGTGCATGGAACACGTCGCCCTCTACAATCCGTTTTGCCTATAGTTCCCCATAAGCAGTGACTTTTTTGCACAATTGCACAGTTGTTGTTGAAGCTTCTCACGATTACGATCGTTTCAGAAGGGGAAGAAGAAAAACCTCTACGGGTCAAGTCAAGTTGTTGAGATTGAGGACACAACAACTTCATATCAACCCATCGTTAAATATCACTAAGTATTCCTACAGGGTGTTCATTTGGAAAGTTATCACCCCTGATTTCTCGCCGCCAGAATTTTTCACAAGAAAACACCGAAACAGGTCGATTTTTGGTTCGAGGGGGACATGTAGGACACATACTGCCAACTTTTTTTATCTTCAACCCCTTCGCCCTCACCCCTTAGTTGAAAATTTCGAACAGAATTACTTATCTTGTGAGATACATCAAACTGAAGCCAATCTCTTTCCGTCAAACATATTTTCAATTATTTTAAACCACCCCCCAACTCTTATAAAAATTTCTCTTTAATAATAAAAGGAACATGAGTTACCCCTATAAACTCCCGATTCTTGAGAAATAGACTTTTGAGCAGAAACAGATCAATCTTTATTTCAATGGAGTCATGTAAAACTCGTATGTGCAAATGTTCATCCTCAACCCCTTCGCCCCCACCTTACCTTACTTCAAAGGGGTGATTTAAAAAGAGATTGGAATAATTTTGACGGAAAGACAATTTTATTGCCCTCAATTTGATGCACCACAAAATAAGTAATGCTACTTGAAATTTCAAAGTAGGATAAAGTGGGGGCGAAGTGGTTGATGATGAAAAGTTTGCCATCTGTGTCATATGACCTTTTTAAAATAAAAATCGACCTGTTTCTGCTGGGAAGTCTATTTCTCAAGAATCGAAAGTTTATAGGGGAAAAAGATTCCTTTCATTAACAAAATAGAGGATTTTCACAAGGGTTGGGGGCGGTTTAAAGACATTAAAAATATGTTTCGCACTCGGTTTCGCAGAAAGAAAATCTTATTTCCTTCAATTTGATGTGTCACAAGATAGGTGATGCCAGTTGAAATTATAAAGTAGGGTGAGGTGAGGGCGAAGGAGTTTAAGATAAAAATTTCACAGTATGTGTTGTAGATGTCCCTCTTGAAACCAAAATCTACTTGTTTCGGCGTTTTCCTGTAAAGAATTTTGGCGGCAAGAAACCAAGGGTGACAACTTTTCAAATGAACATCCTGTATAGTAAAATGACCATAAAAATCTATTGTGAGTACTGACTTTATTCTTAAGCGCATTTTCGTAAGAAAATGACGCTTATATGGCCGGTTTGTCGGTCTGTCTGTCCGTCTGTCCGTGTAGAAATTAAGAAGTTGTGCTCCTCCTCGGGGAATAAAGCTAGAGCCTTGAAACTTTTTCCGATGGATAGCTGAGGTTCCCAAGGATAACCAAAGAGCATTATTTTTTATCCATAAAAGGGTCATAGTAATATCAAAAAACGAAGATTTCTCATATAAACTTTTGAGAAATTGACCTTCTCTCCGGGTAATGAAGCCAGAATCTTGTAACTAGAACTTTTTAACATGGAACTAACTCATGTCTGGTCACGGTAAGAAATCCGACTGAGTGAATTTTCAACTTGTCTGAGTGAAGTGATGTGAGTTAATTTTTTGAGTGAAAATTAACGAAAAATTGAGTGAATGTGAAAATTCTATCAAATTTGACAACTATATGATCATTTTTGAGCACTGCACTCAATTTCGATTGCATTAACTCAAATTTGATTCGGTTTTTATCAAATTTGATGCATTTCCTCGTCAAATTCGGCTCGAGGGACGTTCAAGTTCGGTTTCTGCATCAGTCGTTGGTTGTGGGCCGGCAGCGTCGCTCGTGGAAGAAAACCATAGTCCGGGTAAGTGAAAAATTTCATTTATTAATTATCACTTAATATGATGCACTCATAAATCTATATATTCCATTCATCTTCCAAACCCAGCACTGGGACTTTTTGCACTAAAAATAAAGTGTCAAGCTGAGGGACACGCTTAGTACGACTGATAGCATCCGATGAAAAGTTTTGGCGCAAAACCTTGCGTAAAATCATCGGCGGTTATCAGCCGTACCAACCTATCCCTCCGGCCTGAGTCCCAGCAGTCCCAGCTCATTCGATGAACGAATAAGAACGAATAATAGATAAACTTAGATTCAAGTAGTGCAAAATAGATAAGCCGTCTCATATTAATATCAATGTCCTCCTTGTGTGGGTAATGGAGTGTGGGAAATTTTTGTTGTTGATACCTACTCACTTTCGAGTCAATTCACAAAATTTTGAGTACATTTTACTAAATTTTGAGTCAGCTACGCTCACTTTTGATTGAAAGTGCCCGCATTCGCTGCTTAGCTGCCTGGCAGCCATTATGCTGGTCGGCAACCAGCAGCGGTACAGTTTACTTTGCAACAGGAAACAGCAGGTTTTGACTTTGACTTTTTGTTTTTTACAGGTGAACTGCATGTTACAACTGTTTTCTCCATTGGTCCACAGATGGCCTTTAGAGGGTCGTCAAAAGTACAATATGGTCAAAGGTCCAACACCTTCCCCTAATTATTTTGTCAAATTCTCAACAATTAACGCAAGAACACGACACCCATACATTTCGCATAATGGAGTGGTCCGACGAGTTTTGATTAACACGCATCCAGCCCATCGAGGTAGGTCTAGTTTGCCGCGGACTCAACCTATAGGTTCAAAATATTGTCATATTCATTTTGTAAATCGATTCACTTTTATTTGCGGCATTTAATTCATATAAATTATCATAATTTTTTTGGAATAAATATGTATTATGTATTACCTACTGACATCAATCACTTTTATTAGTTTTCTACTGCTAGGTACTATAGTACCTACTCGTTTAGTGTATAAAATATTGGTTTCCTCTGTTGCATTTAACACATGTTGTTTTAAAATATTGTCACATTTTTTTATATTTTTGGTTTTGGGTTGTTCAAATTTTTGTTCAATAATGTTGTATAGGTATAATTTATACATTACGGTACTTTTACAATGATATATTACACAAAGTATGTTTCAATAATATGTAACAATAAAAATGTCCTAAATAAATCAAAGTTGTTTTTTTTTTGTCCAAATTAAAAATAATCAAAATTGATTCATTTATTAATAATCATCAATAATGATCACTTTAAAATAATTTTTGCATCAATATTGAGTTATAATGCATGCTCACCTTTGTGCCAATTGCGCTCAATTTCGAGTGTAAAAAGGCTTGAAAGTACTCAATATTGATTAACAGGAAGTAACTCAAAAATCCAGAAATGTACTCAAAAAATTTGAGTTGAATTTTCACTCAAATTTGCGTGGACCTGGATTGAATCACTTTTGAGTCCGGTTTGAGTTAAATTTCACTCAAAATTTTTTACCGTGTATGATCATCCTTATTTCCAAGCTGAATTTCATGATTCCGCCGCCATCTTGGTCGCCATACTGAAATTTCTTATAAGTGGAACGATTGTCATGAAACGTGAAACCAACTCTAGTGTCGTATGAACATTCTCATCTTCAAACTGGACTTCATTTCCATCATTGACAGATCTGCACTAAGAAAATGCGCTATTGCGACTCACGCACGTGGGGGCGATATTTAGTTGTTGTTTTATGTCTGTGCTATTCTTTTCACAAATAGATAATATCAATTTCTTCACCTGGTTACTATACCTATTTTCAGTATTTTACTTTCCCGACCCGTCCCCTCACTCGGAAGGGAAAGTTATGTGGTGATGCAGGAAACCGTTCTGACACGACAGCTGCCAAACCGTTAACCCGATTGACTTGAAATTTGGTATACAGACAGGATCTTGCTGTCAAATAAGCTGATTAGCTTCTATCATCTGTCATCTGTCAATGTGAAGTGTCACTATCAAAAATGACAGAAGGTTTACCTCACGAAACTTGACTTGCAATATGTCGTGTGAAAGCCCTGAAAAAGCTGTGTTTAGTACAGTTTGAAATATTTCTCTAACTGTCACTTGTCAATGATTAATAAATGTCAAAGTTTAAAAGTTCACCATTCAATTATTCAGAATCTATCCGATGGATGGAACCAACTTTGACTACACCTTTTCCAGTTGTAGTTCAGAAAATATCAGTTGTATTTCAGATATCGTCAATTGTAGTTCAGAAGACGTCAATTGCATTTCAGATTAGTAAAATGTAGTTCAGAAAGTATCAATTTTATTTCAGATTAGTCGAATGTATTTCAGAAACAGTCAATTGTATTTCAGATTAATAAATTGAATTTGAGAAAGCATCATTTGTATATCAGAAAGCGTGATTTGTATTTCAGAACATGTCATTTGTAGTTCAGAAAATAATTTCTATGTATAATTTATCAGTCAATGCAGCTCCAAGATAATTCTGGCATTTGTCGTTCTTCAGTGCTGCGGAAGCCGGTCGTGCGATTAACACCCCCGCAGGCATCTTTTACACAGAAGATGTGCCGAATATCTGCAGTTCATCATACAAGAAGATCAAGAGTTCGAAGCTGTGGCTGTGCAAAAGTGCCCCAATTTGCAGGAGTCCTAATAAAATTGATACTTTCTGAACTACATTTTACTAATCAGAGATGCAACTGATGTCTTCTGAACTACAATTGACGCCTTCTGAACTTCAATTGACGCTTTCTGAAATACAATTGACATAATCTGATGTACACTTCAAGTTTTCTGAACTACATTTGATAAATCTGGAATACAATTGACGCCTTCTGAACTACAAGTGACTAATCCGAAATACAATTGACGCTTTCTGAACTACACTTGATAAATTCTGAAATTCAATTGACGATATCTGAAATACAATTGATATTTTCTGAACTACAACTGGAAAAGGTGTAGAAGCAACACAACATAGGAACCAAACTAAGACTGCAGTTCGAGTTTTCCACCATTTTCTAGTCGGGCGTTACAAATTTTTGAATTTTCTCCTGGCCGTTACCACCAGAGACGGCCACCCACCCTAGTTTTGACCAGAACGACCCGCGTTTGATGCAGGACTTCGGTCAGACGCTCTTTCTTGCTTGAGCATCGACTTTTTTCAAAAAATTTCAATTAATATCAAAATTAGATTGCATTGGGCGTCGTGTAGGCTTGTTTTCGAATGCGACGCAGTACTGATTTTCCGACGGTGATTTTTTAAAACTGGAACTTACACATTCCGTAATCTCCAAAAAACTGCAGAGCAAACCTCGACATGCGGTAAGCTCCACGAAATATCCATTTTAGGTGCAGACTTGCTGCGGGTCATAATTGGAGAAAATATCAAAATATTTCTTGAAATCGATCCAACGGTTCTCGATTTTTCCACTCTCGAAAAACTGCAAATTTCCAACTTTTATCCCGTGCACAGATTTACAAATTTTTTTTTCAAACAAGAGGTAACTGGTTCTTTAACGTTCTTTAACTATTTCTTTTCCCAATTTTCCGGAAGTTTTCCAGTTAGAAATCTAAAACCAGCTTATCGCCGAGGGCTGACTCAAATGAGAGAACTGGAGAAGGCTTTGAGTTTTTCCCGGGAATTCAAAATACTTTTTGACAAAATGTTCAGTTTCCTGCAAATTTTGCTTGAATCTAACTATCTCTCAAACTCCAAGTGCCCATCCGAAGGAACGACTGAAACTAAAATTTCCGTAGGTTCCTGGATACCAGTCGTGAAAGTTTTGTGTCGTCCACAACAGATTTCTTCTCCATGTAAAGATGAACTGACAAGTTTTAAGTTGTGCATCGTTCCTGACTAATTTTTATGCGCTCTGTTTATTTATGAAATAATATTGTTAATACTGGCATTTCTTGAAGAATGGCAAGTCAAAGAAGTTGTCCATGTGACTACAATTTTTTACAATATCTTCATAATGTTTCCAATCGATATCTTAGCATCAAAACATCATCAGAAATAGTTAAGTCGAACTGTTAACTAAGTACATTTGTTTGAACTGGAGATCAAACTGCGTCAGAAAGTCTTTACAAATACACTTTTCTCGAGCGGTAGTATTTCGGCAGCGTTTTTCTAACAGGGGCGACCCGAAAATCGACGGCCAAATGCGATGAAAACAGCTTGGCGGCATGTTGTGCGATCGCAGAGTGTTGCGGCATGTTAGTCAACGCGTACCTACACACACACACCTGAATGTGTTGCAGTATCTGTTGCATGTTACATGTTGCATTACACGTTGCATTGCACGTTGCATTACACGTTGCAGATACAGCGCGCTGATGAGTACCCGCCTCAATATGCCGAGGTCGATATATGTCGACCAATTGATAAGACTTACTCATCGGACACATGAGTCAACGCAAGTCATCGCAAATCTTCTTGGGGTCTCAAGAAAGTCGATTTAACGGGATCTTTAGAGGAACGACAATGTAGATATTGGCCATCGTCCACGCACGGAAAATCTAAGGAAGACCACAGCGACGCAAAATAAGTTGATAAGGAGAGAGGCAATTCCAAGGTGCACGTCCAATCATCCAGCTACAGGATAAGAATGGAGGTTGGAGCTCTTCAAGTCTCAAGCAAGACAGTCCGACGTTGGCTCCATGAAACTGTCTTGAACGTCGGAAGACGAGCAGCTTGTCCCCTCTTCAAAGTGACTCATCGTTATTTAATTCGAGATATCCCTATATACTCGTATATACACAGAGAAAAAGGATTGTTTAAAAATAATAATCTAATTTATTTGACGTCGATTTTTTTAATACGAAGGAAATTTATTTCCTATAAAACTCGATGTTTCAGTATAAGAGAAGATATTTACTTGAAAATTAAACCGTATTTATTTAAATTTATACACCCTGATTATTTACAATGAAGATAGAAAATATACTTTCAAAAAAGATGATTTTACTTTCCTTGAAAAACTGTATTTGACACAAATAAAATTACAGCTTTGACGTTGCAGTAATGTTTTTCATGGGAACAAATAATTATTCAATTCAAATAAATGTGAAATGGCACGAAAGAAATATTTCTTCAAGTCAAAAAAAAATACATCCCCACCCCTTCCCATTCCCACAACGCCATTTGCAAGTCCCATTCATGGCATGTAAATAAAAGCCATCGCCTTCGCCTATTTTAACGTGAGTGTTGGTGATTTGTGAATTGTGTGAGCGATAAAATGGATCTCCAAGAATTTTTTGAAGAAGCCGAATATTGTTTCTTGTGCTGATGGAGGCGATAGACTCTACAAGTATAACCTTCTTCCTCTGTTCTAGAGCAGAACATCACTGTTGATGATTTGCTTATTGGTGCCGTTCAACAAATCCTGCCCAATGACCCTACTTTAGGGAACAGATTACGCCTTGAAAAGTTTGTTTCGGAACGTTTTTCACAGAAGGTAAGAAAAATTCGACTTATTTTCCTCAGAAGTTGGTACCTAATTAAACAGTGGGTTAGTATACGGCACCAACAAGCATGCAGATCAACCAGTGATGTCCAGAAACAATCAGAATCAGCACAAGAAACTAAAAGATTTACCTACCACAAAACAGTTCGTTCAAGTGTCTCAGTTCGGTTTCCTCAAGAAATTCTTGGAGATCCATTTAATTGCTCACATAATTCACAAATCACCAACACCCTCGCTACAATAGGCGAGAGTTCAATACTAAATATCACCATTTGATAGTGTTGTAGTGTTTACAAACTTCCTCGCAGTGTCCATGCTAATTCTAAAGCGAAAGTATTTTTTTATGTTAATTTTCAGTTTTAAGTTTACAATGTTGATGTTATAGTGACAGTTTCAAATAAACTATATATTTTGCCAAACAAAATGTTTCATTTTGTCCAACAATTATTATTTCATCACAACAACAACGCAAAATCTCTTTCAGGAAGAAAATATTTATTTGAATGCAATAAGGCGAACGAATGGATTGACAGGATTTTATGTTACCTTCAAAAAATCTTATATTTATCTTGAATAAACTTTTCTTCTCCCAAGGATTTGAAAACGCCAATAATTAAAGAAATATATATTTCACAGAAATATCCTCTGCCTTTGCAGCAAAAAATTTGATTTCTTTCAATCAAACACTATCTCTTTTGATTCAAAGAGATCCGTTGTTTTGTTGAAAGGAACTGTTCCAAATAAATTTTTTCAATCTTTTAAAGAAATATTTACTTGCCCGTACGGAAACAACAAATTTCTTCGAAAGAAAGAATATTTTATGGAATTAAACAATCATTTTTCTCTGTGTACCCATAAATAGGTAGTCTATTTTTCAAATGATAAGTAGTAAAAATTTCACTGCATTCTTATAGAAGCCAAAGTATCAATATTTATTCAAATAATTTTCAACAAGTTTTCTTCAACAACTTCAACATTTGGCAGGGCCCCCTCTTGCCAGATGAGGCGCTAACGAACGCATCAAACAGAATTGGAATCGTCCAAAACACACAAAAGTTATTGGCCTTGAAAGTCGAACGATTTTTTTGGTGGCGACAACAAATTCGTCTCCAGCAGTTCAGTTCAAACGTTTTCATAAAGAAACTTTGACAGTAAATTTTGATTCAGAAGATGGATTTTAGTAAGATATGACACCAAGCATTTCAACATAGATCCTATATTAGCGGAAAACGGAAATCTCCCCGAGACCCGCGGGATAGAATTGGGGGAAACTTCAACCTCTCAAAAATTCAGATATGAATCATACCGAGAGTTCATTAATTAAATGGGTCAAGGGTGCCTGTCAATTCAAAAACGTCTGTCGTAACTAGCGTAATCTTTTTGTATAAAATTTGTCAAACTTTGACAAGTTACGTCCCATATTATTGATCTCTGATCTGCCGTAAGTTTACGACTATATAATACATTAAACAAGAACCAATCAAAACTCTTAAAATGCGAGTAGGCAGCCAATCAGCACGTCTGTACGCGTACCACCCCGGCAATACAAGCGCCGTCCTTGACGTAAATATTATCGCTGTGGTACCGTGGTCCTTCCCCCTCTCCCAGACCGGGCAGTGACTGACATTTGGAGCGCATTTACGCAATATTAGTTCTGTCAATTGTCACAATCAAAATGTATGAAACTGAACATGGAAAGAACGTTTTCCATGCATTATAGGTATCATTTTCTACCATTTAAAGGTATAGTATGCTCACTTTCCCAGTAAATTTCCATTCCACACAGTTAGTTGTTGAATTTTGTGCCTTCTGATTTATAGGAGAAGAGAAAAAGAAGCCCAAGTTTTGTTGAACTGGAAACAGAACACAGGCTGTTTAATTTACCAAGAGAAATCTCAATTTTATCTACTCACGGACTTCACCAAAAATGGCTTTACACCCCACAAAGACAGCGGCTTTCAAATTCACAAACAGACGCTTCTGCTACATTAAAGAAAAATGTCCTTCGGTTTCAATAAAAACATTGCATCAAGATACAACTTTGCATGTGAAGACTCTCCCCAGCCTGTTACAATATTTGAGTGAATTGTGATGCAATAATCTGTCCATGCATGCTTTACTAAAGTACCTATGTGTCTTGAATCTCAACTTCGTGTCACTACCTACTTACCGTTCAAGCAATAATCATGCTTTTCAAGTATGTTCTTCGACTCTAAACTTCGTCTTACTTCCGTATTGTATCATTAAATTATTAAAACAAATTCAGTACATACAATATAACGCATTTTACTCAATTGCCTTTTACAAATAATTTGTATTGAGAAAAATTGTATGTCTACAACGTGTCAATCGATCAAAACGTTCCATCTCCATTGGTTCATTTAGAGAATTTCTGAAAGCTCCTGCACTTTCCAAGATCAGTCGAAGGATAGTCGTGCTAAAAGAAAATCCTTTAAGTATTTCAGTAGAACCATAGCTCAACTTTGTATAACCTACGCGGGTCTTGTCCATTCTCAGGTATAATATCCTCCGATTTGTCCATTTCGCAGTAACACGCTGAATTTGGTAATAAATTCTAGTGTAGCTGGATATGGCATGAAAGACACTTCTGATTCTGAATAGGTCTACTGCACTTTTTGTATGGAAGCATTTTTCATCTTCCGATTTCCAACTGCAACTAACCTGCAAACTCGAACGTCGAACGTCAAACAATGACGTTTCCAACTTGACATATTTTACCGACGCAGCATCTCGATATCTTCCGTTGCCAACGTTAAGAAAAAAGCGCTATTGCGCTAATAAGAACGCAGTTTATTATGATGATGAAGTGAATATTAAAAACTATTTTGAGTAAAGAATAAGATTACCCTGATTAATCAGTGTACACCTCAAAGTTCTTTGTAAAATTTCAACCATTTGAACAACACTGGTAGAACCCAGAACCTTAGGTAGTAGCGCTCTGTTAATTCATTATATAGTCTTATCAAATACAATGCGTTGTACGCTTAATCGTCAGATAATTTTTTAATAATATCATTTCGTTATAATCCCAATGCAAGAAAATACAACTCGCCCTATGGGCTCGTTGTATTTTCAGCTTTGGGATTATAACTCATAATATTACTAAAAAATTATCGACAATAATCGTACCACTCATTGTATTACTACTGAGAATACTTCAAGTTCGAAAATACTCCTCGATCATGTAGGTTTTGTGCCCTGCCGTAAAATCACATTAAAAATGTCCCGAAAACGAAAACTGCGACTGGTTTGACAAATTACGATAACCAAAAAATTACAGACATCAAATGAACGATGCTAGTTCCGACAGATGTTTTCAAAGTCACAGGCACCCTTGACCCATTTAATTTATGAACGCTCGGTAGAATACACAACATCATAAAATAGGCTACTGAACACTGGTGCCATTTTGAGATTTCTCCCACACAGCATGCGAGTGTCGTGGTGAAAGGACTAGGGATGGAGATATGAAGTAGTGACGTCACCAGCGTTCTATTTTAACTTCCTCAAGGCACTTTTAGAGCTGAGATATCGCTCTGCGGTTTTTACCATAAATCATATGAAAAATTGCAGTTTTGTTCAAAGCAATAAAAAGCCTGAAAAGCACGTCATTTTTAATTAAATGTTTTTCTTCCTGTCGTGACCCGTGGTTAAACCTGTCTGCCGGAAAACATGAAAAAAATAGGTGCCAACTAAAATGCTCTGGCAAAATAATGTATGTTTTAAAATTTCAATTTTCGGAAGATTCAACTTAATTTTTTCGAAAATTTCCTTTATTGTTCGGCAAAATACTCTTATTCTCTAGTCAGTTTTTGCATAAGTGCCTGTAATTTTTTGGTTTTGCCGAGGGTCAGAACAGAAAAGTCCATCTTTGTCTCTTTCGCACTGCCGGTAGTCCGCACCCTGTCCTTGTGATGGAAATAACAGCCTCAAGCCGCCGCGCCGGAGTAATAATCGGTAAAAGTTTATGAACAAAATATTAAACATCAGTATCTAGTCAGCTGCACCTCCACCGGCAGATCTTACATCACCTTATCGTGAAAAGTTCTTGAAATTTGAATCATGATTAGTTACAAGTTCATCTGGAATCGCGATCAGGAGATTATGTTGCACTTTTGTTCCAGTCATGTTGCTATCCGTTATCGCTTATTGATATCAAAATCTAACGATGCTTGAGATCTAAATTTGGACTCACGTCTGCGAGATGGGCGCTTCTGAACATGCTTTTATTTTATTTGAACTAAATCTGAATGACTGTTGCTTCGATGTGCACTGCAGGGCAGGATAAAACACGTGAAATAAACTGTTCGACGAAAAATAGGGATTTTTGCTCCTAATTCAAATAAGGCTAGCTCGAAAAAACAATGGTAGATTTCAAAACGGTCAGCGTCATCTGATACGTACCTTCGGCTACAAGATATTGTATAGGGTCAGGTCCAGTGATAGGTCGTGGGTATTTACCAGTCGGGTAGGTAAATAAAATTTGGGTAAATACCCGGTATTTACCCACACGTGTTGGGGTATGAGGTATATACTATCAGGCATTCACAGGCAAAAAAAATACTTGGGGTAAATACCAGGTTTTTTATTAAATACCCAGGTATTTACCGGGTATTTACCCGTCCGAACTTCCAATGGGGATCAAATTTTGGTTAACAAAAAGTTTAGCGACATTTTATCAACATTGCAACCCGAAGTGAACGGGAATCCCACTTATTATATTTCTGAATAGAGTTTGCTCTCTCATTCTTATAACGCTCTTATATAATTATAATAGCGTTTATTCACGGAAAAAAGCGGTACAATAATCAATCATCCCTATCACAGTCTTATGTAGTTTGTATTTGTTTCATTTGGTACTGTATTGTTTGTTTTTCTAATTGCAACTTTTTTCGTTTTTTTACATAATAATTGATTTTGAATTATTTGAGCATTATGGGTATATACCACCAGGTAAATGCCGGGTATATATTCTGGTATTTACCAAAATTCAATGTACCGGGTAAATTGCCCATCACTGGTCAGGTCAGCATTCACTATAGACATCGTATACAGGGTGAGAAGTCGGCTGGGTGGCTCAGAAGCATAAACCAACGCGCTCACAGCCCATATTTCAACGCTTCCTTCAGACCGAGGTTCGATTCCAGCCGGCGCCGGCGGAAGAAACTTATCTGGGCCAAACACCGCTAAAAACGTTAAAATAATGGTGTTGTAGGAAATATTATGATTGTGTGTATAATAAAACTGTTGTAACGAAAATTTGAAATAAAAGTGTCAAAACTCCTATGGCCGAACGTAAAGTCGAAAAGGGGAAAACAATATTGATTTATTTATTTATTATACAGGGTGAGAACGAGCGGTGTGTGGAACAGATCAATTTTCGAACCCTCTAACTTTTATAAAAAAAATCAATAACTAAAATTTGGGAGAATCGTATAAATTCACTTGAAAATTTTGATTAACTGGACTCTAAGGCGATTACCTCCTGTGAATGTCTAGGACCCCCCTTAGGGTCGGGTCGAAATTAATCATGTTGAATTGATACAGCATACATTCATAAATACATGGTGCGGGTGGCTTTATAGTAACCATAATATGTCACGTCACAAGTGTCATAGTAACAATATCAGCCCTCTTTCCGTCATTTTATAGGGGCTGAATTTAAATTTGATAACTTGAGAACGAATGGATTTGAGGCCAAGGTTCCAAGGTTGGTTCGTCACCTTAAATAGGATATAGCGGCGAACATTCGAACAAAGTAGGGGTATTCTACAAAACAGCCTTGATTATTATAGGAGTGAGAGGAGACAGCGGTTACGAAGATACGGGTGTTTTCTTTGTTTGGGCTCAAATTTCAAAGAGCGATATCTTTGAAACGGTTTGACGAAATCCGACAAAATTTAGAAGGAACAGTCTTCTACTGAGGCTTCCCAAGATGGCCTATCTCCAGATTGAAAATCCAGGACCGTACTGAAAAAAAAATTGTTTGCATTTCTTTGACAGATAACCACATTTTCCGATCGATATTCGGAAAAAACAGCATCGGATTCGGAAAGTACCGAAAAAATGCTATTAAATGAGCTTTTTAAATCGCACGGCACACTTCGACCAGTTTCACAAAAACAGATCAAAGTAAGAACTTGCACACATTTTACAATTTTGTCGTACCTTTTTTCCCTAATGTTCGTCAAAATTCATCCGAAATTTTTCCTAAAGCTTTTCTGCTGCAAATGTACGAAATAGTCTATTGCCAGAATTGAATATCCAGAATCCAGGACCGTACTTGAGAACTTTGTTTGTTCTTTTTTGACGTAAAAGCATATTTTCCGATTATTTTTGGGAAAAATGACATCGGTTTCGAAAGTGCAGAAATTTTTTTTATTAAATGGACTTCCTAAATCTCACGGCACACTTCGACCAGTTTTACAAGAACAGATGACAGGAAGAACTTGTACTACATTTTACAATTTTGCCTATCTTCATTTCCTTCTTTCCTAATGTTCGTCAAAAGTAATTCTAAATTATCTCTAAAGGTCCCCTGCTCAAAATTTACGAGATGGCCTATCGCCAAAATTGAAAATCCAGGATCCAGTATCGTAGTTGAAAAAATTTGTTTTCTTTTACATAATAGCATATTTGCCGATCACTTTCGGGAAAAATTACATCGGATTCTCCATCGGAACTTTCCTTTCGAGGCCTTTTTTTTTAAGCGTACTATTATTGTGAAACAGGTCAAAGTATGCTGTGCGATTTGAGAAATTCTTTTTACTGGCATTTTTCCTGCAGATATTTTCTGAATCCGCGATGTCATTTTTCCCGAAAGTTATCGGAAAATATGCTTCATGTCAAAAAGAACAATAAACCAGTTTTTTTAAATACAGTTCTGGATCCTGGATTTTAAATTTTGGCAGTAGGCCATCTCAGGAACTCAGGAGAGCTTTGGTATTATTTCGAATTAATTTTGACACACATTAGGAAAGCAAGATACAGAGAAATTGTAAAATGTAGTACAAGTTCTTCTTTTCATCTGTTTTTGTAAACAGTCGAAGTGTGCCGTGCGATTTAGGAAGTCTATTTCATAGCATTTTTTCCGTACTTTTCGAATCCGATGTCTTTGTTCTTAAAAGCAATCGGATAATATGCTTGCTTTTAGGTCAAAAAAAAAACAAGTTCTCCCAAGTACGGTCCTGGATTCTGGATATTCAATTCTGGCAATGGGCTATTTTTCGTACATTTTACAGTAGGGGAGCTTTGGAAACAATTTCGGATGAATTTTGACAAACATTAGGAAAAAAGGTACAGCAAAATATGTACAAGTTCTTACTTTGATCTGTTTTTGTGAAACTGGTCGAAGTGTGCCGTGCGATTCAAAAAGCTCATTTCATAGCATTTTCTCTGTACTTTCCGAGTCCAATGCTGTTTTTTCCGAACGTCGATCTAAAAATGTGATTTTCTGTCAAAAAAAATGCAAACAACTTTTTTCAAGTACGCTCCGGATTTTTAATCTAGAGATAGGCCATCTTGAAGAGCCTCAGTAGTGGAGTGTTTCTTCTGAATTTTGTCGGATTTCGTCAAACCGTTGCAAATATATCGCACTTTGAAATTTAAGCCCAAAGATAGGAACACGTTTTTAGCGCATTTTCCATCTTGATGAAAATCGCTATTGCAACCGCTTTGTCCGTCCGTCCGTCCGTCCGTCCGTTCCTCGAACTCCTCCCAAACTAGACGACCTAGCTTTCTAATTTTTTCGCTGTTACATAGCTGCCACTCCCAAAGTAGGGCTAGGCCATATTAGATGTCTATATTGCGCCGCCAACATAGAGAAAACCGCCCCCGATAAACTTGAAATAACATAATATTGCACTTTCTACCAGACCTGATGCTCTGGTGTTCTCATTTTTTGAATAATACATAGTTGCCACTTATAAACGTGAGCCAAGAAACATTCCGTCTCCAATATACGCCGCCGACATGAAAAAACTGCTAAAAACCGCCCCCAATCACTTTAAAATGAAAAACATAAACCCGAAGACATAGCGATCTGATTCTTTCGGTATATAAATAGCTGACTAAAAATGGGAAAGGATAGGCTACTTTTGGTTAGTCGCCGCCCCCAGATTCCGCCCCCAAACGATAAAAAGTGCAACTTTCACAAATGTTACTGATTGAGATGTTCCCTTAAACATTTAGGAACTGCCAACTCAAATTGTGCAATATTTGCTCAGCCGAACGCTGCCGCTCCCACACGCCGCCCCCAAAGTAAGAGATAAATGAAAAACATGAACCCAAAGACATAGCGATCCAAGTTTTTCGCTATATGGATAGCTGACTGAAAATGGAAAAGGATAGGCTACTTTTGATATGGCGCCGCCTCCAGCTTCCGCCCCCAAAAGAAAAAAAGTGCAACTTCCAACAATTTTCACTGATTTAGCTGATAATGTTACCTCGAACATTCAAAAACTCTTGACTCAAACTGTGCAAGAATTTCTTTGCCAAACTCTGCCGCTCCCACACGCCGCCCCCAAAGTGAGAGATGAATGTAAAACATGAACCTGAAGACATAGCGATCAAATTCTTTCACTATATTGATAGCTGACTGAAATTGGGAAAATATAGGCCACTTTTAATCACCCGCCGCCTCCAGCTGCCGCCTCCAAACAAAAAAAAAAGCAACTTTCACAATTTTCACTGATTGTCATATTTCCCTCACATTTAGAAACTCCCAACTCAAACTGTGCAACAGTTACTTTGCCGAATGCTGCCGCCCCCACACGCTACCCTCAAAGTGAGAGATGAATGAAAAACATAAACCCGAAGACATAACGATCTAATTCTTTCGCTATATGGATAGCTAACTAAAAATTGGAAAGAATAGGCTACCTTTGACATGGCGCCGCCTCCAACTTCCACCCCCAAAAGAAAAAAGTGCAACTTTCAATAATTTTCACTGAATCATTTTAATGTTACCTCAAACATTCAGAAACTCCCAACTCAAACTGTGGAAGAATTTCTTTGCCAAACTCTGCCGCTCCCACACGCCGCCCCCAAAGTAAGAGATTAATGTAAAACATAACCCTGGAGACATAGCGATCTAATTGTTCCGCTATATGATAGCTGACTAAAAATGGGAAGAGATAGGCCACTTTTGATTAGTCGCCGCCTCCAGCTCCCGCCCCCAAACAAAAAGAATTCAACTTTCAGAATTTTCACTGATTGTCATATTTCCTTAAACATTTAGAAACTCCTAACTCAAACTGTGCAACAGTTACTTTGCCGAATGCTGCCACCCCCACACGCTGCCCTCAAAGTAAGAGATAAATGGAAAACATAAACCCGAAGACATAGCGATCTAATTCTTTCGCTATATGGACAGCCGACTAAAAATGGAAAAGAATAGACTACTGTTGATTAGTCGCCGCTCCCAGCCCTCAAACAAAAAAAATATATTGATAAGTGAAAGAATTTTCATTTCAATCTATTTCATTGGCAAGTACCCCATTCTGATAACACAATATCACAATGAGTTTCGAATGAAGAAAGTGGGCAAGGAATGGTGTTTCTCCTTCAACCAAATTCCTTTACGTTCAAAATATGCCTTATTGAGAAAATGCGCTACTGAGACTCACGCACGTGAAGGCATACTCACTTGTTTACATTTAGACTTGCCTCAATGTCTTCTACCTGGCATTCAACCATGTCGCATTAGTCATGAATCACCCTGTATAGCAATAAGAAATTCATATTTAACCATTCATATTTACATTATGGACCATTATCTTCGATAGATCTCAATTTTCTTCTGCCATGTCTGAACAACAGCGGGATCAATTTCTCTAATGCGAAATGCTTCGATACTTAAAAAAAACGCGGCATCGTAATTGGTCTTCATTTACAATTTTCTATCTCTTGTCGTATACTTTTCTGCTCAATGCTGACAAAAAATCTTCTATTGGTCGAGCTTGCGGTACATGGGGAGGGAGGAGCTTAGCGAAATTGATGCTGCTGTTGTTGTCCAGAGAATGATTAAACATGGCAGAAGAAAACTGAGAGCCATCGAAGACAATGGTTCATCATCAGTATGTTACATATGAATTCGTTATTGTTGTATATGACGTTAATTTTTGCTTTAGTGTAATAAAAATTCTCCGCGAGTAAAATCAATGTGGATAAGGTGATAAGTAATACTGAAGAAAGTTCCAACTAGCCGACAGAAGTTAGTTCCAAATTTTATTAAAATCGCTCGACTTGGGGAAAAGTCAATTGGCGAGCCAAGATGGCACTGAATCGTAAAACCAACCTCAAAATCATGAACAATTAACTGTATGTATATGAGACACGCGTACATGTATGTTCAAAATTTCATCAAAATCGCAGTTCATTTACAAAAAAGTTCAATATGGCGGACCAAGATGGAATCGTGAAACTGACTTTGAAATATCAAACCGTCGTACAAGACAAACAAACGTACGTACCAAGTATCATCAGATCACAGAAGGAAAAATTGTCCAAGTTTTTTTTTGAGCCCTTTAGGATCAATTCCCTTGATTCAGCTTTTGACAGACTCTTTGTGATGTCGAAGGGTATACAGATGCAAATTTTCAACCCCCTGAAATAGAGGGACCACTGATACGTTACCTTTTAGCCAAAGACTGTATGTTTTTTTTTCAGATATACTTACTTATGTACTTATTTGAATTTGAAGCAAATTTTTTAAAATCACTATTGAGCACTTGAGCAGTTTAATTATCAAAAAGCAGCAAAACGTCTGGGCTCTCTGCTGTCTTCAGGTCTTCAGGCAGACCACCTGGGTACGCGTGTTAATAAGTGGAAACATTTAAGCCACTCTCAATTATACATGCTTCAGCCACAGCCTGATCCAAATGGCAGCTTATTAGCCGCGAATAAGCTCGGGTCTAACGTCTAACGCGGGTAACCATCAGTTTGACCTCACACGGCTCACGCTTTCATCTCTCGTCTTTTCTCACACATACACCGGCACCATACAACAGAAACGCCGACAGAGCAAACAATAATCAACAAAAACACTTGTTGCTCGTCAAAACACTGACTGGACCACTTCGGCTGTCATTCTCTCTCTCTCTCTCTCTCTCTCTCTCTCTCTCTCTCTCTCTCTCCCTCTCCCTCTCCCTCTTCTGATGAACCAAATAAATGCTTATAAACTGAAACTGAAACACACAACGTTGCGTTAATTGTCGCTCATTTCACTATAAATTAAATTAATCGATGATGCGACATGGCATCAACGTGTCTTCTTTTCCACGTAAAAGTCAATTCAAAATTAATTTACGTAATAATTACTAGTACCTACAGGTTATTGGTCTAA
The DNA here is from genome assembly GCA_949128115.1 of Anaspis maculata. Taxonomy (NCBI): domain Eukaryota; kingdom Metazoa; phylum Arthropoda; class Insecta; order Coleoptera; family Scraptiidae; genus Anaspis; species Anaspis maculata. The sequence continues at coordinate 13,544,174 of OX421968.1, forward strand.
TAGTGAAGGAAGTTTTATTGCTTTCGAACGTGAACAACGCCGGCCCGAAATTAATAAAAGCCGCATGCTGATTAGTCTGCTAAGATTTATTAGAGATTATCAGAGCTTACACGCGAGCCGATGTCAAAGATTTTTCCAGCGATGATAGCTGAGATACAAGACTGCGTGCGGTCCGTGCAATCTAACTTAGACATAAGTTGCAGGAGAAACTTTAGTCGAAAAAACTCAAAAAGAGCACGACATGACCAGAATGAGTTATTTCCACTCAGGAAAATGTCTGGTAAATAAGTATACCTACCTACCAAAAACGTTTTCATAGAGTACCCTGAAGGTACTGTAGTGGTTGTACCTAAAGCTCCTTGTTTCTGAGTTACAACCTCTTGCTATTTATTGGGAGCTTCTTCAGATTTCACATCTTCTTCAGGTTAAAAGATTCAAAATAAAAGAAGTGAATATGCCCTCACGAGCGTGAGGCTCCGTAGCGTGCCCATTTCCTTTATGAATGATAGATGCCGCGCCAAACTAAACTGTTATAATTGTAATTGTTTATCATTACACATTCGTCAAGATTTTTTTTGGTTCGGGATACAAGATCATGAGTTACCCATTCGAGTAAATTTTTTTCGCAAAAATTCTATCGTCTAGACTAGATGCTGTGACGGACAGCCAGACGGACAGACGGACGCGTATACAAAGCGAGGACATAAGCGGCTTCCCGTTTGGGGAAGTGCGCTAAAAACGGCTTATCGGTGAAATCTCGAGTGAAATTTAATTTGGAATGATCGAGTCAATTTCTTGTTTTTTTTTTAATTTTGTCAATAAAGAGAAAGAAAGAATATAAAGCGAAAGCTTGACTTGGCCCGAGTGTTTGTTTCACCTGTGCTGCTAGACTCAATACAGAACACAACAATTTCAAAACGAAAACAGCGGATGAAACTGCCACAATTAACAGTATTAAGGACGGAGCTGAATTGGTGAAATAAGCGTTGCGAAATCAATCCGTGTGGGTCTATTCCTTGACGGATTTTCACCATTTTGGTCTCTTTCGAAAGCTACAAGGATGTACTTTGGTTTGAGCCTATTGGCATTTCAAAAATCAAATGGAAATCATCTGATTTTTGATATCCTCATCTTTAGGAGCAGAGACTTATGTGTTAAATTTTCATCGGAACAGCGGTTTCGGAGATATCTTAGTTTGTAGTTTCAAACAAGTAGCAAAGTTCTCACGGGGGTGAGTCTCATAAGCGCATTTTCGGAGTGCAGATGAGTACACAGTACACTGTTCACTGTCACCTAAAAACAGATTGTCTCCAAACTACCATAAGATCACAAGAAATCATCAATTTTTATGAGAACACGAGTAGTCAATGATGAATTAAAACAAAATAATGACATCAACCAAAACTAGAAAATATCCTGAATAAGTGAGAATTATACCTATATCGATCACAAGCACGGAGCCAGAAGCAGCTTGAAAATCGCATCCGCATATAAGTGCATAAGTATAGATTCCGCATAAAAATAGAAATATCTTCCTTGAGAATGAATGAATCAGGTTGATTTTTTCACGAAATTTTTTTTTCACTTCTTTCTGCATCTTTCGTTTGCTGTATGTATGCATGTATCTAGAACAGTTTGTAAGATTCCTCGATGTAGAAGTTCACACTGTAGCGTTAAAAACTGACAAATGTGGAATCGCAGGGCGAAACCTTTTCTTAAAAAAAATATCTCCTATTGCAATAAAGGAATCAAAATGATTTTTTCACTAAAAATGTATCCATCGATTTCCGCATATTTCGTTTGCTGCATGTATACATGGATCTAGAACGGTTCGTAAGATTCCTCGATGCAGAAGTTCACACCGTACGTAGCGTTGAATACCGACTTTTTAAACATTTAAATTTTTTTTCTTGCAATCGTGCGGTCTGACCAAATATTTTTTGTGCCTATTCTCATCCGCAGACAATCAGCAATAATTAGCAAAAAACGCGATACCGCTACGACTTTTCGTTTATGAGAAGTTTAACTACAAGACGGACAGACGGACGGACATCAAAGCGTGGCTAATAGCGTATTTCTTACGAAAATGCGCTAAAAACACCGAGTAGACATAGCTCTATTTTCATCATATTTTATTTTGAATCGGTAACTTGGTAACACCACAGAAACAAACCGTTTAACAGTTTCTCAAAATGCATTTCTTTAGCATCCAAACACATTTGACAACTATTTTTCTGTCAAAAGTTCCACTTTTTCACCTTAAACTTTCAAGATATCTCCATTAATATGCATTTTTGATATCTGGTTTTTGTGTTGGTCCTGATTGTTTTCTCCTGCTCTATCGATCATTGAAAATTTTCAGATTAATGCTGGACCATCCTGTATAATCGGTTTCCCTTTTACCTTACGGTGTAGGGGTAATTAACATATTCTAAAATATAATCATATTCACTATTAATATTACTATTCTTCAAACTTATCACACTCAACAAATGCCCACTCTGTCTACAATTATTGTGTCTTCTTGCTATTTATTGCCTTCTCCACTACGTTTTCCCAGCTTTCCTGGGGTCTTCCCCTGTCCCTTCTGTTCTGTGTATTGGCTTCCCATACTCTTCTCACTGGTCTTTCTGCTTCCATTCTCTGCATATGTCCCCACCATCCAAGCTGTCTCGCAAGATAGTGCTAAACTTATTTTAGGTTATGGCATCCAACTTTTTTTGCACATTGACATTTCATCCGTATTAAAACATTAAGAGACTTCCAGACAGACTTGAAGGCTGGCCAACCCGGAACACATTTCTTATTCTACGCTACTACTCGGTACTAAGTGCTCTTTGTTTAAAAAAAATATAGGTCTCCTACGTGCAACCACAATCGCGATTTATTCTTGTTTCGCGACACTCCACACCACCAGTCACCACTGAGGAGTCCCCAGCTAGCAGCTGCAAGCATGCGGTACTTTTTATGCAAACTGAAACAAAATAGTCTCGCCCATTATTGTGTGTAGTAGTGGCACAATACATAATACATGGCTCGCAAAGTCGCAAGTTACCAGTAATAAGTGATTTTGAGAAATTGTTTAAGTTGAATACTAGAATCACGTTCATGCAATTTTCCGTTCGACCTGTATTTGAAAAATCATGACGAAAATAAATACTTATGTTACTACATTTTCATAGCGTATTGAATACCGAATACCGAATTGATACCTACTGAATCACTAAATACTCCGTGTAAACGCTTGCAGTTTTGGAACGAAACCGTATCCAAGTTCAAGGTCAATTCGCTAAATTCTGGGATCGAACCGGGATTGGAATAACTACTTCGTTTGGGCATGTGCGCATGTGTAAAAGCGCCAGATTTTGAAAACTACCGTACACCTGTCAGTGTGAATATGGAAACTTGGCAACGCTGCATGCTCTGTCTAGCCGCCTGACCAACTACTGGTTCCTGGCTGTCACTTTTAGGTACACACAGGGTGCTTTCCACCTAGCTCCAAGTTTGGTACACCTGCCATTTACGCATGTGCGGGTGCCAAACGGTGCTTTCCATCTACGTGTTCTTACCCGGTTCTGTGCCGTTCATTGGAGTACCTAAAATTGTGGGCCATACTATGGAACATGTGCCGTCTGGTGGTATTTGTACCGTCTAGGTGGAAAGCACCCACAGTCACACACCGTAAATGCATCTCTTCGTAGCTTCTTTGAACTTCCTTCTCGGCACAGCCATTTTCAACAAGTTCTGTTCTTTGATCAAAACATAAGCAAATTAAATGTAGGTCAGGTAGAAACGAGAAGTGTTATCATAATTGTCATAATCATAATTTTGAGCGCTGTTGCCATTTTCGTTGTTCCTGAACTTCCACAAATAATCATTGAACTTAATTACAATGGAACATCTTCTTCGACCATACAAAATGGTATCTAACATTCATCCAAATTATTTGTGGAATTCTAGGTGCACTACAATATTTTTTAGTGTTTCAATATCGGTGTACGAAACTATGAAATTTGCGCCACACATGCGCATTGCGCACTCAAAAAAAACGAAATGAAGGGACCTATTGCATGTAAACGCCCGCAACTGAAAAGAAAACGGTTTCGAACTGACGTTCATTACTCATGTGTCGTGTCAAAATATAAGGGACATCCTCATTTCGTTATCGTTTCGGTTATCGTGGTTCAAAGAAAATAAGTTGAGTTGGATCAGGCAGGTACCATTCAAAGCTGTAAAGCAGGAATTAATAAATTGAATTGAATTGAATTGAATTGGATCAGGCAGGTATTTCTGTAACGGGCTTATTGAATTTGCACATTGAATTATCTACTCTGGGAGACGCCCAGATTATGCTCTTCCATCAATGTAGGAGGTCAGTGGTCGGTGTGGTCGGCTTACAAAGGCCTCCGCGGCCGAGAGCCTCCGCGGCCGAGAGCCTCCGCGGCCACTTGTTGCCTCCGCATAACCATTGCAGTATGCCGATCATAGATGGCGCTGCACGGGAGTCTCACTCGTGAGTACTCTGCAGAGAGTTGACATATTGGATTTCGAGACGCCAGACCATCGAGCATCCGCCTCGCATGCTGCAACACCGATGAGACCCAAATAGGTCGAAACATGTGTCTGCTGGGTTAGGATTAGGGTCCCGATGGTGGTGCTCGGTTGGTCTGGTGACTCTGGTGTGTAGGATTTTTTTTTAATAAATGTTTTTCTCCTTATCGGCTTTTTCTTGCCATAGGAGTTTGCCCGTTTATTAGTCAATTATACAGACTCAGAAAAGTGCAAATTTCGGACAACACAATACCCAGACTTTTCACCGGGAGTCGAACCCGGGACTTCCGCGTCGCAGGCAGCCACTCGACCGCCTGCGCCACGGTGCTCGGTCGGTCTGGTGTGTAGGATTCCTCATTTCCATTAATACGAAGAAGAATTCACGCTACAATATCATGATATCGAATTTTATCCACCTCTACATACAAAAAAAATTGGAAAATGTTTTTTTATGGCATGAAATTTACCCATGAATCAATAATATCAAAAAATGCCGCTGGGGGTAGGTATAGAGATTAAAGCTTCGAAGTTTCACTGCAGGAAATAAACAATAACTGAGATATATGACCGCTAAATTTTTTTCGATATAGTCGTTCTAATTTTGTCCGCTACTGTACCTAAGGACCTTCAAGGGTTTCTGGAAAGAAATCTTACAAGATCTGAAGATCCTAGACTCCATAAAATGTTCTGAGTTCCGCACGGAAATCAACACATGACACACCTCTCTGACAAGTTAATTAGGTAGGTACTTGCCATGAGTCAGTGTAGCACGTTGTTTTAAACAAAAACAAGCGCGTGTACATCAACGGCACTATTTGTTTTCCTTTCAAGGCTCGTACAATGTAACATAGACGTATTGAAATTTGTCAGATCTCTTCTCAGCCGTCGTTATGCCGGTTTCCAGTTTAATTTGATCGAAATAACGACACCCATTATCCTTAGCAATTGCCCTTGTTTTGCCTCAACTAAGTCAATGATAATTTAAAACTCCCACAAAGCTCGAAAACAAACATGGAAAGTGCTCCGAGGGCAGTAAAAAAGAAGTGGACGACTTCCAAGCGTGATCTGAGATTTATCATAATATTTATCACGGAATTGACTCCGGTAATAGCTGTCAAGTACAAGTTAACATATTTTTTCGGTACAATTGTACCTGGCTGGTTCCGCAGCACGGCTGACACGATTCATACGAGTATAAATTTAATGTTGTTTGCCAAGTTTGTAAAGGACTTTACCTGAGTGGCGCAGCTTGTAATCCTCTTCTCATATTCAATTTTTAACAATGTTTCCTCCTCAAAAGCGCATTCAAGTGAAACCTCGCGGTAAGATAAGGCTCGTAGCATTATACGAGGAGATTCTTCAGATTGTTCACTTTATCTTTATAGCAGCTACAAGACGCATTGCATAAGTCAATTACTTGTTGACAATAAAGAGCCAAAATGCAATATAGAGGGAAGCCCACGCGCCAATTATCACACGTCCAGCGAGCTGCGCTTTTTACCAAAAAATACTCAACTATCAATTTGTCCATCTACTTTTGACATAAAAGTCAATGACTGAAATATCTTTGTCATCTTTCTTATTCAAAACAGGTAAAACTGTGCTCGGCATTCAAACATCAGGCTGTTAATTTTGTTGTACCTACTTACCTTGATTATTGAAAGCTATGTTATTTCGTCAGGATAATCACCCTGCTGATGCTGAAGCGAAAATGACTCTGGAAGCAAAAGTTTGTATTGTTGTTTAAAAAGATTCCAAGATTAGGATTTTCAATTACAAACTCCGGCTTGAGGGGCGCGAACAACAGATCCTGGAAGACGATATGAAGTACGTAACTTTCTTTTCTATAACGAGTATGAATACTTACAATTGAGGACAAGCATTATCTTGTCGCAGGCAGGAGCGATTCTCATTAGTAGTCATTGAACAGCCAACAATGCTCGAATTTACATAAACATTTAAATTAAGCTCATTCATGCATCTGTGAAAGAAGAAACACCGATTTTTCAGGAAGTTATGATATGTTCTAAGTATAGCACTTCTCGAAATTAATTTTGTCCATAAACCCGTTTCCCGGCCAGTTTCTTTTTAATATAATTAGTAATTACCTATAAAATATGAATAAATTAACGCATAAATTACGTTCATTCGCATTTCCTGCAACTGAATTTCGGGAAAAGCGATAAGCTCAAGATAGCGATCTTCATCGGAGTACTTTGTTGCATTTAAATATAGTGCGTATAGAGATTGGAGCGTTTTGCAATTCAAATTAGCTGAATAAAAAAAACTTTTTCAACAAGAATCAAATATCAGGACTATTGTATAAATTTGAGTCAATAAAAATAGAATGTTTATTGAAACTCAAACTCTGACAAACAAGTCCTCGTGCTTAGTGTCTTTTAAGCCTGTTCTTACTCCCGTCTTAGAATGCCAAAACAAGTCAATTCGCTTGACGAGTTTCATCAGTGCGTTACACAACATTTGAAGCGCTGGCGCTGACTTGATTTGAGCAGTCCACCAGGTATTCAAAATTCCAGATAACCAACTAGGTAAGGTAAATGCGGATGAAGAAATTAGGGGAATGGGTACTACACTTTGCGATTAACTGCTGACCTTTTCCATAATTTCAATTTAAAAAGATGTAAACAATTTTATGGCTCTTTATAGCTGTCAGTTTAATGGGGTTGCTGTAAAAGTCTGAAATATCTATATGTAAGTATCTTTCTTTTTATTACCTTCATGCAAAATGAAGCAGTAAATTAACCAAGTTAATAAGTAGCCTAGCTAATCCACTTCCAAGAGGAGCAACCATACACCGAACAAGAAGTATTCTTGAATTTAGAGGGGAAATATTCTCATCTAGTATACTTCTCTCATAATTTGTTCGCAACAAATTAAGAACATAGAATATAAAAGATATCTATCATCTCTGCTTGCAAATTCAAGAATATCCTACTAGTGTGAAGCAGTATTCTAAATGTGAGAATATTGATATACTCGAATTGAGTAGATATCCTTAAGAAATTGAACTTGATGGGCTTTCGCAGGGTGATGGGCGATGGGCAATCATCACGCCGCCATTCTCGCCTAAATTCCGGTTCGGTGGTTAGGTGTTGTATCGGGCCCGTGCCCGTTGATCATGCATTTATTGTAGCTATCTTTGTGTGGTGTGCTCCTCTGGAAGTGAACATGGACGATTTGAAAAGTTTTCTGCGTCTCTGGGACTTATCAGAACTGGAGAAGCGTTTTGAGAGTAATGGAGCCATTTCTCCTTTTCTTCACTGTTTTCCATATAAATATTCCTTATTCCTTTCTTCTCTTACTCTTTCTAGTACTTCCCTATTGCTGACCCTATCTATCTATGGTATTTTCATCATGCGCCTGTAACTACACATCACCACATTTCAAACGCTTCCAATCTTTTCTTATCTGCCTCTCCCATCATCCATGTTTCGCATCCGTACAACGTCGTGCTCCATATGTATGTTTTCAAAAGTTTGTTCTGAACTGCTAAAATCGTTCCTGAACACTAGCGACTCGGCCTTATGCTATTCTTTGCTCAATGTCCCTTCTACTATTACCATCCCGAGTGATTTGACTTTCATGCCGTAGCCTTCTGTCAAAACCTCTTCTATTTCGTTCAAAGCTATTTGTAGTTCTTCCTTGCTGGGTGTTACTACTGTTATATCGTCCGCAAATGGGCGCGTACACTCTTTCTAGACCTGGCAGCGTCAGAGATCTTGGTGTTTGTTTTGACCCAGAGCTTTCCTTCAGAATGCACATAAACGATGTCGTCAAATCGGCGTTCAGAAGTCTGGGTTTTGTCATCCGAAACTCAAGGGACTTTGCGGATGTCGCTACGCTTCGTCTGCTGTACTGCACGTTTGTCAGGTCGAAGCTTGAGTATGCTTCTATTATTTGGAGCCCCCTATATAAGACTCATATTAACAGCCTAGAGAGAGTGCAGCGAAGATTTTTGAAATTTCTGTCCTTCAGGTTGGACAGTGTCTATCCTCCTAGGGGTTTCCCTAACAGTGAGCTGCAGAACAGGTTCCACTTACAGAGTTTGAACAATCGCAGGGCTGCCCACTCCGTTATTTACCTGCACAAGATTCTTTTTGGGGGAGTTGACTGCACTGAGATTCTGAGCAGGATTGACTTTCGCGTGCCTGGTGCTCATTTGAGATCAAAGGCTCTGTTTCTGCTGCCTTTTGCCAGAACAAATCTTATGGCATCTTCTCCTCTCAGCAGGATGTACTCAAATCACAGCTTGATCGAGGGTGACGTCGACATCCTGTTCTGCACTCCTGCTTCTGTATATGCTGCCTTCTCTAAACTCGACCTGTAATTGGGCTCTGGCCTGTTGGTCGTTTTAATCACTAATAATAATAATAATAATAATAATAATAATAACAAATGTAAGCATATCAATCGTCTGAGTTTGTATCCTAATTCCGGAATCGATCCACCCTTTTCCCAATATCTACTACTCTACGTTGCTGCCCCAAATCGATTACTGCCGTTTGTTATTGGTACAAATTATGTGCGTTTGTGCGTTTTTTTTTAATTTTACATGTAAATAATGCGTGAATAATACAAGGTGTTCTACAGGGTGTTCAAAACTTTTTTGAAGTTTATTAAAAGTGACTAAGGAAACTACTACTTATTTATTAATTAATTTATTTATTTATTTATTTATTGTAAATATCGATGATCTTCTGTCTATACACTACTTTATAAAAAATCGTTGTCTATTTTTCGACCAATATATATTTCGAGCTGATGGCGCTCATCTTCAGGGTTTTTATAAATATATATAAATATATATTGGTCGAAAAATAGACAACGATTTTTTATAAAGTAGTGTATAGACAGAAGATCATCGATATTTACTTTAAACACACTACAGACATGGAAGAATTCCTGTGGAAAATTTATTTATTGGTTCACACATCCAACAGAAGCGTATGCCCATTCATGGGATGTGTTAGGGAGGACAGGAAAAAGGCAGATAGGACTATTTCGAGGACAATTTGTTTATTGTACTCAATGGCGGATAATGGTACGCGGCAAGCCAGGGAATAGGGCCCGATATAAAAATATGACTAAATGCAGAGTGTTCAAATGGAAACTTCGACAGGAGACGAAAAAAAAATACGGAGACTTCATTCAGAAAACTAATTTTGAAAGATGTGTGATGATAATGATGAAGATAAGTTTACATAGGTAGGTAGCTAGGTACCTACATAGATTTTACACCAAGGGCAATTATACAACATAAGCTTAAGCCCGGCTGAACCTTAAGCTCACCCTGAACTGAGGTTTACATAAAATGTGCGAGTTGTACAATCAAGGCTTATTAAACCTGTGCCTGGGTTTAAGCGCACCGGAGCCTAATCTTAAACCAACAAAACTGGTCGCTCAAGACTTGAGCGGTGAACAGAACCAACAATTATTCTCGGTATAGCTCTAGCATAATCATAATAATTATTAATAAGCGCCTAAAGTTTAAATCCGATTAAAAAAAAAACAATTGCAACACTGCAACGGTGCACCATGATCATGAATTTGGAAATAAGTAGTGACAGCAGGGCAGATTCTGGCTCGTCGGCCGCCCTTGTGCGAAAAATATTTGGCCGCCCGCCAGCTGTAACCCCGCAGCAATTTTCTAGCGGGGGCGTCTGGGCTCTCTAGAAATTGCACCGCAGGCAAATTTTTTCACTTTTGCGGGCCTAAAACCGCCAAAGCCCCCCTCATTTTAAACAAAATTATGAACAATTATAATCTATTTTCCGCTGAGGATCAAGGTGCGTCCATGGCCACCTCACTTTAGCATATCCTTCGGCACACCCTATAGGTCGCGGGAGCAAAAATCGCGTGCTAAAGATGGGTATATGGTATAATGTTACTTTCACTAGTATTTGTGAATACCGTTTCCTTTAGTTGTAATAAATTATATAGATGATTTATTGAACAATTGCCACTTGATCAAAAAAATAATTGTGCTAAACTCAAGATTTGTCTGAGAAATGTTAAAAACAAACGAGTCTCTACAGCGGTACCTTGGCACCCTGTCTGCGCTTGCGCGAGCGTTTTATGTCAATTCAACGACGAAAAGGATGCGCATCGCGCAGTTGCCACGTCAGGCATACTTGCAACGTTGCCATAGCGGGTGCCAAGGTGACGGTTATGTTCCCGCGACCTATAGATGCGTTTTTAGGCACTTATACCAATTCATAGGTAAGTATATTGATTTTGTAGTTGAATGGAATCAGATAAAGCTGTTCAAATAAACTGGGCAACAATTGAACTGATTCACTAGAAAATTTTGCCTCACTTCAAATGTGAATATCTCAGGTATACCTAAATGGATCGATTTTGGAAATCGTGGTCATGCTGGATAGCGTGTTCGTTTGGCTGTGAGATACTTGGATGATACAGAGGTTGAACAACGTTGAGTGAGCTATACAGGGTGAAAACAGAAAAAGTGCAAAACCGGTCCACATCATTCAATGCCCTGCTTCTGTGAAAAAAATCCCAGATTTTTTCTGATTACAGTTCTGAAAAGCACATATCAATATCTCTAAACGGTTCTCGAATTATGATCGTAGTGCGGTTTTTTTAAAAGTTGTGAATTTTTTTTGTACTACACCGCATTTTTTCACGCCGATCCGATTTCAAACAGACTATTGGAAATGTTACCAAGAGATGAAAATTCTTGCCCTTCCTCAGATACTTATCTGAGAGAGAAGTCTAATATCTATAATAGTTGACGCAGGGCGGCCGCCTCGCCTCCATTCTTGATATCCTGTTGTATTTTTTCAGCTCTAAAAAATCACAATTTACGCAGGGCGGCTGCCGTCGGTCTCGAAAATCATAACATCAGTTCCTTTTTCGACACTCAATTTTTCGTTACAAAAATTGGCGACTTTTCGCCGCCCTTGAATTTTGGCCGCCCCTGTGCAGGGGCACACCCAGCACACCACTCAGAATCGGCCCTGAGTGACAGCCGCATTATTCGATGACGAAGATAAAATAGCGAAGATAAAATAGAATTGGTGTATTCTATTCGATATTACTGAATAATTGCATCAAAATCTGCGAGCACAAAAAATGATTGGCACAAATAACGGAATTCCCACAAAGTTTTCACTTTTAGAAAAACGGAGTCTTTATCTACGGAATTCGGGCCTCGATTCGGGTATATTGAAGAAATAAAGGAAAAGTTCTGACGCAACGCGGATCATGATCCTATAGCTTTCTGCAGTAATGTTGGTAAACAAAATGGAGACATCTGTGATGACGTTTTCTTGAAAGGCCGGCATCCAAACTTGAAACAAAAATGAAGATCGATGCATTGGATGAGCTAGGGACTTGCATTTTTGGCTATATTATGTAAGAAGCCGTGAGAAAAAAAGCTCGGGGCCGACGCCGACACACCTGTAATAGTAGATCGGGGCGTGCTGGCGTTCATAACACGAAATTATCAATTATCAATTTTGAACAGAAACTGCAAGAACGAACAAAACCAAACAAACAATTGCAAGTTTTTTTTTGTAGAAGTGTCTGTTACATGTTATACAGAAAACAGAAGAATAATCAACTGCAGACTTGAAATCCAAGCTTTTTGACTTCTGTCGAAAGATATTCAATTTTATTATTGAAAAAATTAGTTCGAAGAGGGGTTTGAACTCCTAGTAGTGGAAAGTATATAAACCACAGTAGAGAAGGCTCATGATAGTCTCCAGGGCCAGGCCTCCGCCTTCGGGGCTCGGGGTTTAAATGGCGCTCTGGCTATATAAAAGCTTACTTCTCTGCTATAATATAGGTACTATTATGCAGAACAAGAATCAAATTGTAATAAATGAAAGTTATCATCAAGATTGCTTACGATCTTTTGCTCACGGAACTTCACTGTTCTACAAGAGTGCTATATCGAGGGCCTCATAGCCCAGGCTTTTTAGTCGAAAAAAACGGCAAAACATGAAACAAATTAAAACACGGTCAATCTCTTCAGTTTTGGGTTCACTAGACTTTGCTGTATAACATACAAAAAACCCCCAACTTTCCCCCGTGTGCGTCATTGTTTTTTTGACAGGCAAAGATGAAGACACATCAAAGTGCACTTTCCGCTTGAAAATGCTCCTTGGTCTCAACCACCAAATCGATTTCTCTTATCTTGGTCTTGAATGAAAGATAATGAATCTAAGTAAATTATATGAAATAGCTTTTGTCCAAAATTTGACACTAACAGACTCAATTTCTTGATAATGACACTTTTTTTGTGTTTTTCTTCTTCTGCTTCAGTTAACATTTCACTTTTGCATCGATCACTGAATATCGCTCAGTATTATTATATGCAGTAGATTCTCAATAGTTTTAGCTTAAAAATGACGTATATTTTAGCTCCAATGTGATTTGTCCAGAAATTACAATAAGGATTCTATGAAGTTACGTCAAACGCATTATATCGGGAAAATCACTTCAACATTATTAACCTAGACTTTGATCTGTTATAATTGATCCTACGTTCAATATGTACAGTATCGTACTCAGTGAATCTGGTCTGGTAATACTCGTATGAGTAGGTACTAGGTAATCTAGGTATAGTTTCTCAATTTTCCTCTTTGTTTATCATGTTTTAGCGCTACTACTTGTAGCGCTTAAAATAGTTTGTTCTTGTTATTGCCGTCTGCATTGTCCGGCAGTATCTTGAGTTTTTGCTAGATGATAGCTTAGGTACTTTAGATGTACAAACAACAAAGATATCTTATTTCATTATTCGTCGGTCCGTCTGTCTGTGTGTCTGTCATTCCACGCAATATCGCGGCTCCTTGACCTCGGATTAACCTCGGGTTTTCGCTAGATAATAGCTATATGAGGTACTCCAGGTGTAAACAAACAACACGGTGGGCTATGCAGGAGCACCCACGTGTAGTTGGTCCCCATCAAGACGCATCTTCCTCCAGCTCCGGAGACTATTTTGAAGATGGTGTCTTGCAACTGCAAGAAGAACTGCGGTCTAAAATGTAGATGCAGGCAATCTTCCTTGTCTTGTTCGCAGATGTGTAAGTGCTGTAGGGGCACAACATGTGAGAGTCTACCCCACCTTGTTGAGTATGACCCTGAGGATGATCTGTTATTTTTATAAAGCTATGTATTTTGTTCCTTCAGGTGCTAGATAATTTTGTCATTATTTAAGATGGGTAAAAGTAGGTACTATCGGTAGGTATTCGAAGTAACTATCAATTTATTGTTTTGAAATCAATAGAGGAGTTTTTAACAAAGTTCATATTGAACAAAATAAGCTTCAAGTACGGATGGTAAGCTAGATGCGATTTTTTTTAATATAACTACTAGTGAACTTGAAACTATACCTTATAATTATTTGATATTTTTTGCAGAGCATGGCTATGAAAATCCTCCTGTGCTATGCTAGACTTTGAATACTCTATTTAAATGTAAATACAATGTTGAAGCTATGATTTGAAAAGACTTGGAGCATTTTTAATAAAAAAAATGATAATTTGCTCTTGAAAATTGTGGATTTTCAATTCACGATATTTTCACGATAAATACATCCATGTTCGAAATTTCAAATAGGATCGATACCTGCAACTATTTCATGCATTTGCATCAGGCATTCGACATGATTATCATTTCTTGAATGCTATAAAATCGAGTTGGTTTGACGTTCAGTGTAAGCCAGCTTGAAACTGAAAAATGTGGCTATATCCGCGGAAAAGTTGCTGTTGTTATGTTATTATTATTTTAATGTGGAGTATTCTGCCTTCAGAAGCTAGAGATTTGTTTTGGCTACAAAAAGAAACCTTAAAAAATAAAATCAAAGCGATATTACAGTTACAATATAATTTTTTCTAAGAGCGCGGAGGTATTTTTGACTGACATTTAGGACTTCGACATTTTTTTCAACAAGTTATTTTTCTTACCTTGTGATCACTTACGTCGCGTTTATGATATGATAGTCTTATGCAGAAAATTCCATGTAATCCATTCAATTTCAAATCCAAATGATTAATATATTGAACGCAAAAATAACCCAAATTGAAAAACCGGCTTTATTTTGGTCCCAAAATCACGTTTTTCTGCCAAAAATTGCTCAAAACATTTTTTATTTAGAATTTAAAGGTCATAATCGGATTTGCAAGGTCAGATTCAGAGGGAAACGATACCCAACATGCCAGTATTGTCTCAATATCAATGAAAACCAAATTTCTTGCATATATCACCAATTGCCCCCCTCCCGAGCTCCCCTCACGGGGACCATAGACATCTAGTTTGCCACTGGGTTTCACTTATACCCCAATGTATCCAAATATAATAAATTTTAAGCCACTGACTAGATTACTTTTGTCCTAGAATTTTTTTAATGATAATTTTGCCCCCCCCCAAAAAATTATGACGTACACGGAGGAATGTTGGGGACTTTCAGTATGTTGTTTAGTAAGGTTGAGTGGGTACGATACCGTGAAGATTGCACGTGGATTAATTTGTTTCATGTTAAATGCTAAAAAGCCTGGGCTATCATGGCAGTTAGTACCTCGTAACTGAAAGATTGAGCTCTTTACAGATAGATAGAGCAAACACAACTGATGTTAAGTCCGGGAAAAGTACAGAAAATTACGATATTTTGCAATGTTATCAAAGAACAGTTACTGTTTAAAGTTACATTGCAAAATATCGTAATTTCCTGTACCATTGGACATGAACACAGTTTTTTTGCGCTCCTGTAATAAGTTCCATTTTTCAGTTACGAGGTACTGCCGTGCATGAAGCCCTCGATATATTGGTAGACTATCATGTAGTCCTGGAACATTCAACAAAGGATTCGGAATAAAAATATCATCATGTAGGTATTTCGCTAACAAAAAATAAGTACTTCAGATGGGTGCGGACAGGAGAACGCATCAGGAAGACTTATTCTCCCAGTGGATAAAAATTTTGTATTACACCCTTAAAACGACAGCCAAAGCATAGATATATCTGTTATTAGTGACCTCTGCGCCCTTAACGGTGCTTCTAGAATAATAGTGTTGTTTTAAAAATAAGTCAGAGAGAGAAAGAGAGAGAGAGAGAGAGGGAGAGGGAGGGATAGAGGGAGAGAGAGAGAGAGAGCCTAACCGAAAATAACATAATTTCCGAATAATGATATACAATGCGTTATTACTGTTCGCACGACATTTTTCTTGCACAATATTGTATGGGAGTACCTATTATCTGAGCGCTCATTTTCTTGAATTTTGTACTGAACATTATAGCGTTTATATTATTATATGTAGGTAGGTAGGTATATAATATACGACTACGTTGGATATTTACTAAGCCAAATAAACTTCAACTAGGACACGAGAATTGGGCCTAGCTATTCTCAGTTCAAATTGTAAGGAATACCAATTACTTATATGTATTACTGGTAAATTTGACGACATTTACAGGTTTGTTCAGTCAGTTTTTGCCAATTTTCGCAAGGCCATCAGTACTGGCTCATGAATTCAGATAGAGAAATGAATCGAAAAGCGAAAGGAAGCTTATTCCATGTCATTTTTTACCGTATTATGAGTTTCGGGAAACATTATTTTTTCAATGTGCACTGCGATGCAATACAAAGGCCTCCAAAATATCTCGTTCCTCAACGATGCATTACATCCTACGATGCGTACTTGACCGATGCTATTCTTCAGAGCTCAATATATCATTAGAAATGGCATGATCTGAACTTCCTTTTGCTTTTTGATCCACTAGCTCAATCCACAAGCGAGTATAGGCGCGTATAGCCACGAAAAGTGGTCATGGGGAGCGTGCATGACCTTCAGCTATCAAGGCGTAGGACACACAGAGCCCATGGTGGTGAAAATAAGAACCACTTGTGGACTGAAAGAAATGCCGAATGTCATAGAAAAAAATTCGGAGTCGATCTGTTCAGAATTTTTTGAGAAATGGGTATGAACACTATAAACAATTTTCTTTGTGCCCTCAGAATCAGCGGCGCATCTACCTACTCATCTAACCTCAAGATAGAAATTCGCCAATGTATGTTTCAGAAGTCCTCCTCGTTATAAAAATTGACCTATCTGAGCTTTTTTCAAAAAAATTGGGTGAAATGCCCAAAAATCTCTCTGTTGTGCTTTGGAACACCTGTATATCGAGCAATAATTAACTTAAAACTTGAACGCACGAGTCGGCGCGGCGTTCGGAGTCGTTTTTACTTAGCTAATTTCAACATCTGCAGACATCACGTGGTACTTTATTCCAGGTATTCAATGGTATTCCATCCTGTATTCCCTGGTATTCCATGCTGTATTCCCTGGTATTTCATGCTGTATTCCCTGGTATTTCATGATATCACATGGTATTCCATGGATATTCCATCTTATTCCATTCAGTATTCTAAGCAATTGGTACAGTGGATGTTTTCCACCTAGCTCCAAGTTTGGTACACCTACCACACTTCACGCATGTGCGGGTGCCAAACGGTGCTTTCCACCTGCGTGTTCTTACCCGGTTCTGTGCTGTTCATTGGACCACCTGAAATTGTGTATTGTGTGCCATACTATGGAACATGTGCCGTCTGGTGGTATTTGTACCATCTAGGTGGAAAGCACCCAGTGATTCCATCAAGTGAGAAACCCCTCGCATCTAACGTATTTGCCACCATATAGACAGGCAGGCATCGCTTGACGCCCTTTTCTCTTGGTCGATTGCCCAGGGCTGCCAATAGAGCCGCAGGCAAAAAAAAATGAATAGGAGGTGTTTTCGGCTCATGTTGTACCCTCTTCTTTGGATATATACCTAGTATGTCAGTGAAACGCAGGAATAGTTTTCAAGTATTGCAAAAAGGAAAAGGTGTGATTTTGGGTTTTCTTGGAACCGTCTTCTCTTTGCACAGTGCTAGTAATTTGCTACAATGCCGCCTCAAACGAATTTCTTTGGGGAAGGTGCATTTCTGACACTTTGGTCACCGACCACCGTTCCTTCTTTTCGTATTGTAAGTGAATCGGTAAAATGGCACCGCAGGCGCAGGCGGAGATTTTTCCAACAAGGTGTAAACCGAACCGAGAGTAGGTACTCGAGATGTTGTCTGAAAATTTCAGAGTTAGACGCAATTTATACAATGCTTTGGTTGAATTCATAGCTTGCGTGCCACGTAAAAATTAAAGCTTGTATGACTATGCGTTCCGTAACTTAGCCATGATCCATAAGTTTAAATTTCCAATGAACGAAGGAGATAAGGTTGACCTGATCATAGGCGGCATTGATTCCGATGAGATCAAATTTTCCGTGGTCACAGCTCAAATTAAACAGCCCCATATTTTGACATCACACTTTAGGTAGGGTATTGGACCAGCGTAAACGCGTGAAGGTTCAAATGGACCAGTCTCAGGTTGTTTCGCAGCATTATTCTCCTTAAACTTCTGACGACTCGCTCAAGTCGAATCCCCCAAGCAAAATTGTTTGCTGCCACTGTCGCCAAGCAGGACACATCAAACGCAACTGCCCCTCCCAATCAAAATTTGAGAGAAAGGCTTGAATTTTGAGTTGTGATGCAGTTTCAGTATAGGTATAGTTCTTATATTTTTCAGAATCAGGTTAAATTGCATTATTATGTTGTTTCCCGCCAGGAGACTGTAATGGGTACAGCTACGATTCCGAGGTAGCTGTGATCCAAGGTGGCTAGGCCCAGCTGCAAACGCGTTCAACAGTACCCCACCAGGAGGTGGTAGTGGATGCAGCTGTAATTTCGAAAAAAAATGTCTCCACAAATAATCCAATCTTTTCTTCAACTTTCATTTCTAGCATGTCTGAACCTAAAATGAATATTTCAGTTGGCCCAACTAGTCGAGTGGGATGCTGTGACGTAAAATGGAATTTTTCTATGTAACTGAAATTAATAAATGGCAAAACAAACTCCGTATGGGTGCCGAGAGCGAGGAAACCATTATTCATTTATTTAAGAATAAATATTTCGTGGAGCTCACCGCATTCGAACTTTGCACTGCAGTTTTTTCAAATTCACTGAATGTGCAAATTTCATTTTGAAAAAATTACCGTCGGAAAAGTGGTAACGTGTCGGTTTTGAAAATGGGTCTACCAGGGCCGTCTTAAGCGGGCGTGCAACTCGTGCATGGCACAAGGGCGGCCAGATTCAGGGGGCGGCATTTCGGGGCAGAAATGCGTTTTTTTTTTTTGCTTCTCATATTTTACCTCCGCGGCCGCCTCTGAACATTTTGAAATTTTTGTTTGTTTTTTCATATTTTACGCCTGCGGCCCGGCCGCCCCTAAACATTTTTTCAAACGGTATGATGGATACCTACCTTTAAAACACGTGAATATTAAATCAGATTTTGCAAGATCCTTGCTAAATTCTTGATTTCTACCAAAGGGCGGTGCATGGAATCGTAATCGATTGGTAAGTACAGTACCTAGAAGCAGTTCGGTATTCAAGTCAAGTGTAGTTATTGTTTATTCCTAATAGACACGAGAAGAAGTCAGGCGTTTTATTTTGACGTTATTTTATCTTATTCACGAACCATCCGGTAGGTAAGTTAATTTTTGTTTATTTGTTTATTATAACATTGCTAACCTACTTAATAAAAAAGAATTGGTTCAAAATGCGAAAATTGCAATTCCAGTCGCTGCTTCTGTTTCTTTCATGGAATAAAATTCAAATTGAAAAATCGGTTGTGTCACCCCAAAACTTCCCCGACTAGTATCCAGGAACCTATGGAAATTTTTGTTCGAAACGTCCCTTCGGGTGGGAACGAGGGTGGGAAGTTGGAATTACAGAAAAAGATTGAAAATAATTTGGAGAAAATCATTTTCAGCCGGAAAACTCCCGGGAAATTTGAAAAAGTTGTTGGAAAATGTTCAAGAACCAGTTACCTCTTGTTTAGGTGAAAATGGTGAAAATCGGTCCACGGAATGAAAAGTTGGAAAATTTGCAGTTTTTCCAGAGAGGAAAACTCGGCAACTGTTGATCCGATTTCGAAAATTTTTCCTCCAAAAATTAGCTCAATCTTTTCTCCAACTTTTATTCACAGCATGTCTGCACCTAAAATTAATATTTCGTGGGGCCTACCGCATGTAGAAGTTTGCATTGCGTTTTTCTCAAATTCACGGAATGTGCAAATTTCATTTTGAAAAAATTACAGTCGGAAAACCGAAACTGTGTCAACTTTGAAAATAGACCTGCATGACGCTCAATACAATCTATTTTCGATATCAGTTGAATTTTCCAAAAAAAAGTCGATCCCCGAGCAGGAATAAATTTTTGAGTGGAGTCCTGCTACAAAAGCGAGTCGTGCTGGTCGAAACACCGGCGAGAGCCCCTCCTGAGTGGCAACGGCCAGGAGAAATTTTGAAAATTCATTACGCCCAACTGGAGAATGGTGGAAAACTGCAACTGCGGCCTCAATTTGACTCTTTTGTTCTTTGTTGTGTTGCTTCCTGCCAAATCTGGTTCCAATCCATTGGATAGATTTTGAATAATTAATTGGTAAAGTTTTGAACTTTAACATTTTTTATTATTTGACAGATGACAGATAGGGCAATGTTTTCAACTGTTCTGAATACAGTTTTTCAAGGGCTTTCAAATGACATATTGCAAGTTGAGTTCCGTGAGATATAGCTTCTGACATTTGATGATAGTGACAGTTGGGTTTGACAGATGACAGCCAAAAACTAATGGGCTCTTTTCAGGAAACAACCATGTTTGTATACCAAATATCAAGTCGATCCAGTCAACGTTATCGTGGAAGATCACAGACAGACACACACACATACACACACACACACACACAGACAGACATCATTCTGAAAATGGTCTTAATCGTCTTGGGGGACCTCAAAACGGATATATCCGGTGAAATCTCAAAACTTTTTTTTTGCACGATTACAATACTTCCCCTTACATGTTGGTGGGGGGTCGGGGAAGTAAAAGCTACACACAAAATTTACCATTAAAAAAAAGTGAAGAAAGAGGCGGCCTAACAGTTTTTGCACGAGGGCGGCCAAATGTCTAGAGACAGTCCTGGGCAGTGGCGCAGCCAGGATTTAGCCATGGGGGGGGGCTAACGAAAGCGAGCTGCGCCAAAGGCGAACCCCTCCCCCCCCTGGAAAAAGTGCCTTGGTAATCCTATTTCCGAGTATAATTATTGTGGTACCAATGCTACCTACCTTAAATTGAAGTAGGTATTAAATTCAGTATTCCCCGGGTTTGCGGGGAAGATGACAGTAATAAATGGTAGTAATGACACTTGCAAACTGACAGCTGCGCTGCGCGCACGTAGAAACGTCATACACGATCGTTCGGAACATACAAACGATACGGCCGAACGCAGCTGTTCACAAAATACGGTTTTTCGTGCTCTTGTTAGATCTATCGATAGTGGCAGTCTGAACGATAATCGTTCGCTAACGAGTCGTTAGTGAACGAGAAGTTACAAAATAAGTCTGATAGGTAGGTGAGTATACTTGCTTAAGGACGGAGTTATATCGGTAAAATAAGCGTTGTGGAATCAATAATTCCTGTGGGTTATTCCTTGACAGAATCTTACCATTTAGGTCTCTCTCGAAAGGATGCAGTTTGGTTTGAGCCCATTGGCATTTCCAAAATCGAAAAATATCTTTTCTTATTTTTGCATGCATGATTTTTGGATTTTGGAAATGCCAATGGGCTCAAACCAAAGTGCATCTTTATAGCTTTCGGAAGAAACCTAAATGGTGAGATTCTGTCAAGAAATAAACCCACAGGGATTGATTCCGCAACGCTTATCTTACCAATTCAACCCCGTCCTTAAACCGGAAGAGTTTCTCTCTCCGCACCAATTGAAAAAAAAACGCGCAATCCAATCGCAGAGCAACTCTCACACAGAGAGACTAATGATCTATTTTCTGAATGATAAAGAATGACATGACGACAATGACAGTCGAACACAATCATTTTTTATTTTGTTTAAAATTTTTCATTGCTTCGGTGAAAAAGCGAGACTGTCTGGGGGGGCTATAGCCCCTTAGCCCCCCCTTGGCTGCGCCACTGGCCCTGGGGTCTACACAACGCCCAATCCAATAATCTTACAATATCAGTTGGAATTTTTCGAAAAAAGTCGGTCCCCGCGCAGGAATGAATTTTTGAGTGAAGTTCTGCATCAAAAGCGAGTCATCTTAGTCAAAGCACGGGTGAGAGGCACGGGTGGCAACGGCTAGGAGAAATTTAAAAAATTCATAACGCCTGACTGGAAAATGGTGGAAAACTGCAACTGCAGACTTAATTTGACTCTTTTGATGTGTTGCTTCCTGTCAAATGTGGTTCCAATCCATTGTATAGATTTTGAATACTTGAATGGTAAAGTTTTGAACTTTGACATTTTTTATTATTAGACAGAATGATGACCGATAGGGCAATTTCAACTGTTCTGAATACACTTTTTAAAGAACTTTCGAATGACATATTGCAAGTCGAGTTCCGTGATATACAGCTTTCTAAATTTCGTTTTTATTTTATTTTTGTCTTCAGAAATATTGGACAGAACCTGGAATTTGGTGCAAAAATAGTGTCAATCACTATAAAAAAGGCTACTACCTGTTAAAATAGTTCTTGAAATGTTTTTTGATAAACGTAAAATTTTCACCCGTCTTGGTGCCACTTAAATTCGTGGGAATACATCACATGCACGAAAGAAAACTTGTAGAACACTTCGAAGAACATAAGAAAGCAACATTCCAATGAATAGCACCTTTGACTCCAGAAATTAAATTTTTCAAAAATTAAAAATAGGCACAACAAAATTAAATATATGCAGGTGATATGAGGATGTTACAAATTTTGTAAGTAATTTGTATCTTCGGAAAAATTCGACCAAATGCAATGAAATTTGGTACAGTATTGGTGCAGAATCCTCGAGAGAAGAATATTTGAACTGTTGAATAGCAGTGATTGAAAGAATTCCAATTTTTTTTTTTGAGGATGAAACCAACAAAAAGATAATTATTACGGATTTTCAATTATTGAAAATCTGATCTGTTGTGGAAATGCAACACCCCTTTTAAAAATTTGCAAGGACAGATGCCCGCGATGAAAGGTCTCGCGGCAGAAATGACGACGATTTTTTATATTACAATACATAGTAGGTTTACACGTCATGGCTACCTACTGCGTTTGATGAGGTTTTCTGACCGAATTCCCAAAATAAAAATATAAATATTATCGCAAGGCAGACCGCGAGTCTTTCCTTGTTCAAAAATAAAAATAAGCCTTTTTGTAATTTACATCGAAACGTATATGCGTGTATACATGTAATATGTATTATGTATTTTTGGTGGATCTCTTATAAAAAGCGCGACTATCTGTTGATGACGTATTAAATCACAGACAGGTCACAACGGTCGTTATCACGGAAGTATTCATAGCTGGCCGACGTCCAACGATATTATAGAGTTCTTATTCCATACTACTTGATCCAGAAAAGCTTTTTCGTCGCCGAAACGCTGACATTCCGCTAATGACCATTGCCCATATCGGAGCAGGGAACGTTTCTATTTCCATTTCCAAAAGAAAAGACCACCCGAATGGACCCCGCATCTATGCAAGAGAGGGAAATGAAATTCACGACTATCGACGGCCGGCGGTGTGCAGGCTAAATTTGTAACAAAAATCTATTTTACTCGTTTGGTCGCGTGCTCCAAAATAGACAACTAGAACTGTTTCATAAAGACTTAATGCACTTTTCGTTTGCGGTGCATCCGATTTGAAATTTTGGTGACCTTCCTCAAATCAGGTGGGGGATAACTGTTGAACCAAAAACGGCACATGCCCTCTCACCGCATGTGGAATGTAAACACCATCAGTATAGAACAGTTGATAAGCTCCCGGCTCCCGTACCTGTATTTTATGAGACAATCTCGTTTATGAATATTTAAATAATTTGTACCGTTGTACTCACTGCAATTTTATTGCTCATTACTCGAATTTGAAAGAGGTTACATAATATTTATAAATTTTACATTATATAGGATGTTTCACGAAGTAACCGATATGGCTTGAGGGTAGATGTACTTTCTCAAGGCAAATCAGAATCTGCATTCGAAATTTTTCTGACGTTTTCCGTTTCCGATATACAGGTGATTTATGTGTTCAATATCTCAGGAATAGATCAGTAGAATCGATTGAAATTTTGCAGGTGTATTCTAAAAGCAAGGACCTTTGAAGCGCCCGATTCATTTATAAAATAAATACAGGACCGTACCCAAAATTTTGTTTTTCGAGTTTCTGTTGAAAAAGTCATCCTGTATAGATTTTTCTCAAAATCTGATGTCATATTCGGAAACTACATAAAAAATGCTACAAAATACGATTCCTAAATTGTTTCCCACTTATCAATCTGCTTCGAAAAATAATTATTACCAGAGATTTTTCAGGAATATTTTTGAAAATTTGATTTTAAATCACTCAAACGCTATTCCAGATGGTCAGACAGAGTCACAATTCCAATTTTGATGTTTCACCAAACTAAAGGTGCGTTCAGTCAGCTTATTTAGCCGCAAGTTTTAATTTTAGCCGTAAGCGCTGCACCGCTAATTGGCTGTTCTGAAGAGGTTGGTTCATAAGAGCCAATGGGCGTCGCTGCGCTTGTGACTAAAATTAAAACTTGTGGCTAAATAAGCTGATTGAGTGCACCTTAATGATGCTTTCAGGAGATTTTTTGGAAACATAAATTTTGGTTACGGTCCTGTATTCATTTCATGAAAGAATAGGGCACTACAAAGGTTCTTGGTTTTAGGATATACATACCTGCAAAATTTCAACCGATTCTACATATTGATAAACGGGGGAAGTCAGGGAAATTTCGACGGCAGATTCTGATTTGCCTCAAGAAAGTACATTTACCCTTGAACTATGTCGGTTACTTCGTGGGACACCTGTATATGTTATATTATATAGTTTATGACATATGATTTAATTTTATTTCATCCGAGATTTTAAAGTAAATGCAAATGATGAATATTTCACCCATGAATAAAATATTGGACATGTCCAAGCACTAAATCTAAGATGTGAGAGAAAATGGGTAGGTGAGTGGTGATTCAATAAATCAGAAGCAACAAAATCACAGATCGAGAAATTCCCTAACAGAGTGAAAAGCCTTGTTAACTAAACAAGTGAGTATGCCTTCACGTGCGTGAGTCTCAGTAGCGCATTTTCTCAAAGAGGCATATTGTGAACGTAAAGAAATTTGGTTGAAGGAGAAACACCATTCCTTGCCCACTTTCTTCATTCGAAACTCATTGTGATATTTTGTTATCAGAATGGGGTACTGGCCAATGAAATAGATTTGAATGAAAATTCTTCCACTCATCAATATTTTTGTGTTTGAGGGCGGGAGCTGGGAGCGGCGACTAATGAACAGTAGTCTATTCTTTCCCATTTTTAATCGGCTATCCATATAGCAAAAGAATTAGATCGCTTTGTCTTCGGGTTTATGTTTTCCATTTATCTCTTACTTTGAGGGCAGCGTGTGGGGGTGGCAGCATTCGGCAAAGTAACTGTTGCACAGTTTGAGTTAGGAGTTTCTAAATGTTTAAGGAAATATGACAATCAGTGAAAATTGTGAAAGTTGCATTTTTTTGTTTGGGGGCGGGAGCTGGAGGCGGCGACTAATCAAAAGTGGCCTATCTCTTCCCATTTTTAGTCGGCTATCTATACAGCGGAACAATTAGATCGCTATGTCTTCAGGGTTATGTTTTACATTTATCTCTTACTTTGGGGGCGGCGTGTGGGAGCGGCAGAGTTTGGCAAAGAAATTCTTCCACAGTTTGAGTTGGGAGTTTCTGAATGTTTGAGGTAACATTAAAATGTAAATCAGTGGAAATTATTGAAAGTTGCACTTTTTTTCTTTTGAGGTGGAAGTTGGAGGCGGCGCCATATCAAAAGTAGCCTATTCTTTCCCATTTTCAGTTAGCTATCCATATAACGAAAGAATTAGATCGTTATGTTTTCGGGTTTATGTTTTTCATTCATCTCTCACTTTGAGGGCAGCGTGTGGGGGCGGCAGCATTCGGCAAAGTAACTGTTGCACAGTTTGAATTGGGAGTTTCTAAATGTAAGGGAAATATGGCAATCAGTGAAAATTGTGAAAGTTGCATTTTTTCTGGTTTGGAGGCGGCAGCTGGAGGCGGTGGCTAATTAAAAGTGGCCTATCTTTTTCCAATTTCAGTCAGCTATCAATATAGTGAAAGAATTAGATCGCTATGTCTTCAGGTTCATGTTCTACATTTATCTCTCACTTTGGGGGCGGCGTGTGGGAGCGGCGGAGTTTGGCAAAGAAATTCTTGCACAGTTTGAGTCAAGAGTATCTTAATGTTCGAGGTAACATTATCAGCTAAATCAGTGAAAATTGTTGAAAGTTGTACTTTTTCTATTTTGGGGGCGGAAGCTGGAGGCGGCGCCATATCAAAAGTAGCCTATCCTTTCCCATTTTTAGTCAGCTATTTATATACCGAAAGAATCAGATTGCTATGTCTTCGGGTTTATGTTTTTCATTTTAAAGTGATTGTGGGCGGTTTTTAGCAGTTTTTTCATGTCGGTGGCGCATATTGAAGACGGAATGTTTCTTGGTTTACGTTCATAAGTGGCAACTATGTATTATTCAAAAAATGAGAACACCAGAGCATCAGGTCTGGTAGAAAGTGCAATATTATGTTATTTCAAGTTTATCGGGGGCGGTTTTCTCTATGTTGGCGGCGCAATATAGACATCCAATATAGCCTCGCCCTCCTTTGGGAGTGGCAGCTATGTAACAGCGAAAAAATTAGAAAGCTAGGTCGTCTAGTTTGAGAGGAGTTCGAGGAACGGACGGACGGACGGACGGACAAAGCGGTTGCAATAGCGATTTTCATCAAGATGGAAAATGCGCTAAAAATCAAACAAGCTCATAAGTTACATAAAAATTAGGCAGATCACTGATGAACACTATTGATAAAATAGGTCCTAATATTGAGCCCTGAGGCACGCCTCTATAATTGCCACCAGCGGAATCGAGCTCTAAGTAACACCATCCAAAACCACGCACTGACTCCTATCATTAAGGATGGAGTTCAATTGGTGAAATAGGGCGTTGCGGAATCAAGCGCAGCCAGCTTATTCCTTGACAAAAATCTACCATTCAGGTCTCTTTCGAAAGCTAAAAGGAAGTAGGTGTTTTGGTTTGAGCCTATTGACATTTTCAAAACTTGAAATGTAAACAAATTCAACTCCATCCTTGTTAGGGTAGGAATGTATCCAATTACCGCTACTCCGCGAATACCCCATGCGTACAACCTATATCTATTGAAATCTCGTGATCTACATCTACCGAATCGAACGCCTTTGAAAGATCAGAAAACGGAGCCTTCGGGCAAGGTCTGCAAATGAGTGAGTCGTAAATAAATTCAATAATTCGGTCATGTTTACTCGATCCCTGCGTTACCTGTTTAAATTTTTTCGAGGGCAGTACGCTGTCAAGAGAGTCAAACAATTCAAGAACTGCATTATGTAGAATTTTTTATGTCCATGGTCTCCGAATATGCCATCAGATTTTGAAAAAAAAATCTATACAGGATGACTTTTCCAACAGAAACTCGAAGAACAAAGTTTTAAGTACGGTCCTGTGTTCTTTTTATAAATGAATAGAGCGCTACAAAGATCCTTGGTGTTAGAATACACCTGCAAAATTTCAATCGATTCTATTGATCTAGTCGTGAGATATGGCCAATCAAAGTATTCGGTTGAAGACATGAATCATCCTGTATATCGGAAACGGAGAACATCAGAAAAATTTCGAATGCAGATTGTGAATTGTTATTTCGGCTCAATACCGACGACATTTGAAGACGATCGGTCAAATAAAGACAATCCTTAACAACAATAAAGAATGCACGGAGCGCGAAACTCGTCTCAGATAATGATGAGCAGATCTACTAACTTTTACGTCCTCATACTTTTGGATCTAAATAAGCTATGTCTCCAATTGTTTTTAAATTGAAGTAAGCATAGAGACCTTTGTAACAGTGCAACAACAATAAGGAAACAATTGTTTATTAATTTACTTGTGCTTATACTGTTCATACACCACAAAAAAATCTTGATCTGTTATGAATGCATCGTGCTTTACATCAATCGAGGAACATTTTTATTTACAAAATTTTTAAATAGTTTCGAACATCAAAAACTTCATAATTTGGAATCCTCTCATTCCACTGGGTGGGCCATTAAAAACTGCACTGTTCTATTTTATTTGCCGAATTTTTGTTTCTGGGCCGATTTTGATAAATTTGGTAACGTTGTGAAGCCAACTAGGTACTGAATAGACTATAAAAATCATGTATAAATATTGCTGGAATGTAATTCAAAATGGCGGAGTCAACTGAAATTAGGCCTTCTTTTGCAAGCGTTTCTATTGATTGGCATTTGACAGAATGACAGAACTTGAGACGTTTTTTGGAGAAAGGAACTGTTATACATTTTGAGACCATGACCAGCTCAACTGGTTGATTCGTTTTGGAAATCAAGCGAATTGAAAAACAACTTATTTGTCATTGTTTCAATCTGTAACGAATAATAACAAGTGAATATGCCCTCACAGGCGTAAGGCTCAGTAGCGCACTTCCTCTATGAAGAACCAGTGAGCGCAAGATGTTAATTAGGGTCCCTATCGTTATTTAGACAAGATTTTGCCTAGTCGGTTCTCAAGATCTCAAGAGTCTCAAGACTAAGAGCTATTCATCAAGAGTATGCTGGAATGCAAGAGATGAAACACATACATGTAGGTTCTCATAATAAATGCTTCCAATTTCCTACTTTCGGGATTCGTGTATCCAGTTATGACATGACCCAATTAACAATCAGAGTGATTCTGATTACCTACTAGAAAGAAAAAAATTGTTCGCAAAAATCCTTCCGTCTAGGACTAGATGCTGTGACGAATAGACGAACAAACACAAACAGACGGACAAAGCGAAGACGTAAGCGCCTTCCGACATGTCGATTCTTTATTGAATAGGTAGATATACCTCCTCTACGTCTACGCGTTATGAATTTGAACGCAATCGGATTTTGTGCAGTCGGAAAATTGTTTATTACAAAATTTCTGCAATTTTTATTGCTACCTACTATTTTTATTTTTTTATTGTTATTGAGCAAAAATGTTCCTTGCTTTGGATGCCAATATCCTTAAGGTATCATTGGCTATTTCAAAATTCATAGTCGAATTGCATTCGGTCGGGAACACAATCATGCACGCTCAAATTTCGTATCGCGCCGAGTCGAGCCGTAGCTTCGGAGTCATTTTCAAAAATTCATAACTATTGACTCGTGGGTCGTACCGATGTAAAATTTTCGTTGAAATAAAGTTAAAATTCTCTTCTAAATATAATTCTCCATATGTATTATTGTAATTTGATAAGAACGGGTACTTGGCCGCATGTCATAACTTTAAAGATCCAGCCGGCTTCTAAAATACAGCACCATCGGCAATGCCGTGCCGCACTAAATTGTTATTATTGTAATTGTTTATCAATATTTCGTCAAGATTTTTCTTGTCTTAGGATACAAGGTCATGAGCTCTCCACTTGAATACGTTTTTTTCGCAAAAATCCTTTAGTCCTAAGACTAGATACTGCGAGGGACGAACAAAGTGAGGACATAAGCATCTTCCCATTTGGAGAAGTACGCTAATAGATGTTGTTTTGTCTGCCAAATTTATATTTCTCAAGCGATTTTAACAGACTCGGTACCACTGTATTGGCAAATAAGTAGGATACAAGTGTCATATATGGATATGATCGAAATGTCAAAATTCCAAATGGCGGATACAACTGAAAATAAGTTTTTTTTGCAGTTTTTTTTTTATTGAAATTTGACAGACTGACGGAGCTAACGGCGCTTTTTGAAAGAACGGACTGTTTTTGTGCATTTTGAGATCACAATCAGCTTAATTGGTTCATTGGTTGAGGAGATGTAGCAAACTAAAAAAGGACTTATTTACCCTTATTTCAATCCTTACTAAGTAATAGAAATTTAATGTTTTTGCTGCTAAATTTTTGTTCTTTCATTCGATTTTGACAAATTAGGTGCCATTGTGTAGCAAACTAAAAAGGCTGCAAGAATCATAAATCATTCTGGTCAAGATCTCGAAATTTAAAATTGGACACATAACTATCTTTTTCAATTTGCAACATCACCCTAACGAATGAGCCAATTGAGCTGGTTGTGGTCTCAAAATGCAAAAAAACAGTTCGTTCTTCCGAAAAACGTCTTTAGTTTTGTCACTCTGTCAAATTTCAATCAAAAGAAACGACTGCAAAACAAAGCTTATTACCAATTGTGTCCGTCATCTTGAATTTTGACATTTCGATTGTATTCACATATGACACTTGTATCCTATTTAGTTGGCTACAGAATGATATCAAACCTGTCAAAATTGCTTGAGAAACAAAAATGTGGCAGGCAAAACAATATTATTTTTATTATTTATTACGGGTTGAAACAATGGCAAATGAGCATTTTTGCCAATATATAGAAAACAGTTCGTTCTTTAAAAAAAAATCTCTAGTTCTGTCATTCTGTCAAATTTCAATCAAAGGAACGACTGCAAAAAAAGGCCTATTTCAGTGGTGTCTGCCATTTTGAATTTTGACATCCAGCAATGATTGTTATAGCCTATTCATTTGGCTACACAAGGATACCAATCTTGTCAAGAAACAAAAATTCGGCAAATAAAATAAAACAGTGCGGTTTTTCATGGCCCACCCGGTACAGTGAAGTTATTGAATTCGGCACGTGTCTGGATGGAACTTTGCTTAAACAATAATTTGTTGTGTGAAAATTTGAATTGGCAATGTTACAAGTAAATCACTATGAAAATGTACGTTTATTTTTTGTTTCTTCCTACGTATTCCACATAATGACGTTTTTTGCGTAATATATCGGGGTAATGCCCTGTTTAAATGCGTTCAATTGTTTCCTTTTTATGCCGCACAAAAACTTGAATAAATAGTTCAATTACAACGCGGCAATGACGCAAACCACTTTTAATGCGTCTTTCATCCCCCAATAATTTCTGTGGTCATTTGCTCGCATGTAGTTACATTTTACACTTGATAATAAAAAAAAATCGTCGTCATGTCTGCCGCCAGACGTCTCATCGTAGCGTCCTTTCTACAACGTCCTTGAAAATAATCTAATTTCATGTAAAATTACTTCGATAAATGCAATATTATTTTTGTACCCCTGCTTAATGTTGAATCAAAACTTATTAGCTCGGATATGTGCGTAAGGCATCGATAAGCTTTAAAATGTGGTTAAAACCAAATCTCTAAATTCTTTCCTTATTGAAAAATTATAAGAGGTACAGACGAACAAAGTACGGATAACGTTTTCTAGAAAAAATGCGCTGAGAATAATCGCAATAAAAATGTTCATTTGTATAACAAATCATATAATATGTAGATATATACTATTTAAGGCGCTTGATATTTTTAAAAATTGAAAAACTGTGCAGGTAAATTTGACTTTTTTGAGAAACCTTGAAACCTTTTCAAAAATGTCCCATGATGTAAAAATCGTCAAATAAGTTGACTTTCATTTGAAAATCCATTCTACGTAAATCGATTCACGGGTAAAAAAGATGTTGGAAATGCATTTCCATAAGTCGAGAAGAATCTTAAAACCACGTCATATTTGATTTCAAAGTTCTTTGCATGAAAAAGTAATCTGATTTGACTAGTAGGCAGTCTCGAAGACAGTCGAGTATCCAATAACTTGAATCCTACGCAATAAGTTACTTTTGACGGTATTCGTATTCGAATGCATTCAAAAAATTTGTTTTCGTCTTCGAGAGTATTTGAATATCCGAATCCGACATTCGGCATTTTGGATTCAAGTTCCGTTTTACGGTACTCTAGTAAAATCATTTGTATTAATTTCTATATGGGAAGGGAAGGGGACAAACTAGGGCAAATTCTGGAAAATGACATCTTTTTGGGCGGCACTTTATAGTAAGAAATACTAAGCCATTGCCCCAAGCGTTTCGCGGGATTATTATCAAAATCTTTGGCTCTTAGACCACCTGTACATTGTTAACAAACGCCTGAAATATGTTGACAGATATTTTGTATACCTATCACATTCTTAAGCAAATCGCACAAACATTAGGCCAGCGGATAGTTTGTAAATAAAATATAGGAATGGGAAAGAGTGAACGTAGGTGTGAACATTCTAATTAATATTTTTTCAAACATTTTCTATGAGGCAATCAGCGGGTTCATTATAGCGACAATTTTATTAATCTCCTC
The DNA here is from genome assembly GCA_949128115.1 of Anaspis maculata. NCBI lineage: Eukaryota > Metazoa > Arthropoda > Insecta > Coleoptera > Scraptiidae > Anaspis > Anaspis maculata. The sequence continues at coordinate 13,576,070 of OX421968.1, forward strand.
GTTTAAACCCGGGCGCTGGCAGTAAATGAGTATGAGGCATTTTAGGTTCCGTGATATACTCTCAATAAACTATATAGCTATATGTATACCTTTACGCATGAATAATTGATTATTTTTCAGAGATGTGTCCATGATATGAGCATACCATTAGTCAATTATAAAGACAATTATTTACTACCACTACTGCACCAATAAACTTCGTTTAGCTAGATAATGACCGCGCTTTGAATGAATCTTCCGCGATAGAAAGAAGTCCGATCCTGGGCATATAAATGGTGTTGTGCGTTGTGCGTTCCATTAGATATATTCGAATTCTGAGTGTTGTTCATATATTGGATTTTAATCTACCAATTTCTACCGGTGCGGTGACAGATTAAGATAAGAATAAATGCAACGTTTAAATTAAAATGGAATTCGAATACATTTTCCAAACGGGCTCGTTAATATGGGTGTTTTCACGCTATATATATACACACACACAAGAAAACCACCATAATCAAGCGGAGTCTAAGTGAAATTCATATTTATCACTTTCCTGTACACAAGCGCATCAAGTCCGAAGGCTGCATTATATCATGCGTAGGTATATAATTTTCTATTTTCGAACGAAATTCGGAATGCAATTAGATGAGAAATTGCGTTTCTGTTTTACTTTTTTAATTTTTATTCAACATCGGTCTATTTTTCCGCTTGTGCACAGATCACCGACGCCCGGTTATGCTTTGCTACACTATACCGACAATTTTGCCGAACCCCTAGTGTTCAAATACAGAGTAAGAAGTGAACCTTTAAGGCTGTATTAAACAGCCTACAATACAGCCTTTTAGGCTGTATTTGTGTTTGACACGTTCAACGCTCACGGGCACTGTAAACGAGTAAAGTCCATCTATCTATCTATTTATCTATCTATTATCTATTCTCAGCATCAGGGCAAAATTACCTTTGAGATTTCTCGCTCAAAAATGAAGATAAAAACTCATTTTTCAAATACGGTGTACTGTTACTGAGTGTATTAAAAAACTTAATACATGGCGTTTTTTCAATTATGTGAAAAAATATTTTTTCTTTTCTGTTGACAACTTTTAAAAAAACAGACATAGATTAAATTTTCTACGTCTCAAAATTATGAAACAGTTGATAATTTTCCCGTTAGTCAAAAATTTCCCAGCAATTTTCATTTCATTTCATTTAATTTTTTTCTTGCCTTGGAATTTCACAAATCATGGCTATCGTCAATATAATAAACATTTTGCAGTAAAAATTCGCATAGAATCATTAATATTAAGCATCGGGTACATAGAAACCAGTGGTACAAAATACATCGAAATTTCAAATTTTTCATGGCATTTTTCCACGTTAAACTCTAGATATAGCCACATATCATTGAGTAAATGGAACAATTATTCATTTTAAAAGTAAATTGAACTATGTTATCACTCACACTCAGCCAGGTCGCTGTCGATGAACTCCCCAAGAGAATACAGAGTCCGCCGCAGGAGCCACCCCCGAACTGCCCCCCGAAACCCGCGAACGTCCCTTATAGATCTGATCCTGTCAGGCAACCTATCGTACAGCCTGACTGGCATCACCCGATGACTCCTTCCCGTCACAGACAAACGAAAGAAAGGAACGGCAACGCTGGGACCACTGGCCCCTCAAGTTGTATTTTGAACACTTGGTTCTGTCATAAGAGGAACATTTTTTGTTTGTTTGAATGGACATATACTACGCATCTTAGGATGTACTCAGAAATGACCGTCAACAACCTCAGTTCCGAAAAAACAGGCCTACAAGAACCTCTAGGAGATTTGAAGGTCATTGTGCGCAACACTCGCTTCTGCATTCTCAGGACTTCTCCCACCGCGCTGCAGTCACCCCACAGCAGAATACCGTAGCTCAAAATTGAGTGGATATGAGAGTGATAATACATCATCAGCATCCCCAAGTCGACCTTGTCCCGCAATTGAGACAGAACAAAGTAAGAAGATGCCATCCTGGTGACGACATGATCGACATGCCCCCGCCATGACAAATGAACGTCAAGATATAGTCCGAGAAATTGAATAAAATCGACCTGGGGAATGCTCCGTCCCTCAGCCTTGACAAGTAAGCTGGAGTGCAGTGCAGACCGCGAGTTGAAAAAAGCATAAGGCTCGTTCTGGCGCTATTCAAATGAAGGCCATTCTCCTTACAATATTGTTCCATACAAGAAACGGTTCTACTGTACTAATTGCTCAATTTGCTCAGGTCCGAGGCACCGACCGCCACCGAGGTAGTGATGCCGTCGAGACGAGACGTCTCGAGTATTCAAGGTGGATTTTAATCAAACCTGGTAGTTTTATGTTTTTGATCACTCCGAGTCGAATACCGCTGACAGAAATTTTCCAGGCCTCCTAGATTTTAGATTATGATAGTCGAGTTTTTTTCCTCATGGCCGCCATATTGGATTTTTGCACTAATAGATATAGAAAAAAATTAGCTCCCCGAATTAGTAACCAACATGTTCTTTTTATGACATTTTTAGCGTCAAATTTCGAAATTTTCGTAAATTATTGACAAAATCGGGATTGCTTCAAAAAACAATTGAAATATCATCAATAGCAACAACAAAAAAGTGACAGATTGTGTGCAATCGACGTATCTAACTTCTTAATCGTGTTTTGTGCTTGTCTGTACCGAGAACTCATAAATTAAATGAGTCAAGGGTGTCTGTGAATTCAAAAACGTCTGTCGAAACTAGGGTAATCCTTACTCCTTTTATAATAAAATTTGTTAAACTTTAACAAGAACGATGCTAGTTCCGACAGACGTTTTTAAACTCAGAGACACCCTTGACTCATTTAATTTATGAAATCTCGGTACGAACAAGCACAAAACACGATTAAGAAGTTAGATACGTCAATTGCACACCATCTGTCACTTTTTTGTTGTTGCTCTTGATAATATTTCAATTGTTTTTCAAAGAATTCCCGATTTTGTCAATAATTTACGAAAATTTCGAAATTTGACGCTAAAAATGTCATAAAAAGAACATGTTGGTTACTAATTCGGAAAACTAATCTTTTCCTCATCTATCAGTGCAAAAATACAATATGGCGGCCATGAGAAAAAAAAAGTCGACTATCATAATTTAAAATCTAGGAGGCCTGGAAAATTTCTGTCAACGGTATTCGACTCAGAGTGATCAAAAACATAAAACTACCAAGTTTGATTGAAATAGCTTGAATGGTTGGAAAGATAAAAAATAATTTCTGAAATCAGAATTTTCAGTTTTTTCGTGATAAATCGACAACCAATCAAAATATTCAAAGTTTCTTTTCAGATTCTCAATCGCCACAAAAATGCGCAACTTTTTTCTAATTCAACCGACCTTGTATCTCTTACCGTTTTCAAGATACCGATGGTGAGCATCGAAATTTTCACCATCCTGTATATAGGTATACAGAGTGTCTCAAAAGTAACGCATTCCGATAGTACTGCGGTATATAGAAACTTATAATAATAAATAATAATAAAGGCCTTTATTTGTGGCGGAGTTCAGCTTGGAGCCTGAGCTCCAGCTGTTCTTACACACAACCACCAAGCCACCACCACCAAACTTCTATGTAGCCCACAAAAAATTATGAAGAAAATCTTTGACTTTTATTTTTGAAGTTATGAAGGGTCAAAGGGTGGTCCTTCGATCCCTTCTAGTTCCGTTATTTTGAAAGATTTCAGTGAACTGTTTATGGCAGAATCATAAGTTAAAAATATCAACTACTGGATGTCTGCTCACCTTTCATTTACTTTACAGGGTGAGTCATAAACAAACGAAAGTCCAATTTCTCTAAAAAGCTCATTCCAAAAGAGTTCTTTCAACAAACGCGGGTCACCTTCTGCTCTACATCGATTAAAAAATCTAAAAAATTGTTTGCGAGCATTTTTGTAAAAAAACCATTTTTTCGAGGTTTATGGCTCACCCTGTATAGAAAGTAGGAATTTAGTACATATCCAGTGGTTTGATATTTTTTACTGATGATTCTGCCTTAAGCAGTTGACTAAAATATTCCGAAATAACTAAACTAGAAGGGATCGAAGGACCACCCTTTGACCCTTCATAACTTTAAAAATAAATGTCGAAGATTTTTTTCATCATTTTTTGTGGGCTTCATAGAAGTTTCCATATACCGTAGTACTGTCGGAATGCGTTACTTTTTAGACACCCTGTATACCAGTCGAGACTTTTCGAGACGAGACGAGACGAGACGAGACGAGACAAGACTTTTAGGCCTCGAGACGAGACCGTGCCTCTGTCTCGTCTAGGTCGAGACGAGACGAGACTACCCTTAAGTCTCGTCTCGTCTCGTCTCGCGGCATCACTACACCGAGGTGTCGTCAGTGAACAAGGTCGTCAAAGCAGAATCTATCCCTAAGTCAATAATAAAAACTGAAAACAAGAGCGGACCCAAGATGCTGCCCTGGAGGACACCCGCTTTCACCCGCAAAAAACCAGAGTGACCACTGACATCATCGGATGACAGAAAAACCAGCTGCATCCGGTTCGCAAGATAGCTACTCAACCACTCGTACGCCGGACTTCTGACACCGAATCTGAACAGTTTCTGCAGCAACCGTTCATGCGAAATTATGTCAAAGGCTGTAGTTGTTAAACTTTTTTTCATCACCTTTTTTTAGTATGGGGATAATATTTGCTAGTTTAGGCCGATTGGGGAAGTGGCCCTTACGGAACGAAGAATTTATCAAATCAACCAGTGGTAAAGAAATGAAATCAGCGGCGTGCCTCAGAACCGAGCAAGGGATCCTGTCACAACCAACAGAATTCTTATTGACTTTATAATTTGTTTGACCTCGTCTTGATCTATTGGGTACAAAAACATTGAGTTAAGGGTTGAATGACCATTGACTGGGAGACCGGAAGCCGACGATTTAGAAGATAATTTTTTAACAGACCCCGTAAAATAATTGTTGAACTCGCATGCAGCCTCATTTATATCAATGACTTTATCACCGGCGTCACCAACAAAAAATTGAGGGGAAGATTTTCCCCTGGTACGGCCAGTACTTTCGTTTATTATTTGCCACGCCGTCCTTGAGTAATTTGAGGAAGAAGCAAATTTCGACTCATAATACTTTCTTCTGGACTTTCTTTCTTCAATGTCTAAAAAACTTTTCCAGTGTTTTAGGGCTATTCGGCTTCTGGAAAAATGTGGGGTAATCCAAACGGGAACAAGGTGTACAAACATTTAATGAAATCTCTAGATCTATTTAGCTTCATTTTTGAGAGAGAAACATTGATACCCTGCGAATACTGTCTCAACCTTAACGATCACGACATCGCATGAGGTCGGCACCATCGGTCACATTTTACGTGCTATGCCTTTGCATTAAGCAGGCTATCCAACTGAATCAAGAAACGTGTTTTCGGGACGGAAACCCGACCCATCACGAGTGGGGATCGAATCCACCACCACAGCATGGTGTTTCGTTCCTTCGGAAGCATGAATTGCAATGCAAAACGTTTCGTTTTTATTCATGCATGCACTTTGAGGTCGCATTCAGGCAACCTTTTAGTGTGTAATGAATAGTAGGTACGGTATCAACGGGGTGAATTTTCGTAATTTCGCTTTTAGCGATTTTTCTTCGGATGAAACATTTGGGAAATTCGAGGCCGACAGAAATTATCGCGATGAAAACTGCAAGGTGTGAAATTGATTCTCTTCTTAGAGCTCAGACACAACACAGACAACGATCCACGCATCTTAACCAGTGGTGCTAATTTTAGAACGTTCTGCACAGATAATGACTTGGCTATATTAATAGTTTCCAGTAGTCTGCTTTTATTGTCATGTTACCTAATATTCGCATACTTAACACTGCATTAAGCTAACCATTGATTTCTCTCATCGCACGCATCTGTGTGGATCAGAGGGAGCTGGTGATAGTATTGTTACGAATTTACATTAAGTACTTCAATAAACACACACTACTTTTTAATATCAAAGGCTAAATGCACTTAAGTTAAACTATACTATCTCACTTGAATATCGTTTTGCACGAGGTTTTGCACAACTTTGCCGATTTGTCCAACTTTGCTGCCAATTTGAATCTGCTCTGTCTGGCTTTCCCACACCCTATTTTTTAGTCGCGTGTTGCATTCAAGAATATTCCACGCGTCTTCCGGTGAATTTCAACATTAGGCGCCAGTTCATTCGCGGGGGGAGGGCTCTAGAAAAGTACATCGGGGTCTGAAATATTTTAGAATTTTTCGCTATTTTTTTTATTTATAAGTCTATTACAATACTGAATATTTATTAGGATTCTATCAATACTCTCAGGGTTGGGGGTGCAGTGGTTATTTTCCAGAAAGTTGAACTATTACGTGGTAGATGGCGCCCCATGAGAGTGGAGAGCGGCAATTTTTTTAAATTTTGCACGGTCACCCGCCACTGCATTAGTGGAACAAAGTAAGTCTGGCTGAAGTGATTCCAATAAATCTGCTGATCGGAGAATAATGTCCATTTCTCGGATACGTTATCCTTATTTTTTCAGATTGGAGACTTGATATACAAGTTGATGTTATCATGAAGTATGGTTGAAACTAAATCTGGCTGATTTATGAAATTGGGAAATGAGTCTGACGGCATTTTCAAATATGCATAAAAAGGAAATTTGCCCTTATCTTCCCAGCCCTTCACATATGATAGTCTGTATTATATTGCCGTGGAAAAAGATCTAGCTATTTTTTTGCAAACACCAAAGCCTCGCCAGATAGACTCTTCCTATGTTTGATGTGTGCGCAGGAGAAGACGATGATGATGATGATAATGATGTTTGTGATAACGTTGATGGCAATGAGGAGAGCCAAGACGAAGATGATGTCGAAGATGAGGATTGCGAGTAGGGTGCCGAAGAAGCAAAAGAATCCCTGAATTTTTTGTTGTGTTCACATTCTTTTTCATTTCATTCTTGATCTAAGTAGGTATTCATAATTTTTTTTTCAAAATAATGAATCATTATCTGAAAAATATACAGCTTTTTTAATGCTCTAATTTGTGATAGTATAGTCTACGATCTGGCTGTTACATGAGTGGTTTTCAGACACAAAGCCGAAATTTGCTGTAAGAGGGTGAGTGTTCGAAAGCATCCTGTGTAACCAACCACGAGTGTTGTACACTATTTTACTTGTTTTTCCGTTTTAAATTGTGAATTTTTTGTGATATTTGAGGTTACTTTGACAAGTGTTAACTTAAATACATAAACTGTAATGTCTTATGTATTGACACAACAAACACGTAATAGTAATTTGTACCATTAGGCCAGAAACTGCACATTTGCGAGTGGGAGTTGAGTTTGTAGTACGAGTCTGGCAAGGCTTTGGCGATCTTTCATTATAGCCAGATAGTATTTCAAGTTATTATTATAATGCAAACTGTCATTTGAAACAGTTTCAAGACTGCCAAAATAAGGACATTTGTTTTGTAAAAAAAACAGTTCTTCACGTGACAAACATATTTGCCATGGCCAGAGATCAACCAGACTATATTTTTTATTCACTTTTAGCATACGCCTTTTTAGTAAAACTGTTTTCATTACAGAGAAAATAAGTGTATTGGATTTGTATATTCTAGGACATCTTTCGTCTCAACCCATCGGAATTTTTTTGCCAGACTTCGGGATAGATAGTTAGTATTACTAACTGAACAATCCTATCAATGACTGGTGACTGCGAAACTAAGTACCAAAAGGGTTCACTGCCTTCTGGACTATCAGAACTTGAAATATGCGACTGCTAGGTAGATATAGGTACTTAGCTGTTTTCTATAATTCCGTCTCTCTGGTCTGATCTGAATAGATCTGAGCAAGTTGAACCATTCAGTGAGAATGTTGTAACACTGCACGAACACTTCAATTTCTTGTTCATGCGGTTTGAATCGGCGCCAATTCTAAGACAGTTCCATGAAAAATATGAAGAAACGAGTCGGAAGTTTTTCTATGGCACTTTCACTCCAATAGAGCAATATAAATTCCTCATATTATAAAGAAATTTGAAACTGCAAGTTTATTGCACTTTTCCGCTGCTGTGATATCATTTGCAGACCATTCTTTGTGTAGCAGTAGCAGCGGCAGCATAGGAAATTTCTAATTTTGATGTGCCTGGGTGTTTTGAAAGATTTCATTGTAGCTACAGTCGTCTTGAATGTGGGTCACACGTCACACCAGGTACTGCCTTACTAGGCTCAGCTTTATTGTAGTATGATAATATTCGTATAAAAATCGTGCTATACACAATAGCTGATCATACCGCTATCAACTACCGTGTTGATAACTCGATTGTAAACAATGGATTCGTTTGTTACATTTCAGCAGCCATAAGGTGTTTGAAGTAAGTATATCGCATAGTCTCGATGATGGTTACCGATAACAGATAACAGGTGTAGACGTTTCATAAGGACGGAGTTAAATTGGTAGAATAAGGCTTTGCGGAATCAAACACTGTGGGCTTATTTCTTGACAGAAATTTATCATTCAGGTTTCTTTCGAAAGCTACAAGGATGTATTTTGGTTTGAGCTCATTGGCATTTCCAAAATCCAAAAATGATTTTTTCAAGTTTCAATTATTTTTATTTTTTCGCGATTATTTACTAATCAGGAACATGGAACCTTACCTATTCTTCATTCGCAAGGATATAGATACAGATTATATTACACGAATACATTTTTGACCTTTTATTGGTCACAAAGTAAACAGCAAGGTGTTATTCATACACCAAAACGTGAGACGAATTTTGATTTTTACCGGCTGCTCATTCTCGTGCCTTCAATAGGTCTTTTCATAATGTTTTTGTGTTTCGGTGGGCATGCGCAAGATTCGATACTATTGACAGTTCGGGCACGCAAGCACATGAGGCTCGAATAAACGTGAAATTGTGAAAACCGAAGTTAATCATCACAGTTTACAGTTTACTTCACGTGTGCTGGGTCTAAATTTTCAACCAGCCTTATTTTCAAATTGAACCAAGATGGCAGTTGATGTTTACAAACAAAGTGCCCTCGAAGACTTGTGTTTTTGGGGGCTGCACGTCCGATAGTCGGCGTGTTTCCACTCCATGCCCTGTTAAGTTACGCCATTTGAGCCACCGTTTCAAACGTACGACCCCGTTTGCTTCTGCATAGGTGGCGACCAGCAATATCGCCCCCCGGTACCTCATTTTCGTCAAGATTGATGTGCGGCATTTTTTGTGACTACGCCATGCCATGCAGAGATATGCCATCAACTATTCATAAATAGCACGTAAAATACGAACGATTTTGCCGACCCTATGCGATGTTGGTGGTCGTTAAAAATCCTTACCCTGGTGTTGGAACACACAGGGGTTCGGCAAAATTTCCGGTAAAGTGGAGGAAAGCATTCACCGGCGTCGGTGTTAGGCCTCGTTGCGGAAATAGGCCGATGTTGAATAAACAAAAAAAAATATATATATATTCATAAACATTTCACTGATATTGACATTCGACTGTTTGTTTGCCGAGCGGTAAGGAACGTGAGGCATGCGCTCTCGACCTCATGAATAGACCTATTGTCAAATAATTTTGGACTATATTTCAAAGTCTGTTTAGCGTGAAGAAGCAATAATTCTTGCACTAAGAAGGAAGGATATTTTGTATTTTAACGATTATATTACACTAGATGTGGGTATAAGTTCCAACAATACATTATTAACCTGAATAACTTGTCAAAAACAGCCGTAGGAGGAATAGTTTCCAAACTCTGGCCGTTATACCCTGCTGAATTATGATGATTCAGATTCAGATACAGAAATTTTTCAGATTAATCCTGGACCCTGGACCATGTGTATTTGTAATTAGGATGAAAAGTGGAATCGATTTCCATATTAATACAGGGTATCAAATTCAGCAAAATTTTCGATGTTGCACCCTGTAAGCGATATACCACAGAAATTTTTTGTGGACAGATTCAAAGCCTACAGAAAAACTCATATAGCAATCGTTTTTTATTTTCAAAATTTTCTTCAAGGGGAAGTCTTCAGGGGATGGGGGTATAATTTATACGTGAACACCGCCGCACGCACGTACGCGCGTACACACACAATACTGGGTGATCATTTGAAAACTATCCACCCTAAAAACTTCTAATTCGTAGTGAAGATTCCTCCGAGCAAAAACAGGTCGATTTTTATATCGAGGGGGACGTCGAAAACATACATTGGGAAATTTCTATCTTCAACCCTGTCGCCCCCACCCACTCCAACTTCAAAATTTCAAGTGACACTACCTACTTTGCGATACATCAAATCAAAGAAAATTAAATTCTCTTCTCGATTTTTATTCTCTCTAATTTTCGACCCCACTTCTCATTTTTCTTAAATTCTTCGAGTGTCCAATCAAATATTCTTGGCATCTCAATTCTTCTCAATGCAGTCAACGTCATCCTGCATCCTGCACAGCATCGAGAGAGAAAAATTTCTGTAAGAAAACTAAGTTTCACAAAAATTCACCTCTTAGCTCACCCCACCGCAATTTGAAAATTTAAAATAACGCCACCTTCTCTGTGGCACATCAAATGAAAAGGTAATTGAGTTCTCTTTCTGAAAACATTTTTTTCAAAGTTTTCAAAAACTCACTTCTCCTCCTAAAATTCTTCAAAGGTCCAATTAATTGGAGGAGGGACTGAAAATTGAAAAAAAAAGTTTTCAGAGAGAAAATTTAATTCCCTTCAATTCGATGTATCATAAAGTGGGTGGTGCTATTTTAAATCGTTATGCGGTGGGGGGAGCGAAGTAGTGAATTCTGGTGAAACTTTTTCTACAGAAATTCTTCTCCCTCGATGCTATGTAGGATGACGTTGACTGCAGTGAAGGGAACTGAGAGGTCAATTAGAGTGTTTTAGGAAGAAGGGGGGTGGGGTTAAAAAATTTAGGAATATTTTTTAGGAGACTTAAGTTCTCTTAAATTTGATGTATCGCAAAGTAGCTAGTGCCATTTGAAATTTTGCAGTTGGGGTGGGTGCGGGAGCGAAGGGGCTGAAGATGGAAATTTCCCAATGTATGTTTCAGACGTCCCTCTCGATATAAAAATCGACCTGTTTGTGCTCGAAGAAATCTTCACTGGGAATCAAAAGTTATTAGGGGTGGTTAGTTCTAAATTATGATCACCTGGTATATAGGGTGATTCATGAGTGACCTTACATAGGCTAATGGGAGATAGAGGACTTCGAGGCGAGTCAGTATTCACTGAAGAAATTTTATTTCCTCGAATGGTTACGAAGATACAGGGTGTTTTGTGTGTTTCGTATGAAACTTTGATAAGCGATATTTCTGAAACAACCAGAGGTATTTTGTTGAAATTCACCAGTAATATTTCCCTATTGGAACTTATCCCGGAGCCATACAGGGTAAGTCAAAATCCAGGACCGGGCTAGAAAAAAGGTGCCCTTTTTTTGTTTCATCAAAAAGTACATTTTCTGACCGCTTTTCTGAAAAACTGCTATCGTATTCTAAAATCTAAGGAAAAATGCTTTAAGAATCACTCTTCAATTTAGATGGCACACCTAAACCGTTTCGACAATAAAATTTAAAGTAAAATTTGTGGGTGAGTTCCCATTTTCGACCGGACATAATCGACTCGTTGTTTGATTGAATTCATTCAAATTCATTTTTCAGCTTCTCTCTGTGGAATAGAAGGGCTTGGCAGGAAGAAACATTCCATAGCCGAAGATTTTTTTTGACGACCAAACCGAGTCGAATTTTGGTTTCACTCTCGATTTTGTCATTGAAAAAAAAAGGTCGGCTCTGGAATTTTTCTTCCTGCCAAGCCCTTCTATCCCACAGAGACGAGCTGAAAAATGAATTTGGATGAATTCAATCAAACAACGAGTCGATTATGTCCGGTCGAAAATGGGAACTCACCCACAAATTTTACTTTCAATTTTATTGTCGAAACGGTTTAGGTGTGCCATCTGAATTGAAGAGTTATTCTTAAAGCATTTTTCCTTAGCTTTTAGAATACGATAGCAGTTTTTCAAAAAAGCGGTCAGAAAATGTACGTTTTGATGAAGCAAGAAAGGGGCACCTTTTTTCCAGCCCGGTCCTGGATTTTGACTTACCCTGTATGGCTCCGGGATAAGTTCTAATAGAGAAATATTACTAGTGAATTTCAACAAAATACCTCTGGCCGTTTCAGAAATATCGCTTATCAAAGTTTCATACGAAACACACAAAACACCCTGTATCTTCGTAACCATTGGAGAAAATAAAATTTCTTCAGTGGATCCTGACTCGGCTCGAAGTCCTCTATCTCCCATTAACCTATGTAAGGTCACTCATGAATCACCCTGTATCTGTCGTTATCTGAATAAAAAAATTATTTTTCAGCACGATCATATTTATATTTTTATAATATTTTCCCTTCCATTAGTGGGGGTTGGAAAAGTAATAACATATTAGGTGGAGCCTCAAGCGGCTGGGGTACATCACACCACCAGACCACCAGTCACAGTGCATGTGATCCATGTGATGAAGATGTGAAATCTCGTGCGTGGTGCGTGTGGTTCGCCGTTTACTCCCCCGCCCCCGCATGCGTCCAGGGTGAATCGCGTGGCAACCGATTCGATTGGGTAACCGTCACTACCGTCATCGTCATGTTATCGCTCGCTCGCGACCGAAAAGCAGCTTGGTCAGCTGACGCCGAGTACGTGAAGAGAATCTCCGTTCTAGCCGACTTTAGCGGTCAAAGTGCCGAAGTTGAGCAAAACGATACGCGTCTGATATACATGATTCACAGGCTATGAATTAGGAAATTAGCAAGCTACGTGAGCTCTGTCTCGTAGCGAGAGCCGAGTTTTTGCGTTGGTTACCTCGTGCGAAATCGTAGACATTACGCAATGACCGGCAAGCGAGCCATTCAGAAAACGGATTACGTTGCTACGTCATCACTATGAACGACAACAATTTGAACGCATTCAATAATCCGTGTTACCATTACGACGTCTATGATTACAGGGGAAATTGCACGTACACACTCGCGCAACGCAACGACCTTGGCCAATCAAGGCAAAAACTGCTCCTATCTCTTATCTATAATTACACTACAATGCACTCAGTGCAAAAATTAAATAGTAGGTACCTAAATTATTTCACTTCTACTTTTACCGCTCTGGCCGGGCTTTAATGGTAAACTTTTACACAACTAGTTAGTAGGTACCCGAACAGTTCCGCAAAGGTTCCATATAACCCGACGTTATTGACATCTTATCTGGACCATAAATTCTACCAAGTCATTCTCACTGGCGAGCTTAGGTACCTACTCTGTAACGGGACTTGAAGTAGTTTCTTTAGAATAGAATAGGCCCCGTGACAGGGCTCTGCAATATTCCCGAAATTGCGCTGATGCTCAACTAAATTAAAGAACCAGCGCGTCTAAAATTATTATTAGTATTGAAGACGACAATGGGGTAGGATTAAAAAAAAGCGATGGAATCGGAAACTTTATTAAAAAATAACCCCCGTATTTTTTTATTCAGCCAAAAATCGTATCGTTTGTCCGCAATAATGAACAAAATTCCATATTCTGCCTAATTCAAACGACATTTACACAGGCAGTTATAGGCGGTGACTCCCGGTCTGCCGTCATACGGAAAGAGGCAGTAACTACATATTTTTACGAAATTGACTTTTTAGCACTTTTGAAATCTACAGAAAATTCTACATCGATTTTCACACGTAGATTTCAAAAAAAAAACAAAGCGAGCAAATTCAATTTTAAAAATAGCAGTAACTACAATACGTCATCGTTTCATTCAGAAAAAAGGCAGTATCTAACACGTACAACGTAAGAGAGCAGTATCTCTTATAGCGAGGCGTAGTTACTGCCTTTTTGAATTGGATCGGTAGAAACAACGACAGAACGGTTTTTTGCGTTTTTCTCGTAATCTTCTAGAATGTAGTACTGCTTTTTTCCTTATGGCGGCAGCGGTGACGTCAGAACTAGTTGATGTTATCAATTTATTGCGCCCAAACGATACGATATAAAAAAAACACGGGTCAATTATTTTTCAATGTATTTTTTTTAGTGTAGTGCTCTATTTTGCATCTGTCACCGAGCTAACTTTGTTTCAACACTGATGGAGCTCTAATTATACTGTAGCTTGAACACCGTATTGAAGCATCACTTACAAATGATAAATGAATGATGTCATGCACTTGAACTAATCCCGGTAAATCAGTTAACTGGCTTACCCATTGAAAACGAAAGTGCTATTCGATACCTTACTAGATAGGTATAGGATAGGTAGGTATTACCTACTTTGAGCGCGACTTTGAGCTTTTTTGTAGATGTAAGCACACAATTTTTTCAATAAAAGCCATTGTTATAAGGACAATAATACGACAACGTTTATAAATTTGATCAATAGTTGGACAATCTGGGACGCAGTTTAGTCTATTTAGAACAATTATTATTATTGTCACTTGAACGCGTCGAACATTTCTGATCATTCACCATCTTTCGGCTTTAGGAAGTTGTCAATAAATCGACGAGGAGCATAGAGCGATTTTAGTACATGTAAAACAGACACCCTCAGGCCAGGAGCTATTTGCTGCAAAGAATCAGCATATCAAGGGGGTAATGCGGCTAGCGTTTTGGGAACTATTCCTCCCCTCCTACCACTGTTCTTGATGATTAATTTTTTTTTAGTTATTGATTGTTGGAACTTATACCTACATCTAATGTTATATAAATGTTAAAATGAATAAACGTAAATACATAATTGTCTATTCACTAGTCATGCAAATCCATTGCACGTGGGTTCAACTATTTACTTTCAAACTATTGGTTAGTAGGTAGGTACTGAAAAGTATCCTGCTTGCTAACCAAAAAACTGAAAATCAAAGACGAAAAAAAATTACTTATTGCTGTTGGTAAACTAACTCCTGTTAGCTCTATTATTTAAAACTCCCAATTGAATAATTAAGATTGTATCTTGTGAGATTTGAAGGAAAGGTTAAGGCGGTTACCTCGAGGTTATCACACAAAAATATGTATATCGTGGAACTCTGTCTTATCAATCAATCAGTTATGCCTATAACAGTTCTTTTGACCCTTTTGAACTCGCAGGTACCACCTGTATATGTGAGGACATAATCAATCCATGTTTGCCTCATACGGTATGGAACTGTTCAGGTAGGTATACACTTAATATTAATTTGATGCTCAATAGGGGCGCTGCTTTTCGAAAAGCCAATGAGATAATAACATGGACATAAAACAAAAACCAATAAATAAACTGCTCGTCAAAAGTTAAGCATAGACCAAAATTTGCTCCAATTTCAAGCAAGGATTTCTTCGGGGAAAGATATCCAATTTAAAAAAAAATGTATGGTGCCTAGAAGAGCTTTTCTTCAGCTATAAGACGCTGTGTCGACTTACGGCACCATTGAGTTTGTCTATGATACACAGGATGCCAAAAGAAGGAGTGTCAAAAGTGTTAATTTTTGAAGTCGTTGAACTTTTTTCGGAAAATTATTGGATTTTTTTCCCCTTCAGTTTTGGAAAGCGGGATATCACTATCTCGAAACGGTTTTTGACTTTTGATCGTATTTTGTTTCTTCAAAGAGTTCTTGATTTTTTTGTGGAATTCAGATTTTTCTATACAGAATTTGCTAGAGCTGTTGCTTTTTCTTGAAAATTCACAGAAACGTACACAATTGCTGGATGAATTATACCATGACTAAATTTGACTTCATGGGCCCCCAGAAGAGGTTATTCTTTGAACCTCTTTAGGGGAGATACCCAATGAAGCATGCTGCGACATCACATTGACACTTATTGACTCCAGCGTAAATAAAAATGCAAGATTGTAACCATACGTTGCATCAAAATTACCATGGTTGCCAATTAGTCCCATCTTGGGTGATTTTGTTACTGCCGAAGTTACTGAAAATTTCCAGAAGTGATATCTTCTAGACGAGTAGAGATGGAGCCATTATTCTTTTTTTGATTCCAATCGGACACATTATGG
Source organism: Anaspis maculata (assembly GCA_949128115.1). Classification (NCBI taxonomy): domain Eukaryota; kingdom Metazoa; phylum Arthropoda; class Insecta; order Coleoptera; family Scraptiidae; genus Anaspis; species Anaspis maculata. The sequence continues at coordinate 13,592,106 of OX421968.1, forward strand.
GCCATTCGAGCATGATGTGCATATTTTTCACGTTTATACTTTTTCAGTAGTGGTAAGTAATTTTGACGTTTGTCATGTCGGAACTTTTTTCTTGTAGTTGTCATCATTGAAATGTCAACATGGATGTATACTGTCAGTTTCAGCTGATAAATTTCAAGTTTGCGTTCGGTGTTTTTCTTCCTCAAAGTCTAGGTTTCCTGAGAAAACCTATGTTGGTCTTTTGTTTCCACTACTGATGTAGAAGTGGTAGATTACATTCACGCTGACGTTTCAATGATGACAAGTACAAACAAGTGAGTACGCCTTCACGTGCGTGAGTCTCAGTAGCGCATTTTCTCAAAGAGGCATATTGTGAACGTATCACAGAGAAAAAGGATTATTTGGATCTAGTAACTTCATTTATTTGACACTGATTTGATGCAGACAAACAACATTTCATTACATCAAGTAAAATAGCTTTGTAATAAATAAATTCGTTTTTTTCATTTGGTTCCCGAATTTGTTTGAATTTTAGTAGCACTGAATTATTCAATGCAAACAAATTAATTTTAAGAACAAATAAATACGGGAAGGAATTTGATCAAACAAGTAGTATTTTTCGTTCAAAGAAATATTTATTCTCATTTTTTGGGATCTCGCCCATCAACAATTATTTTCTTTGACACAAAACCTTGCAGTTTGAAGCAAAGAAATATTCGTTCAAGTAAAGATTACATGTGTTTCACAAAAAAGGACTTTGTTCCCGACTTCCTGCTCCACCTGCAGCATCGCTAATATCAAACTACCTTCCATGCGGAACGGCAGAACTGTGCTGAGTGTATGTTGTGTGGTGACTGATGAAAATGGAAATTTTTTTGAAGAGAAACAAACTCTGTCATCTTTGCTCGTCTTCAAGGGTAAGTAACATTATTTACTTCGCTGATCATTGAAACTAGTTCAACGGTAGGTTGCTCAATATTTCTTAAGTTGTTTCCCTTGAAGCATATGCAGCGGCTCCGAATTTTGGTTGAGATCTCGATACATATGATATGATGCTTTTGAGTAAGTGGAGCAGGTTTGATTATTAATTTGTAAAGTAGATAGTCAACCTGTTGAAGTAAAGAAGAAGTAAATCACATGAGGAAGCAGAAAAACAGCAGAAGAAATATTTATTGTGCATCATATCGATGATATTAGTTTCAATAATCAGCAGCGAGTAATGTTACTTACCTACCGTTAGAGACAGAGGAAATGTGAAACATTTTTTTCCTTCAAGAAATCCGCCATTTTGCATCAGTTACAGCACAATATAAACATAGAGAAAAGGATTTGTTTGAACTAAATATAATTTATTTGAATCAAATAGATTAGTTCATTGTATATGGCGAACCAAATATTTAATTGGGATATTTTTTTATTCAATTCAAAGAAATATTCCGTTGTAACAAATAACAACGCCTATATTCAAGTTGAAGAAACTTCAGTGTTATGCGAAAGAAATGGTTATTTATGTCTTCCAAAGAAATGATTCTTGTACATCAAAGAAACATTGCATTCCCCGTATACAAAGAACAAATTTATTTGATTCAATTTTTTTTTATTTAGTTCAAACAAATCCTTTTTTCTGTGAGAGAAATTTGGTTGAAGGAGAAACACCATTCCTTGCCCACTTTCTTCATTCGAAACTCATTGTGATATTTTGTTATCAGAATGGGGTACTTGCCAATGAAATAGATTTGAATGAAAATTCTTTCACTTACACAGAGAAAAGACGTTATTTGAATTAAGAAATCGAAGTTGTTTGAAACTGATTTCTTCAGAACAAACAAAATTTTGTTAAATCAACAAACAAAAATTTGCTACAAGAAAATGCGTTTTTTTGAAGATTTTTTTCGATTTATTTGATTTGAGAAATTTTGGGCTCTTCGTCTTGAACATATACTGTCTTAGAACACAGAAATATTCAGAAAAATTAACCAAATAAACTAATATGTTTCAATCAAATCATTCTTGTTTCCATTTAGCTGTTAAACAATGTTTCTTTGCTGTAAAAGCGGAAGTATTTGCATCAAGTAAATATTTCTTTGGCTCAAAGCTCCGATCGCTTTGAACAAAGCTTCGTCCCTTGACTTGTCACGACCTGCAAAATTATTCTATTGTTTATTGAGATGAGGTTGTGCAAGACGCGAGTGACAGTCCTCCATCATCATGGAAGATTTTTTGGAAACCAATGATCTGGGGCATTAATTTTTAGTTTTCAATGGTAAGTAACATTTCATATCTACAATTCAGATTTCAAGTAGCAGTTTGATAAATTGCATGTATAGAATTACCACCTTCATCTACTTCGAAATTGATATTATTTTATTGTTTATTTCACGAAGGCAACAATATATTTGAAGTCAACATCGGAAAACAAAGGATCTATAGTCCAACCATCCCATTCTTCGAAGAAATATAAGGGCTCAAGGACATCAAAGTTCTTGGACTAATATGGTCGCAGCTTGTGGATCGAGCGATTACCTCTTTATTTGAAGATTTTGGTTCAAAATTCGGCATTCTTCCAAATTTTGTAAGTACATTTCAGCAGTTGCCATCAAAAAATCTATACACATATCAAGACACCATTTTTACAAATTGAACTAAGTAGGTCTTTCATTTTTTTTTTAAATCTCATTTACCATGTTATTATTATTACTATTTATTGTATCTCTAGTTTATAATATTGTTACACGGTATTCTTTGTCTAAAAGCAACCCGAATTGTTGGGTATTATGACCATTTTTGTTATTTTGTTTACAAGTACCCACTTGTGTGTGTGGACATGTACTACAAGTGAATTTTTGTAGTTATGTTTTTGGAAGTTATGTGTCTACTCATGTTGCCAATATTACAAGTTCTTAGGTTTTTATATGTATGTATTAATATGTTTATGTATTTTTGGAAGAAATTAAAGAAAATAGAGAAAATAGAAAAGAATTTCATTTTTTACTTACATTCAAATGAATAAATCCAAAGAAATATTTCATTGAATTCGGCAAAAATATTGAAACAAAAATTTGTTTTAGTTGAAAAAATGTTTCATTTTTATCAAAAAAATTAGGATTTAATTGAATATATAAATTCTTAAATCAAATAAATAGATCTTTCCAATTGAATAAATAGTTAAGTAACCCAAACAAATTGCAAAGGTCCAAGTCCATTCTGCTAATAAATCAATGTGTTGTATCAAAAAAATGTTCATTTACAAGTTTCAAAGAAATCATTCTAATGTACCAAACAAATATTTCCTTCGCCATATAGAAACAACCAATTTATTTGAAATAAAGAAGATTCATTTGATTTAAATAAAGTCTTTTCTCTGTGTATCAATATATTTTTTTGTTTGAGGGCGGGAGCTGGGAGCGGCGACTAATCAACAGTAGTCTATTCTTTCCCATTTTTAGTCGGCTATCCATATAGGTAGCAAAAGAATTAGATCGCTATGTCTTCGGGTTTATGATTTCCATTTATCTCTTACTTTGAGGGCAGCGTGTGGGGGTGGCAGCATTCGGCAAAGTAACTGTTGCACAGTTTGAGTTAAGAGTTTCTAAATGTTTAAGGAAATATGACAATCAGTGAAAATTATGAAAGTTGCATTTTTTAGTTTGGGGGGGGGGGGGGAGCTGGAGGCGGCGACTTATCAAAAGTGGCCTATCTCTTCCCATTTTTAGTCAGCTATCTACGGGGTGGGCCATAATAAACCGGAATACTTTTTTTTGCCTATAAAATTTTTATTTATTCCCTCACCGATTTTAACAGGAATGGTACCAACGGAAAGCCAATAGACTAGGTCGTACACCACAAAAGCTAAAATGGCCGTCACTTCAAAATTTAAGATGGCGGAATTGTTTGAATATACACCTTCTTTTGTTTTCGTTCTTTTTGTTCGAAAGTTATGGAAACTGTGAAAACAACAACATAGTCAGAAAGAATGGAGTTTTTCTCACCATTCAAGACCATTCCGAGCTTATTCGGTTCATTTGTTCTGGAGTTATAGCTAAATAAAAAAAGGCCCATTTCACATGTTCTGATCAGAAATGATGGATTTAAATTTTGGTTTCCTGCCTCCCAAAATTTTGTTTTTCGGGGCCGATTCCACAAAAATTGGTGTCAATGGATACCCAATAATTACCTTAATGAGTTTGATGGACAATATCATGGCGATCAACAGAACTTTTGTTGAATCGGCCCCGAAAAACAAAAATTTGGGAGGCAGGAAACCAAAATTTTCCATCATTTCTGGTCAGAACATGTGAAGTAGGCTCTTTTTAATTTCGCTATAACTCCAGAACGGATGGACCGAATAAGCTTGGAATGGTCTTGAATTGTGAGAAAAACTCCATTCTTTCCGATTACGTTGTTGTTTTCACAGTTTCCATAACTTTTGAACAAAAAGGAAAAAAACAAAAGAAGGTGTATGTTCAAACAATTCCGCCATCTTGAATTTTGAAGTGACGGCCATTTTGACTTTTGTGGTGTACGACCTAGTCTATTAGCTTTCCGTTGGTATCATTCCCGTCAAAATCGGTCAGGGAATAAAAATTTTATAGGCAAAAAAAAGTATTTCGGTTTATTATGGCCCACCCGTTATATAGCGGAACAATTAGATCGCTATGTCTTCAGGGTTATGTTTTACATTCATCTCTTACTTTGGGGGCGGCGTGTGGGAGCGGCAGAGTTTGGCAAAGAAATTCTTCCACAGTTTGAGTTTGGAGTTTCTGAATGTTTGAGGTAACATTAAAATGTAATTCAGTGGAAATTATTGAAAGTTGCACTTTTTTCTTTTGGGGGTGGAAGTTGGAGGCGGCGCCATGTCAAAGATAGCCTATTCTTTCCCATTTTTAGTTAGCTATCCATATAGCGAAAGAATTAGATCGTTATGTCTTCGGGTTTATGTTTTTCATTCATCTCTCACTTGAAGGGCAGCGTGTGGGGGCGGCAGCATTCGGCAAAGTAACTGTTGCACAGTTTGAGTTGGGAGTTTCTAAATGTAAGGGAAATATGACAATCAGTGAAAATTGTGAAAGTTGCATTTTTTTTGTTTGGAGGCGTCAGCTGGAGGCGGCGGCTAATTAAAAGTGGCCTATATTTTTCCAATTTCAGTCAGCTATCAATATAGTAAAAGAATTAGATCGCTATGTCTTCAATTTCATGTTTTACATTTATCTCTCACTTTGGGGGCGGCGTGTGAGAGCGGCAGAGTTTGGCAAAGAAATTCTTGCACAGTTTGAGTCAAGAGTTTCTAAATGTTCGAGGTAACATTATCAGCTAAATCAGTGAAAATTGTTGAAAGTTGCACTTTTTTCTTTTGGGGGCGGAAGCTGGAGGCGGCGCCATATCAAAAGTAGCCTATGCTTTTCCATTTTTAGTCAGCTATCCATATAGCGAAAAACTTGGATCGCATGTTTTTCATTTATCTCTTACTTTGGGGGCGGCGTGTGGGAGCGGCAGCGTCCGGCTGAGCAAATGTTGCACAATTTGAGTTGGCAGTTCCTAAATGATTAAGGGAACATCTCAATCAGTAACATTTGTGAAAGTTGCACTTTTTATCGCTAGGGGGCGGAATCTGGGGGCGGCGACTAACCAAAAGTAGCCTATCCTTTCCCATTTTTAGTCAGCTAAAATATATATATATATATATATATATATACAAGAATCAGATCGCTATGTCTTTGGGTTGATGTTTTTCATTTTAAAGTGATTGGGGGCGGTTTTTAGCAGTTTTTTCATGTGGGCGGTTCATATTGAAGACGGAATGTTTCTTGGCTTACGTTTATAAATGGCAACTATGTATTATTAAAAAAATGAGAACACCAGAGCATCAGGTCTGGTAGAAAGTGCAATATTATGTTATTTTAAGTTCATCGGGGGCGGTTTTCTCTATGTTGGCGGCGCAATATAGACATCCAATATAGCCTAGCCCTCCTTTGGGAGTGGAAGCTATGTAACAGCGAAAAAAATTGAAAGCTAGGTCGTCTAGTTTGGGAGGAGTTCGAGGAACGGACGGACGGACGGACAAAGCGGTTGCAATAGCGATTCTCATCAAGATGGAAAATGCGCTAAAAAATAGTTCTGTTTTGACAAACGTCAAAATCATCCCCCACTAATGAAAAAGTATGAACGTGAAAAATTGGCACATCATGATCGAATGGCCCATAATGTGTCCTATTGGAATCAAAAAAAGAATTATGGCTCTATCTCTACTCGTCTAGGAGATATCACTTCTGGAAATTTCCAGTGACTTGGGCAGTAACAAATCACCCATGATGGGACTAATTGGTAACCATGGTGATTTTGACGCAACGTATGGTTACAAGTCTTGCATTTTCATCCATGCTGGAGTCAATGTGATGTCGCAGCATGCTTCATTGGGTATCTCCCCTGAAGAGGTCTGGAGAATAACCTCTTCTGGGGGCCCATGAGGTCAAATTTTGTCATGGTATAATTCGTCCAGCAATTGTGTACGTTTCTGTGTATTTTCAAGAAAAAACAACAGCTCCAGCAAATTCTGTATAGAAAAATTTAAATTTCACAAAAAAATCAAGAACTCTTTGAAGAAACAAAATACGATCAAAAGTCAAGAACCGTTTCAAGATATTGATATCCGCTTCCTAAAACTGAAGAGAAAAAAAATCCAAAATTTTTTCTAAAAAAGTTCCACGACTTCAAAAATTAACACTTTTGACACTCCTTCCTTTAGCATCCTGTGTATCATGGACAAAGTCGATGGTGCCGGGTTCGACATAAAGTCTTGCAGCTGAATAAAAGGTCCACCAGGCGTCATAAACTTTTTTAAAATCAGATATTTTTTCCCTAAGATATCCTTGCTCGAAATTGGAGCAAAATTTGCTCTATGCTTAACTTTTGACGAGCAGTTTATATACCTCATTTAATGCCATTTTTGACCATATTAACTGTTCAATAAAACCGAGATTAAAATTATATTTAGTTGAGTACCTACCCGATAGGCTTTGCGAATGCAATTTCAAGAAAATCTGAAGAATACGCGTCATAGTTTTTGACTTCTAAGATTAACTTTCTTATCGAGATGTTGTCCTTTTTGGCTATTTCTCAACATTTCTGCTGATTTAGATAATCACATTAAAGCGACTCTTAGTAAAATTTTGTTATGGAACGTTTCTCTGTTAACAATTTCATTGGGAACAGGCCAGCCAGCCTTCGTATAAAATTTGGTGATTTACGAATTCGATCCCCCTACGGATGTGTCTTCTGCATTCATAAGCTCGGTCTATTGTACGCTTGATCTCGTTGGTCACATTATAACTCCCATCGGTAAACGATTTCGATTTCGAGATCACGGACATACGCGACAGAAGCTTGGAAACACTGCGAAAGCTACAGCTTAGATGCGGAAAAACCAATCGCAGGAAAAGAACAAATTCAAAAAGAATGGGACCTCCCACCAATGGATAAAACAAAATTTCAAACTTTACCAAAATCGTCTTCCCCACACCATCAAGCTATCTTGAAATGCCACTCGTTTTTTTCGACACCGGTGTATGTATCAATTAAATTCAAAAAAATTCTTTTCTGTTCAGCTGATGGTATTCCGGGCATCATATACTGGAATCAGTTTGTATGCTGACGGCAAGCGATCTGACGGACTAACCACGATACCCTGGAAAAACGAAAAATGTCTGGTGTGGGAGGTCACATGCGCATGGACACAATAGCAGCTTCTCACCTGCATAAAAATTTATACTGTGTCCAAGCTCAGCCGCAAACTTCGCTGAAAAAAAGCACAACAAATACACATCAGGTTTTGAGAAAAATTACTTCTTTTTAGCTCTCGCGGTCCAAACTTTTGGCCCTTTTGAATTAGAAGCCAAAATCATAGCCAAAAATTAAGGTAAATTACTGCATGAGAAAACAGACACCCCTGTTAAAAAATTATTACTCAAAGAGCACATAGGTACATACAAAGATGCACAGGTGCAATAACAATAACATAATAATAATATGCTATGGATATAAATACTTGCTGGTAAAGTGACAAGTATAGGTTTGAACTGGAAATTTCAAGTGAAACTCCGCGACTGTTTTACAAAGATTGACGTAAATTTCACGTTTCAAGTTTCAAGAGATAAATGTCACAACGCTGAATCCATCGCATTACTTATTCAAATAAGTCAATATAGGCACATAAAAGTAGTTAATCGACAATAAAACTTGTATAAGTATAAAAATGCGGATTGAGCCAGAGCGGTTACTGGCTTACATTAAATTTACGATTCGTCCATAATAATGGGAACACGGTTTCATTTGAACACCCAGCCAAGAGATTTAAAACATCACGTCACATTTAATTGGACAAATCGGACCATCTGCATTATGCAAAAGTATCAAAAGGTCAAACTTGTTGCTCAGACAGCTATGCTATACAAACTATACATTGATTCTAAGTAACCGAAAACCTTCCCTGTTCCAAATAAGTTAATATGCCCTTACGTGCGTTACGCGTTTTCTTTCGGATGGACCCGCATCATGAAGTAAGTTTTCCGAAAATCGGTTGACTTAGTACTTGGTATGGCCAGTGCCGGATTTAAGCACGGGCGACAGGGGCGACCGCCCTGGGGCCCCCACATGTTACCACGAATTTAGGGCCTCCACAAATTTAAATTTACCAGAGAAACACCTTATTTATTATTATTATTATGCTTAGTATTATTTCTAAAAGCTCAACTCGAGGCCTCCACAAAATACTGTCGCCCCAGGGCCAGGGCCTCCACATTCCTAAATCCGGCACTGGGTATGACCACCGAGCTAAGATCGCGGAAAAATGTGATCGTTGAACGAAATCAAAGGATGCTGCACATGTTTCATCATCATCACAATCGGTACATTCAGAAAAAAGTCCATTATGACGAACGAAGATGACGAAGGATCGCGAAACCAAGCTTAATTTGACGATTCTCAGTATTAGGCGCGAGTGTGTTCTGAATTTTTCTAAAATATGTTGACTAACAAACAAAAAAGTTCAAAAGAGGGCGTTACAATTGAAAAACAAAGATGCCCTATATGTATCCTTCCAGGCATAAGCTATCCAACGGAAAAAGTTGCAAAGCTTCAACTTCATTTTAGAGGAGTTCAACTTCAAAAATTTGTACACGGACAGACATACAGACAGACAGACAGACAGACAGACAGACAGACAGACAGACAGACAGACATAGAAACCGGCCACGATAAAACACTTTCTTCGATAATGCACCAGAAAGGGCTGGCGTTTCCCAGTAGGTAACAATAATAATAATAATTGCCTAACACGTCAGCTGCAGAATTCTATTTTACCATATTACCGCAATGGCCACCGGCGGTCGGCGGTCATTACGTGTGATGTGATCCCTTGTACGCCGCTGGCCCGCCCGCTGTCAAAAACGCGCATCACTTGAAACGTCGCCTGGAAGCCGGCGATCCACTTCTCAAGGTTCTCCTCATAAGGCTAGTTTCTTTGGCGTACAAGGAATCCCCAGTCGAAGTGGTCCGGCATTCCAGGCACTTTCACTTTAAAAAAAGAAAAAATCAAGTTGCAAGTAGGATTTTTCATTCTAAGTCAGAAAGAGAATTCATTAAGCATTTTGATACACACAAAAACACGGAAACATGAGAAAACATCACAATAAGCATTGGTTTACCTACGGGATATACAGAATACCGCCGGCGATCATTTTGGCATTCTAGTAATACGTGTACGGTTGCGGTCATTATAAAGTGGATGACAATGTCAACGAGTTGGCTTGCTGTCATGCGACGTTCAGGTCAAAATCCTAAAAAATTTGTCAACTGTCGTCCACTTTGAAGGTGCGTTCAGTCAGCTTATTTAGCCGCAAGTTTTGATTTTAGTCGCAAGCGCACAGACGCCCATTGGGTCTTATGAACCAGCCTCCTCAGAATAGCCAATGAGCGATGCAGCGCTTACGACTAAAATTAAAACTTGCGGCTAAATAAGCTGACTGAACGCACCTTGAAAAGGCCGCAACGGTACCCATCATTGCTACGCCGCCTGGACGGTTTCCACTTTCCGCGACCATTTCAAAATGATGCCATGGTTGAACCGAGCTTCGAAAATGGCAAAAGCCATGGTTTTTTAAATTTTTCTGACATCAGGTATAGGTAATCCAGATTTTATAGTGACAGATAATACAGGGTGCGGCGCAGCAAACGGACACATTTGAAATTGAGATATCTCGAAAAGTACTGGCTCCATTTCAACCAAATTAGCACCAAACTGAAAATAAAAGGATGCATTTTTATGTGTGGGTACCCGAGTTGCTTGAATTTGTCTTGACAATTCATATCAACCAGTTAAAGTAGAAACGTAAAATAACACGCAGATATAAATCAACTACACAACAAAAGTGGCTATTTTCATGTTGAAATGTTGAAAAATGATAGTCTATTGAATACATTAAATGCGGAATTGCTAAACTATGCCTTGAAGATAAAATTCTTCAAATGTTGCCCACAATGGACGTTGAAGTGACGCCGAAATTATCGCATTGATAAAAGATAAGATTCAGTTCGAAACATTGAGTTTACCACAAAGACTCACTGTCCTCTGTTCCACTAAACCATGGCAGCACAATGACGAATAGATACCTACTGACACTGACACTGACGTTGCAAAAAACCTCAGGTGACTTCCATAAATTTATTGGAAAGAATCCCGAATTTGCCAAATTTTCATGATTTCAATTCATCTCGTGAATACGAATTGTCAGGACAAATTTGAGCAACTCAGCTACCCACACAACCCCCAAAAAGCAACCTTTTTAGCGCATTTTTTTCAATTTGGTGCTAACTTGGTTGAAATGGGGCCAGTACCTACTTTTGGAGATATCTCAATTTGAAATGTGTCCGTTTGGTGCGCCGCACCCTGTATATGCGCAACGCAGTAAAGACAAATATAACAGTGGGGGGAGGGGTAACGCGGCAGCTAACGTGTAAACGTCGTTCGACTAGAAACGCGGATTTCAGCAATTCGTATCTTGTTGACTTGTTGTAAATAATTGATCAAATTATGAGCGACTATGAGACTAAGACCAATATACAATGTTTAAAGGCAGAATATTTTAGAAATATTCATCAAGTACTAATCATCTAGTTATGATGATGGGTAAAAAGGTATTACAAGGTGAGACATGGTAAATGGTTATCTCAGTAACTGACAAGTGATCATTTATGTCTATAACAGCTGCGAAACGTCACACTCTCTCAGTATTTATAAAAGCTTTTGGACTTAAGCTTTATGATAATCTACGCTCATTAAGGAATCAACGAAAGTGCGAAAATAACAGGCACCCAAAAAATAATCAGCTTAGTGTTTTATGCATGAGCGGCTCGATTTTAACTTTAGGCTAGACGCACCCAAAGATGTCGAATTTATTTCGAAAAAGTCTCGGCTGCTTTCGCTCTAAGCCAGTTTGCATCCGGTATGTGGCACTTGCAATCAAGATTTACTTATATACACATACGAGTTTTTCAGCTATAAGCTTAATTCAATCACTTAGGTTAGGTGGGCACAAAATGCTAGGTAGCAGGCATATCTGATTGCGTCTGCTCTATACGAGGAAATAAGAATACCAGATCAAGAGATTTTCCGCAAATTTGAAAATTTATGAGTTGTCTACAAAACTAAAGAGAATTGCATTCGCCTCTTCGCGACCTGTCATTGGATCCAAATGAATCTGGGAGGGAATCAACATAGCAGAAAGTCACATAGCTCTACCTACATACCTAGAGGTGCGTTCATTTTTTATGGAAACTTCAGTTTCATCATGAAAGTTTTCATGTTGACTTTGTTGTATGTATCCCAACTGCACTTCATGCAGCACCGAAAGAGTGATCTGATGTGAACTGTACAGTTTTGTTCTACATGGCTTTCGATATTTCGAAAGGCAGGGCAATGAGAAAATTAAGTGGGATCACGTACCTTGTTCAACGTGTCGTGAGCGTTGTGACTGTGAACCACACCAAGTTGCATGTAGGGTGCGCTAACCAGTTAGGGGACGGAGATGCAGATGTCCCCTCCGGCCTCTACCCGGTTAAGACATCGGTTTCGCTAGCTAAACTGCTGGACAACAAAGTTGTCGGTATCGGAAAAATGGTTTGACTTCGGAGGCCAATACCTCCCGATCGCCGATTGCGATTTCCATTGTGTTTGTTGCATTAACTAGCTTGGTCTTTCCGTAACTCATCCTACAATAGGAATGTTGAGAAACTTGATTCAAGTTTTCTACAGGGTGATACGTGAAATGGTGCAAAATTGCAACAACTTCATCGTGCCCCCCTTTTTCAAAAATATATTTTATCAATATTCTAATACAAAAATCATGAAGTGTCGTGTCTTATCTCAAAACGGTTTTGGAATTACTCAGATTGGAAGTCGAACATTGAAGATATAAATTTTTATGTTGAATGTTGCAGATTTACGAAACTCAGGCATAACACAAGCACAAAAAGTATAACGTCCAGGGGGACTTTACTTCACTCGGAAACTAAAGTTTCACATCGTAACCATGTTCAGGGACTTAAACTTGCTAATAGAACATGTTTCACATCTGAAATTCTGATGGAATTCTGACGAAATTCAACGTACGAAAAGGCGGCAGTGACAACCACTTGAAAAAGTGCCCCCTGCTTGGCTCCACATCAAATAATAGGGTTGTATTGAGAGTAAAATTGTCCTGGACTGTTGTACGAACAATCTTGCTCAGTGTCAACATCCATTCAGCAAAAGTGACTGATTCTCGCGTGCCAACAAGGCAAATCTTAACATTCAACATAAAAATTTATATCTTTAATGCTAGACTTCCAATCTGGGTTATTCCAAAACCGTTTCGAGATAATAATGGGAGGTTTTTAGTAATTTTGAGGGACTTTTCATCTAGATGAATGACCAATAAAATCACTAGCCCGAAATGTCAACCCCTCACGGAATTTCGTGTTCAACATCATTGGTTCGTTCGAAAATTCCCAAGTTCTGCAGTTTCTGCAGGCGATTATAAAATGTATTTCTAAACTGCAGTCTGCACTGACACATGTTATATCAGATAACTGTCATATGTCATATTGATGGATTGCATCAAGTGGCTCTCAATTGAGGTGATGAGCTCCCTCGAGTATCGCTTGGATTGTGCAACTGACTTGTGCTCAAAAGAACGTCTATAGAACGCAATTTTGCGATGAAGGACCCTTAGCGAGTTAGGGATACTCAAGATGCGACTATAAATACCAGCATAAAGCGAGTCCGCGGCGTGTCAGCACGGCGGGTTGGTTTGCATGACGTTTCCTTGCGTACGATACCACCTGTGTCCCCTGACCCTGGAAAATTTGCCAGGTGGAACAATAACAATAAAAAGACTTCTTTGGGCATAGGGATCAAGTGAATAGTGTACAGTCGAAGACGGGGTTTTAAGAAAACTTGGTAACCTATGTATGGGTGCTTTTTTTGGCGTGATAGAACTTGTGACCGGAATAGCTCTGACACCAACTGTCATGTGTCAAAATTGAGTACTTATTCTTGTTCAGTAAAGTTTAGAAATCTATTGTGCCAAGATTAATGCATGAGCAACGATTGCAATTTGTGCAAATTACGGCAATTTTAGTGCTTTTTGTGGAATTTTTGCTTCAGTTTCAAATTACCGGCCGCCAAGATTCTGTATTTCAACTCCCTTAGACTTCTTTCTTTAGGGGTATATGACGTCTCTGGCTTCTATAAATGAGTCGTAAAGTATCCAGGGTTTTACAGATAATATCGTTGGCCATATAAGTTGAATAGAGCATGATCTCTGTCAAAAAGTTACCCAAAATTGGACCTATCTAAATTGGAATTTAAATATGTAATTATTTCGAGCTGCTGTGAAATTGTGCATGTGCAATGTGCATGATCGAATTGCCAAGCCCTAATGAGTATTTGGATGAAAAAATGACGGCAAAATATTTTCAAGCACCAACGCTATGGCTGATTGAAGTTCTATCACACACAAAAAAAAAACACCTATAGAATATGTCCCAGAAGAAAAAGGTTCGGCTCTAGTTACGTTAACTCCATCTTTGGCTCCTGTTGTAACGAAACACATCACATTAACTTCTACAGGCATTGAGACATGTTCAGGTCCATGAGGGTGAGGACAACCGACAAATGCTGGAGCTCGTCCCGATTCCAAGAAAATAATTTTATTGCGTCGCACTATTTTTTCCAGCGTACGCCACACAATAGCATTAAGTGTTGGTGGTCCCTTCCCCTTTTCTCTAGTTGCTCCCGTCCTCCTAGACGGTTTATTACTTTTACTATCACAGTAAATCCGGGAGAACAAGAAACTGCATGGATCGTTAGCCATTTTTATCTCAGATCTTTCTTCTAGACACCATGCTAAGTGATTTATGATTTTGTTCGACAAAATGTGGGAAATGGAGTTAACGTGACCGGACCCAAAGGACTTACTACTGCCGACACATAAAAGTGAACGACAGAGGAATGATATTTTACACTTTTGTCCTGAGATCAAACTTGAGAGTTATCCAGATGCTGAAGGATGATCCATTAGCCTTGCTGCACGTTGCACGCACCTTGAATTTTCCAGCATGCGTACGATTCGCGTCTTGGAGAAAATTTTAAAAAATCATCCATCTGTGACATCTGTCGCTCAGTTTTTCGTGTCGTTAATAGTAGCTAGATTCTAACAATTTTTCTTCTTGATACTTTCTACTCATCATGCGAAATTCGAATTCAAGTCATTTGGAGTTGGTTCTTGAAAGTTTCTAAACTGTTCACAAATTTAAGTGGATATTTTTAAAAAAAGGGTACTCGCTAGAAATTTTTTGAAAATTACTTGATTGTGAAACCACTTGCACCGTTATGAAGAAGAATGTTGATATTTTCATAAATTCTACCAAAATGCTCATTTCAATTTTTGAGGTTATTTGCCTTGTCACAAGATCATGTTCAAAATGACCAATCAGACGTAGGTAAATTTTGATTCTGTATAAAGGTTTCACAAAAGCGTTTTATCTGTATATACGTCGTACTTATATACTCGGGAGTTTCACAACCGCCGTCGTATAGCTCCTATAAGTGCGCACAAAATAGATGTGGCTAAGATCCGACAATAGCGATAACACTACACAAATTTGTGTCGTCTTATAAATAGGACGACGTATTTTTCACCTCTGTGAAACCAAGCAATAAGGTTTAGTGCGTTATACCTCAAAAAAAGACGCCTTTTCCGGCTGATTTCGCGCTACTACCAAGCATCTTGTGTTTATTTCGGTGCGGAATGCGGATATCTTTGTAAATTTAAACTTTACAATTTTTCGAAATTAATTTTTGAGTTAGCATAACGTTACGATGCTGATAATTCAGAATCGAATAAGAAACGACGTTTTTACGAATGGTTTCAATCAAGTCTAATTATTTAATAAAACGGATGAATTGGAAATTCTTAAATTCAGAAGATAAAAGCTGATGATAGCCTGTAGCACTTTTTACCGTACCAATAATTAAGCCCCGAGATGACAAAATGTTGTGTGGTGTGGTGGTATACAATAATAGTCGCGGCTTATCTAATTTATGTGAATTTATATACTTTTGTATATCGCTGATGGAAAATTTAATTTAATGATATAACGTTGAGGATATAAGTAGACAAGCCATAGAGGCCCGCAAAAAATCAGAAGTTTATAACGTAAAGCCGCTCTGATGTGCGCTATGCGTTATGGTAGGTACATTAGAATGTTACTGGAGTTCGCCAGTAGCAAGCTTGCCAATGTGACTGAATTGTTTGAACGTTGACCGGAAGCTTTATATAAGGAGGTTTCTCGCACGACAGGTATGTCAAACAATAATAATTATTCAGTTGTTCTGGAATTTAGGGGAATTAACTTGTCTAAATTCTAAATATATGCGACACGCAGATGCAGAAAAAGTCACGTAACTTATGCGACAGATTAGAAGAAAATGCAAGAGGTGAATTAACGGAGCATACACTCTAAGATTAGAATGTCAGAAATAACAATATTATACGAATTGGCAAGAGGCGTAGACGAAAGTATGTTTTGTTTTCTAAAATAGGGTGTCAGAACTTCACGGTTACTTAAATATTTACAGGTTTGATACACAAGACAATCACAACACAATTTAATGAATGAATGTTACGGATGTAGGTAAAAGTGAAGGAGTAATTTATTACTTTTAAATTTATATTACATTTTTATAACAAGAGGAGCTGCTCAAAATTAAACGTACTATTCAAATTCAAAATAAATAATATCTCATTAATATACAAGCCAAAAGTCTGTCCTCCTATCGATATATGTAAGAAGGAGTGAATAAATAAGAAAGAAAAGAGACAAGACTTGTATTATTACAAAGATTAAAAAAAAAACTTTACTCATTGCGAAGAAAGGAACGCAAACGCAAGACACTGACAGGTAGTTATAAAGAATTTTGGAGTCTCTCGCTTCCACGTACAGGAATTGATTTTGATATACCTAATGTACTGCCAAAGCTTGCGAAGCTTTTCGGGGGTTACCCCTTAGTGGAGTGGAAGTGGACATTCGAAAAAAAAACGTGATATAAGGTTTCAGACTTTTGTCCAGCCCGAAATTTTGCTTCGGTTAAAATGGGGACATTTCGAGAAAAAATTGCCCGATTCTGAACATTTTTGTGATGATCGATGGAGTAATCTTTCAACTACAAGGTAACATCTTAGATCACCTGATTGATGACCTTATGTAGAAAACAGAGGGTGACAATGAAAGGAGTGCAAAAAAACCTGACTTCAGTTTTGAGAAAACAAGTCGCAGAATTTTCTAGGTCACATTTTTTGAAAGCGTATATCAATACTTTGGAACGGTTTTGGGTTTTTGATCATATTTTGTTTTGAAAAAACTTATTCTTTGTTCTATGACTTATGGATTGAGAAGTGAGCAGTAAAACAGTACCCATGATGGGAAAACTGGTGACTTAAGAGTTTTACGTATCAAATAAATAACATGAAATATTTTTTTGTAGATAAATGAAATAATTTTGTTCCATAATTTTTTTCCTTCGTGCCCTTGGCCTTGAATAAAATGATAATAATAATAATAAACGACTTAATTGGCGAAGTCAAGCTAAATGCTATTCTACTGGACTACTGGAGGGGTTTCTGATGCTACTAACAAAGTTTTTGACGGGAATCGGTTTTATTTTATTCTTTCTTCAAGTAGAAACTCCTCCAAAGAGAAAATGTACAGGCAATGCTATCAAATTTTGAAAATTTCCAAAAAAAATTGGAAATTCTTTATTTTAATTTTTGAAAATTCAAGAACTACATAGTAACGCACATACATCTTTGTTCAAGGAAGTCGCATGCCAAATTTGAACTTTCTGTTTTCAAAAAAAGGTACCAAAAATGATTTCTCGTAGACATCGTAGTCCTCTGTGGGGGTCGAGTAGTTGGTCACTCTCTGGAGGTCTGTGGACCTTGGCGTTCTTTTTTTGTGTGTAGTTTTGTCGTTGTCTTGCCGCGTGAGCGTGATTGTTTTTGTGTATTATTTTCAACTGTTGTTTTTGTGTATTATTTTCAACTGTTACTTAGATGGATAATAGAACTTTTTGTGAATGAACCGATTTTGATGAATTTCTTTGTAATCGAAAACTTCTTTATCACTATACAGGGTGATTCATAAAACATGCTCACCCCGAGAACCGAGATTTTTCTCGAGAACCGTTTGCGATATCGAGTTGCGGAAAAACTGTTGAAATAACAATATCTTTGAGGTCCGATTTCATATACTACCAGATATGAAAACCTAAACTTTCTGTACGAGGGCGCCTGAAAAAGGGGCCCCTTTCGATGAAAAAGTGGTTTCGGTGAATTTGGCTAAATTTTTTATATGTTGTAGATCTTGATTCAAGAAATATATTCCTGAAAAATTGGACCCCTCCAATGAACAGTTTTTCCCGAGGTTTTTCCCCTACACCCCTAATGAGGCCAAAATTAGGAATAGTCTCAAATTTTTAAAAATTCATGGAACTGATTCAAATCGAACTAGCGATCATGGGAAAATAATTTAAAAGATCCACGTTGTGAATTGGGGTAGTTATCAAGCTGGGGATCTAAATTGAAAAAATAAATTGAAATTCCGAATTTTTTTATTCCTATGAAATCTGAACAGCATAATAATAGAGAAATAATTTTGGAAAATCTAAATCAATTAATTGGGGGTTATTCTAAAGGGGGCTTGGGGTCAAAATCAAGGGAACGGAGTAACATTCCAAAACTTGCGATTCCCATCACATATTGGGGGAATAATTCAAAAAAATCTAAACCAATGAGTTCTGATGGTGTTATTGAGGAAGTATAGGGTCGAAATCAAGACAACAATGAAATTCTGGACCTTACAGTTCATCTAGAAATTGATCTGGGTGAATGACAAAATGATAATAAAACCAATCTACATAAGGATTGAGTTCTTTATTTCTAGACCATCTCTTTTCCCACCCACTATAATACCTGCCTACAACCATGTGCTAGTCCAAATAAGAATTTGTCTCAAGCATTTTAAAATTCATGAAACTGGCTCAAATTAAGTTGAAGAATATAAAATATAAGTTGTGAATTGGAGTAATTATCGAGGGGGCGGGGGTCAAAATCTAGTGAAGGAATTAGCATGCAGGAAAAGGGTGATGGAGAAATAATTTTAAAAAATCTGAATCAATAAATTGAGATGGTTACCTACTGAGGGGACAGTGGTCAAAATCTAGAAAAAGGAAGAAATTCCGAAACTTTAAATTCATATAGGTCTTTCAATTGAACTAATTATGTCGGGGTTACCGATATCTAATTGACTCTTTGTGAAAGAACAGTTTTTAACATTATGTGCGGAAAATAACATCTAGTAAATGGCCTCCTCGACTTTGTCTAACGGCGTGCAGACGGGAAGACCAAAAGACCAATTTGTAATAACTTTCTGGCAGATATCGGGCTATATTTCAGTAACAACACGCACAATATTGTCCCACAGGGCTTCAATGGTTCTAGGCTTGTTCTTGTATACCAGGGACTTCACATACTCCCACAGAAAAAATTGAATCGCCAATTGAAATCGCCGTTCCGCGAAATTGTTCTTCCTTGGAAGTTTTCGGCCAACAAGTCCCAAGGTTTCTCCGGCTGTGTGGCACGTAGTCCCGTCTTGTTGAAAGAAGATGATTTTGTTGAGATATACTGAGTATTTATGTCAAAAAATGACAGTGAAATCTTATCAAAGTTCTATCACTTTTATTGAAAGACCCTTTAGAACTGAAAATTCAGATTTGAAAAATTGAGCCTAACTTCCAATATCGATCTATTTTTGGAATCCCATTGAATCAATCAATGACCAAAAGCAGGATTTATGTTTATTTAAAAAAAGATAGTCCAGCCAATTTTTTGTCAGTGGTTGTGGGTAGGTATCATAATGGTTGTACCCAGGTACAACTAAGGAGGTAAGGGGTGAGGATGATCAAGAAACGATGAGCTTAGTCCTCAGTCATTATTCACATTTGTTGTATTGTCATTTTGTCATTCGCCCAGATCTTCCTAGATAAACTTAAAGTTCCAGAACTCCACTGTTCTCTCCATTTCGACCCTCTACCCCCTCAATAACACCCGAATTCATTGGTTTAGATTTTTTTGAGCAATTTCCTCATTGCTCGTAAAATCATATATTATGGGAATCGCAAATTCCGGAATTTCACTGCGTTTTCTTAATTTCGACCCCCAGCCCGCTTTAGAATGACCCCCAATTAATTGATTTAGATTTTCCGAAATTGTTTCTCGATTATTATTCTGTTCAGATTATATAAGAATAAAAAAATTCGGAATTTTAATTTATTCTCTCAATTTCGACCCTCAACTATAACTACCCCAATTCACAACTTGGATTTTTTAAATTATTTTTCCCATGATCACGAGTTTCATTTGAACCAGTTTCATGAATTTCAAAAAATTTGAGACTATTCCTAATTTTGACCTTATTAGGGGTGTAGGGGAAAAACGGCTCATAGGAGGGGTCCAATTTTTCAGGAATATATTTCTTGACTCAAGATATACAACATATGAAAAATTTAGCCAAATTCAACAAAACTACTTTTTTATAGAAAACGTGCGGGGTCCTTTGTGTATTTTTTTCACACTGTACAGTGTTGAGTGATATGTCATATAAAAGGGCTTTCAAAGTTCAATGAAAAAGTACAAAAAGTTTCAACACATTTTTAGGAGTGTCCATTTTATAACAAAAATAAAAAAAGCTGTTAAAACACGTTTTCACGTATAAAATGAGAATCTATGGATATTTTTTCAAACTGCAAACGACATTAAATAGAACTCAATCGAGACGGTCGGTATGATGTATAACTCAATAGGCAATGGCTATTTTATATTTTTGAGATCTTCCAAATTTCATTGGGTAAAATTGAATCTCCTCAAAATTTTAAAATGATCTTTCCATATTGAGTTACACACCGTACTTACCGTTCTGATAAGTTCTATCAAATGCCGTTTGCAGTTTGAAAAAATACCCATAGATTCTCATTTTATACGTCAAAACGTGTTTTTCCAGATTTTTGTTGTCATCATAAAATATGAACTGCTGAAAATGTTTCAAAACTTTTTGCACTTTTCCATTGAATTTTCAAAGCCCTTTTAGATAACATATCACTCAACATTGTACATTAAAAAAAATTATTTTGAGGCGCCCCTGATGTAGAGAAAGTTTTGGTGAAAAAAATCTGGTAGCATATGAAATCGGACCTTAAAGATATGGTTAATTCAAACAGTTTTCCCGTGACTCGATATCGCAAACGGTTCTCGAGAAAAATGGGGGTGGGCATATTTTACGAATCACCTGTATATACGGAGCCACCCAAAAGAAAATGCGCTACTGAGCCTCACACCCGTGAGGGCATATTCACTTGTTTACTAATACAGCTCACAAAAGGGATACGCTAGAAATAAAGCGCCTGGTTTGCTTTTGTCTTTTGTTCCGATTCTATAAAAACATCAAACGCCCTTCCCTTTCGCCTTTTGATTCTCCAGTTTATCACATCAGGTATTCTTTATAACATACAATTGTGCGTGGAATCATTTTCATGATCCCCGTTATAACAGAACCAATAGAAGCCATCTTAAAAAAAAAGATATATTCGACAATTTTGGAAATTATTATTAGAGGATGAACGTCCATGCAAATTGTGAATAGTAAAAATGACCACTGCTATTTAAATTAGTACAACATCCTCACAAAAAATCCACGCAAAAATTCATTGTACAATTTATGGATACAAATCACTTTTATTATTATTAGGTAGAGGATGTCTAATCGTTGCCGCTATCTAAAATGCTGTGATTATATCGGTTATGTTGAGGAAACTCTTAAGGACGGAGTCATATTGGCAAAAGAAGCGTTGCGAAATCAATCCCTGTGGGTTTATTCCTTGGCCGATTCTTACCATTTAGGTCTCTTTCGAAAGCTACAAGGATGTACTTTGGTTTGAGCCCATTGGCATTTCCAAAATCCAAAAATAGTTCTTTCAAATGTCAAAATTTAAAAAAAAAATCAGATTTCGGAAATGCCAATGAGCTCAAACCAAAGTACATCCTTGTAGCTTTCGAAAGAGACCAAAATGGTAACAATCCGTCAAGGAATAAAACCACAGGGATTGATTTCGCAACGCTTGTTTTACCAATTGAACACCGTCCTTAAGGGTGACTGCTTGCCGTCTGGTGTGGTTTGTCCTGACGCGACGTGTCAATTTTAAAAGTGGAAGTTGCATTGCGTGCCACCGGCTAATAAATATGCAAATTGTGAATAGTAAAAATGACAACTATTTAAATTAGTACAACAAACCGGCGAGTGATCACGTACACATTAAACGACCTTGACAAACATTTATATTCATGAATTGTGTTTGATTCAGAATTGCGATGCGTGGGTGAATGCACAGCAAAAGTGCTTTACAGGTACATTTCGTGCCTAATTAGGCAACAGACCTGACCTACATTTTTCGTACCATTACCATCGTATACCTACTCTAATAGCGCGTCAGTTTTTTTATGTGCTTTGTTCTTACTGATTTTTTTTCTTCGTGCTCTTGGCCTTGGATTCGGGTCCATTAGCCAGTTTACCTTACAGATCTAATTTATAAATGTTAAAATCATACAAGCGCCAGCAATTAATATTAATCATGCCACTTATGAGTACCTGCAGGTATATTGCAGGCTATATTTAGTTGGGGGGGGACGTAGTACGAAAATGGCGAAATAGTCCAGGAAAAATGGACAAAAAAAATGGGATTGGTTGGAAAAAGTTCGTAACAGGCTGAATTTTTGCATGCACCTTAGAATTACTGTCACCCTGAATAATTTCGGAAAGTTCCCCATCGATATCGTTGCCGCTTGTCAAGTTACGCGAGGTCAAAGGTCGCGAAAAACAGTTTTTCGCATATATCTCGAGAACGACAACCTTTATCGAAAAAATACACATAGCTAATTTGTAGCTAAATCAATTTGCTATAAATTGTTGCTTGAACGTTTTTTGTATCGGCAAACCATCACGATATACAGAATTTATTCATTTCCAATAATGGAAATACAGGTAATAAAGTCACGGAAGAAATTTACTAAAGGAATGTTGTGTTCCTAGTGAGTGATCTGACATTTGCTCCGCAAAATTTCACACAAAAATTCTCCTAGGAGCAAATTCACAACTGAAATGTACGTTAAAGAATATATAAAATTTCTTCCAGTCGGTTGTATCACCCGAAAACTTTTCCCACTAGTATCCAAGAACCTATGGAATTGTTGTTGTTGAAACGTCCCTTCGGGTGGGAAGTTGGACTTAAAGAGAAAGATTGAAAATAATTTGAAGGAAATTGGAAATTTAGTCAGGAATTGAAGATCAAGGAAAAACCTTTTTCCGAATCATCTTATTGTAGAAATCGTCAATTAAGGCTTCACTTTAAGCCCCATCATCTAAGTCTGGTCTCGATAACCCAGGCCGGTTTCACATTTTCAGCAGGAAATTTCTTTTGAGGGATTGTGAAAAAAATTGTTGAGAAATGTTCAAGAGCCAGCTATACCTATTCTTTTAAAAAAAGGGAAAATCTGTTGAAAGAGAGATGAAAAGTTGGAAAATTTGCAGTTTTTCCAGAGAGGAAAACTGGAAAACCGTGGGTCCGATTCAGTTTTTTCTCTCCAACTTTCATCCGCAGCATGTCTGTACCTAAAATAGATATTTCGCGGGGCTCACCGCATGTCAAGATTTGCACTGCAGTTTTTTCACATTCATGGAATGTGCAAATTTCATTTTGAAAAAATTACCGTCGGAAAACCGGAACCGTGTCGGTATTAAAAACGAGTCCACATGACGCCCAATCCAATCTACTTTCAATATCAGTCGGAATTTTCCGAAAAAAGTCGATCATCGAGCAGGAATGAATTTTTTAGTGGAGTCCTGCATCAAAAGCGAGTCGTCCTCACGAGTGAGTGGCCCTCTCGCGTGGCAACGGATGGGGGAAATTTTGACAATTCATAACGCTTGACTGGAGAATGGTGGAAAACTGCAACTGCAGACTTAATTTGACTCTTTTATTGTGTTGCTTTCTGCCAAGTTTGCTTACAATCAATCGGATAGATTTTGAATAAATAAATAACAAAGTTTTGAACTTGAACTGAACTGGTGTTTTAGCTTCAGTAACGTTTTTGAATTTTGGAAATCGAAGGTGAACTGCCAAAGACATTGATCATTTTGTGCCGCCATGTTGAACTTCCAAGAAAGTGATCCGATTTCATCAAAACTTGGATCATACTCATGTCTGGTTTGAAGTAATTGGAATTTCAGGGTCAAATTTCTTTTTCGGTCACTTTCAAGCCGCCACTTGAACTTTTCTGTGAATGATTCGATTCTAGTGTGTTTCAAAGTTTTATTCAAATCGAATCATTTATGTAAAAAGTTCAATATAGCGGCTCGGAAGTGATCGAAAGTGACATTTGACCTTGGAATTCCAATTACTTGAACCAGACATGAGTGTGTTCCAAGTTTCAATGAAATCGGATCACTTGCTTCATTCTTGGTAGTTCAACATGGCGGCATAAAATGATCAATATCTTTGGCAATTCACCTTCGATTTTCAAAATTCAAAAACGTCACTGGAGCTGAAACACTGATCTTCAAAACTGTGCTATTGGAATGCATGAATTTTCTTTTTTAGGAAATCGCGCTCGTACTGAACTTTCGGCAATTTTACACTGTTCAATTGATCACCCTGTAGCAACCTTATAAAACATTGTTAATATTTGACGTGATTAAGGCATGAAAAAGAAAGATTGAGCTATCGAACACTGAAAACCGATATGAAATCGCTGATGGGAATCAAAAGTTACGAGATTTTAGAAATCGTCTGAATTTGCTTGCTCCCTAGATTCTTTTGATGTGTGTATAAAGTGGAAAATGTGAATCTGGAGCATTTTGAGTCATTCGAGGCTTCAAGGGCTCCGGTCCAGGATATCAGAGTGTCTGGGGCTCGACAACTTTGGAAATTCATAATGGCAACCTTGAAAAATGTGGGAACGTTGAATTTGACATGAACATATCGATTCGTTATGGAAAATACGCATATATTCTGAAAATGTGAAAATGTGCTCGAAAACTATGGAAAGTCAAAATTGCTGTTATCGAAAATGTGAAAACATTGAATTTGACATGAACAAAACGGTTCTTCATGGAAAATACGCATAAGTACATTTCGAACAAATGGCGATCTTGGAAAATGTTGAATTTGCCATGAACATATCAATTCACTATGGAAAATACGCATACATTTTTGATTTGAACTGAGTCACGGCGCCGGTATTGCGTAATTTGGGTTAATTTGTAAACAAGATGCAATTTGAGGGCGGCGTATCTAAGTATCTACCCTTGTTAAGGATGGAGTTCAATTGGTAAAATAAGGCTTTGTGGAATCAATCTGTGCGGGCTTGTTCCTTGACAGAAGTTTACCATTCGGTCTCTTTCGAAAGCTAAATGGAGGTACTTTGGTTTGAGTCTAAAGCCATTTCTAAAATCCAAAAAATTCAAATTTTGGTTTTTTTCTAGTTTTTGAAAATATCTTGGGACTCAAACGAGGACTCCAACCAAAGTACCTCCTTGTAGCTTTCGAAAAAGACCTTGAATAGTAAAATGTCCTATTTGCACACACTTCTGTAAATGCGTAGCCTAGGATGCGAAAAAAGTCTCGTTATGGCCCGATTAATAATGCTTGTTGGAACAATAATAACGCGGTGTGTTGATAAAATTTCCTATTTAGTCTATCACAAAAAGTCACCCGAAATCACTTTAAATAACAAAAATAGAAAGAGTGAAGTCCCACCCTTTGATCTCCCCATATCTTGAAAAATCCGTCAATATTTTTTTTTGTTTCTCTCGTGCTCTTGAGTAGAGTCCATTTACCGCGCTCTGGACTTGGAATGCTATACTTTTGAGACACCTATATTTTATACTCGAAAACCAAAAGAATTACAGACTCACATATTTTAGATTCAGGTGCTTCTTACAGCGATTTCCAGTGATGAATTGTTTACATAAACTACATAGATTAACGGCATCAGTTATCCATAATAAAATAAATGTGGGTTTAGTCAACTTGTTTTAACCGTGGCTTTAATTTCAGTAGTGGCTCTCACGCGCACAAGAGCCAGTGAGCTATGCTGCGCTTTACGATGAAAATTAAAACCACACAAGTGAAGTCGACTAAATCCACCTTACTTGTTTGAGCACCGCCAGGACGCATTTAGACAAATCTCTTATTGGCTGTTGCTAATTGCGTCCTTGGCGAAAATCACTCACCTTAGTATAATAAGTTATCATGCCAAAAGGCTAATTCATTTGCCCGCGTTATCTTGGCGATTAAAAAAGAAATGAATATGACTCACGGGCGTGGGGCTCAGTAGCGCACTTCCTTTTTGAAGGATTAGTGAACACAAGATGTTGATTAGGGTTCTACCCTACCCTATTTGGGGAGAAATTTCAATTTGGCGGCCAAAATACGACAGGATCATAGAGTTCGGCTTAAAAATCAGAATGATCGCACTAGACAGGGAATAAGTTCCAAGTTTCATGAAAATCGTTCCACTAATAAGAGATTTCAATATGGCGGCCAAGATGGCGGCGGAATTCTGAAAGCCAATGGGCCTATTTGTCCACCCATGAAGACCTAAGCTGTCTATCAGATAAAGTTCAAGGGCTGTAGTTTAATTCCCCGAGGAAAAGTTCAACTTCTTCGAAGTGCACAGGAAATCTTTGTTTTACTTCTCCGACCCCCCACCAACATGTAAGGAGAAGTATTGTAATCGTGCAGAAAAAAAATTGAGATTTCACCGGATATATCCGTTTTGAGGTCCCCCAAGACGATTAAGACCATTTTCAGAATGATGTCTGTCTGTGTGTGTGTGTGTCTGTCTGTGATCTTCCACGATAACTGCCGTAACGTTGACTGGATCGACTTGATATTTGGTATACAAACATGGTTGTTTCCTGAAAAGAGCCCATTAGTTTTTGACTGTCATCTGTCAAGCCCAACTGTCACTATCATCAAATGTCAGAAGCTATATCTCACGGAACTCAACTTGCAATATGTCATTTGAAAGCCCTTGAAAAACTGTATTCAGAACAGTTGGAAACATTGCCCTATCTGTCATCTGTCAAATAATAAAAAATGTTAAAGTTCAAAACTTTACCAATTAATTATTCAAAATCTATCCGATGGATTGGAACCAGATTTGGCAGGAAGCAACACAACAAAAGAGTCAAATTGAGGCCGCAGTTGCAGTTTTCCACCATTCTCCAGTTGGGCGTAATGAATCTTCAAAATTTCTCCTGGCCGTTGCCACTCAGGAGGGGCTCTCGCCGGTGTTTCGACCAGCACGACTCGCTTTTGTGACAGGACTCCACTCAAAAATTTATTCCTGCTCGGGGATCAACTTTTTTTTTGGAAATTTCAACTGATATCGAAAGTAGATTGTATTGAGCGTCGTGCAGGTCTATTTTCAATGTTGACACGGTTTCGGTTTTCCGACTGTAATTTTTTCAAAATGAAATTTGCACATTCCGTGAATTTGAGAAAAATGCAATGCAAACTTCTACATGCGGTAGGCCCCACGAAATATTAATTTTAGGTGCAGACATGCTGTGAATAAAAGTTGGAGAAAAGATTGAGCTAATTTTTGGAGGAAAAATTTTCGAAATCGGATCAACAGTTGCCGAGTTTTCTTCTCTGGAAAAACTGCAAATTTTCCAACTTTTTATTCCGTGGACAGCCATTTTCACCTAAACAAGAGGTAACTGGTTCTTGAACATTTTCCAACAACTTTTTCAAATTTCCCGGGAGTTTTCCGGCTGAAAATGTTTTTCTCCAAATTATTTTCAATCTTTTTCTGTAATTACAACTTCCCACCCTCGTTCCCACCCGAAGGGACGTTTCGAACAAAAATTTCCATAGGTTCCTGGATACTAGTCGGGGAAGTTTTGGGGTGACACAACCGATTTTTTTTATAATAATGATAACTATGTATGGATAACAAAAATAGTGCTGATTGGCTTAGTGCTCATTGGCCATCCTTGAGGACATCAGCTATATATACATCGGAACAGGTTCCAAAGCTCTAGCTTCAGTCCCCGAGAATAAGTACAACTTCTCAATTTCTACACGGGCAGACAGACAGACAAATCGGTCACATAAGCATTATTTTTTCACGAAAATGCGCTAAGGAACACACGCCCGTACAGATTTTCGATTTGCAGGGGCTGAGCACAATAAGCTCAGAGAAATTAAATTTACAACTCGACCTTGGCCCATAACGAGCAAACGAAAAGATGATTATTATCTTGACAGGCCTCAGAATGGGACATTGTAAACTGACCCATTGTCATCTTTTTGAAAGAGAACCTTCTCCAGTATGAGAAATCTGTAATGGCACCACCACGAATAAACATATCCTTACTGAGTGCCCAAAGTACGAACCACCGAGAAAACAATCAGATCTCCTAGCCAACATCAATGACATTTCAAAGTCTTGTAATACGCAAAAAGTTGTACGTTCCCTAAAAAACAGTGATCTAATAATCTAGCAATTGATAATGCGCCTCTTACAAAAATGCGCTTACGAATACACGCCCGTACCCTTATAGATTTTCAATTTGCACCAAGCCATCGTTTTGAAAAATTCGTAACAATAGGGTGATTGCATGTAGAGGGCGTTTTGACCTAGGGACTTTCAGTTTGTCTATATTGGTATATAATTATTTTTTATTATATTGGTAATGGAAAACGTCAAATCGTCTGTCAATCACGCCATTTTTGACAGGCAATATCTGACATTTTGTTAACCTATCTACACAAACGTCGCTAACAGTAATTTCATTCATCATCCATCACCACGTTGTCTGTTAACCACTGAAAATGCCTGCCATTTGTTTTCTGTCCCAGTGCGTCTCACGCTCAGGTGATAAAGGTATGTGGAGAAAGGCTGTCAGTTGTCACCATACCAATCAAACCAAAGCAAAATCCCCCAGCGACTGTGACGTCCCTGACGGTCGAAAGGCGAACCAAATTCCATGCAATCGCCCTATTAACCTGGTGGTCATATCGAAGTGGAGTTTTTGTCAAAAGGAAGTTCAAATTATCTTCTGAATATAACCCACATGTGGTGATGTATTTCCATAAGAACATGTGTACTTGTCCGCATGTTCTAATTTCTTGCATCGAAATGTGAAATTCAGCAATTAATCCGCGATGCCGCCGCACCCTCAAATGATATTGTTGTGATTGTTTATCGTTATTCCGGCAAGCTATTGGTTCGTGTACCAAGACCATGAGTTACTCATTTGGGTTAAAACTATTCTTGTCAAGGATTCCATCTCGTTCGGAGGAGAAGATTCCAAGTGCCAGCAAATAACGAATAATCTTTTGCCACCAAGCCGCAGCTTCGGGGTCATTTTCAAAAATTCGTAACTACTGACCCGTGGGTCGTACCGATGTGGAGTTTTTGTTAAAGCTCTAATTGTCCTCTAAATATAACTCCTTATATATATATACTTTTGTAATTTGATAAGAACTGGTACTTGTCCGCATGTTCCAAGTTTAAAGATCCAGCCGACTTCTGAAATGCAGCATTCATCGGCGATGCCACGCCACTCAAATTGTTATTATTAGGTTTGTTCCATCAAGAGTTTCAAACTAGTCAGAGCCAATAGGAATCGAGAAATACAGTTTGCAAACTGATTTGGGCGCTTCTCTCTCATTGGCTCTGACTAGTTTGAGATTTCTGATGGAACAAACTTATTGTAATTGTTCATCATTATTTTGTAAAGATTTTTCTTGGTTCGGGTTACAAGGTCATGAACTACCCATTGGAGTAAATTTTTTTCGCAAAAACCCTTTTCGTCTAGGGCTAGATGCTGTGACGGACGGACAGACGGACGGACGGACAAAGCAAGGACAGAAGCGCCTTCCCGTTTGGAGAACTGTGCTAAAAATCAGTACAATTTCAATTTATTCCGTAATAATTCCGGAAATACGTACTTATCTAATCGGAATTTATTTTTAACATTACTAACCTAACCCAATATATTACGAATACAGTGATGTCTTTACATAAGAAGACGATACCACTGAACCGGTTCAGTTACGCACTTTTGCATAATTGCCAATAACCACAGCTTGTTTATTGTCCGCCAAACAAGTAGGTACATAAAAAGTTTTCCCAATGCACCACTGAATACATATAACACATCAATAATGAATTATTATGTTTTGTGTTTAGGCATTACATTGTACCATGGCAAATGATTTATTAAGCCTTAAGTCATTATGTTGACGCGTATGTGTGAGAAAGCGAGTTTATCTGACTATTTAAGCGCCATGCGAAATGTGCCTTTTCCAACTTTATCTACTTATTTATTAGAAACGGACTCTGAACGGCGGATTTTTCCAAAATATTTTGTCCTGAATGTTTTATCTCAATAACGGGTCAAAAAATTTCTGCTTGATTTTCGAATGTCTAAATTTAAATCGATCTGGAAGCATTCATGTTTCGAATACATACCTACAAGTATAAATACAATGCTCAACAATTGAAATGGAATACCGAATACCTGATTTTTTCAAATTTCAATTACTGTATCTTCTGAAAGCATGAAGAGATTTCCATGATTTTGTTCTTCTATGGGAAGCTGATTACTTTAGCAATACCAGTAACAAAGTATAAAAGCATTTTTGGTACATGTGCCCTTTATTATGTACACAGAGAGGTGCGTATCCAGACTCTTATTTTGGGTCATGCACCCGAGTTTGTATTTTTTCAGACACTTTCCGTCTCAACTCATCGTGAAGACTCAATAGACTCTCCTATTGAATTTACGATTTGTTCATTAGGATCACTAATTGAACAATCCCATCTATGTTCGCTTGATACGAACATCAAGCGTATGTTGTCCCATCTATGTTACTAAGGAAATTAGCACACAAAAATTCACTGCATCCTGGACTAGTAGCAAAGCTTTATTAGGTACAAGTAATGATTGCAGGCATACAGGGTATTCATTTGAAAAGTTTTTACCCCTGATATCTCTCCGCCAAAATTTTTCACAGAAAAACGCCAAAACAGGTCGATTTTTGTTTCGAGGGGAACATCTAGGACACAAACTGCCAAATTTTCATCTTCAACCCCTTCGACCCCACTCCACTTTGCTTCGAAATTTCAAATAGCATTACGTATATTTTGTGATACATCAAATTGAAGGCAATACAATTATACAATTTTTTTTAAACCACCCCCTAACCCTTGCGAAAATCCTCCCTTAGAATAGACTTTCCAGCAGAAACAGGTAGATTTTTATTTCAGTGGGGTCATCTAAGACGCGTATGTCCAAATTGTCATCTTCAACCCCTTCGCCCCCCCCCCCCTACTTTACTTCAAAGGGGTAGTGAATATATGTATAGGGAATATGTTTGCCGGAAGGAGAATTTTACTGCCCTCAATTTGATGTATCACAAGATAGGTAATGCTACTCGAAATCAACAATTGGGTGGCCTAAGAGGTTACCTTGTAGTCAAAAGATTAATCACTCTATCGAGCACCACAAAAATTTCTAAAATCGGCCAATGTTTTCTCGAGAAATTGTCATTTTAGCTAATACAAAATTTCGGGGTGATCCCTAGACCATTTAGGGATCATAGGGTGTGTATATATTTGTGACGTCACAAATATACTTTCATAAAAACACCCATTACGGCCGCAATTTTGGGAATTTAGGAAAAAAAATGAGGGTGCATTATTTTCAACCATATACTATCGATTGAGCCAATAAAATTTTTTTTGGCGAATACCCCATTTTTCGCAACTTTTTCACTGACCATTTTCATAAATCTACATAATTATCTCTTTTCGTTCTCCCATTGTTCCAGGAGAAAGACAGCGGTGCAAGATTTTCCATCTCATCATTAATTATTAAGATCTCCAAGTGTAGGAACTTATATTAAAAAAAATCATTATTCCTGGGACTTTTTGAAAACCCATGTCTCTTTTTCACTTTCCGTTACTACCCTGATAAATATTTATAATTACGTCAAACAGTGAAATAAGTTACTAAATTAATTCCTGTTCACTGCTGTATTCACGAATGATTGAGTATATTGGCGTAGCTGGATGTAGATATTATAGTCCTGGATGGGAACAGGAATTTATTCATTTCGAAAAGGTGAAGTTGAAGATATTAATTGTATTACTTTGTATGTAATGCGTCGGCACTAATTGTTTTAAATTCATCGAGATGAAGTTCATGAGTAAAAATACCGTTAAATGAAATTGTGCTTGTTCGAAACGCGAATATTCTGTTTTTGCTAGGCCACTCGATTGAAGGAGGAATGCGAATTTCTTCAGAGCCGAAACCCCATCGCCCAGAGTCGAAAAGCCGGGACCCCATTTCGACGTCTCAGTGACCATCTCCGGAATTATTAGTCAGGCCACGCTCCCGCATTACCATAGATGCAATAAATAGTGATGAAAACGCCATAAATTAGATCTTTGAACGGAGCTTTGAAGAGAACCGATATACCTACCACAGTTTCGATACCTGAACCGATTATGTTCATTTCCATACCGTGTACCTTGTTGACTCGTAACTTAAATATATAAATTTACATCTTTTACTTGAAAAAAAAAGAAGTGGAATCGAACCGATAATTTAGGATGTATAAAAACAGAAACACCATAGCTCCAGTTGCATAATGCTGTGGCCGAATGTTTGAAGTGAGTTTGATGGTAAATTACTGTAACTATGGGCCATAAATTGAAAAAAAGCATTGCCAAATTGTATAGCTGCAATTTTTTTTACGACGTCGACCTGTTGCTTATTATTGCTCAACATAATTAGACAGGGTGTTTCAAAAAGCATTTGTCATAGCCTAATGTCGGATACAGGATACAGGATGTCTTTTAAAATAATGAAGCTAAAGAGTTTGGACCCTTTGGACCATTCATAACTTCGAAAATAAGAGTCTCAATTATTTTTCTACTCTTTTATACCGTAGTACTGGTTTGGTGCGCCCTTTCCGCCTTTTCCCCTTTCGAGATTACCTGTATATTGCAGAGTCAAATAGAGTTAAAGCATTGAAGCTAAGTGAAGAACATTATGCACATGAGTAGAAATTTTCGTTTTGTGTGCTAAATGAGAACAGATGTATTGTAGATACATAATTTTTAAAAATGACCCCGAAGCTACGGCTCGGCGGCAAGGGATTATTGGTTGCTTGCTGGCGCTTGAAATCAACGGGACGAAATCCTAGACACGAAAGATTTCAACTCAGATGGGTAGCTCATGGCCTTGGTACCCGAGCCAAGAAAAATCTTGCCGAAATAACGCTAAACAATTATTACAGTAACATTTAAGTGTGGGACGGCGTCGCCGATTTAGTGCTGAACGAGGTGCTGAACGACATGCGGACAAGTACTGTTTCTATGGAAATACATAAAATAATGCAGGAAGTTATATTCAGAGGAGAACTTGGACTTTCTTTCATCAAAAACTCCACTTCAATACGACCCTCGGGTGAATAGTAACTAATTTTTGAAAACGACCGCAAAGTTTGGGCTCGATCGGCGCATACGCTCGTGCAAATTGAAAATAATTTGCGCGTGCATAATGTTGCCGATATCGACAGTATTGTTCGACTATTTAACATTTTGAATTAGCCGTTATAGATACTTGAAGCTCATGATAGTCAGGTACCGTAGGTAGGTTCAAAAAACTGATTCCGTGAGCTCTTTCGTGAAGGGGGCAAGAGACCTTCTATTTCTTATAGTCCTATATGTGGAGATACCGAAATGTTTTGGTGCCACTTTCAAAATGGCGTCGTTGCAAAATGGCGGCAAAATTCACTGAAAACTCAGCTTGCGAGGGAAATAATGGCTACAAGTGATACAGCATGGGAAAAAAAAGCGATATTCACGAAAAATGGTGAAATTAAGAAGAAAAGTGCCGTGTGTTTTTCAGGTAGTAGGTATGCCTGTGATTTTTTTAGTTACTACTTTTTTGGCATATGAAGACACCGAAATGCTTTAGTACCAATTTCAAAATGGCGTCGTTCCAAAGTGGCGGCCATTTGATTTTGGTAACATATGAATTCACACTCAACTTACGTCTATTTGCGCTCGACTCAAACCGATTTGAATGATTTTTTCCTTGATCATATATGTATATGGATTGAAGTTCTCTATTTGCTATTGTCCGAAATTTGCATGTGTGCCAAATAAATTTTCCGAAAAGTGAAAAACTAAAAAATCTTTTTTTACGATCTCTATTGCCTCAGGTGCTGTGTGCTTCCTTGTGACAAGCATGCCAGGTAATTTTTTTTTTAATATTCTCATATGTATCAAGTTACCGAAATGCTTTGGTGCCACTTTCAAAATGGCAGCGTACCGATTTGGCGGCCACCTGATGGATTTTGATAAGATGTGTTCAATAATGCAAGAATTCCAACTCGGTAACAAAAAAAAAAGAGTTGGAGTCATAAAAGTCACAAGGTAGATTTACAATGCAATGCTTGTAAAGATTAAACAAGCGCGTCCCCATATCTTGAGCCGTTCCTGAAAAATCCTGAAATTAGTGGTCAGTTGCATAAAAATTGACATTTTCTAATAAATCAGTGTTTTTTTAAGTTATTCGAGTGAAACTCGGTACCCCATGAGAAGTTAGGTCAAGAATGGAATGCCGTGCGTGTTACCATCGTCCCCATCTACTATCTTCGTGCATATGAGAATAATAAAAAAATATTTGTCACGCATGCTTCTCACGGGGTAGCACACAACACCTGAGGCAATAAGGATCGTAGAAATCACTGATTTTTCATTTTTTATTCACTTTTTGGAAAAACTATTCGGCACACATGCAAATTTTGGACAATAGCAAATAGAGAACATCAATCCATACCCGATCAAAAGAGAAATTATTCAAATCGGTTTGAGTCGAGAGAAAATAGGCGTAAGTTGAGTGTGAATTCACGTTACCGAAATCAAATGGTCGCCTTTTTGGAACGACGCCATTTTGAAATTGGTACCAGAGCATTTCGGTGTCTTTAGAGGCCAGAGAAGTAGTAACTAAAAAATCACACGTATACATACTTCTTGGAAAAACTTTTTTTTTATATTGACAGAAATGTTTATTAATAAAAATATAAATATAAACAACACTTAATAGAATATTGAATAACGGCACGGCACTTTACTTCTTAATTTCACCATTTTTCGTGAATATCGCTCTTTTTTCCCCTACTGTTAGTATCACTTGTAGCAATTATTTTTCCGGCAAGCTGAGTTTTTAGTGAACTTTATTTATTTGCTGTTAGGATTAATACAACTTGAATTAGGTTGCAGTCAAGAAACCTATATATTGGACTAAAAGTCATCATAATTTTCAGTTTTTTTCTAATTCCCGTCAAACAGATTGATATAAATGACAACTGGTGACAGCAGCGGATAGAGAATATGAATTGACGAATTTTTAGAATTTTTTTTTTAAATCGGGTGAGAATGAAGCAAGTTAGGTCCGAATAAAAATGTCAAAGGAGCCCACGGGATACCGAAGGAATGACCCCTGACTAATAGACACTTGATGAGATCACAATATTCTATCAACCATCTTTTAAACCAACCCATGACCTTCCCATGGAAAACTCCGCGATGCCTCTGTGGGCTAGTACAATTTTACAAAGAGCTCCGAGGCTCAATCAAAAAATTGACTTTTCCATCACCCAACAATAAAATTTAACGGTCGATGTGTGTACATATAGATAGTATACCTAGTGGCCGATGAGAAGCCGGAAAATTAGACCGTAATAACAGGGCTTTATTGTTGTTTATTTGGCAAGCATTTATGAACATGAGCTTATAAAGAAATTTACATAAATTAGACGCGTCATCATTATAAAGATAACGATCGAAATGTCTGGATCTGGAGGTTACGTGCATCGCTAGCTTGTAAGTACTGAAAATACTTATCTCCTTTTTTGCAAATATGACTCGAAATGTGTGGTAGCAGTAGCTGAATCCTCTCAATGATGTTAGTGAGCGTTTGCATAAGCATCTATTCCGAATGAGCAAACGTAGAAAATATAGGAAATATTGTTACTACTACTTGTTGCGGTAGAATACACGATTCCTACACTGTGAGTTTTTATGCTGCTCGATCGTTGAAGTCTCTAACTTGTAAAGCTCAACTCGCGCGATTCAGACGCTATTATTGTAGCTTGAAATTTTAAAATTAACAAATATCAAAGCGTTCAAAGCAGAATAATGTATTAAAAAATAAAGTTATGCCCGGTGTACTCATAGTCGATACTTCGTTTGATCCCCGACTTGAGAACGTCGCCGACTTGAAAACGTCGGAAGTCTTCACGACCATTCCGTATATTATTATATAGTCGAGATTACCAAAGTATTACTTCGCTACCAAGCAATGCTTCGCGCGTTCTTGCCGGCTCACTCGCTCAAGTCGGGCACTGACCAGTCTTGAGACGTGTTCGGGGTAAATTTTGACAGGCGTTTGTTTTTGTTATGATTTTTCTCTAAAGTGAATAAAAATGAATAATGCGAAGATAATGTTACGTATTTCGCGTACGGGCTTGATTATAATTGAGACGATCGTTTTTTAACACACACTGTTTATTACTGCGTACTACAATGAATACACGCCAACAATTATCTACTTGGAATTATCGCTGTGATTACTACTCGCTTCTTATCCGCTCGCTACCACTTTGCAATCCAATTCATAACTGCTCGTGAGGCAACGATTGATTCCTTGAATAAGTCCGACTAATCAATCTCGAATGTTCCATGCATTCTCCAGCGGTTTCCATAGTGATCCGGCATACGATTTTCTAGGCGTCTCCCGAATAATCACACACCTTCCGCATGCTTCCCGTGTGCTCTGGAATGTCGGTATCTCCGCCAAAATGGACAGATCTGCCTTGATCGAGCGTTGAAGGTTCCCAATGCCAAGCCATCGCGTGCGTATACTTCTGGAAATGTCCAGAGCAGAGCTTGTATCTACACCGCTACATGATAGATGGAAGAATCCAGAAAGATCGCGTGTTTACCCGAATGCACGGGATCGCCGCTCGTAACAATAATTTGGAGTTCTCAGAATATTCAGAGTGTCCTCAAATCAGCCTGACAAACTTCAGAGCATCAGATTCTATGATCACAAAGAAGAAGAAAAGTTTGTGGGTGTACCTAAACATAAGTCGAAAAATGCTTCATGGGGAGCTATAGCATAGCCCTCTAAAGGTGCGCCCCTGAAAATGGTCATCATTTAATATCTCTGGCGAAACTATATTTGAGGTCAGATGATGAAATTTAGCACATCTACTAATATTTTTATGCTCAACAAGATGAGGTGAAAAAAAACCAAAAATTTCAAGTTTTCTTAGAAAAAAAAAACTCTTGTTGAATACCGATATGGATGAGCCGTTTTCGAGTTGAATCGACGATTTCAACATTTGAATACATGCCATAAAGTGAAATGCATTTGATACTCCATTCTCAAATTTTATTCCTTTTTTTTCCATCAAGAACAAGATTGCATCCTGGTGTTGTCGTATGTAATATACACCGATAGGTGAGGTGTATTATCGCTACAAAGAGGATTTTCACGAGGGGATCCGAGATTTTTTGGAGAGGAATCGCAATTCCCAGCCATCTATCTTCATCTTCAACCCCTTCGCTCCCATCCTATCCTACTTTAGATATTCAAATAACATTACCTATCTTACGATGCATCAAATTGAAGGTAATAAAATTATCTTTTTGTCAAACATATCATAAATTATTTTCAAGTCACCTTCCAACCCTTCCCAAAATTCTCTCATTGTGAATTGAAGGAAGCTTTTTCCCTGTTACTCCCGATTCTTGGAAAATAGATTTTCCAGCGAGAACAGGTCAATTTTTATTTCGAAGGAGGCATCTAAGACACGTATCGCCAAATTTTATCTCCAACCCCTTCACCTCCACTTCACGCCTACTTCAAAATCTCAAATAGCAATATCTACCTTGTGATACATCAGATTTAAGTAAAAAAATAATAAAAAATAAAAAAATAATCTTTATGTAGAGATAATAAGTCTTCTAAACCACCTCCTAACATAAATAATCTCTTAATTGGAAGGAGAAGAGGTTGAAGCAAAATACTTGGCAATACATGTCTTAGATGTCCTCTTCGAAATTAAAATCGACCTGTTTTTTTTTCTGGAAAATCTATTTCTGAAGGATCGGAAGTTAATAAGGGAAAACATTCCTTTAATTAACAATAAATAACAATGAAGAGAATTTTGAGGAGGGTTGGGGGTGGTTTGAAAGATTTCAAATTATGTTTGACGAAAGAATTTTATTGCCTTCAATTTGATGTTTCACAAAATAGATGACAATTTGAAATTTTGAAGTAAGGTAGGGTGGGCGCGAAGGGGTTAAAAATAAAAATTTGGCAATACGTGTTTTAGATGTCTCCTTCGGAAAGAAAATCGACCTGTCAGCTTTTTTTTTCAAAAAAAAAATATATCCAGCGAATTAGAGATGGGTTCTTCTAAAAAAGTCACCTGTATATGATATCGTATACCAAATTTGAAGCTGATCGGTTCAAGGTAAAAAAGTTGGATTGATAAAAATATTTTAAACATTGGGGGGCCGGAACTTTCTTAAGGGACCTTTTGCAATTTATTCCTGTCGCAAACTTTATATTTTGAAATGCTGAATCCGAGGTTACAGAGCTAAATACTTACTTCTAAAACACCCTGAATAATTTTATTCGGAATGTAATTCCAACCGTTGATTTTGTCCGGAATGTCAACATATTAGGAGGTTTTGATGACGTCTGAGATTAAACCATACGATATCATAAACAGTTTTATTCACAATCACCATAGTAATTGATTCGCTTCCGACTTTTTAAAAGTTTGAAAGCCATTCCCGACTACATATTGCTGACCTTGATATGTCAGCGATTTCTAGCCAAGGTGGGAAATGCCAGCCTACTTGTTTTATTGTTTCATACAATATGCGATATTCAGCGGCACGACATGCGCTGTAGGTTCGCAAAGCTAGGGGATGGAACTCATGCGTCTGCGCGAGCTAGGAAAAGTCAAAACCTGCAGATTTTCAGCCACCGATTTAACAAAGGATAATAGATGACAAGAAACTCCTGATTTCCATGCTAGATTTTGCGAAATAATGTTGTCCAAGTGCATTGCTGTCGTAAAAATGAATTCCGCGCGTAGTGTTCCGAAAAGAACGAAAAAGCCGTTTTCAGTGTATAACTGATTGCCTAGAAGGTTATGTTTTTTGGGAACA
Organism: Anaspis maculata; assembly: GCA_949128115.1. Classification (NCBI taxonomy): domain Eukaryota; kingdom Metazoa; phylum Arthropoda; class Insecta; order Coleoptera; family Scraptiidae; genus Anaspis; species Anaspis maculata. Next base: position 13,631,069 of record OX421968.1, read on the forward strand.
CACATGGAATGAAACTGCAATGTTTTTTTCGTACGGTTTTTGCAGCCAGGCACTCAACAAACTGTCCATCATTTTTGAACAAGAAACAGAAAACACAAAACCTCTAATATAACCTGATCAAATTTTATTCACCATTTGTTTACTTGCAGTTTCATGCCATTGACAGACAGGACGGCAACCGTAAAGCAGAGAAGGATACTAGAAGTAGGGCGGTATTTTCAAAAAAACACTGACTGGTAAACACGTTACCATATTTTCGCTCATTGTGTATCTAAAACTGATCCATCATTGCTGGTCTTGAACACAATGAAAGATCAAGAAACGTTCTTTTTTCCATAACTTATTTGAAAGTTCCATTTCCAGCCGTTTTAATAATATGCAATGTTGAAATTACGCTTTTTACATTTGTAAGCATATGGCACTATTTTCAAATCCCCTCGCATGGTTGCGCAAGCGCAGAAATGGCACCGAATTTCGCAGTGCAGACAGCTGCTGTGCAGTGTGCAGTGCTGTTTTGTTTATGACTTATGTTTGGTGTTTGGGTCAGGTGTTGTTATATATTTGCAAACATAACCAATGAAAAAACGGGAGAAAATGTTTCCATTCCAAAAGCAAAGGGTATTTCACATTGTGAATTTGGTAAGTTCAGAAAGAGAAATGTATGCAAAACGAACAAAAAAAGCATATTCTATTCTATTCAAACCAGTTCCATGTCAGTACCGCAAAGTGAATTCGCTATAAAATTGATTTGGCTCGCCCTCAGCTCCTATAGTACGTTCAACCCTAGTGTGATTTGAGTGAGCTCCCGAATTTCTCCTTTCCAATGGCGTCGCGTGGCGAGACTCCCAGCCAAAACGAAACACACTAGGGTTAAACGTACTTTAGCTTCCGCCGTCCTTGCCATTCTATTGGTAAAGATCAAAAGCAAACGGAGATTCAGGAAAAAACTATCCATTAGTTGGATACCGACACGCCTATAGTGAAGGCTAAAATCATCATTGATCATGAGGTAATTATTTTGAATCAGGTGAAGATGATGCTGACAGTAGTTGACGTTAAATGGATCAAAAAAATTCAGCTGTCAATTGTCATAGCAACATTATTTGCGGCAAAGCCAACTTCGTAAAAGTGATAGAACTCGTTTTAAAACTCGCATGTTATCAGAAGCATGAATTATTCCTCGAAACTAATGAAACCATTTTTAATAAAACAGTTTACATACCTCGCCGGGAATGCATTTCCTGTCAGATACATATTACATCAGCGTCAGTGGTTTAGTGATAGGGTGTCAAACGCGTGCAAAAGATAAGGGCCCGTAGCTATAAGGGAGCTCGCAGGGCTTCCGCCATAATATCATGATAATAATAAATTCGAGATCAAATCATTTCACACTGCAGCAGTTCAGAAATACACCTTAGCTTTTTCTGTCACAGCCTATCTGAGGCTGGTAAGACATCTGACAATGTCATACGACTCATTCTGCATTTTACGACCGGCCTGTATATACTGTATAGCTCAGAACCTTAGTGCAGCACAGCATCAATGTGGAGTTCTCAGGTTCAAATCCGGCCGACAGTACCACATTTTTTGAGCCAAAAATGATATACTGCGACATCGTAACATTGCATTGTAATGATTTGTTTAAACGATACAATAAAGTGTTACAATCCCCTATCCTCTTACCCAAAAAGGATTGCAAACGAGGAGAACAATCTCAACCATTTAGTCTCCAAAGACCGTATTTGAGTCCTTGAAATAAGACTACAACGAAACTACTCACTTTTGATCTTGGGAAAATAGCATCTAGGTACAAAATAAATCATTCCGAAAAAATCGTTTCACCAGTAAATCATACCTACAGTTTCAAATGTGGTAGCCCCATTCAACATGCTACTTTTAAAGGGAACTGTTGAGTCCAATAATAACGGCATGAATTAATTAATAGTGGTAACTTTGTCCTGGACAATAGGTGATATGAATGACATATTGAGCATTAAAAGAGTACTTATTAGCTACGAGCTCAAATGAAAACCGGATAGTTAACTGTCCAATAAGAGTGAAATATTGCTAGTTTCCTTTTTCTTTTCGGTCGACACTGCGGAACAAATTAAATTTCTATCCAGCTCATGATGCATTGCAGAAACGTCTCTAGCATGACTGTGTATATGTAGGTATTTATGCTCAAAAAGATCACATTGCCCTAATTTTTCATATGCATCTTGTTTATTTCTACTTCAACAATAAGGTGTGCACTCATCCTTATGAGTTGAACAAATAATGAATCGCAGCCGGCGTGCAAAATGGACAAAATGAGACGGAGTGAGATCAAGTTTTACCCGTGGGGGCCGCGGTCCAAAAAGACGAACAGTTTTCAGGACCAATTACCTGAGCATGCACGTGATACTAAGTAGGTAGGTATACGCAAACGTCATTTCCGCCGATGGTTGCATCAAGGTACTTCCGAAACCGATGCGATACCCAAAATTCAGAATTTATTATCACAGCACAGCACATTATCGTATCAAAAAATGCAATACAGGGTGATTCATAAAACATGCACCCTCATTTTTCTTGAGAACCGTTTGCGATATCGGGTCGCGGGAAAAACTGTTAAATTAAACATATTTTTAGGTCCGATTCCATATACTATCAGATTTTTTCCACCAAAACTTGCTATACGGGGGCGCCTTAAAAATTTGTTATTTTTTACACTATACAGGGTGGTCCGACTTTTATGTCATTAAATTTGAGGATCGATAGAGAATGAAAAATGAAGGGAACTTTATCCAGAAAACATATTTGAGAAATGCCTAATAACAGAGATACAGCTAACTTTTGAACCGTTCAACCGATTTGATTATAAATATAACCAAAGGTTCACTGAAATCATCCCCTGTCGAACAATCATAACATGTTCCATAAAAAAGTTTCAGGGGTTCAGACATTAGGGGGTGACCCTACTTTTCCCCCCTTATTTTTCACCACCCTAGTTATTTTTGTAAACTGTTCATAATTTTGAATTCTACATTCAATTTTGGAGAAAAAATCACGGTTGCAAAATTTTGATTAAAGGCTTCGTTTAGGAGATATTTGGGTTTGAAACTTTGGGAAACATCCCGAAATCGCCACTTTCAAAGGTCTAAAAATTAAAATCCAAAGAAACTCATGATTTCTCAGCTGAAATAGGTTTTCTAGAATTTCTAAGTTGATAAACCACCATTTTTTCCAAAACACGGGAAATTTTCAGGAAAAAAACAATTTGGGTTCTGGAAAGTGGCGATTTCGGGATGTTTCCCAAAGTTTCAAACCCAAATATCTCCTAAACGAAGCCTCTAATCAAAATTTTGCAACAGTGATTTTTTTTTCAAAATTGAATGTAGAATTCAAAATTATGAACAGTTTTCAAAAATAACTAGGGGGGTGAAAAATAAGGGGGGAAAAGTAGGGTCACCCCCTAATGTCTAAGCCCCTGAAACTTGTTTATGGAACATGTTATGATTGTTCGACAGGGGATAATTTCAGTAAACCTTTGGTTATATTTTGAATGAAATCGGTTGAACGGTAAAAAAGCTATGCAGAAAAAACGATTATTTATTTCCAACTTTGAAGGGCTGTATCTCTGTTATTAGGCATTTCTCAAATATGTTTTCTGAAGAAAGTCCCCTTCATTTTTCATTTTCTATTGATCCTTAAATTTAATGACATAAAACGAGGACCACCCTGTATACTGTACAGTGTTGAGTGATCTGACATCTGAAAGGGTTTTAAAAGTTCAAAGTTCAAAAATTAATTATACCGGGTGGGCCATAAAAAACCTTGGTCTGAATTTTTCCTCCTAAAATTTTTATTCCTCCACCGATTTTATCGAACTTTTCAGCATTGAATAGTCAATTGAATAGGCTATCATTTTTGTATTTTAAAATGGCCGACATATCAAAATTCAAGATGGCAGAAACAATTGAAAATAGGCCTTCTTTTGTTCTCGTTGCTTTTTATTGAAAGTCACCGGAAAGTCAAAACCAATAATGTATTATGTAGGATTAGACCTTCCTTGTCATATCAAGACCACAATCAATAAAATCGGGTTGTCTGCTGAGGAGCTATTGCGAGTTGAAGCAAGGCCTACTTTCCGTTTTTTTCAATTCCGCATAATTGATCCAAATTAGGGTATCCTGCCCGCCAATCCACCATATGCTTATTTCTCAACCGATTTTCTCAAATTTGGTATCAATGGCTAGCCAGTTGGACAGGCTACCGGTTTTTATTACAAAATGACAGACCCGTCAAAATTCAAGATAGCGGAAGCAATTGAAAATAGAATTTTTTTTGTCGTCATTGCTTTTCAATAAAAATGAGCGGAAAGTCAAAACCAATAATTATTATGAAGGATTAGACCTTCCCCGACAATTCAAGACAGCAACTAATTAAATCGGTTCATCTGATGAGGAGCTACGGCCAGTTGAAGCGAAGCCTACTTTCCGTTTTTCTATTCCAACAAAAACGAATAAGGCCCATTTTCAATAGCTTCCGCCATCTTGAATTTTGACATGTTGGCCAATTTCTTATATGAAAATGGCAGCTTGTCCAATTGGCCAGCCATTGATACCAAATTTGGAAAAATCGGTTGGAAAATAAGGATATGGCGGGCAGGAGTCCTAAATTTGGTAATTTATGCGGGAATAAGGGAACCGGTAAGTAGGCTTCGCTTTAACTGGCCGTAGCTCCTCAGCAGATGACCCGATTTCATTGATTGCGGTGTTGGATTGTCAAGGAAGGTCTATTTCTTCATATTAATTATTAGTTTTGGCTTTCTGCTGATTTTTATTGAAGAGCAAGAAGGACAAAAGAAATTATATTTTCAATTGCTTCCGCCATATTGGATTTTGACATGTACGTCATTTTCTTATATGAAAAAGATAGCCTGTCCAATTGGCTAGCCATTGATACCAAATTTGAGAAAATCGGTTGAGAAATGAGCCAATGACGGATTGGCGGACAGGATCCCTAAATTTGGATCAATTATGCGGAAATGAAAAAAACGGAAAGTAGGCTTCGCTTCAACTCGCAATAGCTCTTCAGCCGATGACCGGATTTTACTGGTTGTGATCTTGAATTGACAAGAAAGGTCTATTCCTTCATAATACATTATTGGTTTTGACTTTCTGGTAATTTTCAATAAAAAGCAACGAGAACAAATGAAGGCCTATTTTCAATTGTTTCTGCCATCTTGAATTTTGATGTCGGTCATTTTGAAAAACGAAAATTATAGCCTATTTTAATTTGCTAGCCAATGCTGAAAAGTTCGATCAAATCGGTGGCAAAATAAAAATTTTAGAAGGAAAAATTCCGACCACGGTTTTTTATGGCCCACCCGGTATATAAACTGCTCAACAATTGAAGTGGTCCACTCGAAAATTTCGCCCGATTTCAAATACAAATATCTCAGAAAAAAATCGACCGATTCTCAAAAGTGCAGTGTTTTTGGATAGCTTATTCTTTTTACTATAAGGTGCTACAATATACCAAACAATTGATAATAATAATAATAATAATAATAATAGGCTTTACTGTCCAACAACAAAAAAGAAGTCATAAAGAGGACAAGAAAAATGATTAAAATAAATAGTATCTAGCAATACTAGCATATCATAATGAGTGATGCGACAAACAATGCACACAAATAAAAATAAAATACAGCACAAGAATAAAGACAAGGGAAAAGCCCACTGTCCTGAGACAGATCTAGGCAACCTGGAGGGCTCGCATAAAAACGCTTAACGAGGGGGAGCCTAAGTCTGTCTTGTGACAGACGTCGTTGAAGGATCTGGACATAGCATAAATCGGAGATCTGATGATCGCATTCGTGGCGGCAGCAGGGAGCCTGAAAAATCCGCAGCCTCTAGTACTCAATCGCGGTACCAATATGGAAAATTCCCCCAGGAGCTCACTGCAGTCCGCAGTTCCGCTAAAGAGTTTATAAAGAAAGACAAGAGACGCACGACACCTCCGAGACTCAAGAGAATCCATACAAAACTCACCCAAGAGAAGGTCACCGTCAAAGCCTCGGTCCGGGAAAACACCATGCTGTCTGAAATAGAGATATTTCAAAAATTTTCTTTCGACACGCTGGAGCTGAAGGCTCTGTCTCCTGTAGATGGGCGCCCACACCAGACTCGCATATTCTAGCCTCGACCGAACGAAGGTAAAATAGAGAGACTTGAGGCAGTCGAACAGTGAGGCATTATGTGATAACATAATGCATGATATACAGGGCGACAACGAAAGGAGTTTCAAAATGTTTCATTTTAAAAAAGCACGTCCCACTTTTGCAAAAAAATTCGCCTAGTCTTTCTGATTACATTTCTATGAAGCGCACATCCATGGCTCGGAACGGTTTTTAAAATTTCTGCCTATTTTCTTTGGTTACAGGGTGATGTAAAAAAAACAACCTTTTGTTTTTGTAGTGGTAACTTTTTTGTTTGTTGACCGATTTTTACAATGGAGTATTATACTAAAATTTTTTTTTGACTGAAATGAAAACTACATTGAAAAATAATTGACCCGTGTTTTTTTATTCAGTCAAAAACCGTATCGTTTGGGCGCAATAAATAAATAACATGAACTATTTCTGACGTCACAGCGAGTCACCGCCTATACCGCCTGTGTAAATGACGTCAGAAATAGGCAGAATATAGGAATTCCGTTTATTTATTGGGGCCAAACGGTACGATTTTTGGCTGAATAAAAAAATACGGGTCAGTTATTTTCCGATATAGTTTCTGATTCCATCTAAAAAAAAATGTTTTTCAAAGTATAATACTCTATTTGGAGCTTATGTCAAAGCGAAGACCTCAGGTAAGAGGAATCCATTAACAGAATTGAATTAACACATAATTTCAAAAAGGGGAGTTGCATCAAATGTGACCTAAGCATGAAATAAGGCCGGAATCCGATTTGGGGGAATTTTTCAAAAAGAATCAACTTGTCGTTAAAGAAACCACTCATTACGAACATTTTAAGATCAGTCTCGCTTATTTGGGGCAACAATTAACGACGGAAAACCCAAATTAGGACTGCATGTTTTCACAGGAGGACCGATGCTCTTGCTTACCTGAAAATACACGTAACCTATGTTACGAGAATCACTGATCGAGTTTCCTTCACGATTTGGACAGTCAACAGAGGGTCGACAGAAACAGTCAAAAGTAACAATAAGTGCGTATGTTTTCAGGTGAGCAAAGGTATCAGTTCTCCTGTGAAAACATGCAGTCCTAATTTGGGTTTTTCGTCGTTAATTGTGGCCCCATATAAGCGAGACTGATCTTAAAATAGTCGCAAAGAGTGGTTCTTTCAACGAAAAGATGATTCTTGTTAAAAAATTCCCCCAAATCGGATCTCGGCCTTATTTAATGCTTAGGTCACATTTGATGCAACCCCTCTTTTTAAAATTATGTGTTAATTCAATTTTGTTAATCGATTCCTCTTAACTGAGGTCTTCGCTTCAACATAAGCTCCAAATTGTGAAAATCGGTTAACAAACAAAAAAGTTACCACTACATAAACAAAGAGTTGTTTCATTTTACATCACCCTGTAACCGTCTGATAGGCGGGAATTTTGAAAACCGTTTCGAGTCATGGATGTGCACTTTTCAAAAATTCAATCAGAAAGACACGGAGATTTTTCTGGCAAAACTGGGACGTGCTTTAAAATGAAACATTTTAACACTCCTTTTGTTGTCGCCCTGTACATCATGCATTATGTATCCAGTTGTTTGATCTATTGTTGCACCTTATAATGGAAAGAATGTGCTATCCAAAAAGACTGCACTTTTTAGAATCGGTCAATTTTTTTCCGAGATACTGGTATTTGAAATCGGGCGAAATTTTCGAGTGAACCACTTCAATTGTTCAGCAGTTTATATTATATTATTATATCTATTGTATGTTATATGTACTTTTTTAGACTTTTAATGGTTCTTTTTTCGCACTGGTTGACGAAAAAATCGTTCACTCTATTTATTGTATCCGTCTTGATTTTTCAAACCCTTGAATGGAAATCTTAAGAAGCAACATTTGCATTATAGAAGCAATATTCAAAGGCTGAACTTGGGTGCGTGTTCAACTTCAAACTTAGAAATGTGGGAATTTCTATTTCTCTAAGGCCCGGTATTTCCATCTCCGGATAGAACTATCCGGAACTTTATCCGGAGATGGAAATATACCGGGCCTTGATCTACTTCTTATTTTATACTTAGGTCCGGTATTTCCATATCCGGATAAAGTTATCCGGCCGATAAACGCTGCGTAGAACGTACAGCGCAGCGTTTATCGGCCGGATGGAGCTATCCGGAACTTGATCCGGAGATGGAAATACCGGGCCTTAATATTACAATATTGATGTTAGAAAACACTTTGGCGTTCCATACAATGGGAAGTACAACGCAGAATAAACAAAAACTGTAGCAGAAAACCACAACAACTTAAAAACCACAACTTCTGTAACCATTCAGACTACACCGAAATATTAAGAAGCATCACTACTTGCTGGTATTTTGATCAAACGATCAAGATCGAAAGCTTGTGACCAGAAGACTGGAAAAAGACTAACCACGGGTTTCACCAAAAAAGAACTTAAATGACGAGTAGCTAATTCGAGATTTTCTTGAGTGGATCTCTGGCCAATCGATCAATATGTAAATTACGGGTTCAAAGCAAAAAATGGTGTTCTTTGAATTTTGCACATTTTCCGTAACACGGTGCTAACTTTTTGGTGGAACACGCGGTTAGAGAAAATTTAGATCTTTCTGTAGACTCCTAATCACGTGACGACCGAAAATTCTCACTAAACTGAAGCACTAGAGATGCACTATGCTATGCAGGCATTGAACGCATAATATGTTAAGCGCTCTCCCATTACGCGTCTTGGAAGCCATTAATATAAATTGACATCTTACGACCGAATTCCAGTTCAATTAATTACAACAAACTACTTATTTTTGACTCAACCTGTTGAGCTCAGTCAATTTTATTATCAATAAAAAACTGCATTTTGAAATTGTCACATATCTCTATTATATTTAGATGGCAGCAATAAATCAATTATATATGGATGCGATCAGCATCTCTCGCAATAGCATTAGAATATAAATAAACTGCGTGACCGAAGACAAAACTTTGAATGAGTGGTGTCCCAGAAATCACTGAAGATAATGCTAAATGTTTGATTTGTCTACCTTTAAGGCTGTCATTTCCATCACAAGGACAGACTGCGGACCACCGGCCGGTAGTGCGAAAGAAATACAGATAGACTTTTCTGTCGAGCTCCTAGCCTCCTAGGCTAAACCTGTCTGCCGAAAAAACCGAAAAAAATTACAGGCACTCATTCGAAAACTGAAAATATATATTATGTTGCCAGAGCCATTTCAGTTGGGCCCTATTTTTTTCACTGTTTTCGGCAGACAGGTTTAGCCGAGGGTCACGGCTGAAGAAAAAACACTAGAAAATGACGTCCTTAAGGCTGCATTCTAATACAGGGTCCGGAAATAAAACTGAACGGTTTTGAAATTGCTGTTATGGAAATACTGTTGATCTGATAAACATCAAATAGTGACATATACGCACCTACCTAATTGCTTGAAGTTTTGTATAGGTATACAAATAGCAAACTGACCGCGAATACCTACTTTACCTTACTCGTTTTAAAAAGGAATTTCTTATGGGACCCAGGGCTAATTGACAAATTAAATTCACGACGAAAGCATTTCTGCATTCGCAAGATGGACTAAGTCAGGATAAACGATTTCACAGCAAAGATTCGTTGATTGACCGGCCAGTTTGCCATTGTAGAGTTTGTACACAAAACGTCCGGCAATAACCTACAAATCTGTCAGTGTCACTATTTAAGGCTTATTAGACAAGCAGTATTTCCACAGCAGCCTTTTCGAAACCGTTCAATTCTGGTTGCCGGGCTCTGTATAAGCCGTGCAAAAAAATCTGTTGTGGCACTGCAATTGTTTCCCGACTAGTAACCCGGGCAGGGCCGGCAACAATAGTGGTGCTGACGTGCTCGAACACCACACGTAATCCGAAGAGGTGGTGCTGAGCAGTTGAGCACCACATGGTAAAAATGCAAAAATTTAAATTAGCGCCATAGCACTCCAATTTACCAATTTCGAGAATTTTTGTTTTATTTTGAAAGTTTTATTCATGTATTATTACCCCTATATTATACAGGTGTCCCAGAATAAAGTAGCCAACGGCCTATGGAAGTCCAGAAGACACTAACAGACCTTTATATTATTTTTTTGCAAAAGCTCAATATTAAACGAGATACAGCTCTTCAAAATTTGACTTTTTTTATTGGTTTTTCATGAATAATGCATAAACGGGTCAAAGTATTCGACTGAATCTCGCCAGAGACTTGTTTAGAATGGTTCCCCACTTATTGGCATAATTTCATTTGATTCGAACCAGTAGTAAAACAAATTAAAATTGAAATAAAAAAAAAATAAAAATTCGAATGACGAAAAAAATATGTAGGGGCCTCTTATTTCTTCCGGGCTATCTCCCATATGCGTTTGGTTACTTTATTTTGGGACAGCCTGTACCTATAGTATAAATATTTTATTCAAATATGACGTGTGCCTGAATTTTTTTTTCAAGTTCAGACTTCTGAACTTCAAAAAAAAAATCGCCTGCGACTCTGATACCCCCCCCCCCCCCTTCCCAGTCCTTGTTCTGAAATATTCAATAGTCAGCACCACACGTTCAAATCCAAAGTTGCCGACCCTGAACCCGGGAGTGTTACCTTCCTCAAGTTTCAAATGCAGTAACTGTCTCTAGTTCGCTGAGGTTTTGAAATTCTGAAAAATGACAAGAACTCGAGGAAAAAATGACACGGTGGATGGATGGCTTGATGGATACGGCCACTATTATAGTAGATTCAGTAGCGCTGTTGGTTTTCTGACCACAGAAATTTTTATAAGGATGGCAAAGTTTCCCGTCTATTATAGAGACCATGGGTATAGAATGAGCGAAGGTATTAACGTCCACTTAGGCTGAATTTGTTTTGTCGCATTATTTACTAGTTTATTTATCGCAGTTTAAGCTTCCATTGATCTCATAAATAAAGCGCGAACGTTGATGCCACAGAAAATTAAAAGCAAGGATTAAATCCTTATGTTACTGATTTGCATAAAAATACGAGTTTATTACTCGCGACTTAAAATTCTTGGCATAGATGTGGCAGAAATGCAAACGTAACATAAATTTCGGTCTTACTGTGGTTGCACGTTGGAAAAAAATGAAAATGAAAGTACGGCAATCGCCCTTGGTCATACGCAGACAACGGGAGGGATCCAAAAGGTGTTCGTTCAGAAACCGTTCAAAAAACCAGTCAACTTTTGTATAATAACGCTCCTATAAGAGCGTGTCAAGGTTCTTTATTCATTTTTGAGCTCTTCATATTGTACAAAAGCAAAATAGCACATTAACGGTTCACATTTGAAATTTTCATAATAAATCCAACATTCCAACGTACACTATTGTTAATATATTTTTACCTCTCATTGAATTATTTGAAAAATGAGAAGTATAGAAAAAAAATTATCGGTCCCCCCCCCCCTCCCCTGATTTATTTCTAAACTGTCTAACCGATTTCGACCAAATTTGGTATGCATGTAGGGTTTATGGTAGGAAAGAGAAAACAAGGTTTTAAACGTGATCTGATCTGTCAGTGAGAAATATCATTGTCAAAAAGTGATAGGTGATTTTGACGAAACGATTCCGATTTTTGCTGGCTCATTTTGGAGCCCTTGGAAAACTCTATTCAAAATATGTAAAAGTCATGACTCGTCTGTCATCTGTCAAAAGGTCTTCAATTCATCTTCAATAACTCGAGAAGTACCAAACAGATTCCAATCAAATTCAGTCAGTTTTTGTTAATAGGTACATCCAAGCTAATAAATTTCTTTCGGGTATGTACAAAAATAATATTGCATTATCACGGCAATTTCACAGATAATTTAAATTATCTCCGAAGACGTTGCAGGAATGATATACTTCGATGAGAGGTCTGACGATGATTTTTTCATTTTCCATTCGGTCGAGTGGACAAATGACAGCCCTTTGATGAGTAAGCCAAGCCCGGCATATGAAAGTCATTATATATACATATACATATTACATATATATGTAGAATGTATGTGAATTACATAATTTTATAGTAATGATATATTTTTTTAATTCGTTCATTTCACGTCGGCCTATTTCCGCAACAAGGCCTAACACCGACGCCGGTGAATGCTTTCCTCCACTATACCGGAAATTTTGCCGGACCCTTTTGTGTTCCAACACAAGGTAGCGATTTTTAACGACCACCAACATCGCATAGGGTCGGCACCATCGTTCGTATTTTACGTGCTATGCGACCCACGGCAATCTTGCGTTTAGCAAGCATTCTAACTAAATCAAAGAGCTTGTTTTGGCGACGACAATCCGAGCGCCCCCAGTGGGACTCGAGCCCGCGACCCCTGAGGTGGTGAAAAATAATTTAAAAAATCTAAAAAATACATTGACACAAATTAAGTTGAAAGAGGAATGGGTACTTTGACCACCGAGTTGAATACGCCAGTAGGTATTGTTGGCGGGACCGTGACAGTATCTGAAGCAGAGACAAAACAAAAATCGATTGAGTACGAGCTTCGAACCCTTGAAATAACTGATATAAATCAGCACACACTTCCGTGCGATTTTACAGATTTTTGCGAGATCTACAATAGCAATAAAGCAACGCAATGACTAAATGAATACGTAAGCTCAAAACAACTGATGCCGTGAGTATGACATACGACATACGTCGGTTAGATATAGTGATCAATTTTATTACTATTCAAACAAATAAAGTAAGTGATGAATAATGAAAAAAGTGCAAGGCTGGAGCATCCCGAAAAATTAGCTTTCATACACCTTATCAACTTTCTCTTTTTTAATCATCAGTAACATATAATAATTACTCTAAATGGGATGTTTTGGATCTCAAAATTACACAACACCTAGAGATCCATCGCTTCTAATTTTAACGCTACCTTATTATAAACAAGATGATCAATCACAAATTATAGGTTGGGCTGTAGATCGTCAGGAAGTGGATATGATTCGAATTACTCGTGATCCATCACGTGATTCACGTGACAATAAAAATTGATGATCACTAGAGCTTAAATTTTAGGACGTAAAACCGTGAAAAAGCCAACACTTTTACGTCGTGAAAATACCACATTGGAAAAATGTATTTGGCGTTTTTTTCACCTCCGCTTGTTTTTCAGCTGACCCAGGAGACCGACTCGTAATGGACAATGTGGGATGGCACGAGCGTGTTCACGTTCACGCATGTCGCGTCCTAAACCAGTAGCTTTCCGTTTCCGATGCTCCAAGCATGAGGGGTCATGCCATCGGGGCGTTTTGCGTCCGTTGGAGAGAGACGCGATGGCTCAAGACTAGCAGGACAACTAGCAGGAGTTAAGCCTCATCCACATAGGATTAGTGCAGTGGCAACGGTATGGTAAAAAAGCTAAACTATAGGTTTTTGCATTGAGCGTTCACATAGACTTACGGTAAGAAACGAGTGGCAGTGGGAGTGCAGTTGGGATGGCGAAAGTTTGAAGTTTTCTGGCATTCCGCACTGCCCTTGCCAATTTTCTTGCCATCGCCAATCATAATTCACGATTCCGTTGCTAAGCTATTATTGCGGCGTGATGACTTGACTGATAATGCAAATCTGCTACTGTGATATGCGAATGCCAAATTTTAGACGTAACAAGAAAGAGCCGTTTGACGGTTGTTGCGTCAGGTCGGCAGCTGACGTGTCAAGTTGCTAGTTCCGCACTAATAGGCGAGATTCAGTGCCATTTCTGCGCTTGTGCAACCATGCGAGGGGATTTGAGAATAGTGCCGTATGCTAACACATGTAAAAAGCGTAATTTCAACATTGTATATTATAAAACGGCTGGAAATGGAATTTTCAAATAAGCTGTGGAAAGAACCCATTTGTTTTTTCAATAACTTTTTGTGTATGTTATGGTGCAAAATAACAATTGTATCGCCCTAAAGTATAGAACAAATGGTAGTTTTTATTCACTATAGGTGTGAAACTCAATATTTACAAAGAACCCGGTTTTTTGACCATATCTCTTCAACCTCTTCTGTTAGCTGATTATCTGGTTATTGAATCGAACAATGCATTTTAAAAATAGGATGAACACAAGTTGGTCTTGCAGACTATCGACAGTGTTGTCAAAATGCTTTACTTGTCTATAGCCGAACAGGTCAACTTGCCATAAATCAGTGGGTAAATCCTTCGGGAAGCTTTCCCCGGAAAGCTACTTTCACGAGTTGAGGACATAAACTGGCCAGATCCACAGTGCAGTTGGCTTGATGTTCCGAAATCGGTATCTTCCAGATGATCCCTATTTCCTTCGTCGCATTGTACTACATTTACCATGACCCGCTCCAAAACAGGTACTGGAATTTGAGCAGTTCCTAGACGAATACGGTCTTTTAGCTCTTGAATTGTGTGGGGGGGAGTGGATCGGCGTGTCGAAAAAACTGTATACTTCTCTAAGTGGCCCCACAAAAAATTCGGGACCGTTCCGTTACATCTGGCCAGTTGATGTCCTCAAGTCGTGACATCAGCTTTCCGGGGAGAGCTTCTCGAAGGATTTGAAGGATTTACCCAATAACCCACTGGTTCTAGCACCAGTAGTTGCCGAGTTGCGTGAAGCGGGCTACGAAGCCCGCCGGAAAAAAGGAACAAGAAAAGTTGCGTTTCTACAGGAAATTGCACAATGGCTGTAATCCGTAATGAGCTTTTCTGTTTTATGTTTAGAAAATAAAGAATTGCGAATGCGAATTGGACCCATTATTAGTAAGTTTGCAATTTTCTCTCATCAGTTTGCGCAGCTCGACAACAACTCGCTAGAGGCAAGTTAGATTCGCAAAATCAAACCACGTTCGGTGTATAAGCAGGACATTGGGTGTAGAGTAGTAGCACACTAGCACTAGTACACATGCACTTCAGAAACAGAAACTCGCATGCACTCACAGGCATTAGTTGGTGGGCTCAAGAAAGTGAAACATATCCGCCCAACCGATGCATCCCGACTCTTTTTAATTGAAACGAAAAGTACACAAAACATAATCCATAACGTTAGATAAAGTGTCATAAACCACTATCTAGTTAGAACAACAATAAATACATACATGAGCAGCAACCATAAAATCCCGCAGGGGACTATGTTTGAACACAGTTTTTTTTTAACTCCACGCGGGCTCATTTACTAGACTAGTAAGATATACTTCCATTTAATGATAATAAACCTGTACGCAGAATGTAAAAATTCACCGAGGACCATAAAATGAAGTCGTCAAATAGGACTTGGGCCCTGTCCAAAATCTATTAATCTCTTTAATTGCCGCATTCTCCAAGACACTCACTTTTCTTGCGTTTGTAGACGATGAGGCTTCTGGCAGTTCCTCTCAACACGGAGCGTGACGAGTATTAAAATACTGTTATCGACTAATAACCAATGTTCGTCATTGAGCTTGCGGTACAGATCAAATAATGTACTTTGGTTGTGCAATAGTTTTTTTTTTAATTGGCGCCTGTGGTAGTGATACATTTCTTCACCTGGTTGACTCGCACATCGCGTCGCACGGGAAAAATAGTTCTTTGAAGCTTGCACTATAACACCTGATACAATCCAATACGATTGTACACCATAGCAATGTAAAGGAAGCAAATTGCTAGGTCACACTTATCAGTTCCAAAAAAGCGAAACGGGGACGAATTAAATCTTTTGCAGCTTTACCTGAACTTGTTTTGCACTATTTTAGTGTCCACCTCCAAGTCTGAAACTAAACAACCAATCCAACATTCAAAAGAGTCTATACAGAGTGAGACATGAGTGGCCTTATATGTATGTATTATAGACCAATGGCAGATAGAAAGCTACAAGGCGAGTCGAGGCCAACAGAAAGAATTTTTTGCCCATTGATTAGGAATATGTATACCGAATTATTTAAATCAAAAAGAAAAGAGTGAGAAAAAAAGAAACCACTCACTGAAAGATCTAGGCTTTGAATCCAGTCCAGAACTAGCTAGCCCCTTTACGACAAGGCAAGGCAAGGGCTCGCAAGGATTTCATTGATGTCAAACCACCAGAAGTTCAATGAATTCACTTTATGAGAACAGAAAATCATTATTATGGAAAAAAGGTACGATGAAATGTCAATTTGCATTGAAAAAACTGTCAAGATTCCTCCACAACTGGCAGAAAAACGTTTGATTCTGATTCTTTTGGTCATTTAGCTCGAAATAAACGTTTGTCTGCCAGGTGTGGGAGAACTAACAATTTTTTCAATTAAATAGTCAATGCAAATTGACATTTCATCATACCTACCTTTTGCACTCTTTTTCACAATAATGACGTAATGACAGTTGTCAATCAATTGTCCAAAATTGGAAATTACGCGATTTCTTTCCATTTCGAAGGAAATTGTATAATTTTTTTATTCTAGACAGGTCATCGCGATTAGAATCAAAATTTGTATTACTGATAACACGAAACTTTATAATTTCAATTTTTGTCAATTGAAATCAAACATAATTAAGATGTGGAAATATTGATAAGTGTCAGTTTTTTCTTCAATCAAATTCTTCTGTCAAACTCTTGTCCTATAGAGACAAGCCAAAGAAAAAAATTAATTTTAATGAATTAAGTCTATACAATGAGTAGATTATGTCCGGTCGAAAACGAAAATTTATTCAAAAATGTTACTTTGACATTTTCTTGATGGTATAGTTTAATGTGCCATTTAAATTGTATTGTGATTCTTCCAGCATTTTTTTCTCAGCACATCCGATAAGAGTTTTAAAAAAATGATCAGAAAATATCTTTTTCAACCAAATAACTGGGAGACAATTTTTGCTCTATAGTTCGATCCTGGATTTTGATTTACCTAATATGGCAAGTTCTAACAAAGAAATAGTCAATTTAAACAAAATACCTTGAACCGTTTCAGAAATATTGCTCATTACATTAAAATTTTATACCGAACACAAAACACCGACTGACGACCCTGTGTCTTCGTGATCAATGAACAATTTTTTCTTCTTTTGTTCATTTTGACTCGCCTTGAAGTTCACTCATGGATCACCCTGTATAGATAATAAGAATTCGGATGTGTCTGACCCCATGCTGTTGGAAGCCTGGGAAAAGTGATTCAAGCTCACTTGTAGGTCCATGCAATCAAACGTAAGATCATCATTCAATCGACATGTCCAAACATGCATGCGGTATAATAAGTGGACGGTAGACGTCAAAATTCATCTCTTGAAACTTCAGCTCCTGGGTCTGGAAACTGCAAAGGGCACGACCGTGACTGGCTTTTCTCTTGGCATGACATCTCGTTTTGCATGAGATAAAAATAATGTTCATCATGATCACGTTGTCTTTAACAATTATCGTTCTTTCGAATCATGAGTGCATTGTAATTTTTAGACGGTGGTAATATGATACAATTACACTTCTAATTAGAGAAATTCAAGTAGGGTTTGCTATAATGGTTTTGCAGTTAATACAATTTTGAAGATGGTTAAATATTGATCCAAGTAATTGACTAGCAAACATCGTTAAAGAAGAAAACAAACATCAGGTTGATAAAAATTATATTATTTATCTTGAAAGTTTTATTCGTTTCGTATTACAGTGCTAATACATTTTCAAACTTCCGAAATTTATTTTACCGCTCTGCTTCAACAGTCATGATAATTATTATTCCACGACTTTATTCCACGATTTTCAGGCACTCAACTTAGTTTTTTTTTCAGAAAAAAAGCTCCGACAGATCATCTTCTTTTCAAGGAGGACGTTCAAGCGCTAATAATTTCACCGTGTTGTTCCACTCCTATAGCCGGGGTGCCCACCCCTTCGAAAATTCCAAGCGCCAATGGGGGTTGAGCGACATTTTTTCAAAGCTCTTTCAATTATCTTTACAACGGTGCTAATTTTTTTTCGATTCGTTTCAATTTCTTCTCCGAAATTTCGTTAAGGGCGCTTGTCGATTTGCTACAAACCGCGCTCACGTCTTCGTGTGGAACAGCCTTAGTTTTCAACAGGAATGTACCGTTGAAATAAGGAACGGCTTTATCCATTCCATCAGTGCGAGTTTTGATTTTTTTTGTTGAAAAAATATTGTTTTTTTTTTAGCAGTGAATGAGTAGAGTCATCCTTTTTATTCATCAGTATATTGACCTCAACGGTGAATTTCTGTTGGAAAATAAAGCTGTTTCAAACATAGACGTGGAGCGACCCTTAAAAATTTTGTAGAAAAAATTGATACAAATCGGAAAAAATGACACGCCTATAAGATAATTGGAAGACTTTTGAAATAATGTGTCGCCCAACGAGTATTACTATTATTGTCCTTTGGAATTTTCAAGAGAGCTGAAACCCCGGCAATGGAAATGAAACAGCACGGTTGAATTATTAGCACTTGAACGTCCCACTTGAAAAGAAAATTGACCTGTTCGCGCTTTTTCCGAAAAAACGAAGCTATGTGCCCGAAAATCCGTGTGTTGGGCTTTCGTTGAACCACCCGGTGTGTTTATTTTCCTCAGTCTTGTCTCACATTTTATTTATATAGCATCGTGGCCCTCTGAAAAGCATTAAACTGTTGGGTCTTTGTCAAGGACCAAAAGAATTCATAATATTTCACTACGCGAGTTTAGGTCCTGTCGACAACTATAAGTACAGATGGCCACACTGATATAACTAGACTATAAAGCATCGTTTAGGGAAACTGTACGTATCATTTCTCAGGCGGACCCACACGTTTTAAGGATGTTGTATCACGATTTATTCGTGATTTTGTCATTTCAACCGGCTGGGCGCCTAATGGATGATCTATTGTGAGCTCGTTATTCTAAGAGAGCTCAAGCATTCTTGATAAAACAGAGTCCTTACATTCAACTTAATTTAAGTCATAATTCTATTATATCATTTAAAATGATCTATCAGAAGACAGCAGTTTGTTTAAAGGCACACAGGTTGCAAGAACGAGAAAATTTCAGAGGCATCTGGCTCTCGTGCAATCATGTAAATTGACAAAATATTAAACAAAACAAAGCTCATCGCCCAAAGTTCTAGATAACAGTGAATATGCCCTCACGTGCGGGAGACTCAGTAGCGCATTTTCTTTCGGGTGGATTCGCATTGTGTGGGCGCTGCATGAAAACAAGCGTGCTGATTTTTGCAAAACAAGAAAGGGTCATTTCAGAATTTCATTAAAATCGGCACTGACAGCAATCACCGAACAATGACGATCTTGGCGTTCAAGAGTAAAAGCAACCATTAAAATATTAACCTAATCGTGGATGTTTCATTACCTACCAAGTTTAATCGAAATTGGTTTACGTATGTAAAAGTTCAATTTGGCGGGTCAAAATGGCGATCGATCATTAAAACAGCCTTTAAAACATAACCTAACCATAAAAGACGTACCTACGGTATTACTTATTACCAAGTGTGATCGAAATCGGTTCATCAATGTGAAATTTCAATATGGCAGACAAAGATGCCGCCATATTGGGAATTTGGCGAAAAATTATTGGCGTATTCCCATCCCCAAATAATCAGCAGTCATTTGCAAAAAAAAAAACGGTACCGCTAACCTACAACTTGTCGTTCAGAAGGAGTTCGATGACAAGAAGAACCAATCTTGAGTTCTGTAAGGGTAGCAACAAAAGTTTTTTTGCGGTTTCGAGCAAAAAAGCCTGTTTATATCTTGATAACAAATGATTATTTAACAGCCATGCCCACGCACCAATAAAAGTTCAAAGAACCAGCTCAAATTTATTTAGAACCAAGTGATTTACCATGGCGCAAACTTTTTCTGCGTGGTGAGAATTTGCGACTTCCTGTTTCATGTTAGGGCAGTGCAAGGTAAAAGTATGCCTGGCCGGTTTACCGAGTTTTTTTTTTAATCGACTCACGAACCTACAAATACCGGGCGGTAGGTGCACATCAGTTGTATTGCTTTTCTGTCCGTCAAAATTAGCTTCTCGTTGCGGTCAAGGAATCGCATCATTTGCAGTTCACGACTTCACAAAACCGATTTAAATAAACTCTGCCACTTTATTTACTTATATCATAAACATCAAGAAAAGCACTAGTTTCAATTGCTAAACGGCATCAGGCCTTCTATTCCTGGTTTGCTTGAAAAAGAACCAATAAAAGTCTCGCGAAAACGCGCGCTATATGCAAATTTGAACACGACTCATTCATTATTACAGAGCCCAGAGAGCTTCATCGTGAAAGTTTGAAGAATTACCTGGTGGCAGACAAAATTCGGACCCGACTGATCTTGAGTAATAATAAGGTAATGGTCATCAAACTAATCAGAATTAAATCAGAGTTAATCATTTCCTTCATCTTTCTCTCGTGTGCTTTCAACGGGACGTAAAACCATGCAGGTCATATAAATTATTCGTAGTCTCATTCGTCGAACAGATAATGAACTTTGCTTACGATTTTCAAGTTGATAAAGTGCTAATAATGCTCATATGTATTATAGCGGACAATCGAATCTTGAGTATTTCAAATTACAATTGACGCAATTTGAATTTTTCACCAATAAACAGCGTATTCAGCTCGGTATTCAGCTTAAAATAGTATTTTATGTTACTAGCGCCGAAAACCGGGCAGAGCATAACGAACGTGAATGGAAGGTAAGAGAGTAATGCTATGCCGTTTTAAGCGCGAGTAGCATACATCGTTTTTCGTGCTGATTGCTGATTTCAATAAAATTACAAATCATTATTATCATATCAAAATAATCATTGTAATAAATTTCAAGTTGGTGCTTCTGTCATTCATTACCAAGGCACGAGGCATATACCTACTAGATGCATATTTTTTCATGTCAAACGTCGATGTGGAGAACTGAGAACTATGTTTGAAATGAAATGAAAAAAAAAAAACTGAATATAACATTGCAAAACACCGAGCGTATATTGTCATTTTCGGTTATGGCAGCACGAAAAGTATATTATTATAGAGTTTAAGGATGGTGTTCAATTGGTAAAATAAGCGTTGCGAAATCAATCCCTGTGGGTTTATCCCTTGACGGATTCTTACCATTTTGGTCTCTTTCGAAAGCTACAAGGATGTACTTTAGTTTGAGCCCATTAGCATTTCCGAAATCCAAAAATAATTTAAAAATTTTGACATTTGAAAAAATTATTTTTGAATTTTGGAAATGCCAATGAGCTCAAACCAAAGAACATCCTTGTAGCTTTCGAAAGAGACCTAAATAGTAAGAATCGGTCAAGGAATAAACCCGCAGGGATTGATTTCGCAACGCTTCGAGCAACGCTTATTTTACCAATATGACTCCGTCCTTAATAAGACGAAGTTTGTCACACGACTGTTTTTGGGGCACGACGCATGCAGTGAGGAGGGTCCCAAAGGAAGGAGTGTGACGAAACGTCTTATTGAACGAGTGTAATATTCTATTTTATCTATTTTACCTCAAATATTAAAAGAAAATTAAAAAATCCTACACCGAGAAAAAAGAAGCGGAAGCAATACGCGATAAAGCGTTGGTCCTACTTGCTGTAGCAGTTAAATAGGCGCCAACTTATACATGGTGGTAATAATACTACTACAAAATAGTAAATGTGATATAGTTCCGTAATACACTACTTCTCGTATATATTCGCAGTGAATGAAGTAGTAGATTTTACCACTACAGTATAGAGGATTTTACCACTACAGCAAAGTAAATTTCAACATTCCCTGTCGTCAACAGAATGTTTTCGTAGTTGTAAAGAATACTGCATTATAGTAATAAGAGATACCATATTAGATGGTTTTACCTACCTTACGGAAAGATTGCTATCACATATCTGGTCGGTAACATTAACCGTTACGTTTTCATTATTTATAAATACACTTTTAGTAGTATTGGGAATAAATAAAAAGAATGGAAATTTTCTACAATAATATGTAATTAAAAAAAAAGAACCATACAATTCAAATTCAATGAAATTTGAATAATAACCATACGTACGTACATTACAAGACATCATAGGAACAGATAAACTTCCATAAAACAAAACAAAGATGGGAGAACGTTTAAAAAAATACAGATTACAAAGAAAATTAAAAATGAGAAGGGGTTACATTCAATTTTAGATTGCGGATTTCATAAAATAAACTATAGTTATGTAACTTAGTAATGGGGTACTTGCCTAATTTTTTTTATTGGCTCAATCGATAGTATGGTTAAAAATAATGTACCCGTATTTTTTCTTCTTCCTAAATTCCCAAAATTGCGGCCGCAATGCGTGTTTTAAAAATATATTTGTGACGTCACAAATATATTAGATATAGAACATAGAAGGGCTCTTTTTCCTCGTTGGGTTGGTAATGATATAACGTCGTCAAGGTGCCGTTTTCAAACAACAAGATCTGAGTCCGACTGACAACGTCAAACCGCCGACCGTAATTTCTTCCTGTGCCCTTTTTTTGCCTTTGACTGCTTTGATCGAGGCTTTGATCTACGCGGTAAGTACCTACTCGTTTTGTTCATTTCTTGTTCAACCTAACTAGTCTCTTTCTTTAGTCTTCAGTGCTATCCACCTAAAAGCCTTTCGCATGTTTGTCACCCGTGCTCTGACCTGGGTGACCCTCGGCTTCATTTCGGACATCAGTGTTCCTGCTCCCCACATTTTATTTGGAGATCCATCGCGTCCTCCCCACATGACTCTCTTGTACCTCTAAAGTATTACCTATACGGAATTGTATGCTAATGATGAACCTATAAAAGCTCACTGTTCATTTTCAGCCTCTTATTCTGTGCTATTGGTGATCCTCAAGATTTTCCCCTGGAAATAAATTATATCGACTGAGACAGATAAAAGGTTTCTGGACTCAGTTTCTTCGAAACCTTGTTCGACTTTATTGTCTAAATGCTCACGGTAAAAGAATAGGTCTTTTCATGGCCATTCACTTCATACTCATTTTGCACGGAACTGAACGCATGCGCGAGAATTGACAGATAATGTAGTCTAAACTATAGCTGTCTAAACGAATCGTGGGTGACATTTCCCTGACTGACATGGCCGAAAGCAGGTTTCAGTTTTGGGGTTCCATGGCCAAAGTATCATCAAACTTCAGAATAAATCGTGAGCAAAGAACGGAAAAAGGGGCGGAAAAACCTTACCCAGTGTTATAGAAGTGTGTTTTGTGTTAGTGCCTACACTCGCTTCCCGTGTGGCCAGAGCTAATAAAGGCGAATACCTCGGGAATTACCTACCTAACTTCCAAAAAATTACGTGCACTTGGCTTTCAAAGTAACATAGCTAGATGGTTTCAACTATCTACGTATTTAGAAGCAAAGATGCAAAGCAATGCAAGAGCATGATTGTGTTGTGTGTTCTTGAATGTGGACAGCCGAACGTGTACAGTGTACACCCCATCATCAGTTCTGTTACGGA
This sequence comes from Anaspis maculata, assembly GCA_949128115.1. Taxonomy (NCBI): domain Eukaryota; kingdom Metazoa; phylum Arthropoda; class Insecta; order Coleoptera; family Scraptiidae; genus Anaspis; species Anaspis maculata. The sequence goes on from OX421968.1 coordinate 13,654,626, forward strand.
AAAATGCAGTTTTGTAGATACCTGAAATAAGATTGCGATCAGATTCAACCGCCTCAAAATCGACCGGCATGTCCGTGAACTTCTCCTCTGGACCTGATGCCTCCCAGGCGGTCCTTGACAAAACATTTGACATTTGACAAAACAGTTGAGTGTCATAGCGACACTCGACCACAGACGGGAACGGCAGGTGTCCAGGGCAGGTCCCGAAACGTTGCTGTGTTACCGGAGCGTTAGCGGTTTTCGTTCAGAAGACGCCATGTTTTTTGGACTACTTTATCTGTCAATCGTTCCTTGGAATCCATGGATACTCGCTTCATGAAAAGAGCTATTCGATAGGAAACCGGTTTTGCGATAGCATTTTAAAATAACAGTGTCACAGTGACATCCCTGACATTTTTTATTATTCCATTGTCACACAGTCAGACCAACCCCACTCAAAATCCCTGTCCTGGCGCGAAGCTTTTAGGAGGAATTTTTCAAATTCGTTCTTTTCTGTAGAAAACGACGGGATTTTTGTTAAATTCTCAGTAGAGTCCCCTCATCACTTATACTAGCAATCAAAAATATTTCCAGCTGAATCTATTCCATTGGCAAGTACCCCATTATAATCAGTACAAATAATATGATAGGTTGAAGCCTCGGAGGAAATTATGTTATGAAGGTCCGTATTTAGGGACTCTGGTATCATCCGAGACTTCATAGTTTCAATTTTGCGAACTAAGAAAATCCTCACTCACGTTAGATACAAATTTTCTCCACTTCAGCTTTAGATCACCCCTTAGCTTAGCCCTTAGCCCTCTTGAGGCACTAGTTGCATCAAATCTTCTTCCGTGAAAAGGAAAGCTCCGTCATCCAGAAAATTTGCTATAAAATAAACCGTTTCAGATTAATTTATGCTAACAACCTAACCTTTTTATTTCAAAATAAAACCGGAAACTCCTAAGTCATCGATACTCTAGCAACTTACAACAAATACCTAGCTAAAGCTGATAAATGCAAACCATTGATGGCAACAGAAACCATGCCGGAGCTGAATGGCAAATGCGTGCAGCTAAACTACCTACGTATCTACCTATAGGTGACTACGACAACAAACTGCACTACAGTGCAACTAGATAGCTACTTCACTACAATATAAAATTTAGCACCTACCTTCGAAGACTGATTTCAATTCTTGTGGAATACTAGGCGTCTAGCTACTTTTCCATTGCCCTCGCAGAAACATAAACACGACCGGAACCGCAAGAAAAATGGAGAACAAGCACCGACAAGAAAAATATGGCTTGGGCGCGTGGGGTGAGATGCTTCTCATCGAAAACCCGAATCAAATCACATGATCACAATTCGGAAATCTTATTGGCTGACCGACTCGATTATTACCGATCGTAGCCGTGTAACAGAGCGTAATTTCAGTAGCAGTGATGGTAACATTTCTGTAGTGGTAATTTCTACCATTTGAACGTAGGACATAATACTATGGAGATATTTGACGGTGAATACTTCTACGAAGATGTTATTAACAACATATGTAGTGGTGGCTGCCACTGCACAGTTCAACTATTTTGAAGTAGTATTTCTCACAATCTGTAAAGCTGTCACTTAGTCTTAGAGCCGTTGTACGAACCGTTTTTTCAAGTATTGATAATCAGTTGATAAGAACTGCTACATTTAGTGAATCGAAAGTTCAATATTTCTCTGAGTGTAGAGGTAGCAATAATGCCGATACGGGAGTAGATGAAAGATATTTTCATTTTCTATGCACAAAACAATCGAAAACCAGTCGGTCAGTCGCTGGTCGTCAATAAACTTCAGCTGAAAAAAAATTGCGTACAAGAATGTTGTGACTGCCAAAAAAATGGATTACATACTCCGCAGGCTCAATAATATCGGGTAAAAATAATGAATAGATGTAGGTACCTCGGGTGGGGTAAGAGAAGGTGGTATAAAAATTACTCCAACTTTTTTGTATGTACTTTTTATCAGGATTTCATACAAAACTGTAAAATTCGAGGGTGTTTTACGGAAAAAAGCTTATTTTGTTGATTTTGGATAGCATGGACCGTTTTTTTTTTCTTGGTGGCTTTACCCATAGAATATGCTTATGCTTATGCTAATGGCTAATTCAGGGCTGATTTTGGGACCAGAAAATGTCGGTCGTCTACAAATTCATTTCCTCAGCCTGTAAAAAATATTTAAATATAAAACTCGAAAACGGTGCAAGCTATCAAAGTTCCAAAAGAGCTTCCTCATAACGGATTTTTTCGGCCTATGTTTATGGAAACATTTTTTCTTATTTTTGATCGTAGAATTGGCAGAAAGTATTAGCGCCTTATTATGAGACACTGTATATTTAACACAAAATTGTGGTTTAAAAAAAAATCCACTGTGTCTTGCATAAATCAGTGATAAATTGATAACAATAATTGCAAGATTCAATAGTGTATTGTAAGCAATTCGATATAGACAATAAACGTCATCAATGTAACATAACAAATTAGTTTTGTAAAAATGTTTGAAGAAATAATTCTCTTTTTTAAATGAAACCCTTATCGATAAGCATGCTAAGCATGCTGCATAGCAGCATAGCAGCTATACAGGGTGTTTCAGCGATGATAGCAAAAGAATCAACTATGGGTAGATCTCGTCAAAATATGACGGAAACCCGAGCAGAAACCTATTTACCATTTTGAAAAGCTCGGTCTAATAACGAGATACAGCCCTTCAAAGTTGATTTTTTTCGGATTTAAAAAAAGTTCTCACTCGCTTCATGATTGACAACGTTGAGATCATTTCCAACTAGATTTTATCTCATGAAGTCGCTTGCTACCAAACTCGTCAAATTCTGATAAAATTATCATGTTCGGATTAATTTGATCTGAAATCAGCACCTAAATGCACCTACACAGATTAAAAAAAACTGTTAAAAAAAGTTGCTTCGGTTTACGCTTTCGAAAGCAACAACAATAATTACGAGCAGTAAACTTTTAATTGATGATCATAACACCGATTTGCATGCAGACAGGCATCTATGCAACAGAAAAATTTACGACTGCTTATCTCCCATACCTCCTATAGAGATTTTAAACAGCATCTTATCATTAGCTTTTCATGTCAATGATTTGTGGTATTACTATAATAATGTTCAATAAATCATTTATTGTATACAGTAGAGGACAAAATTAGAGCGACTGCATTGAAAAAAATTCGAGCGGTCATGTATCTCAATTATTTGTTTCTCCTATACAGTGAAATAGCGGCATTTTTCGAAATTGATATCGAACTTTATTTACTCCTACACAACGAAAAGTTAGAAAATAGGATTTGTTTGAAAGGAAGATATTTTACCTTGAGATCGATCGATCAAAGTTGTCAAAAAAGCAGTTTTTTTCAAGGAGATGAAGGAGCTGAAAGCTCCTTTGTCCCATTTTTTTGGGTAAGTGCGCTGAAAATCATCTTCAGGGCACAAATTTTAGGGGCTGTAGCTCTCTTAGAACCTATGGAAGTTCTAAGCGCAATGTTTTCCGTAAAACACCGAAGTTTCATAATTTTGCATGAAATTCTGTATAAGGATTGTAAATACACCAAAAATGTTAGGTAACTTCCACCTAGCCTCTTCCCGAGTTATCCCATCCCCGGGTAAAATTCTCTTCCTTTGCCCTTTTCTAAAACTTGAAATGGTCTATTGAGTTGAGTGGAACAGGACTAAAACTTCGCGTGTATGAGATTTACGTCAAGTCTGACATAACTCGGTAAGAGACCAAGATCAAGGTGATGGGAATCGACTTCACCTCAAATCTAAGCCGGTCTAGTTTTTTCACGCGCTCTTTGGTACTTTTAATTTTGCGGAACGGAACATCAAAACAATAGTGGTAATCATTTTGTTGTTTTAATCTTCATTTTTGAGGGAGAAATCTCAAAATTAACTTTGCCCTGCTGAGAGTACAGCCTTAAGGACGGCATTTTCTAATGTTTTTCAATGTTTTTTCTTTAAACGTGAGTTTCGCGAAAACCAGTGGAGTAGGAGAATTGAAAAAAGGAAGGGTAATCTGAAATCAAATATGAAAACGTATAAGTAGTTCAAAATTTTGAAATTCAAAAAACCCTATTTTTTTTAATGTTTTAAATATTTTTCGAAAAAAGACATTCATTTTCTTGCCAGCCTAGATTTGAATGACTTATTTTTTATGTTAGTCTGTTTCAGCCAATTTTTACGCTAGGGAATGCCGTCCTTAAAGCAGAGGACTGACAACCTGTGAAGCCTCGTAGGTAAGCTCTCCAGCGAAAAAATAATATTTAAAAACGATATTGCTGAATTCAGTACCTTTACGTAATCTAGTACACATACAATATCACCAAAAGTACCTACTATTATGCCTACAGGTTGTTTCACAGAAACCGCATTGAAACCTGATGCCGAGATGAACGGTAGGAAGGAATCATCGAAGTAGCATCAGCACCTATGGTTTTATATGGCCAATTTACATTTCTGAAATTGTTCCGTGTGACGTGATTTGGATTTACCTTGAATCAAGACCATAAAAAAATGTAGTCCTCTGTAGGCGATTCAGAATAGTGGCGCTAAAATATGTCGCGAGCGATCCACCTTGCGTAAATAGTAAAAACGATTAGGTCGTAATGCATCAATGTGGCAGTAAAACACAGAGGTCCGTCGTTAAGAACATTCCCATTCCCGTTTTGTACAGAGCCGAGGAAAGCGTCGCCAATAAAATGCAGAAGTGGTTGTTTGACAAATGTATCCCGCTCGTTTAACAACTCTATTACTTTACTTTGCTGTGTTGAACTATCAAGTCATTCATTAACTCTGCATTAATCCAAACAAACTAATTGCGACAAAAATTACCGTACAGTTAGCGCCTCTTAGCGCTCGTTTATCACTGAAGATGGCCATAAATATAACTGTGCAAGTAAACGCATCCCAGGTACCTACCTATTTATAATGAATCAGGAGTTTCACGTGAGCTTGGTGGAGGAAATCGAAAATAAAATAAAATAAAAGAAGTCTTGGAGGATCCAGATTTGCGCCGCGCTGACAAAGTGGAAATTGTAAATTGAAGGGGTACATAATGTTGATTAGAGGTTTGAAAGAGAAACGCCTCGAGTGTAATAAAGGCGATGTAAAAATACAAATTTTATATAAAGCTGTCGAAGCAAAGTGTTCGTTTAACAGTGAGAATGAGGCAGATAATGAAGTGAAGAGCACACCAGTGACAGGAATTAATGGTTTTATTCACAGTAGCCGGGCAATAATTCACACCGTAGCATAGCACAGTGGACTAAAAACCGGAAAACCTGGCCAAAAAGCGAAAAAGCAAGTTGGTTTTTCATCATTTCGCCATGCAGGTGTTTTATGTAAACTACGACAAAGATAACGGTGCAAGCCTTTTTGTTACCAATTGGAGGAAACTTGCAATTTCTACTGTTATAATCAAAAAACGACACATTAATACCGAAGACGAATCAGTGATCGGGATACTGTGATCGCAGTGGTAAAGTAAAATTTGTAAAAATTGATGTTAATCTCAAAGGTATCTAGATTATTTATTATGTATTACAAAACATATCCAAAATACTATAATTTGATAAAAAAAAAGACATGAAACATAATCGTTTTTACCAAACTTATTGCAAGTAAGTAAGTAAGTAAGTAAATAAGTAAGTAAGTACGTGAGTGAGTGAGTAAGTAAGCAGTTTTTTATTCCGTGTAAAAGACATTAAAAAATACCTACACAAGTTTTTATCTCAACAGATCCCATGCTTATTGTATTGATACAGTATCAGTCGAGGTATCAGTGGTATTGTTGGCAATATTGGCATTGAAAATATGCATAAGTCGGGTGCAGAATGCTGCAGATTCGGCCGCAATATTCACAAGAAGTCATATGCTCGGTTTCACAAAAGCGTTTTATCCATATACGACGTGTTTATATTCGGAGGTTTCATAACCGCCGTCGTATAGCTCCTACAAGTGCGCACAAAATGGATGTAGCTAAGGTCCGACAATAGCTATACCTATAAAATTACACAAATTTGTGTCGTCTTGTAAATAGGACGACGTATTTTTCACCTTTGTGAAACCGAGCAACAGGTATTCAAATTTGTCAAATTTCGCCCGCGAAACGCAGCAGCTGGGCGCGCGGGAAAATTATGTATCCACTCAAATTTCAACCCTGTCCATCTATTTGAAAAATTTGGATTTTCTATAAAAGTTTCAAAAAATGCTTCCTCTTTCTTCATTAACATGATGATATCAAAAGTGTTACGTAATTTTTCGACGTTTCACCGCCTATTTCATTCTCTATTTTGATGTTGGATTTTTGTTGATATTTTTCCTGAGAAAATCTACTCGTTGTCTACTTATTCTGAGAATTTTGTGAATATCAGTTGTTTTTATCAAAACTTCACCCTCCGTTTCATTCCCTATTCCCAAGTGGGAACTTTTCTGATATTTTTTTTTTAAATGCTTCTCTATTGTCGAAGACTGATTCTAATAGTTTAAAAAATGTTGATATTTTTTGACATTTGGTCCGGTATTTTGATTTGGAAAATTTCTCAACATTTTTTCTGGAAATTTATATATGTATAGTTGTCTGAAAAAACAAACACGTGAATAATTGCGACTCTTAGAGCCATAGCGGATCCAGCAATCTTAATAAAACAAAGCTTTCTGACTACCACAACACCGGACCATCAGACAAGAACTACACAGACACGTGCTTCGCCCCTACTGGGGGCTCATCAGTGCGTAGGCATTCAGTTCCGAACATCCGGCGTAGTAGCAGTCAGAAAGGTCTTGTACACTTATGGGGTACTCCTGATCTATGAGTCTCCCAAGCGGTGCCAACATCAAAGTTGTTGTCTATTTATTCTGAGAATTTCGAAAATCTAAGTCATTTTCTCAAGTTTCACTCCATATCAAAACCCCTATTTTAGATCTTTAGAAATTTATTTCAGGTTTCCAATATTTTTCCCACAAAATTTCATGTATTGGTTGATTATTCTGAAAGTTTCAAAATTTTTGCCACGTTTTCGGGATTCTAGCCAACCGCGTGTAGGAGTATTGTTAATAATGCAATTTCTTTCGTTTACCATGTGCGCTAGAGCTGAAGTAAATAGAAGTAGATTCGTATGCAAGATGTTTGAGGACAGGGACGAAACCACGGGGAAATGTGATGGAGCCCCCCCCCCCGCCCCCTGCTCCTAACCATCCGACAGCTGGCATTTTCATGTTCTATGTTGGCAAATTCGAAACCTAATTTCCGGAAAATCTGCATGTGGATTCAACTACCTTTTTTTTTCAAAATTACGAGTACCTATACGTCACCGCAGCGTTTATTTGCCAAATAGCCTATTCGGAACTTAATTAGGAGATGAAAATACCGACCCTCACTCTAATGAGAAAAGGCGCGTGAAATTGATTATACAGGGTGTCTGAAGTTTATGTGCGGGAACTTAGCCAATAAATAAAGAATTGCAAAGTAAGTAGACCGCACCCTGAATCTCACTCAACCGTTTTTGTTCAAATGTAAAGCAAACTTCACTAAACTAATCTTCTACGAAATGGTGATGACGATTGGGTGAAATAAAACCAGCGACGCAGAAATTGACGGATCAATCACTTTTTATCCCCTTACCAAAATAGATAGTACATAGTTATTTTTGGAATCGGAGTTTGATTTTTCAAAAAAAAGTTTCCATTAGAGAATAACTGATGGACGCTTCGTTTCTCGAAATATTTGAGAAACGTTTGAAAACATCATAAGAGCACCGATTTGAGGAGCTGAAATTCAAATTTTGGGGTGACTTCTGATTCTTGAAAAAGGGTTCGATCCCCAGATTAATGCCTAATTTTTTCCAACCGAATTTGTCATCACCGTTCCGTGATGGATTATTTCAGTATTGTCACTATTTTTTCGATTTTCTATCGATGGATAGTTCCCGCCCATAATAACTACGAACGCCCTGTGAAGGTGGACTTTTTAGGCGAGAGCGCAAAAAAATACACTTGACAAGACTTGAAATCTTGACAACAAAAAACATACAGGGAGCTATGACCTGATCTGATGACACTTGACAAATGTGGAATTAAATTAATTTTCCACCCAAGTTCCATCACAGGCACACAAAAAATAATAGCGCGACAAGATTTTAGACGTTTTCTTCGTCTTATACGAAAGAGACGTATTTTTCATATTTTTTTAAATCGCATATCAGGCTGAGTGAAGAAATCAAAGCTGACATTGACACTGACAGTTCTGAAAAAATCCATAATTCTTTATATCCTTTTGCCTTTTTGTCTTTTAATTTTTCTGTACGGTGTTAAAATGTTGAAGCCCCCTCAAATTCGAAAAAAAATCGTCTGTGGCGCGCTAACTCTTTGTCAGCTGACAAATTGGCTGCCTCTCCCCTCCCAAATTATTGTCGCTTCGTCCCTGTTGTGGAGAGAAAAAAAAAAGACTACCCACAGTCCACAGTAGACATCATTAGGTTTTTAAACTGTTCGAATAACGCTACATAATTAAGTTATAATTACTAGGAATTTGGAAATGTAAACATGCATAATGATTAATGCATAATGTGCGTGTATCCGGAAAATAAATCTGCGGAGCTGTTGTGATCTTTCCATATACGCAAATTGGACCACCCCCTGCTAGCAAGACCTTTTAAATAACATCACGCGTAGATGACAATCACTGCCCTTATTAAGTGAATTTTGTTGAACCCCAGCTTTGTCGTAAATAAGCTCAATCCCCAGTTGATTGCTGATTATAACAAATGCAGGGCGGTGCTAAATGTGGACGCACGTTGTAAAAACTGCATTTCAGCCATGCCTCCATTATAAACGAGGTCTCTTCAGCTCAATAAACAAGAAACTGATTGGGTCATTCGAGTTCAAAAGCGGGCAAATGCGGTGTATTACTGAAATTTTGATTGTTTTTTTGGGGAGGGTTTTCGTGGGTTATGTAATAACAATAACATAGCGGTAATCCCCACGATCAGCGGACGCGGTAGATAGATGCGCGGAATCATGTCATGTTTTTTTCACTTTGAAGTTCAGATGGGGCATTTCACGTAATTATTTTCCACTGCGCACGATGATGGACTTAAGGGGGTTTGAATTTTTGCACACACAATTTGGTTGTCTAGATCGCCGACAGACACTGGGCAATGCGGTATATGACGCAATACGAGAGAGACCGAAAGTAGGTAATTACAGCGTTTGCTAAATCGTCAGTAAGTAACAAACTTATTAAAAGGATGGAGTGAAATGGGCGAGGAAATTGGTGAAATAAGGCGTTGCTGAATCAATCGCTGTGGGCTTATTCCTTGACAGAAATTCACCATTCAGGCCTCTTTGCAAAGCTACAAGGAGGTACTTAGTGCGAGACTATGGACATTTTCAAAATTAAAAAAAAAAAACAAATTTTGAAAAAACATTCCTGGAATATTACAGTATTTGACTGGAAAATTTTTCAAATTTGGTTGAACTTGTTTTTCGGAGAGACAATTTCTTTTAAAAATCGAATATTATAAGCCTAGCACTCAAGTTTAGGTCATCAGTACCTATCATTGGGATTTATGTGAATTTTTTGACAATTCGTCATGAAATAACTCAACACTGTGGTATATATTTGTATTCAGAATAGAAAACTACATCGATTGCAATTCAGGGAGTCGCATCAACAAGAAAAAGTTTTTTGCGACACCTTGTATATTATAGGTTGTAGAATATTTATACTTTCCAATTTTGAAATATACGAAAAAAATTGTCCAAGAAAAGTTTTTCCCTGTTCAAACTATCTCAAAGGGGAAACCTCTAGAGAATTTTCGCGTGATGACCCTGTACCTGGTTTAAATAACGAGCCAAGTTCAATATTTGACAGTTAGTTCCAAATAAAAATTGACACTACGACTCGTCGTTTTACTTTTTTGTCTTTCCAATCAATCTAAAAACTGTGGATTCCACGATTAGTCGTCAGTGTTGTAAGAATACTGTGATTTGTTATCTGTTGGAGTGAATGTTGGACTAGTGAATCCTTGTTCCTTGTTCGTGTGCAGTTTGAACTGACGACTTGGGCTGCCATTGCGGAAAACTGTTCGTACGATCGTACGGCTTCGGTAGAAAGTTGGCTGAGTTTACAAAATATTATTGTATTGAATCGCTCTTCAACGCCAGAATTGATAGATGTGACAAAGTTGTTTGCGAACTGAAATACATTCTCGTCACTGAATATTACTTCGTTCCAAAAACCGTCTGTTGATATATTAATGGGCGAAGCGCATTCTTCCAACCATGTTTTCTTCAGACAAGAGGGGTTTCCATGCTGCCACAAAGTTTCTCGCACCAGCTTCCCTTCGGTTTACGACTCCTAGTCATTCTGATACCACGGTGGGAGTAAGTTTTTTTTAGCTTTTACTGTCGCGGTGAAGGGATAGTCCCTAATGTGTGTAGTTGACCGCAGAGCGTCGTCGTCTTCTTCCTGAGTGGACTTTTTTCCGGCCTACAACAGCAAGGAACGCGTGCCAAGGAGTGCGCTTCGTTCCACTTACCTTTCGGATTGGATTTTGTGGGCTTCCTAGAAACCGCATGCTTTGCTACCCTCTATATGCAGGGAACAGGGACACCATCGCTCTTCCAATTTCGCGTTGCCAATTGCTTATTAGGCCTCTGGCAGGACTTCATAGGGCATTTTGACAGTGTCACTTTCATTGAGCCACTGACAATAAGCACCATTTGCATTGGGAAAATTTGCCGTACGGAATATAAATTCCGTAATAGTACGTCCGTCAGCTGATCTGGTGACCTAGTGTGGAAAGTGCGAGTGCGGTTTGGTCATCGAGTTCGCTTATAACTCGGACACTTCACGCTACCTGGACACATACCACGTACCGTCCGCATAGGTCAAGCTTATTTTAGCACCTGACTCTAATAGCTGGGTGATAGCGCTCATCTCTGTGACGCGACATTGTCGCAAACTAATTCGAGCGCGTAGTCGTGGGTGCCGTGCCGGTGAACTCGCGCGCCGAAGATGGGGGTGCGAAGGCACAAGAAGGGTGGTGGTGCTCTTGCTCTCGACATCGTCTTTGTCGAAAGTCATGAATGAAGGGAGGAAAGGAAGGTCAGAAAGTGGGCGAATACGTCGAAGAGGAAGTTACTAGACTTCGGGTACCTAGGTGCTGGAAGATCACACTCACTGAAAGGACTGGTGTCGTCGGTGGTGCCGTTGACGGTTCCGTCCGGAAGGAGCTGGAGGTGGCGGTTTTTGATGAACATTTGTATTTTGCGAGCGGTGCCGGTGACATGCGAGAGGTTGGTGCTGCGTTCGCTGCGGGCCGCGGGGTCTTCCAGTGGAGGCTGAGATTGGGGAGGCGACGCCGTCGGCGGCATCTCCTCTCGGCGGCTGGGTAGATCTGGCTGGGGCGCTGGAGCGGCACAGGCGAAACCACACATCGTAGCAGCTAACAGCCCCAGGAACAGCACCTTCACCATGACTGGGACATAATGTCGCACTCACTGTCACTCTCTACCGGGCCGGTGCCGCCACGGCAGGCGCGAGGCTCAAACGCGGGCACTCATGATGATAACGCTCTCTCTCATCCATGCTACTGGCTCGACGGCCGCGAACACACTAACACTAACCGCCCGCAGTAGACTTACTATTATGTGCCATCGCCGGCATCGGCATCGGCACCGTCGGCATCGGCATACCCGGTTCACGTGGAACGTGGATCCCACAACGCGACGCCCGCAGATATCACACACGTGCCGACCCGACGCCGAACGTCTTCGCCAATTCCACCTGATGCTCCAGCCGGCTGAGTTCACTGATCACTGGCACTGATGAGTGATGCTCGACATAATATACAGACCAGACACTGAGACAGACACTCAGGCACTCAGCTCTCCAGCTCTTCGTCGTCTATCGAGCACCCACTAGTCGCGAACTCTCGAAAAACCCTTCGAGCACCTTGGAGGTTTACGCACATAGCACCTACACCATCCGACCGAAACCGGCATCAACACCGACCTCTTATACTCCGGTTCTCCTCCTCCTTGAAAGTTTCCCATTCTGAGGATGATGTCCGCCCATGCCTAACATCATGCACGCGCAAATCGCAAGGTCTCCCCCATCATAATAATATGACGTTAGGACTTGGGAATCTTGGGATTCATCGAGTGATTAAGTTTTCCTGAAAATCACCAGGGCCAATAATGTAAACGTGCAAACAGGTACGTGATTTGTGCACCGTACACGGACACGCTCACCTCTATCGCGCTTCTCTCGATAATCCTCGATCCTTTCGGCTCTTACTAGCTTACTACTGTTGCAGGCCTGCAGCACACATTCGTCCTGTCCTGCGACGCGGCAAGCGAGGTGTCGAGGAGCTTCCGAAACTGCTGCAGAATCGAGAAGGAGTGGGCTGCGGCGCTTTTATCGAAATCAGAGGCGACTCTCGCACGGCCCGGCGCTGCGGGACACCAGCGAGGCGTTACGTTCCTAATTTTTAGCCGAGCAAAATGAATGAAGAAATCAACAATATTCCCATAGCGTAGCCTAAACGATACTTTTTCTAGACTAGCATATAGGTATACTGGAGACTTCAGAGACCCCTGTTTCTCACTCCTCCCCTCGGGATCATCTACCTATAGTTTACTCGTTTACTGGATACCTATCAATCAAATTTAGATTTATACATTTGAAGACGGAGTTAAATTGGTGAAATAAAGCGTTGCGAAATAAATCGCTGTGGGCTTATTCCTTGACAGAAATTTATCATTTAGGCTCTTTCGAAAGCTACAAGGATGTACTTTGGTTTGAGCTCATTGGCATTTCCAAAACCCAAGAATAATTTTTCCAAATTTCAAAATTTACAATTTTTTCTAATACAAACAACATCGAGACTCCGGCCCCGTACCAATTACCTTAGGTCGGTTGTCCTGCGGGTGCGGCCAAGGAGCACCCCCTGAGCTTCTGGTTCGACCACATGAAGTCTGGTGAATGTTTGGCATTCCTTTTATTTTTTTCTCTATTAGTTGTGTTCGAAATTGTTAACTTACATATCTGCATATTTCGACGTCCCACCTCTCTTGTAAAGCCTCAATTCTCAATATAGTTTGTATTTATTTGTTCAACTACCCTGTTTTTATTTTTCGCCCACAAATGGTGTTTCGTCCAGGCAGAACTCATTTTGAATGTCAACGTTGAATATGTCAGAAGCATTATCTGAGAGCGATAATTCTTCTGACGAGGAATACCTGCCATTTAAACACCCGCCGTGCAGTGGAAGAACATTGAAGATTTTAGCAGATTGGTCTATTTCTGAAACGGACAAAACTGCCGATGGACCATCCCGTTTATCACTTGGAGTACGGAAACAAGCAGAAAATGACATCAATCAAATTTCTTGCGAAATATGTCAAATGAAATTCAAGAATCCTAATGGACTGAAAATACACGTTTCGAGGATGCACAGCGATCCTCAACCAATATATAAGAGGGATACTAAGGATAAGGACACACCTTGCCCTTTCTGTAGCAAATCTTTTCGTGGAGCTCGTGGCCTCAAACACCACACCAGAATCATGCATTCAAACGCACAACCACCTCCACAGCTATATTCTGAAGAGAAGGAAGGAAATCCTGATGCAGTTTTTATCACAAAAATGTTATCTGCAATGAAACGATTAACCAGAATTGTGAAAAGGATTCCAAAAGGAGCACGCAGTGGTATTGCTGATGAACTCGCCAATGTTTTAAATTCTTGTATCACTGAAAAGTCTTTATCGTGTTGGATAAAGCTTTTTGTATTTCCTTACGCTGTCCTTCGCCTTCCTCCGATTTCAAAGAAGAAATGCAAATCGTTAACGTCTTCCATCAAAGAGAACCTTTTGACATGGAAAAATCAGAATTTGTCTTCCTACATGCTGCTGAAAAAGTATTCACTTAATGAAGAAACAAACTCACGAAAAACGAAATTCCATATTGATATATCAAAGAAAGTGGTATCAAAATTATCGGACGGAGATGTAAGAGGCGCAATTCGCCTTCTTTGTTCCGATGATTCCCTTGCTGAACCAAATATTACCACTTTTCTAAGACTGAAAAAAAAACACCCGGAAGCGACAAAAGAGGATTTTCCCGATCCGCCAGAAGAAAATTTCACCGTATCGAACATTTCTTCTCTTGAAATAAAAAATCTATTGGTTCCTTCGCATCTGGCTCGGCAGGGGGACTTGATTCCTTAACACCACAACATCTGAAAGACTTGACTTGTGAAGAATTGGGTTTGTCTTCAAATAATCTAACCACCGCCTTAGCTACATTTGGAGATTGTATGCTCAGAGGGAACGTACCAAACAATATTTGTGAAATTCTTTATCGAGCCTCACTATGCGCTTTGAATTAAAAAGATGATTAATTAAACGGATGCGATGGCATCCGTCCCATCGCAGTTGGTTGCACTTTGAGAAGACTTATTGCCAAAAATAATGTGTCTCCGAATTACTGAACAAATGCAAAATTATTTTCAACCGCTGCAATTTGGTTTCGCTATAAAATCAGGTGCTGAAGCCATAGTTCACTCTGCACGCAAGTATGTTTCTTATCCTCACAGTTCTGTTTAAGTTATTTTGAAAATAGACTATTTCAATGCTTTTGACATGATTTCAAGAGAAGTCCTTATGTCAAGAGTGAAGGAGGTAATACCAGAATTTTTTGACTTCATTGACCAAATATACCATAATCCAAAACTGCTGTCCTACAACGATGATGTAAATATCTCACAGAGAGGAGTTCAACAGGGAGATCCCCTCGGTCCGGTTTTATTTTGTTTGGTTCTCCATCCGGTAATTTTGAGACTCAAATCAGAATTTAAATGTTGGTACCTTGATGACGGAATTTTGGGTGGCTTTGCAAATACTGTTCTTGAAGATCTAAAACTGATTATCAAAGCTTCCAAAGAAATTGGTCTTTCACTCAACTCAAAAAAATGTGAACTCACCATCCCTCCAGATGAATTTGAATCGGTTTCTGAAATTGTCGAAAAATTCAATGAACTTGCTTCTGAGATCAGAGTTGTTGATTCTAATAACATCGAACTTCTTGGATGTCCCCGAACTAGTAACGGAATTTCTAAAGCTTTCGAAAATAAAATTGAAGCCACGAAGAAGTTGTCTGGTGGTCTGAAAGAAATTAGTTCCCATCAAGCCTATTTTCTACTCAAAAACTCATTTGCAATCCCTAGATTGACCTACTTGCTTCGCTGTGCTCCTTGTTGGCGTGAACCAGACTTGTTGACAAAATACGACACCATTATACGAAACACAATGGAAAATATAGCGAATTGCAGATTTGACGAACATTCTTGGCGTCAAACCACTCTGCCTGTTGAAATGGGAGGTCTTGGAATTCGAGATGCTTCAAGTTTATGTTATTCAGCTTTCTTGGGCTCTTGCTGTGGAATCGATGTTTTAATGAAAACCATCCTTCCCAATTTCGTTACCACTATTCCTGATAATGTGTTCGATGAAGCACTTAAGTGCATTATGGTACAAACTGTGTGAGATAGTTGAATGTGATATTCCAAACACCCAATGTGATTTTGACAGGCTTGTCTGTGAACACTCTCAAAAGAAGCTCCTTGCTGTTTCGGTGGACCTCAAAACGAAGGCACGTTTACTTGCCGTTCGGAGAAAAGAATCGGGTGCATGGTTAAATGCATTACCTCATCTTCCATGGGAACACTTCTGGATGACTCGTCATTCCGTATTGCTATTGGCTTAAGAAACGGTCTAACCATTTGCGAACCACACAACTGCGCTTGCGGCGAAAGTGTAGACATTTTTGGCCATCACGGCCTGTCATGCCGCAAAAGCGCAGGTAAATGGTCTCGGCACGGAGCCTTGAACGATATTTTGAAAAGAGCTCTGGCTGCAGCGGAAATGCCGTCGATCTTGGAGCCTCCCGGATGTTTCAGAAGCGATGGAAAGAGAGCCGACGGGATGACATTAATTCCTTGGAAAATAGGAAAGGCGCTTCTATGGGATGCCACATGCCGTGATACCTTGGCAAAGTCATACCTCAAAGCAACAAGTGAAAAAGCTGGCGCGGCTGCACTTCTAGGAGAGATTCAAAAACGTGCCAAATACAGCGATTTGGAATCCCGTTTTATTTTTATTCCTTTTTCCGTCGAGACTTTTGGACCATGGGGAGACGATGCGTTAAATTAATCATTGAATATAATTGGCAGCAATCTTTGCCCTCCGCAGTAATAACTCGTTTCCTGCCTCGGTATGTAATACACTATTACCTAGGACATAGAAATTTTCACACTGAAAAACTAAAGTTCTCAGTTTTATGTAAAAAATAACTCAAAAACAGCCAACGAAAAAAATTTTTACACAGTCTTTGGATTGGATAAAAACAAAATCGACCTGTTTCAGGATTTTTTCGAAAAAAAATCAATGGAAATATGAATTTTGTGTATGACTTTATCACCACACTGTATAGATGAACTCTGAGAACATATTTTTTAGCTATTCGCTATTTTATCCAGTGCGTGTCGATATGGCCACAGATACAGAACTACAGTAAAAATTCGAATTGCCATGTGTGAACTTCTTAATAAAAATGACAGTTAAGAAGGGCATCACTCGGGGCATCATAATTTTTATACGGCAGAAGTATAGCGAACCAAAAACCTAAGCACTGAGTGCTGGTGGCCTGTACTAAGAAAACGAAATGCTTAGTTTTGGATGGCGAATCAGCCACCCAATTTTGGTAGGGATGGTTCTACTTCAGTGACATTTATAGCAGCAATTACTGTCGCATCGATCTGTAGAAAAAAATTATCATGATTAGAAGTGGTTTGAGTTAGCCGACTGAGGTCAGGTGGATTGACAAAAAGTATTTTCAACTGATTAATTCTGCCTCGCTTTCCTCCATTCACACAGAAAGTTTCATTAGCAGAACAACAAGTGAGGTGGTGAGGAAGGAGTTTTGAGATGTAGTGACGATATTATTCACAACTGATTGCGGACTTCAAATCCGGGACGCTGCCATTCTCTATTTTTCCATTTTTATATGGACTTGGGCTTCAAGTGCCCTACAATTTGGACATACTGGGTTACGACCAACAGCCAATAAGTATGTGGCAAGTCGAAGTAGCAAGGACATTTGAAGCCGACATTCTTATAAATACGTAAGGCAAAATAAACAAGTGAGTATGCCTTCACGTGCGTGAGTCTCAGTAGCGCATTTTCTTGAAGAGGCATATTATGAATGTAAAGAAATTTGGTTGAAGGAGAAACATCATTCTTTGCCCACTCTTTTCAGTCGAAACTCATTGTGATTTTTTGTTATCAGAATGGGGTACTTGTCAATGAAACAGATTTGAATGAAAATTCTTTCAATCATCAATATTTTTTTGTTTGGAGGTGGAAGCTGGGAGCAGCTACTAATCTAATTCTTTCCCATTTTTAGTCGGCTATCCATATAGCGAAATAATTCGATCGTTATGTCTTCGGGTTTATGTTTTTCATTCATCTCTTACTTTGTACTTACTTTACTCTTATGGTGTTAGACCCTCTACCCCAACTTAGTTCCAATCATGGGGTAAAAAAATTATAATTTAAATTTGATGTTCGTCTTTTCTTCCAAAAAATTCATAACTTCGGTATAGGTCATTGGATTTTATTTTTTTCAACTATTGAAAAGAAAATTGAACGACCTTGAAAATTATGTGCAACTCGAGTCCTATTCCTATTTGATATTCTCGGAAGGGTAGTCACCCTGCCTTTAGGGCTGGACCGGAAAAATTGAAAATTCGCTAGTTATACGGGTGATTCACCACCAAATGAACATAGCTTAAGGGTGAGACCAGTTTTTCCAGGCAAACCAGGATCTGTCTTTGAAATTTTTCTAAAACTGTTCGTTTCGAAGTTTACAGCGTGATTCGTGTATTTCGTCTAATTCTTTAATAAGCCGTATATTTATAACGATCCAATGGATTCGATTGAAATTTTGTGAGTTAATTCTTCTATTGATAGCTGACACATCGCCCTATCAAGCCGTTTGAAATTTCCAGAACCAGTCTTGAGAGAAAAAACTTCAAAGCTTTTTTTTAAAAAAGACATTTTGTATGCATATTTTTATGAATTCATTTTCAAATTCAGAAACTACATAAAACATTCAATTGAGATCGCAAAAAAATTGCTTGGCACCACTGAGCTGTAATTTTGATAATCCAAATGATCTTTGAAGCTAGGATTTTTTGAAAATTATTATTTCCAAATATTTGCTGATGATCTATTATGATCCTAATTTCAGCGGTTTCGTCGGAAAAATAAAAAAATTTTTTTTCTCGTTTTCTTAGTATAGTAACGAAAAGTTCCAAAAGAATGCAGAATGTTGAGAAATTTATGTCATGTCCCTCAATTTCAGTTCAATTTGAGACAGAAGTGAGGTTGAGGGACGTAACAACTTTTTTTTCTAAATTATAATAAACTTTTGTTGCCACTCTGAGAAAACGTGTAATTTTTAGCGCATTTTCCATCTTGATGAAAATCGCTATTGCAACCGCTTTGTCCGTCCGTCCGTTTCTCGAACTTCTCGCAAACTAGACGCCCTAGCTCTCTAATTTTTTTGCTGTTACATAGCTGCCACTCCCAAAGGAGGGCTAGGCTATATTGAATGTCTATATTGCGCCGCCAACAAAGAGAAAACCGCCCCCGATAAAGTTGAAATAACATGATATTGCAATTTCTCCCAGACCTAATGCTCTGGTGTTCTCATTTTATGAATAATACATAGTTGCCACTTATAAACGTAAGCCCAGAAACATTCCGTCTTAAATATGCGCCGCCGACATGGAAAAATTGCTAAAAACCGCCCCCAATCACTTGAAAATGAAAAACATTAACCCGAAGACATAGCGATCTAATTCTCTCGGTATATGAATAGCTAACTAAAAATTGGAAATGATAAACTACTATTGGATAGTCGCCGCTCCCAGATTCCGCCCACAAACAATAAAAAGTGCAACCTTCACAACTGTTACTGACTGAGATGTTCCCTTAAACATTTAGGAACTTCCAACTCAAACTGTGCAACATTTGCTTAGCCTAACGCTACCGCTCCAACACGCCGCCCCCAAAGTAAGAGATGAATGAAAAACTTCAACCCGAAGACATAGCGATCTAAGTCGATCGCTATATGGATAGCTGACTAAAAATGGGAAAGGATAGGCTACTTTTGATATGGCGCCGCCTCAAGCTTCCGCCCCCAAAAGAAAAAGGTGCAACTTCCAACAATTATTATTGTTGTACAGTTATTGTTTCCTCAAACATTTAGAACTCTCAACTCAAACTGTGCAAAGAATTTCTTTGCCAAACTCTGCCGCTCCCACACGCCCCTCAAAGTAAGAGATAAATGTAAAACATAAACCCGAAGACACAGCGATCCAATTCTTTCGCTATATAGATAGCTGACTGAAAATGGGAAGAGATAGGCCACTTTTGATTAGTCGCCGCCTTTAGCTCCCGCCCCCAAACAAAAAATGCAACTTTCACAATTTTCCCTGAATGTCATATTTCCTTAAACATTTAGAAACTCCCGAATCAAACTGTGCAACAGTTACTTTGCCGAATGCTGCCGCCCCCACACGCCACCCTCAAAGTAAGAGATAAATGAAAAACATAAACCCGAAGACATAACGATCTAATGGGGAACTATAGGCAAAACGGATTGTAGAGGGCGACGTGTTCCATGCACCCATATTGACAGTTAACGTACATAACCTCAAAGAAATGCAAACAAATGTACGGAAAGTGGAAAGTGCTCAAAGAAGAGTTGAGGCCGGGAGGGAGCCCCACTGAGAGGGAATAAAAAAGAGCTGGTGCAAACTCCAAAGGTATGGTCTTTTGGAACTGTTATAGCCTGATACACAACACGTCACTACCAATTTTTTCAACGCGATTTTTGGCTTATCGGCGTTTCTACTTTTCGACTCACGAAGTAACGCAAACCGCTGGTTCCTATGCTGAGTGCTGACAAAAGTGACAAATGAAAATGAAATGACAATTACAAAGTTGAGGTTATGTACGCTTAAAATGACACTGATGACAGCTGGGGTGCATGGAACACGGGCGCCATTACTTCAGGCGTTTGCCACTATAGTTCCCCATTATTTCACTATATGGATAGCCGACTAAAAATGGGTAAGAATAGCCTACTGTTGATTGCGGCTGATTAGTCGCCGCTTCCAGCTCTCGCCATCAAACAAAAAAATATTGATGATTGAAAGAATTTTCATTCAAATCTATTTCATTGGCAAGTACTCCATTCTGATAACAAAATATCACATTGAGTTTCGACTGAATAGAGTGGGCAAAGAATGGTGTTTCTCCTTCAGTCAAATTTATTTACATTCACAGTATGCCTCTTTAAGAAAATGCGCTACTGAGACTCACGCACGTGAAGGCATACTCACTTGTTTTTTTTTGACAAAATGGTTGAAATTCAAAGCCATAATTTTTTCAAATTTGAAAATTTCAGTGTTTTTTTTATTTTGGAAATGCCAATGGGCTCAAACCAAAGTACATCCTTGTAGCTTTCAAAAGAGACCTGAATGATAAATTTCTGTCAAGGAATAAGCCCGTAGCTCCATCCTTAAAAGAAAGATCCCTACCCTGTGTGGAAGTTGGAACACACTAGAACTATGCAAAATTTCTGGTAAAAGCATTCACCGGCGTCGGTGTTGGGCCTCGTTGCGGAGATAGGCCGACGTTAAATAAACGAACAAAAAAAAAGGTATTCAGCTCAACCCTGACTATTTTATCGACGAAGTCGATTTACTTGGCAGATTTGAAACAAAAACGCCCATTCCATCAGTCAAGTCACGCGCAAAAAAGTCGGAAAGCTTAATTCATTTTTAGTCAGTCAAGGCCTCGCAAAATTTTCTACGAATTTCTCTATTCTATATGTAGGTACCTTCTCTATACGTGTCCAACAAACCGTATGCTCCTCGTGCAGCTTTCCGATACACTTCAGTGTGGTATATTTTTCACACCAGTCAGTCGTAACAGTCATGTAGGTACTACGTCAGTACACGCGTGCTTTTTAAATGATAGTTCATTGCACGTAATCTGTGAATGAAAAGCAAACAGTCCATCACGTAAATCACGTAATTTCAATTTTCGGCCTAAAATAGAAAGGAAGCTTGGGCTTCCGAATCTTGAGCATATGAAACTTGCAGTCAGAAGAATGCCGAATTATCACATTTCAAGGGCTTCACGGCAGTACTACCTCGTAACTGTAAAATGACTTTTTACAGGAGCCCAAAGAACCTCATTTAAAGTCCAATAGTACAGGAAATTGCTATATTTTGCAATGTAACTGTAAACAGTAACTACTGTACTTTGATAACATTGCAAAATATCGTAATTTTCTGTATTATTACCGGACTTGAAAGTTGAAATCAGTTGTTTTTGCTCTCCTGTAGAAAGTTCTATTTTTCAGTTACGAGGTACTGCCGTGAAGCCCTCAGTTTTCGAATCGGTTTTTTTTCGTCTCGATACAGGCGCGGATACAGGATTTCGTTTAGGGAGGGGGGGGGGGCAATTTTCGTTGTGATTAGGTGAAATTTTTAGGCGGATAATGATAATAATGTTGATAATAAGACTTGTTTTTTTTTCGCCAGAAGTCGATACTCTGTCTTGAAAAAATGTGTATTCAATAGAAACACATAATAAAATAAAGAAAGAAAAAATACAATTTAATTCGAAGTAGGTAAGTTAATATAATAATTATAATGATTCTGAAATCATAAAGAGAAATAAAGAAGAAAAACATTCACTGGCGTCGGTGATTGGCCCTGGCCCTGGCAGCGAAAATATGCTGACGTTAAATAAATTATTTGAAAAAAAGATTTTTGTAAATAGGTGGTGACGTTTTTATGACCATTTCAAAATTTTGGAATTGGTTAAAATCGAAAAAGTGCTTCGGTCATGAGTCCAGGGAGGGGGGGACAATAATAGCCTGCGACATTATCATTTGAATCTGAGCAAGCTTTTAGGGTTTAGGGTCGACCACTTTAGTTTTTGATCTGTTTATAAACAGTTTAGCTTTGAGTTGAGCAAAAATGGCTTTGAAAATTGTAACAATAAGAATAAATGTAACATGGCAATATTAAGTTATTAAGAATAAATTTTTCGTAAACAATGAGATCAACACATTGTTTGGAGGCGGAAGCTGGGAGCAGCCACTAATCAACAGTAGCCTATTCTTTCCCATTTTTAGTCGGCTATCCATATAGCGAAAGAATTAGATCGTTATGTCTTCGGGTTTATGCTTTTCATTCATCTCTTACTTTGAGGGCAGCGTGTGGGGGCGGCAGCATTCGGGAAAGTAACTGTTGCACAGTTTGAGTTGAAAGTTTCCAAATGTGTAAGGAAATATGACAAATCAGTGAAAATAATGAAAGTTGCATTTTTTGTGTTTGGGGGCGGGAGCTGGAGGCGGCGACTAAAAAGTGACCTATCTCCTCCCATTTTTAGTCATCTATACATATAGCGAAAGAATTAGATCGTAATTCTTCGGGTTTATG
This sequence comes from Anaspis maculata, assembly GCA_949128115.1. Classification (NCBI taxonomy): domain Eukaryota; kingdom Metazoa; phylum Arthropoda; class Insecta; order Coleoptera; family Scraptiidae; genus Anaspis; species Anaspis maculata. The sequence goes on from OX421968.1 coordinate 13,677,249, forward strand.
TTTTACATTTATCTCTTACTTTGGGGGCGGCGTGTGGTAGCGGCAGAGTTTGGCAAAGAAATTCTTGCACAGTTTGAGCTGGAAGTTTATCTATGTTTGAGGTATATATAAGTCATGTCACTGTCATCAGACGATGAATATTTACCCGAAAAATATCCTTCTAGTGGCAAATTTTCTGAAAGGGTAGCATCTTGGACAGTGATGTGAGTCGGGTATTTACCGGGTAGGTAGGTAAATATAAATCGGGTATTTACCCGGTATTTTCCCAAGCGATATTTACCCACCCTACCCAGTTTGACAGAAAAGTTGACACTGTTGACAGCTCGGTTGACAGTAATAGGTTAATGATCTCTTTTTCCAAGTTCCAAGGCTTTCTGGCTTTTATCTTCCAAGGCTTTTATAAACATAACCTTCAAAGCACTTATTATTATTATTTTGGCAAAAATCATTATTGTTTGTTGTTGTTATTCTCCAATTTTTCGTCACAATTATTGAAAATAGATACCCTATTAGAGACCCGATTTTAGGTAAATACCGGGTATTTACCTTGGGTATTTACCCTTAAATATAAAAATCCGGGTGTTTCACATCACTGATCTTGGAGGATAACAAAAAGAGATGCAGAAGAAGCTGGACCATCCAAGGAAACAGAAACCTCAGTCTCGGGCAGTGAGCCGACCAGTGACTGCGTGAAATGTGGCAGATCCTTCAAAAATGAATCCGGGCTCAAAATTCACTGTTCCAGAATGCACAAAAGCACACAAGATGAATCAAATAATATTAGTTTGGATCCCACCTCCAGTGAAACAATAACTAGCGACTCAAACATAAAATGCAAAAGTTGCGGGAAAGCTTTCAAGAATACGAGAAGAATGACAATGCATGTTTCTAAAGCCCATCCAGTTCTTTACCGAAACAGCATCATTGACAAGTATCACCCAACAAACATGAAGGAAGCAATATGCCCAGAAGCAACGGAAGAAGAAAGCGGATCAAGTGGTGAATTGATACAAACCTTTAACGAAGAGCTTGAAAAATGGATACCTATCTTCCACAAAACTAACACCGGAGAAACATTCAACTCAGAAGTAGGAAGATTCACCAGATTTCTGTCCTCTGCTATTCATACACTTCCGGGACCAAAACACCCAGCAAAACGATTTTTCGAAGCTCGAAAGAAGAGGAAAATGGTATCACAAAATTCAAAATATAAAAGCCACACTAACCCCGAGAGGAATACCAAGGCGCATCGCAGGAAACGGAAGGAAAAGTTTGAGTATGATTTGTTGCAATATGATTTTTATAACCGAAGGCAGAAGGCAGTACGACGAGTTCTAGACGGAGATAAAAGAGGATGCACACTGAGCGTAGAGGAAATAACACAAGAATTCACGGCTCGATTCACGAACTCCAACAACTGCATTCGCCAAGAATACCATCCAGAATTGGATACCGGTGACGATGACATAAATGCCAACTATGAAGCTAACATCAGTCAAGAAGAAATCGTGACAGCAATCAAGTCGATTCGTGTAGACACAGCACCTGGTCCAGACAGGATACTGATGCGAGTTCTAAAATGTGGGAAAACAGCTGAAATTTTAACTGACATCGCTTCTTTCATCTCTAGAACTGGTTTCGTACCAAACTGTCTTCACGAAGCTAGGACTGTTCTCATAGATAAAGGCGGTGATCAATCCAAAGCAAACAATTGGCGCCCTATTACGATATGCTCTGTGTTACGGAGAATTCTTGAAAAGGTGCTCGACAAAAGATTGAAGAAGTACATCTCATTTAATCATGGTCCAAAGAGGCTTTGTTAATACACCGGGAACTCACATCAACACGTCAATAATCAATTCAATCTTGCAGACCTCAAAAAAAGAAAAACGAGACTGTTGCATTATGTACCTAGATATTGAGAAAGCCTATGACAGTATCGGCCACCTACACCTTCAAAAAACACTTGAATCATCACCAATATATACCAACAAAACTACGTCAGTTGCTATTCACCCTACAAAAAAATAATACAACCCAAATAGAAACCGGAAAAGGGAAAACAAAGAAAATTATGCTGAATCGAGGTTTGATGCAAGGATCACCTCTTTCACCTGGTTTATATAATGGCTGCGTAGATCACATCTTGGATGAACTATCTGAAGAGTCAGTTTCGGTCGAATTGGGTTTCAAAATCAAAAATGATATACCACCTGTTAGTGTGTTGGGGTTTGCCGACGATACCGTTTTAATTGGGAAGTCAAAAGAGGCAGCGTTGAGCCTTTATCAAACAACATTCCACCTTTTCCAAGAGCTTGGATTAAATCTTAACATAAACAAGACAAAGATTATAAACGTGGTAAGAGGAAAATTAGTTTCAGAAGAAATAACCATCAACGGAGATAAAATAAAATCAATCGGCAATGGTGAGACGATTAAATATTTGGGCGTAAATTTCAACGATGAGATCAAAATTAACACAAATGAAATAATCAAGAAACTGGGGACAAAACTGGACATTGTAGTGTGTCATCCACATCTAAAAGATGAGCAGAAAATCACAATTTTGAATAACTACATCTGGCCTACGTTAACTTACATGTTCCAAACAACCCCTTTGCTTAAACTTCGAAACGAATTTCTAAACGACATTGACAAAATTATCAGAAGTGCATTGAAACAAATTCTCGATTTACCATATGATTTACCGAATGGTATGATATATTCACCCAGGAGCTACAAAGGACTCCAATTATTCAGAGCCAGCTGGGAATCATATTTACAACACTTCAACATCTGCTGTCGGCTGGAAAACTGCAGTGCCACTATCATTTCACAAACACGACCACTACTGTACGAAAAAAAGATGTGTCTGTTAAAACTGGAAAGCACAGACGAACAACTTCTCAAGTCACCAGTGAAAGTTCTACGGACATTTCTTCGAGAACAAGAATTCAAGAAATGGGCTACTTTGCCGTATAAAGGGCGAGGTGTAGCGCTTTTTCAACAATACCCACAAGCCAACAACATCATCGATAGGAAAATTGGTCTTTCTCTCTCAGAGGTCAAAGATGCTATCAAGATGGTTGGTGACGTTGCTCCCGTAAGAGCTATCCCTGGTAGGTCAAAGGACGGCACCCAGTGTAGGCATTGTTCTAACACTGAGAACTTCAAAATTGAAACCCTGCCACATGTCCTTGGATCCTGCCCATTTGGTGAGCTCTTGCGGAACCAACGTCACCATACCATTAGAACGATGATTGCTGATGCTTTGAGAGAGAAAGGTCAGAAAGGTTCAGTTTTTGAAAAGGTAGTATGCTCCGCAGAGTCAGGCAGCATCAGGAGGGTAGACAATGTAGACATCCTGGCCATAAACAACAACAAAAAATTTGGCTGGATAATAGATCCAACTATTCGATTTGAAATGAGCGAGGAACAACCAACAGAGGTTCATATTGAAAAACAAAAAATATATGAACCAACTATTCCATTTTTCAAAGAACTTTATGGCCTAAAAGATATAACAGTTTTGGGACTGATGGTTGGAGCTCTATTGGGACTATTGGGACTATAACCTCAATATTTCGAGAATTTTGTACAAAGTTTGGAATTTCTCCATCTAAATTTTGCAAATCTGTAGCATCAATGACACTTAAAAAATCTATACATATGTTGCGACACCATTTATATAAAATATCTTAGTTTATAGTTTATACATGATATCTATACTTAATTAAGTTTTTATACACATTAATTCTTTAACTTTTTTATGTTTATTTACCTATTTGTATTGTATTCTTTGTTATTCAGCAGCTGAATGTGTTGAGAAGATGTTTTTTTAATAAAAACTATGTAACATCCAAATCAGTGAAAATTGTTGGAAGTTGCACTTTTTCCTTTTTCCGGGGGCGGAAGCTGGAGGCGGCGCCATATCAAAAGTAGCCTATACTTCCCCATTTTTAGTCAGCTATCCATATAGCGGAAGAATTAGATTGTTACGTCTTTGGGTTTGTGTTTTTCATTTATCTCTTACTTCAAGGGCAGCGTTTGGGGGCGGCAGCATTTGGCAAAGTAACTGTTGCACAGTTTGAGTTGGGAGTCTCTTAATGATTAAGGAAATATGACAATCAGTGAAAATTGTGAAAGTTGTTTTTTTTTTGTTTGGGAGGCGGGAGCTGGAGGCGGCGGGTAATCAAAAGTGGCCTATCTTTTCCCATTTTCAGTAAGCTATCTAAACTGCGCAACAAATATGTTGTCGCGAGGGAAAAAGTGGTCCGAGTTTGGACCCCAATAACTTTTGAATGACAAAAACCATTTTGATTCTGTTGTGACGGTTAGTAAGATCAGTCTTTCCTCTATTCACCTTCAGGAGGTGAAGATCTGGAAGCTCCATGTAAAATATCTACAGGGTGAAATGTAAAACAGTACAAAATTTCAGCAAATTAAACGGACCCCCACTTTCAGAATAATTTTTTTTCTCAAATGCAAATGGAAGGATTATGAAGCGTTATGTTTTAGCTTGCGCCCAGTTTCGAAATTTTTGAAATCAAAGTCTGGTTCTTACTTTATGATTTCTTTCTCTTGTAAGATGCTGATTTATCCTATTGGTACAAAGAAGATGATGGGAGGTTGCAATTCACGAATATTGTTGCTTAAACGGTTCTCAGAAACCTAACTTGCAGACGATCTGAAATACCTTGATCAAGACTTCAAAAAAGGGGCCCATTCGAAATGGGCGACACAGCTGTTTTTCTTAAAAATTGAATTTGATCAGATTTTCACAACTGAAACAAACTTTCTTTGTGATTTTGACCTCCTGAACTTGATGCTGATGGTCAATTTTAGTTTTTGATGATGACAGGCTCCCTGGGCTAACATAGTCTTTCTTGTAGCGAGAGGATAAATCAGCATCCTCCAAGAGAAAAAAAATCATAAAGTCAGAACCAGAGTTCCGATTCCAAAAATTTCAAAACTGGGCGCAAGCCAAAACATCACGCTTTATGATCCTTTCATTTGCATTTGTGAAAAAAAATTATTCTGGAAATGGGGGTCCGTTTAATTTGCTAAAATTTTGCACAATTTTACATTTCACCCTGTAAATATTTTACATGAAGCTTCCTGATCTTCACCTCTTGAAGGTGGATAACGGAAAGACTGATCTCACTAACCGTGAAAACGAAATCAAAATGGTTTGTGTCATTCAAAAGTTATTGTGGTCCCCAAAGTCGGACCAATTTTTCCCTTGCGACAACATATTTGTTGCGCAGTTTATATAGCGAAAGAACTAGATCGCTATGTCTTCAGGTTCATGTTTCACATTCATCTCTTGCTTTAGAGCGGCGTGTGGGAGCGGCAGAGTTTGGCAAAGAAATTCTTGCACAGTTTGAGTTGACAGTTTCTGAATGTTTGAGGTAACATCAACATCTGAATCAGTCTAAATTGTTGGAAGTTGCACTTTTTTTCTTTTGGGGGCGGAAGCTGGAGACGGCGCCATATCACAAGTAGCCTATCCTCTCCCATTTTTAGTCAGCTATCTATATAGCGAAAGGTTTAGATCGTTATGTCTTCGGGTTCATGTTTTCCATTTATCTCTTACTTTGGGGGCGGCGTGTGGGAGCGGCAGCGTTCGGCTAAGCAAATATTGCACAATTTGAGTTGGCAGTTTCTAAATGTTTGAGAGAACATCTCAATCAGTAAAATTGTGAAAGTTGCACTATTTGTCGTTTGGGGTCGGAATCTGGGGGCGGCGACTAACCAAAAGTAGCCTATCCTTTTCCATTTTTAGTCAGCTGTACATATACCAAAAAAATTAGATCGCTATGTCTTCGGGTTTATGTTTTTCATTTTTAAGTGATTGGGGGCGGTTTTTAGCAATTTTTTCATATCGGCGGCGCATATTGAAGGCGGAATGTTTCTGGGCTTACGTTTATAAGTGGCAACTATGTATTATTCATAAAATGAGAACACCAGAGCAGTAGGTCTGGGAGAAATTGCAATATCTCTATGTTGGCGGCGCAATATAGACATTCAATATAGCCTAGCCCTCCTTTGGGAGTGGCAGCTATTCAACAGCGAAAAAATTAGAAAGCTAGGGCGTCTAGTTTGGGAGGAGTTCGAGGAACGGACGGACGGACGGACGGACGGACGGACGGACAAAGCGGTAGCAATAGCGATTTTCATCAAGATGGAAAATCAAGGCTCAAGGCTGAAAGCAGTGAAGGCGGCTGTGGAAAAATTCGGCCAAAGTAATGTGTGGACTAATAATGGCATAATCATGTGCAAAAGTGCTAACGACAAAGTTTATAAATTCTTCTCGGTGTCTTATGTTGATGAATTTCAAAATTAAGTTATGGACTCGCTTTTCGATATCTATTAGCTTTTTCTTTGCTTTTCGAACACAAGTAAAATAATCTGTTTTTTTTTCCTCTTTAAATCAGACTGAACATTTTTCTTTTGAACTACATTGTTTGTTTACTTAGTGTTTTTGTTTAAGTTAATATCTCCATTCATAAAATTTCATCTGCTATCTGCTTCATTGTTTATTTTTGGATTGCGAGCGTTTTGTACCTGGTCGATTATTGTTGCGGCTGATCTTTTTTGAAATGCATTTTGGGCATCTCAATTGTCGCTCTCTCAGCTCTCATTTTGCTGATCTCAAAGATCATATTTTGGAAAAAAATTATGATGTTTTCGCTGTGTCTGAGACGTGGTTAAATTCCAATCTTGCTTCTCATAATTTTGAAATTGATTCGTATACATTCTTGCGTAGGGACAGAAGTGGTCCTGGAAGGGGCGGAGGAGTGGGTCTGTATATAAAATCATGTCATAAGCATACTTTAAGTATGCTATTAAGTCTTCAGGTGATATTGAGCAATTGTGGATAAGATTGGGGGTTGAGGGGGGCAGCGTGGGTCTGGGTGTGGTCTACAAACCGCCCAGCATGGAGAATGCATTTTTTGTGACCAAGCTAGAGGAAACTTTTTCAACGATTATGCATACCGTGAGTACTCTGTGTTGTATGGGTGACTTCAACATTGATATGTTGCAGATTAATAGTTCAAAAGCAAGATACTTTTGCGAAATGTTGAAATCCTTTGGCTTGGCTCAGGTCATTGATGAACCAACAAGAATAACGGGAACCTCAGTCAGCCTGATTGATCTCATTTTGTTGAGTGACGATAAAATGCTAAAAGCGAAAGGTTCGATAGAGATGCATCACATAAGCGATCATAATGTGATTTACGTAGAGTTAGGGTCGGAGGCTAAGTTGGAATCTGATGTTATGATCACAATGAGAGACTTTTCACATATTGATTTAGAGCAGCTCAACTATGAGTTGAGTTCTCTTCCGTTATTTCATGTAATAGATTGATGATATAAATGACAAGCTTTCTTTTTTTAATGAATGTATGCTATACTTACTGGATAGACATTGTCCTTTTAAAACCTTCAAACATAATAGTAAATATAAACCTTGGCTGACAGACAATCTTCGACTAATTTTGAAATTGAGAGACAAAGCTCTGAAAAAATATAAAAATCATAAAACTCCTGGCAATTGCGATCAATACAGGCAACTGCGTAATTATGCAAATGTTGCAATTGGTAGAGAGAAAAATGGATATTTGCAGTTCAAGATTCGAAACGGTGGTATAAGCAATATTTGGAAGGAACTCAAAAAAATTAATGTCATTAATCCTGTGAGGCATAATATTCCACCTCATTTGAATGATGTAGATCGTCTCAATGTATTCTTCAATAATCCTCCTTCTGTCAACATACCACTCCAAAATAAGCTCAATCTTATAAATTTTTATAGTACGAACACCATCAATAATATTGGTAATGTCTTTGAGTTTCAACGTGTCTCAGAAGATTTAGTTTTTCAGATTATCAATGAAATAGTCTCCAGTGCGGTTGGGTCAGGTGGCATACCTATCGGTTTTTTAAGGCTATGCTGCCCTTATATTCTTCCTGTTTTGACTCACATTGTGAATTATTGCATTGAATTTGGTGTCTATCCTGAATGTTGGAAGGAGTCCATTGTTCTACCCTTACCAAAAAAAAAGAAAGTCACAGAGCTCAACGATTTGAGGCCCATTAGCATCTTGCCTGCGGTGTCGAAGATTTTTGAAAAGATTATTAAATTTCAACTTCAGCAGCACCTTGATCTGCATGGACTGCTCCCACCATTCCAGTCTGGTTTCAGAAAGGGCTTCAGCTGTACTTCTGCCCTTCTAAAAATAACTGATGACATTTTCAGGGCGGCTGATGAGGGCGACATGACTCTGCTTATGCTCTTAGATTACAGCAAAGCTTTCGAGACTTTGCATCATGACGTACTCATTTCAATTTTAAACTATTTAGGCTTGCATCCTCTCAGTCAGACATTAATCGCAAATTACTTAAGGGACAGGAGGCAGAGGGTGAGGATGGGTGTCAAAATGTCAGATCCTAGAGATATTTTATATGGAGTACCGCAGGGTTCCATCCTTGGCCCTTTGCTGTTTGCCTTGTACATCTCCCAACTTCCGAACGTACTGCAGTTTTGTCGTCATCATCTTTACGCAGATGATACTCAACTTTATGTGTCGTTTCCGAAGTCATCTTTGCATGATGCTGTTGGAAAGCTTAACGCTGATTTATCCAGTCTTCTTTCCTTCTCTAGGGACCACGGGCTTGTATTGAATGCAGCCAAGTCTAAGTTGCTTGTGTTTGGGGGTGGTGTCGACCGTGAAGCAATACTAAATGACTTGACCATCAGTCTGGATGACGAATATATTATTCCGTCTGCCGAAGCAACGAATTTGGGGATAACTCTGGACTCTTCGCTGCGCTTCAAAACGCACATAAATAATTGCCTCAGAAAGTCCTACTCAGGGTTGAGGTTACTTTACAACAGCAGAGATTTTTTAACCCGCAAGCTAAGAATTATTCTTTCCAACAGTTTGGTTCTTTCTCATTTTTGTTATTGCGACGTGGTTTGGGGACCTTGCCTGGATAGAGCTGACAGACGTAGGGTGCAGGTTGTGCAGAATGCGTGTATGAGGTTTATTTTTGGTATTTCACGCAGGGAACATATATCTTTCAAACTTAAGGAACTGGGGTGGTTAAACATGGATAGTACACGACTTTTGCACGCTGCCTGTTTTTTATATGGATTGATTTTGAGGGGTTTCCCGCAGTATTTAATTGATCTGATGTCATTCAGGACTGAAGTGCATAACATCAACTTGAGACGTAAAGATTTGTTGACTATACCTCAGCACAGAACTGAAAGATTCAAGCGTTCATTTTCATACAATGTTGCAGCTGTTATGAACGGCGTCGACTTGAGGTACGGATCGCTCACTCATAAGCAGTTTAAACAAAGGTTGAGGTCCATGTTGATGTAGGCTTCCTGTAGTTTTATATGGAGCAGATATGAAAGTATGCAGGTGACTCACAATTGTGTGAGTGTGGGATTCATAATGATTTTTGTTCATGTTTTTTTTCTATTAGAAATTTTCTTTTAGTTGGGTATTTAATATGTTCAGTTTGTTCTTTTTTTTTTTTGTTACTTTTGTTCTTGCGATGCTATAATTGATACTTTCGTTTTTTTCAAGGGAATCATGGAAGATCAGACCTCTCTCTGGGCTGTGAGCTCCAGAGGGAGGAATTGAATGGTTCCCTTGTGATTAACCCTTATTAGTAAGTTGATTTTATTTTGTTTTTTGTTATTACGTACAAGTGGGTTAATAAAAAAAATTATTTATTTATTATTTTAAAATGCGCTAAAAATAGGAATTAGGCTACAGGTAGACATAATTACCCTGTTGTAAAATTAAAGCTTGATGGGAACACCAATATTTTTCAAATAATCCAGGCAAAAATCATTAAAACAAGTGAGTATACCTTCACGTGCGTGAGTCTCAGTAGCGCATTTTCTTAAAGAGGCATATTGTGAACGTAAAGAAATTTGGTTGAAGGAGAAACACCATTCCTTGTCCACTTTCTTCATTCGAAACTCATTGTGATATTGTGTTATCAGAATGGGGTACTTGCCAATGAAATAGATTTGAATGAAAATTCTTTCACTCATCCATCAATATATTTTTTTGTTTGAGGGCGGGAGCTGGGAGCGGCGACTAATCAACAGTAGTCTATTCTTTCCCATTTTTAGTCGGCCATCCATATAGCGAAAGAATAAGATCGCTATGTCTTCGGGTTTATGTTTTCCATTTATCTCTTACTTTGAGGGCAGCGTGTGGGGGTGGCAGCATTCGGCAAAGTAACTGTTGCACAGTCTGAGTTGAGAGTTTCTAAATGTTCAAGGAAATATGACAATCAGTGAAAATTGTGAAAGTTGCATTTTTTTTATTTGGGGGCGGGAGCTGGAGGCGGCGACTAATCAAAAGTGGCCTCTCTCTCTCCATTTTTAGTCAGCTATCTATATAGCGGAACAATTAGATCGCTATGTCTTAGGGGTTATGTTTTACATTTATCTCTTACTTTGACGGCGGCGTGTGGGAGCGGCAGAGTTTGGCAAAGAAATTCTTCCACAGTTTGAGTTGGGAGTTTCTGAATGTTTGAAGTAACATTAAAATGTAATTTAGTGGAAATTATTGAAAGTTGCACTTTTTTTCTTTTGGGGGTGGAAGTTGGAGGCGGCGCCATGTCAAAGGTAGCCTATTATTTCCCATTTTTAGTTAGCTATCCATATAGCGAGAGAATTAGATCGTTATGTCTTCGGGTTTATGTTTTTCATTCATCTCTAACTTTGAGGGCAGCGTGTGGAGGCGGCAGCATTCGGCAAAGTAACTGTTGCACAATTTGAGTTGGGAGTTTCTGATTGAGATGGAAATATGACAATCAGTGAAAATTGTGAAAGTTGCATTTTTTTTTGTTTGGAGGCGGCAGCTGGAGGCGGCGGCTAATCAAAAGTGGCCTATAATTTTCCAATTTCAGTCAGCTATCAATATAGTGAAAGAATTAGATCGCTATGTCTTCAGGTTCATGTTTTACATTTATCTCTCACTTTGGGGGCGGCGTGTTGGAGCGGCAGAGTTTGTCAAAGAAATTCTTGCACAGTTTGAGTCAAGGGTTTCTAAATGTTCCAGGAAACATCATCAGCTAAATCAGTGAAAATTGTTGAAAGTTGCACTTTTTTTCTTTTGGGGGCGGAAGCTGGGGGCGGCGCCATATCAAAAGTAGCCTATTCTTTTTCATTTTCAGTCAGCTATCTATATAGCGAAAAACTTAGATCGCTATGTCTTTGGGTTCATGTTTTTCATTTATCTGTTACTTTGGGGGCGGCGTGTGGGAGCGGCAGCGTTCGGCTGAGCAAATGTTGCACAATTTGAGTTGGCAGTTCCTAAATGATTGATGAAACATCTTAATCAGTAACATTTGTAAAAGTTGCACTTTTTATCGTTTGGGGGCGGAATCTGGGGGCGGCGACTATCCAAAAGTAGCCTATCCTTTCCCATTTTTAGTCAGCTATTTATATACTGAAAGAATCAGATCGCTATGTCTTCGGGTTTATGTTTTTCCTTTTAAAGTGATTGGGGGCGGTTTTTAGCAGTTTTTTCATGTCGGCGGCGCATATTGAAGACGGAATGTTTCTTGGCTTACGTTTATAAGTTGCAACCATGTATTATTCAAAAAATGAGAACACCAGAGCATCAGGTCTGGTAGAAAGTGCAATATTATGTTATTTCAAGTTTATCGGGGGCGGTTTTCTCTATGTTGGCGGCGCAATATAGACATCCAATATAGCCTAGCCCTCCTTTGGGAGTGGCAGCTATGTAACAGCGAAACAATTAGAAAGCTAGGTCGTCTAGTTTGGGAGGAGTTCGAGGAACGGACGGACGGACGGACGGACAAAGCGGTTGCAATAGCGATTTTCATCAAGATGGAAAATGCGCTGAAAATGTATATCCCACCCTACTGTAAGGGTGCTAACATAAAGCTGGCATAAAGCGAGCATAAAGCATAAAGCATAATACTGGAAATGAATTTTGAGAGGGGATTCACAATCAGATGCAGAAAATTCGACCGTAGACCTCCTACATTTTCAAGATTTATTTCGAAAATGATGTTGAGAAACAGGGATAGGGGATGAGGTACGGGGTTGAAATTATTTTTGAAGAATAGACTTTTTTCGAAACAAGATGATATGAAAGTCCACTATTTCCATTCATTTGGTTTATGACATGGAAGAATGTATTATTCGGTTTATGCTTCACTATAGTCAATTTCAACCCTCTGTGGGGTGGAAACTGGTGATACGAGTGAGTTTTCCCTTGGTAATCTTGTTCAGCGTAACTGACAAAGCACAATATCAGAAATTCAGCCGAATTGACGGATGGTTTTTTTCCAACTCCACCCCCTATTTGGGGGGTTGGAAAAACAATTTGCGCCAAAATTCATAATTCGACAAAATAGAACTAGCTGCATGACTTTCAAACGTAATTTCGAATTTGATACTCGCAAGTAAACGTTGGGGGTGAGGGAGGGGGTTGATTTTTTCAGAAAAGAAAAAGGGAATTGTCATAAGCCATATACCGGGTGATAATTTGAAAACTATCCACATGCAATAACTCTCGATCGCTAGTCATATTTCTTTGAGCAAAAATAGGTCGATTTTTATATCGAGGGGGACATCTGAAATATACATTGGCCAATTTCTATCTTTAGCCTCCTCGCCCCCACTCACCCCAACTTTGAAATTCCAAATGACACTACCTACCTTGCGATATATTAAATTGGAGGGAATAAAATTTTCTTTCCGAAAACAATTTTTTTTAATTTTTAACCCCACCCCCTTTTCCCTGAAAATTGTCTGAGTGTTCAATTAATATTCTGGACCCCCCATTCTCTCTAGTTCAGTCAACATCATCGTGAAAAGCATCGAAGAAGAGAATTTTTGGTGAAAAAAGTGCCACCCAAATTCACCCCATCAAGCATCACCTACTTTGTGATACATTAAATTGAAGGGAATTGAATTTGTTTTTTGAAAACAATTTTTTCGAAATTTTCAACCCCTCCCCCATCAAATTGGACATTTGGAGTATTTTAGGAGGGAAACAGGGGTTTTAAAAATTTTTAAAAAATCTTGTCCAGGAAGAGAATTCAATTGCCTTTAATTTGATGTGTCACAAAGTAGGTATTGTCATTTTCTATTTTTGAGATGTGGTGGGGGGAGCGAAGGGGTGAATTTGGGTTGCACTTTTTCCATAGAAATTTTTCTCTTCCGATGCTGTGTAGGATAACGTTGACTGCATTAAAGAGAATTAAGAGGTCAAGAATATTGAATTGGACAATTTTAAGAAGGGGGGTGGGGTTAAAAATTTTATTAATATTTTTTCAGAAAGATAATTCAATTCTGTTCAATTTGATGCATCGCAAAATAGGTAGTGTCATTTGAAATTTCAAAGTTGGGGTGGGTGGGGGCGAGGAGGCCAAAAATAGAAATTTGTCAATGTATGTCGCGGATGTCCCCCTCGATGTAAAAATCAACCTGTTTTTGCTCGAAGACATTTCCATTAGGAATCGAGAGTTATTGAAGGTGGATAGTTTTCAAATGATCACCCGGTATGTTAGAAAGGACGTTGAAATGTTCTCACTTACGTTGGAACATACACTTCTGAGCAAAAGTTAAGGGCCACTTTTTCAAATGTGAAGAACTCACAAACGCTTCTTTTGATTTTGACGAATTTCCGCACAGAGGTGGTCTTATGTGTTGTAAAGACAAGTGTGAAGTGGCGCACTCACCAGTCCATAGGTTTGTGGTAGAAAGGTCTTCGACTGTTGCTTTGCAGAAATGCGTAATTTTTAGTGAAATCAAAGCATTGGATTTTGGACAAAATGGAGGTTCATCCAATAAAAAACGTCTAGTTTGCTTTGTTACAATGTTCTTAAGCAAGTACCATGCTTAGTTTGTTCATTGACATCTTTCATCTTCAAATTTTGACCATCAGTCTCTTCTAATGGCTTAAACAATGTGTGAGGCACTACTTTGCGTGATTTTGGTTGCATACAGTTCAGTCGTGTATTTCTTGTGATTTTGCGTCAACGTTTTGTGATTTTGGCCACTCGTGAGCCTCAAAAACAATAAATCCTTTATGCAGACTGTTACTAAAGAATAAAAACAAGAGAAAAAAGCTCACAAAAACGTCAAAATCTTGAGCATTGACAAGAAATAAGTCATAATTTTCATCACAGGCCGATAAAACACCTCTACAGTGACCAAAGAAGAAATGGTGGATTTCTTCAGTTCTTTTGGGGAAAAGACATTTACGGGGTGTCGCCAAGAGACCAATCCCACAAGCGATGAGTGACAACCTTGATTGATCATTTGTCATCGATAATCGAGAGTTTGAATCCCTCTAACGCCATCAGGCTCTCTCGAATGCGAAGATGTTAAAAATTTAACTTCAAGTTTGTTGCGCTGCACTGAGTGAACCCAAGGACGGAAATGGATGATGGCCATACTCAGAGATAGGCATAAGCCTTGTGTTCAAGTGTAGAAACCACCAAGAGCATCTGACGACGCGAACATTTGAAAACCGGTGTTTGTTTGAACCTCTGCAGTGTGAAAAACAGCTAAAATCGAATAAGTTCTCAATCGGGATTGTTCGTCTTTCGTAATTGTACAGGGACTGGTCAAAAACGGCGAACGTAAAACACGTATCTCCCTGACAGGTAACGACTAGCGCGGTCGTGTATGATGTCGTCGTCGTCGTGGACAGCGGTTTCATGCAGATTGCACTCCACTCGTGATTCCGAATGGGGGTGGCTTTATCATGGTGTGAGCAGGAATCTTTCTGATCAGTTCCTGTACAATTACGAAAGACGACAGTTCCGATTGAGAACGTCATTTGATTTGAGCTGTTTTTCACACTGCAGAGGTTCAAACAAACATCGATTTTCAATTTTTGCGTCGCCAGATGCTCTTGGTGGTTCCTTCATTTAAACACAAGGCTTATACACATCTCTGAGTATGGCCATCATCCATATCCGTCCATGGGTTCACTCAGTGCAGAGCAACAAACTTGAAGTTAATTTTTCAACATCTTCGCATTCGAAAGGGCCTGATGGCGTTAAAGTGATTTAAACTCTTGAATATTGATGGCAAATGATCAATCAAGGTTGTCACTCATCTTTTTTGCGCTTGACCTCTTGGCGACACCCCGTAAATGTCTTTTCCCCAAAAGAACTGAAGAAATTCACCATTTCTTCTTTGGTCACTGTAGAGGTGTTTTATCGGCATGTGATGAAAATTATGACTTATTTCTTGTCAATGCTCAAGATTTCGACATTTTTGTGAGCTTTTTTCTCTTGTTTTTGTTCTTTAGTAACAGTCTGCATAAAGGATTCATTGTTTTTAAGGCTCAAGAGTGGCCAAAATCACAAAACGTTGACGCAAAATCACAAGAAATACACGACTGAACTGTATGCAACCAAAATCACGCAAAGTAGTGCCTCACACATTGTTTAAGCCATAAGAAGAGGTTGATGGTCAAAATTTGAAGATGAAAGATGTCAGTGAACAAACTTAGCATGATACTTGCTTAAGAACATTGTAACAAAGCAAACTAGACGTTTTTTATTGGATGAACCTCCATTTTGTCCGAAATCCAATGCTTTGATTTCACTAAAAATTACGCATTTCTGCAAAGCAACAGTCGAAGACCTCTCTACCACAAACCTATGGATTGGTGAGTGCGCCACTTCACACTTGTCTTCACAACACATAAGACCACCTCTGTGCGAAAATTCGTCAAAATCGAAAAAAGCGTTTGTGAGTTATTCACATTTGAAAAAGTGGCCCTTAACTTTTGCTCAGAAGTGTATTTACATACATACTTACCTTGGAGTAACCCATTTTTAACCCCTGATAGAAAAAAAAAACTGTCCTTTTTTCGGGACCCGGACGATGGATTTTGGCTCGTGTCAAATTGGGCTACAACATACCGAGCGTTCATAAATTAAATGGGTCAAGGGTGCCTCTGAGTTTGAAAACATCTGTCGGAACTAGCATCGGTTATTTGATGTCTGTAATTTTTTGGTTATCGTAATTTGTCAAACCAGTCGCAGTTTTTGTTTTCGGAACATTCTAAATGTGGTTTTCACGGCAGGGCACAAAACCTACATGATCGAGGAGTATTTTCGAACTTGAGTATTCTCGTGCACTTATGGCAGATCAGAGATCAATAATATAGGACGAAACTTGTCAAAGTTTGACAAATTCATTGCAAAAGGATTACGCTAGTTACGACAGACGTTTTTGAATTCACAGGCACCCTTGACCTATTTAATGTATGAACTCTCGGTATAAAAAAATGAGGGACTTTGACCGAGACCCATTTTCCATAAGAATCGTGCGGGGTCCTTCGCCCATATTTTTTTTTAGATCCATAATATACAGGGTGTCGCAAAAAAATTACCTTGTTTATCACATTCATATTATTCAAATAATGCAATGGATGCAGACTTTTGTCCTCAATGCAAATAGGTAAGTATATAAAACACGTACGGGTTCATTTTCCAAAAAAAAGAGTTATTGAAAGAAAATTCTCAAAATCGGTTTCATTGTGATGTTTCTATATTTTGAACTGTTACATCAATGATATTTTGACAGTTTGTTTGTCAAATGAACCCGTAAGTGCTATATTTCGTTGTAATCAGTATAAAAGACGGCATCAACTGCATGTTTATGAAAAAAAAATTTGCGACACCCTGTAAATAATTGGTTTAGAAATTTTTTATGGGCAAATTAAAAAAGTTCAGCAAAACTTCTTCAAGAATCAGTTTTCTTTTAAATTGTCCCAGGGATAAGGCAGCTACTGGGGGGGGTCAATCTTAACGTGAACACCCTGTACAGGGTGTACGAGCGAGGAGCAAAAAAATCAACTGTAAGTAGATCCCGTCAAATTATGAAGAAAACTTGCAGATCATTTTGCAAAGTTCAGTGTAGTGACAAAAATACAGCCCTTCAAAGTTCATTTTTTTCGGATTTCAAAACGTTGTAGCTCAGAAACTTTTTGATGGATTCAGCTTAAATTCAGCAAGAGCTGGTCTGTCGAAGTTATCCATCAACCTGCCAAATTTTGGAATATTCCAACCAGTGGCATAGAAGTTATGAGGAGAGGAGGCACCTCAAGTCAACTTTTCCTCGGATGCTGCTAAATTAATTACCCTCATAGCTCCTACGCCACTGGTTGGATTCTTCCAAAATCTAGAGGTCGGTAGATAGTTTCGACAAACCAGTCTATGCTGAATTTAGGTTACTTTCGTCGAAACGTTCCAAAGTTGCAAATTTTTGAAATCCGAAAAAAGTGAACTTTGAACTTGAACTTGAGCTGTATCTTCGTCATTAGGCCGGACTGGACAAAATGGTATCTAGGTTTTCGTCTTATTTTTACAAGATCTATCCACAGTTGAATTTTTTGCGATCATCGCTAAAACACCCTGTACTATATTCGACATGAATTTTTTGCTATCATCGCTGAAACACCCTGTACTAAATTCGACATAATCATAATGATTCATCATCGCTGCAACTGTGCTGGAAACTTCTTGCGCGGGATAGTATTGAGAAGCTATTGGAATTGGAAATTACTGAAAAAAAGTATTATAACGAAATGATGGTACACTTACGCGTCTGGAAAAACTTTTTATACCTATAAATAGACAAATTCGGGTAATTCATAGAGGATTTCTAATGCTTGGGAGGAATTCCCGAACCTGGCTCTGATTCTCAAAAAGATCGCGTATATGGATGCATATAGCATACTTAAGCATATACCAAAAAAATAACACAAGGTCGAAAGAACGAATGAAAATAATAGATACGATAGCCGGTTGAATGAATCATGCATTCAAATTTTACTTTCGTGAAGGATGGAGTTTTTGTAAAATAAGGCGTTGCGGAATCAATCCCAGCGGGCTTATTCCTTGACAGAATTTACCCTTCAGGTCTCTTTCGAAAGCGACAAGGGAGCCTAAAGACACTTACAAAATTTAAAAAAAATCATATTTTGGATTCTCTCGAAAGAGACCTGAATGATAAATTTCTGTCAAGGAATAAGCCCGCTGGGATTGATTCTGCAACGCCTTATTTTACCCTTACTGCGCCTTACTGCTAGAATTGGTAAAATATGCGTTGCGGAATCAATCCCTGTGGGTTTATTCCTTGACAGAATCTTACCATTTAGGTCTCTTCCGAAAACTACAAGGATGTACTTTGGTGCCCATTGGCATTTCAAAAATCCAAAAATAAAAATATATATTTTTTGATTTTTTCATGTTCAATTTGGAGAAGAAAGTTCCTGTTGCAAAATTTTGATCAGCGGCTTAGTTTTCGAGATATTTGGGTTAGAAACTTTCGAAAACATCTCGAAATCGCCACTTTTAAAGGCCTAAAAATTGAAATACAAAAAAAACTCATGATTCCTTACCTTAATAAAGTTTTCTAGATTGTTTGCTGAAAAATGAGGAGTTTTCAGGAAAAACAATTTCGGCTCTGAAAAGTGGCGTTTTCCAGAGTTTCAAACCTTTTCTCTCTAAATTGAACGTTTAATTCAAATATTGAAACCATTTCCAAAAATAGTTAGGCGCGGGGAGGAGTGAAAAATAGGGAAAACAAGGGGAGGGCATCCTCTCATATCTTTGCCTCTAAAATTTTTTGATGAAATGCAATATTATTGTTCAATAGAGTCCTGTTTCAGTGAACTTTGGTTTGATTTCAAATAAAATCGGTTGAGCGCTTCAAAAGTTACAGAATAGAATAAATTTTATTGTCCTTACCATTATCGGTGTACAATAGATTCAATGATCACACAAGTTTCAAACTATAAATAGAAATTATAAGTAAATCCCTTTAAAAGTTATGTGAAAAACTGTTTTTAAAAAATAACTTTGAAGGCCTGTACCTCCGTTATTATACGTTTGCGGGGGTATGTTCATCAAGAGAAGTCCCCTTATTTTGCAATTCTCTATCTCCTTGTGAATTTTGTAAGCGTTATTCCGGGACCATGTATAGACTTGCTAAAGTTGAATCGTCTTAACTGAAATGTCTACTGATTTTATGCGAATTTCAACGATAAATTATCGATAAAAATTTCAAATAGATCAAAATATTTAATTATTAATTTTTATTTAATTGACCTATTTAACAAGGCGACATTCAGCTATTAGTTGCTCAACCATGCAACCTCGGGGACAGAACAAAATATCCATGGATGTAGCGAGATTCGAACCAGCGTCGGACTGGCAAATTTTGGCCTACCGGGCAAAGAATGAAAGTGGCCTCGAAACCGAAAAGAGTCAGAGGGGCCCGCCCCCCAGTTAGCGCCGCAGGCGACATTTTTAATAATAATAATGCTAATAACAAAAAAAAGACGCTGACCAAATTGTCTATAGATTTCTTCAAACTCAAAACTTTTGCTCGAAATACACTACGATAAAGAAAACAACGGAGGAAAGAAAAATATTTATTATTGTTACGTACGAGTTCGAACATAATTGAGACGATCGTTTTAAAGCACACACTGTTTATTACTGCGTACTACAATAAATACACGCCAACAATTATTTACTTGGGAATATCGCTGTGATTACTACTCGCTTTTAATACGCTCGCTACCACTTCGCATTCCAATTCATAACTGCTCGTAAGGCAACGATTGATGCCTTATATAGGTCCGACTGATTCATCTCGAATGCTCCATGCATTCTCCAGCAGTCTCCACAGTGCCAGTGACCCGAAATACGGTTTCCATACGACTCCCGACAAATCTTGCACATTACCCGTATAATCTGCCCTGCTCTAGAACCGGCGCCTCCGCCAAAATGGACACATGTAGCTTGATCACTGCTGAAGTCTCCATACAGTTGTACGGGAAAGAGCCTATGCGCGCGCTCCGGAACACACCAGAACGCTCCACACTAGTACACTGCGATCTAACAGGGAGAGTCTAGAAAGATCGCGTGTTATCCAGAATCGCCGCTCGTAACATTATTCTAACATTTGTCCAGGAGTTACAGAAATAATAGCGAACAAAAATGAAACCCAGCCGGATTTTTGCATATAAGCTCATCAACAGTTTTGATTTCAAAGATACTGATCTACTTGCGAATTTGTCGATGATTTCTGCATGTGGCTAAAGATGTAAATTCTACATAGACGAAGACGGCAAAGAAAGAGCACGACTAGATGGCAGATAGAACAAACCAACTGCGGGAGCAGCGGGAGCCTCACACATACAATCTTGTCATTCCACGACTAGTGACTACTAAGAAATAATCAATGCACAAATGATATGCACAAACAAAAGTGGACCAGACTTTGATACAGGACTGAAAATTTCGATTAAAAAAAAACATCAAAGTGCAATTTTTTCCAAATGTAGACAATTTGGCCTCCAAACTAGGGATTGGCCTACCGGACATTTGCCCGGTTGCCCGGTGGACCAGTCCGACACTGATTCGAACCCGCACAGCGCAGCGCGAGTGCGTCAGTTTGCCATCACCTATACCACTCGGCCACGGCCTGTGAATATCTAGGTATACAGGCTGGTTTCACGGGTACTCTGTATGGCGGGGCTTGCAAATTTAAAATCAAGATGGAAACTATCCAAGGGTCCACTTCAGGCGACTGTAGCTCCTTTATCAACCCTTTTTCGGTTCATGTGTGCTGGAGCCTTTTTTTTTAATTTTTGTTCGGCAGACAAATTCCTGGGCACCTCTGTGAATCTTCAATTCGTTGATATGTGCCTTAAATCAAGACGAAAATTCTACGTGGGCACAAACTTTATTTATGTTGATGCATGTGCGAAAATGTTCCTCCAATCATCCGATGACGTCCATGATCTATTCGACCGAAGTCAATAAACTAATAAAGTACTGGGTAATTATTATTGACAAACACTTTACCAAATATCGCAGCTTGAATCTAAACAAACAATTTGAATTATTTTGGGGTGGAGCTTTTTTTTCGAGATTAGGAAAAAACTTACAGAATCAAGTTCGAGAGATTTTATGGCGCTAAGGAAAAAGACGGTACCACGCACGTCTTCCTCCTGTAACAATCGACGAGTTGTTTGCATTAAATACTTAGTTAAACATACAAAAAGCAATAACGATGACACAAAAAGGGAGCGCTTGCAACATATGGGGATCATTTTCCCACTCAGCACCTCGTTTAAGACATGGCTTAAATCTCTTAGAAGCCGATTTAATAAACGAATAAATTTTAAGCTCTGTCATTGCCGCGCTTTATTTATTATCTCGGTGTATGACACGATTTCGAAACATAAACGACTTGTTCATCCTCGAGCTACTCGAATAATATATATATATATTTCTGACTTGTAGCAGCATGGGAAGCCCGAGCGGGAATAAATTAAAGATGTTAGTCGCGCGACCCTTCTCCCAGGTTCGTTCCGTCTTTGGGGGATTATAAAGAACTGCCGAGCTTTGATTTAGCGCGCACGAAAGGGTGGCTAATAATTTTCAAACAATGACGTTTGCACATCATTGCGCGATAAAATCTCTTTCACCCCCAATTTATTATGTCACATTGAGCATCGAATGACATCGAATTAATTATGAAAAGTCCGCCGTAAATATAAAAACTTCTGGCTCGACTTCTGGCTTGACTTCTGGCCTCTTGGAATCTTTTTTTGATGCCGTGCTCTCGATCGAATGATTCATGTGGTAGGCTGTTAGTTAATAAGAAAAGTGCAGAAATAATTTTGTATGGATATTTTGATAAAAAAATACTCTCGAAAATATTCAATACGAAAAAAATTCCTTTGTGGAGAGACAGGTGCCGTTAATTTTGACGGAGCATAAATCGGAGCGCGGTTGTCTTGTGTGCTGACCCTGGATCGCAAAACTTGGAACATTTTATGCAGTAAAATGTCTTTGAAAATTCCCGCTAGACACCTCCTGTTATGTGGTCACATATTGTATTTAAATTTACGGTGACTAAGATTTTGCTCTCGCGTCGAGGATTCGAAAAATGTCCCCTTGTACGCAAATTTTGCGCTGACCATTCAAAAGAATATCAAAAAAGACGAAACAGATTTTTTTACTGATAAGAAGGGAGGCGCCACCGTGTGCGTAATGCACACAACATATTTATTTATTGAGTCTATGTAACGGATTTTATTGGACAATTATCACCACATAAAATCGTTATACTACAGAGTAGAAAGTATGCACACTGTAGGTATACACGGTGGTCACGTAACTGACGAATGACGATCTGGAAAATTTTTGGTTTGTCATTTGCTTCCACGTAATTTGTGGTGGAGGTTTCAAGGCACGCTTAATAGATTTTTTGCCAAACTAAGGCGTCGTTTACTCACTGTTTATATTTGCAGAAAGCGCAATTTGGCGTTTCCTGATTGCTGACATGGGCTAGTTTTTGAATACCTAGATTGTGCGGACAGGCACGTATCTGGAGACGGCATGACATTGCATGATTGTGTAATTATCCCGAAAGAACCACGAATAGGGATTCGAAGGGATCTGCAAAGGCAAAGTATAAAGTACGAGGAGTGCGCAACATCAACTTGGGCTCGCCAAATGAACTCAATGAAGGAGACTGGTGTGGTTTATCGGGTAGGTGACAGTGATGATTGTTTAATAATGTAGAAGTAAAAGAATTTCAGATAATTCAATCAAAACCGTCGCTGTAGGTCTGTCTAATCGTCTTTGGAATTCAAGCTCTAAACGACGAGAAGACGATGAGGAACTTACTACTAATCAAAGATTATATTAATTATGTTCATTTTTGATTTCATGAAATCATACCCAGAGATTATTCTAAGCTTATATTTCCCCACTGATGCACCAACCAAGTACCTACCTATTCCTCTTTTCCTATATTTTATATCGGTGATTTTCGATGAAGAAATACTTGCGTGCTGTCCGTTAAACAAGTGAATTTACTGCCTCCTTTACTGTCATCCAATTTATAATATAAGTACGCATATGAATTATTGTGATTTGCATACAAGTAAAAGGAAATTGAGCTTAGAATCATACAAACTAGATGGAATCATCAGAGAGCGTCGTTCTGCTCGATTTACAGACGACACGTGTTTAAAAGTATTAACATATGAACGCGCCTTTTAAACAAATAGGTAATTGAATGCCTTTGAATTACACGCACCGCACGCTTATTGATGTACAAAATATATAGGGTGGCCTCCTGTGATTCTATAATTTAAAATCTCGTACTCTTCAATGCACTTTGCATAATGGAGGCGTTGAACCGTATATTTGCTCATTTGTAAAAGGTTACAATGAATAATGCTATATGTATAAATGTTGAATGTTTAGGACACATATACTTACCTACCTAAACTGCAAATAAAAATTCATAACCAGTGCCATGTGCATACCTTAATAGGTGTTAGAATTCTAACCGCTGTGGCCTAACAGAAGTCATTTTTTCGCATTTTAATGAGACGATGATGCACCAACAATGAAACTTCAATGAAACGTACAGGCGCAATAAAAATAATTGGCTGTCGTCATTTTTTCATTCCAATTCTAGTATCACCACAATACCAAGGGTGGTCTTGTTTTTTTTTAATCCGTATGAAGACAATTATTGCTATCCGCTCGTGCCACTTAAATGACACACTCTTTGACCTTTTTTCACTGGATTCAAACCGGAAAAGTTGTGATTACCCGGCATGTAATGATTTTTCTCTTTGTGTAACACTTTTATTAGATTCAGCATTGAATACTTTTTTCTAACAAAAATCTAGAAAGTGGAAATCTGAGATGTAGATATGGGTATAGGCCTATAGACACGTAAAATTTCTCTCAACGTGGTTTTCAACTTTCACTCGAAGAAAAACGACGTCTTTGATTTGAATGAATCGAAATTTTATGTATTACATTCACGATACTCTACACAATTAAGGGGAATGTTTGATTTGTTAAGTTTGAATTTTGAATATCTTTTCCCTGAATGAAATTCCATATAAAGTCTTACAGAAGTTGTATTTGTTTCAATGTGATTTTATATGATTCTGCCGAAAATTTATATGAACCAGATATTCAGGTCTTCCCTCGAGTCTTCCAGATCCGATTTTCGAAGGCCGTTCCTCACATTTATTTACAGTTGCAAATAAAACTTTATAAAGTTTCTATTCTCAAAGTACAGGGTGATCAACCGAGACTCCCCCCGCCCCCCCTGTTGAAATTTTCTCTGTTGGAATAAATGATCAGGGGAAAGAATTTTTCGTAACAATTTTTCCGGTAGAATTCAAATTTGGACACAAAATTTTCCTATATCTCGCAGTATACAGATGAGTGCGAGGATGAGTGTTTCAAAAAAACTTCAACGTTTCTTTGACACCCTGTATTTAAATATTAGAATAAACTTCCCACCTCAAGATTTTTTGGCACCAATTTTTTTTTCAGGAAAACACCGAAACAGGTCTTCATTTCAAGTGGGACATCTAGGACACGTGTTGCCAAATTTCTATCTCCAAACCCTCCGCCGCCACCCTACCCTACTTTAAAATTTCAAATAGCATTAGTGTGTGTCCGTAACGGCGCACTGACCATCGCCTGGTACCCTCGCCTCGCCCATAGCCTCGTACATCAGAAAAAATGTTCATACGAGACAAGATGTTTCACGTTTCATGACAATCGTTCCACTAATGGAAAATTTCAATATGGCGGCCAAGATGAGGGCCAAATCATGAAATTCAGCTTGAAAATAAGAACGTTTATACAAGACAAGAGTAAGTTCCAAGTTTATGATAATCCCTCCACTGATAACAGATTTCAAGATGGCGGCGGAATCATGAAATTCAGCTTGAAAATAGGAATGATCATACGTGACAAGGGTAAGTTTCAAGTTCCATGAAAATCATTCCACTAGCAAGAAATTTCAATATGGCGGCCAAAATCAAGAAATTCAGCTTACAAATAAGAATGAACATACAAGACAAGGATAACTTACAAGTTTCATGAAAATCGTTCCACTAATAAGATGTTTCAATATGGCGGCCAAGATGGCGGCGGAATCATGAAATTTAGCTTGGAAATAAGAATGATCATACGTGACAAAGGTAAGTTTCAAGTTCCATGAAAATCGTTCCACTAATATGATGTTTCAATATGGCGGCCAAGATGGCGGCGGAATCATGAAATTTAGCTTAAAAATAAGAATGATCATACAAGACAAGGGTAACTTCCAAGTTTCATAAAAATCGTTTCACTAATGAGGAATTTCAATATGGCGGCCAAGATGGCGGCGGAATCATGAAATTCAGCTTAAAAATAAGAATTATCATACAAGACAAGGGTAACTTTCAAGTTTCATGAAAATCGTTCCACTAATAAGAAATTTCAATATGGCGGCCAAGATGGCGGCGCAACCATCAAATCCAATCTGCCCACTGGCCACCCACCAGGACCTGAGCTGTCCATTGGAGAAAGTTCCAGGGTTCTAGTTTCATTCTCCAAGGAGGAGTTCAACTTTTTAGAAGCGCACAGGAAATCTTGGTTTTGTGATGATAATGATAATGATAACTATAAATGTATTAAAAAAAAATAATGCCCATTGGCCACCCTTGGGGACATCAGCTATCCATCGGAATAAGTTCCAAGGCTCTAGCTTGATTCCCCAAGGAGGAGTTCAACTTCTTAGAAGTGCACAGTAAATATCTGTTTTTTGATAATAGTAATGATAACTATGCAAGGATAAAAACAATAATGCCCATTGGCCACTCTTGGGGACATCAGCTATCTATCAAAAATAGTTCTAAGGCTCTAGCGTTATTCCTCGAGGAGGAATACAACTTCTTAATTTCTACACGGACAGACAGACAGACGGACGGACAGACGGACGGACAGACAGACAAACCGGCCATATAAGCGTAATTTTCTTACGAAAATGCGCTAAAAATAGATGCATTGTTTCAAATGTAAAGGTGCGTTCAGTCAGCTTATTTAGCCGCAAGTTTTAATTTTAGTCGTAGGCGCAGAGACGCCCATTGGCTCTTATGAACCAGCCTCCTCAGAACAGCCAATAAGCGATGCAGTGCTTACGACTAAAATTAAAACTTGCGGCTAAATAAGCTGACTGAACGCACCTTAAGTGTCCGCACTCCGCAGTGAGCCTCGTACATCGCCTGGCTTTTCGTGTCCGCAACGGCGCACCGACCATCGCCTTGTACCATAGCCTGGCACCATCGCACAGTGGGGTATTTGCACTGAAAAGTTGGCCAAAACTATTTCTTCACTTTTTTTGAAGTGAAACTTCTATTCTCGCGCCTAGATCACAACACACAACTAACGCAGAACCACACATGGGAGTGAATTCGCGGTACATGTAACGAGGGTGTGTAACGCGGAGGTGTAACGTTATAGTGTCAGGCCTTTGGGGTGACCAGTGTCTCGTCCGAGAAAATGGGAGTAAGCTGTTGCCGCGTTCGATTCTATTCATTACAGTTAGTATTCTTTTACCGCTTGCATTGTGTTTTAAGGACAACAGCTTCCATCATAAACTGAAATTTAATTTTATCGATGAATTCTAACTCAACGGAAGTGTCAATTACAACCGAAAATGATTAATTTATTTTCGTAATGCGTATCGCCAACCTGTCGCCGACACTGGACTCCTCTACTTGGTGTTGTGCTGGTGACCCGACAGGAATGGTTCTCGACTTGGCTAAAAGTTATCATTGTGACCATTGCGTGGCGCTCTCATTCGCCGTCATTTTCCTTTTATGTCATTTGTCTGCTTTATGACAATTCATGTTCACATTTGCAGACGATTACCGTTACATTTTCGAATCGAATCGAAGCAAAGTTCCGAGCTGTTTTCTTGTTAATTTTTGCGCTTTGTTGATTTGTTTATGGTATTTTTGTTTTGTTTTTGTTAAATTATTGTGGTTTTGTTTTTGTTATTTCAATTAAAATTAATACCAGATCGAGTTTTCCAAACGACATTCTTATACTTTGTGGAGATTATTAGATTTCCATGCTGTGCCTGCCAGAACACAGCTTTCACCGTGCTGTAATATAACGGAGAAAATCGTACAGTAAGAAAATCCGTCACGATGTCACATTCGCATAATTATTTGTGGAGAATATTATTGATGAAAATAGATATTTATTGTATTAGGGGTATGAGTGAGACTTCTAGTGAAAGCGGTACACACCTAAAAACACATCGATACTGCATTTTGGAGTGCAGTAACGAGATTTTGCATGGGCATACTTTATACCGAGACAAGCGATTTGACCCGAAGTACTCGATATTTTGTCCCTTAGGGAGCCAATGGGGGTTCTCCAAATTTTCAAGATGCAAGAACTTTCGCATGACGATCATTGAGTATATCGTCATGTATGTCATAAGTGGAGCTTACGGGTCTAGTGAAAATTTTTTCATCAAGTGTCGTCGTGTCCGATTCATTCTTCACACTTGAAATAAAAATTCTTTGGCAGAGGTCAAAAAAACTCTTTTTTTTTCTTCTATGCAAGAAGACGATACATTCATATGTTATGTTGCGTTCCCAACTAAATCGCATTCCCTCAACCTAATTATGAGGAAATTTTTCTTGTAATAGTATTTTTCCAAGAAGTGGTGACCTCTTATTCAGTACCTTTTTTCCAAGAGCATTTCTTTCTATGTCCCCAGTGGAAATCACTTGTAATTTTTGCAGGAATAGAGACCTCGAACTCTTTTCTTGGTAGTTGCGAAGCAACATGACTATAAAACGCCCAAGGGAGCCCAAAAAGAATTCTTTTCTGCTGGGCCGTCCAACTTACGATATTTTGATTTAATAGTAGGAGAGACGCGAACCAATATTCAATCCAGGCTGCAGGCGCAGGCGACTTGGTTTCAACAGAAAATATTCTTCCATGCCGTGTTTTATTGTATTACAACAAAACGCAGAGTCGTTAGGTATAAGTAGGTATATTTTCCGGTAGAACTACTCTACAAGTCTACAAATCACTTGACGTAGATAGCTTCTGTCAAAATTGTCCAGTGGCGTAGATACGGAGGAGCTGTTCTACTTCTCACACCCTATTCTGTACGCCACTGAATATTTTCGAAAAATTATATTTTTTTCGAATGCCTTGTTCTATTTAGAGAAAAAAGTTACTTTTGTGAAATTTTGACTAGAGGCTTGATTTTTGAGATATTTGGACGAGATAACACCACTTTCAAGGCCTTAAAAAAATAAAATTCAAGAAAACTCACGATTCCCCAACTGAAATAAGTTTTCTAGGTGTTTCAAGTTGATAAACTACCATTTTTGCTGAAAAACATGGAGCTTTTCAGAAAAAAAAAATGGGCCCTGAAAAGTGGCGATTTTGAGATGTTCTCCGAAGTTTCAAACCCAAATATCTTGAAAATGAAGCCTCAATCAAAATTTTGCAAGAGTAACTTTTTTCTCTAAATTGAACGTAGAATTCAAAAATTGCAACTATTTCTCAAAATATTCAAGGGGGTGAAAAATAGGGGAAAAAGGGGGGAGGTACCCCCTATTATCTTTGCCCCTGAAAATGTTTGATGGAATGCGTTATCATTGTTCGATAGAGACCTATTCTAGTGAACTTTGGTTCAAGTTTGAATGAAATCGGCTCAACGGTTCAAAAGTTATGCAAAAAAAAACTGTTTTAAAAAACCAACTTTGAAGGCCTGTATCTCCGTTATTACGTTTACGAGAGTATTTTTATTGAAGGAGTCCCCTTATTTTTCAATTGTCTACCTCCCTGTAGATTTTGTTGCATTAATTTTGGGACACCTGCACAGGGTGTACATTTGTGTTTGAAACTTTGGAAAACATCTCAAAATCGCCACTTTTCAGGGCCCAAATTGTTTTTTCTGGAAAGCTTCATGTTTTCTAGCACAAATGGTAGTTTATCAACTTGAAACGCCTAGAAAATGTATTTCAGTTGAGGAATCTTGAGTTTTCTTGAATTTTAATTTTTAAGGCCTTGAAAGTGGTGTAATCGAGATGTTCTCCGAAGTTTCAGACCCAAATATCTCAAAAATGAAGCCTTTCATCAAAATTTTGCAGGAGCAACTTTTTTCTCTAAATTAAACGTAGGATTCAAAAATTGCAACTATTTCAAAAATTATTCAGGGTGGTGAAAAAGAGGGGAGAAAGGGAGAAGGTACCCCCTACTATCTTCGCCCCTGAAAATATTCGATAAAATGCGTTATCATTGTTCGATAGAAACCTATTTTAGTAAACTTTGGTTTAAATTTGGATGAAATCGGCTCAACGGTTCAAAAGTTACGCAAAAAAAAACTGTTTTAAAAAACCAAATTTGAAGGCCTGTATCTCCGTTATCACGTTTGCGAGAGTATTTTTATCAAGGAAGTCCCCGTATTTTTCAATTTTCTACCTCCCTGTAAATTTTGTTGCAATTATTTCGGGACACCTGTTTACAGAGAACTGGTAGGTACAAGAAACTGAAAGGCTGTAGTGTTGTTATTAGTGAACCGATTTTGAAAAGTGATACACCAAATCAAATGGTTTCAAGCCTATTATCGTCTGACATAAAACTATCTATTTTCGATGGTGAGGCTTCTGAGTAATGAAAAAAAAGTTACATACGTGGTGCTAACAGTTTACAGACCTCCAAATGGAAGTCTGAGCGACTTCATGAAAGTACTTCATGGTACTCTAGAAATATTGTGCAATAAACATTAAGAATCTCATAGTGACTGGCGATTTTAATGTCCATTTTGGTACGAGAGATCGAAATGCAGCATCAGTGATTTGTCTATTTGATTCTTTTGGAATGTCATCAACCAACAGCAGGGCCGATTCTGGCTCGTCGGCCGCCCTTGTGCGAAAAATATTTGGCCGCCCGCCAGCTGTAACCCCGCAGCAATTTTCTAGCGGGGGCGTCTGGGCTCTCTAGAAATTGCACCGCAGGCGATTTTTTTCACTTTTGCGGGCCTGAAACCGCCAAAGCCCCCCTCATTTTAAACAAAATTATGAACAATTATAATCTATTTTCCGCTGAGGATCAAGGTGCGTCCATGGCCACCTCACTTCTACATATCCCTTGGCACACCCTATAGGTCGCGGGAGCAAAAATCGCGTGCTAAAGATGGGTATATGGTATAATTTTATTGTCACTAGTACTTTTGAATACCGTTTTCTTAAGTTGTAATAAATTTTATAGATGATTTATTGAACAATTGCCACTTTATCAAAAGAATAATTGTGCTAAACTCAAGATTTGTCTGAGAAATGTTAAAAACAAACCAGTCTCTACAGCGGTACCTTGGCACCCTGTCTGCGCTTGCGCGAGCGTTTCATGTCAATTCAACGACGAAAAGGATGCGCATTGCGCAGTTGCCACGTCAGGCAAACTTGCAGCGTTGCCATAGCGGGTGCCAAAGTGATGGTTATGTTCCCGCGACCTGTAGATGAGTTTTAGGCACTTATACCAATTCATAGGTAAGCATATTGATTTTGTAGTTGGATGGAATCAGATAAAGATGTTCAAATAAAATTGGCAACAATTGAACTGATTCACTGGAAAATTTTGCCTTACTTCAAATGTGAATATCTTAGGTAAAGATGAATCGATTTTGAAAATCGTGGTCATGCTGGATAGCGTGTTCTTTTGGCTGTAAGATACTTGGATGGTACAGAGGTTCAACGACGTTGAGTGAGCTATACAGGGTGAAAACAGAAGAAGTGCAAAACCGGTCCACAATATTCAATGCCCCGCTTCTGTGAAAAAGACCCCGGATTTTTTCTGAGTGCATTTCTGAAAAGCACATATCAATATCTCTAAACGGTTTTCGAATTTTGATCGTAGTGCGGTTTTTTTGAAAGTTGTGAATTTTTTTTTGTACTACACCGCATTTTTTCACGCCGATCCGATTTCAGACTATCCGAAATGTTACCAAGAGATGAAAATTCTTGCCCTTCCTCAGATACTTATCTGAGAAAGAAGTCTGATATCCATAATAGTTGACGCAGGGCGGCCGCCTCGCCTCCATTCTTGACAACCAGTTGTATTTTTTCGGCACTAAAAAATCACAATTTACGCAGGGCAGCTGCCGTCGGTCTCGAAAATCATAACATCAGTTCCTTTCCCGACACTCAATTTTTCGTTAGAAAAAATTGGCGACTTTTCGCCGCCCTTGAATTTTGGCCGCCCCTGTGCAGGGGCACACCCAGCACACCACTCAGAATCGGCCCTGACCAACAGTTATCCTACTAGGCAAGGAAACTGTCTAGATAAGGTTTTTGTGAGCTCCTGTGTGAATGTAAACAAAACTGATACTGTCATTACTAATTTGTCTGATCACCTGGCTCTCAGCCTAAGCTACTCTCTTGAAGTGTCTAACGCTCCATCTAAGCGAATAACCTATACCCCGATAAGTGACGCAGGTCTTTATAATTTGAATCGTACAATGCAAAATGTAGAGTGGTCTTTCATAGACGACTGTACACTTGATGTTGACACTAAATTCAGATTATTTACAGATATGATCGTGGAGGGCATTAACTGCCCGTTCCCAGCCAAGTCGAAGGTGATCGGGGGTTCTCCCATTTCCAAGATCAACTAGTTCACTTCGGATCTTGCTCATCAGCGAGATGAACTGCACCGCTTGCGTAGTTTGCATAGGCTGCGCCAGGATCTTGGTTGGGGAGACGCGGTCAAGAGATATCGGGCACATTACAAAGCTCAGTTGACAACAGCCAAGTTGGCTGCACATGATAAGTTTGTATCTGACGCGACCAATCGGCAAAGGGCAATGTGGTCTTTAATAAAGGGTTCGAATAAAGATAAAAGCAACAAACGGGCGGGCTGTAGTTTGTCGGCTAGTAATTTCAATAAGCACTTCTCAAATATCGCAAATGACTTAGTGGGGAATTTGCCTTCCTCAAAGGGAAAATTCACCGATTATTTTAAGAAAAACCACGGTAAATGTAACTCTAACTCCGCCTTTTCTTTCACAAATGTGACTTACATTCAGGTAAACGACGTCATTGGTAAATTCAAGAGCACCGAAGGAAGAGATGCTTATGGAATCAATAAAAAGATATTGAAATCGATTAGGTACGCAATTCTTGTACCTCTTACCAAGTTGCTGAATTTGTGTTTGGATTCAGACACCTTCCCGGCCGTGCTGAAGCTGGCAAAGGTTATTCCTATCCACAAAAAACTTGATTTTAATGATCCAACGAATTACAGACCAATTTCAATAATCCCTGTTTTTGCAAAGATTTTTGAAACCGTTTTGAATTCACAAATAACAAATTATTTTCAACAGAATGATCTCTTCAGCCATTGTCAGTTCGGCTTTCGGTCGGAAAGGTCCACTAAACTTGCCATTGCGTCGCTGCACAGTGGGACAAAATCAGTTGTCGGCGGCCAAAAGTCTGAAACCCACCAGATCGTCTTAGAATATTGAGGTCATTATAGAAAAAATATTGAGAAGATTTCAATTGTGCTCGGGAGTGGAATTGGGGTTTGGGGTTGAAAAAAAAACAAAAGAATAACAGAAAAATTCCCAATTCAGCGAATTGCTCCCGAATATAAAGTCGATTAAGGGAAAAATATTGAATAAAATTCATTGACCCTTGGGGGTGGGATTTGAGGGTTGAAAAAAAAATTGCGAGAAAAAAAATTGAAATTCATCAAATCGTCCCAGAATATTGAGGTGATTATAGGAAAAATATTGAAAAAAATTCCGACTTCAAGTTCTTAGTGATAATAGAATTCAAACTAGAAAACATGCTCGTAACGAAAAAAACAGAACTTTTCACTTTTTATGCAAAACACCCCTAGAAACCACCCTGCTCTTCCAATATCACTGAAATAATGTCTTCTTGAAAATCTTAACATGATTTCGCAGCAGTCCAGTGGAAATCAGCGTTCTCCAGAAATTTTAAATTTTTGTCTCTTTATCCATATATTTGAAAAAAAAAATTGTTAATCACGGGGACGCACGTGGACGCATACAATTTCTTTTGAAATCAACTTGAAAAAGGTGTAGCTTTTTGTGAAAGAAGTTGTAGGCTGGAGCAAGGTGGAACATTTTTTGTAAGCCACTGCAAAAATAGAACTCTTGGAAAACAAATTAACCGAACATCGTCATTTGAAAAAAATTATAAATCTGAAACAAGTGAACATATATCCTATGTTAAGTATGATTTACTTTCAAAAAACTTCAAGTGAGCTATGGTGAAATTTATAAAATGATATCTGGCCTCTGAAAAGCACAGTCGGCAATAGCACTTCAGTCTCAAAAAACTATGAAAGTGTTATCAGTAGAGCTATTTTAAAGTCCTATGTTTGAGGCATCACACAGAAGTTATAAATTGCCTTGGAATCTCAAGACCTTGGTAACTTATGAATCAACTATTTTTCTAAATAATAGCAAAAATTTGGACCGAAATATCAAAATAACCTTGCTCGACTTTTGGCCACTTTTTACGGCACTTGGCCCACTGTGCGCTGGTTGAGTTGATAAACGCCGGGTTTGAGGATAGTGCTTTCACCTTGGGGGAGTTTTATGACTTGACTAAGGCCCGTATTCATATCCCACTTTTAAGCTAAAAGCGCTTTTAGTGCGATGCGCATTTAGGGGCATTTCTCATATTTCAGTGTTCAAAAATACATTATTGCGATTGGGAGCGATTGTATGTACTTAATTGCAATTAATTTGCGAGTTAATTTGTATTTTTGAACACTAAAATATGAGAAATGCCCCTAAATGCGCATCGCACTAAAAGCGCTTTTAGCTTAAAAGTGGGATATGAATACGGGCCTAAGGCTTTTGACTGCATGTCCCATGAAATCTTGCTGAGAAAATTAGAGTTCTATAGCTTTCACCCTCGAAGCGTAGAGTTGTTAAGATCTTATCTGACAAAAAGACATCAATACATCAGTTACCGCGGCCTTGTCTCGGACACCACGATCTTGCAGCACGGAGTACCACAGGGTTCAATTTTGGGACCTCTCCTGTTCCTTATTTTTGCGAATGACTTGTCACAAGCAAGTATTGACCCCAATTCGAAGTTCATTCTTTATGCGGACCAGCCGCGGCGCCAGCATTTTTGACCGGGTGGGCACAAAAAGGCACACTATTAAGGAAGGTGGGCACTCATCTGGTTAGATGTTCAACCTCCATCCTCCAAACATTTTTTTTTATATGAAAAAACAGTCAACCGCAAAAATTTTATTTAAAAAAAGACAAAAAAAACCAACGGGAAACATTCTCATTTTAGGTTGTTTTTATTGGTATCTACTTAGTTATGCAACTTAGGTAGTGTGGTTTTTTCATATCGACATTTTCCGAGACATTTTTCGAGAAATCGGGTGGGCACGCGGGTAGCACTTATGATTTTAGGGGAGGTACGTGCCCACCCTGGCCACTTCTGGCACCGTCGCTGATGCGGACGATACAACTATCGTGCGTCAGAGTCGAGATCTGCCTGAACTAGTTTCTACGATCCCCACCTTGAATGCTGCTATGGAGAAGTGGTGTCTGGACAACAGATTATGTATTAATGGGGCGAAGACGGAGTCAATGATTTTTGGTTTGCGGCGGGGGATGAAGGATGTTCCGGGCGCAGCAGATTGTGTAAAATTCTTGGGGGTCTACCTGGATCCTAAACTTGGTTGGGAGCCGCAGGCTCAGTCTCTGTGCCGGAGGGTTTCTAAAACCATCTTTTTGTTGCGAAATTTGTTGAGCAGAGTGTCCGAGCAAACGCTTAAAAATTCTTATTATGGAATGATTCATTCAGTGATCACCCATGGTATTTTAGTCTGGGGTCATTCTGCTCACCTTTCATCTGTTTTTTCTTTGCAAAGAAGAGCAGTCCGCAATATTGGTAATTTGGGCTACCGTGAAGACTGTAGAGAGACTTTCAAAAGC
The DNA here is from genome assembly GCA_949128115.1 of Anaspis maculata. NCBI lineage: Eukaryota > Metazoa > Arthropoda > Insecta > Coleoptera > Scraptiidae > Anaspis > Anaspis maculata. The sequence continues at coordinate 13,712,143 of OX421968.1, forward strand.
CTTAAAATTTCAACTTTACCTTCTGTCTATATAATGGAGTGTTTACTGTACGTGAGGGATCATCTCCTCGATATGAGTAAGTCTTACGAACAGGTGCATAATTATGATACGAGAAACAGTAAGAATATAGTCCCTACTTTCTTGAGGTTGAAAAAAACTAGAGATGGAATTAATCACCATGGAATCAGACTCTATAACACACTTCCTATATCGGTCAGAGCTCTAGATAGAGAAAAATTCAAATCGTGGGTAAAAAACAACTTACTACAGAATCCGTGTTATAAGGTTGAAGAGTTCCCACTAAAATAATGAATGTCTACGTTAGATCGCCTTTTTTCTGTTGATTTTTAACTGTTGTTTGATTTTCATGTATACGTTGATACTTGAATATCTGATTACTGTGATGTGATGTGATTGTCTGTTATGGTATGTAAACTGTACAGTATTGCTGAGTTCTTCCGCAATATTTTGGAAACTGACTTGTGAAAATGCATGATTTGTATGCGTTTGGGAGCACCAATAAACTCACTTACTTACTTACTTACTTACTTACTTACTTACTTACTAACTTACATATATTTTTCGTTTTAATAAAGTATTTGCAGTGGTGGAGGAAAATGCCAATAAAAATAGGAGGCGCAAATATGCGCAGGAAATTTTTTTTTAGCCATGAAATAGAAGCCTCACACTTCACTTTGGCCCGAAAAACACAACTTGGAAGCCTTTGGAAGTATAACTTGACCCTTTTAGAAAATTTAACATTTTGCAAGAAATGCACAAATTATTACATAATGTTCAAGGACGAATAACTGCATACAGACTAGTCTTAAAAAAAAAACATCCATGAAAATGAAGTCCATACCTTGTTCTTAAACTCCCATCAAGAAGCAGCTGACAAAAATCTCCTAAAACTGGAATGAAGCCTAATGAAGCCTAATAAACTTGTAGCTTATACCAAAAAAAAGCCAAATATGACGCAAACGAACGTCAACTTTGAACAGCTGGTACTTTTGAATGGTTGCACTTACAACAGCAACACTTACATGCATTATAAACTCATTATTCGGCTATAACAGAGAATAAGAATTTTTTGAATTGGGGAACTTTAAATAAATTGAGTTTTAGCCGATTTAATCGGACGATTACGAGATTCTCACATATGTAGGCCGCCATATTGGAAAACGACCGCCATTTTGGATCCAGCTACAATTTTCTTTGGCATCTCGGGCACAAGTGTTTCAAATAGTTCCCCAAAAGGAGTGTAGCAAGTGTCATACCTCTAACATGAAGTGTAGTGTATCTCCTGGCTGCCTAAAATATGGTCTTCGCAATTTAGATTAATTCATTTTTGAGAAATTATTTGGGAAGAAACTCATAAGTGTCACACATTTTCATAATCAGCATAGAAAGCTACATAGATTACAATAATAAATTACAGGGTGTCTTCAAAATTGGGAAAAAATATTTGAACACCCTATATATTATGAGATATAGAAATATATAATGAACATCTTCGAGAACTACAGAAAAAATTATGACGGATTAGTTTCTGCTTTTTTAAAATATCTCCAAGGAGAAGCGTTTGGTGGAGGGGAGGGGTTTCACCTCGCGCGAACACCTGTTAAAGAAAATTGGGTATCTGTTATAATTTCTGTGGTTACCGACAGTATAAGAATAGCTAGTGTGGAAATCGACATCCTGCGGTATACAATGGAGCGAATATGACATTTTCACAATTCAATTCGCCATTTTGGAAAACGGCCGCCATTTTAGATGCAGCGATAATTTTCGTAGGCACCTCGGACAGAATTGTTGCAAATAGTTCCCTGAAGAAGTCTATCAAATTTCATAGCTCTAACATGAAGTGCAGTATATCACTTTATTTTGTCGCGTAGCGCCGTAGCGGCTCTACTAATGGTGTTGCTGCAGTGCTTGATGTACTTGAATGGTTCCTGTACTACTTTGTGTTTTTGTTTATTTAGTTTTCGGTCTATTTTTTGCCCCTCTCTCAACTTAAATTGTCTATCTCATGTTTTTAGATGTACCTATGCCTTGTGTGTATATTAGTTATTTAAGATTATTTACCTCAACAATCTCAACATTGCTTATGATATGCTGTATATATCGAGAAAGCAATAAATCCATATTCTATTCTATTCTATTATATTCTATTCTATTCTATAAGGGGCGTTCCTACCCATGGTGCCTATTGTGCGAACAACAAGGGCAGCCAAATTTAGGGGCAGCATTTCTCCGGCTAAGTGTTAATGTCTGTTTTAAATTAAATACTATGTAACTTTTGATTTCCGCCAAATATCCTGATTCGGTTTGCGGTATCCGTTAACCCTCATCTTCTGGCAGTTCATCCTATAGCCACTCTTATTTACCCAAGGTCCTTAGGGCGCAGGTTCATCAGTATCGTTTAGCTTTGCAATGATTAGTTTAGTAGTAGTAAAGCGCGTGAACCAATCTTCAACTCCAACAAGCTGGAAAAATCAATAACTTTTGCTTGTCTGTCAGCTGTCGACAGCGATGGAGACGCTGACGCCATTCCATAGTCAATACAATCCACTTAAAGGTCGCAGGTAGTCGAAATCAAAAGCAAAAATTCGATCACAGGCACCACTTGGACACTTTACTCAACTGAACTCCAAAACGCATTTATAATATTGAATGACAGGAGTAAAATGTAAGATAAACTAAGATATTGGTCATCATGATGATTATTTGTGCCGTCATTGGCCAGTTTTCTCAATACATATAGCAGTTGAGCCTCGAGTTGGGTTGAAGTCGAGAAGTGAACATTAGCAGATATCTCCGCAGATATTCGTGTGTGAAATTTGGTCTTTTCATATTTTGACCTCCGGTGTATGATTCTGTTGTCAAATTGAAGTTTCAGACAAAAACAATGGCTCCAAAGGACAAAATTTGAAAAAATTCAGGGTATCGAAAGTCTCACCAGTTCGAAATGAAAATCATATCCTCATTGCTCGACTTCCAATCCGGAAAATTCCAAAATAGTTTCGAGGTAAGATATTAAGCTTCATAAAGTCGTGATTGAAACTAGGAAAAAATATTTTTTCCACAAACGGGGTTTGGTTGAACACAGTGACAGTTTGCAATGGTTTACATAATCACCCTGTGCAAACTTTACGCATCAGTGTAGATCGATATCTTCAATACTGAAGGAGGTACAATTTAAAAAAAAAAAATGTGCATGTATGGTATTCAGCAGCGCAATTTGGTTATTTCAAAGATTCCAAGCTAAAACTTTTCAGTCTTAAGAAATCTATCAACAGTTTAGTCAGCAGCTTTCTTTCCTTTCACTTACTATTATTAGCATCATATATATATATTTATTGTAAACAATAACGTCCTACCATTATAATAAATGGTCTGTAAATACAAGGAAATAGTTTAGTTTAGTTCAGAAATTTTTCCAAATGGTCCCCAAACCCCCGTCTCCCCTTTTTGAAAATTTTAACTTTCCTGTGCAGATAGGCAGCGAATTTTCATTCCGCACAAGGGCAGCAAACATCTTAGGAACGCCTCTGTATTCTATTCTATTCTATTCTATATGGCCAATTCACTTGGTGGCTCCAGTACTAGCTGCTCGGCTGCACTCGTTGTCAAGGAAACTCTTATATCCGTATTCATAGTCGTTCTCAAGTGCACCTTGTCCAAGTATCACTTTAAATCAAGCTGTAGCTCAAGTACGAATTCTGTTTCATAGATATAGGTAACTTCGTCTTTCCTCGAGGAATACTATTTCACGGGAAAAGCAAAAAATATGACCACGTAGCAGGGATCGTATTTGAATTACAGCTTGATTTAAAGTGATACTTGAACAATACGGTGCACTTGACAAAGACTATGAGGAGCATTAGTCTACGGGCATTATAAGAGGAGCTGTTCCCTACGAGTGCGGCTAAGCAGCACTGGAGGAGCCAAGTGATTTCGCCAATAGTTCCTTAGCACGCAAGTGACAGGCACAATTTTTTAGTTCAGTAATAAAAGCAGCTCCTCTGCTCATGTCTTCAGACATCGAAACTGAAATATTCCGGAAACAAAGCCTCTAATTGAAAAATGTCAAGGGTAGTATTTCCCCTACATTCAACGCAGTTCAGTTGTTTGTTTATTGCTTTCTTGTAACCGCATTGGACTGAATAAAATATTTTAAAAAGGGTGGGTATTGTACCGAGTGGGCCATAAAAAACCGTGCTCTGAATTTTTTCTTCTTAAATTTTTATTCCTCCACCGATTTTATCGAAGTTTTCAGCATTGGATAGCCAATTGAATAGGCTATCATTTCTGTATTTCAAAATGGCCGACATACCAAAATTCAAGATGGCAGAAACAATTGAAAATAGGCCTTCATTTGTTCCCGTTCCTTTTTATTGAAAGTTAGAAGAAAGTCAAAACCAATAATGTATTATGAAAGAATAGACCTTTCTTGTCAATTCAAGACCACAACCAGTGAAATCGGGTCATCGGCTGAGAAGCTATTGCGAGTTGAAGCGAAGCCTACTTTCCGTTTTTTTCATTTTCGCATAATAGATCCAAATTTAGGTATCCTGTCCGCCAATCCGCCATTTGCTCATTTCTCAACCGATTTTCTCAAATTTGGTATAAATGGCTAGCCAATTGGACAGGCTATCTTTTTCACATGAGAAAATGACGTACATGTCAAAATCCAAGATGGCGGAAACAATTGAAAATAGAATTTCTTTTGTCCTTATTGCTTTTTGATAAAAATTAGCAGAAAGTCAAAACCAATAATTATTATGAAGGAATGGACCTTCCTTGACAATCCAAGACTGCAACCAATCAAATCGGGTCATCTGCTGAGGAGCTACGGCGAGTTGAAGCGAAGCCTACTTACCGGTTCCTTTATTCCCGCATAAATGACCCAAATTTAGGAATCCTGCCCGCCATATCCGTATTTTCCAACCGATTTTTTCAAATTTGGTATCAATGGCTAGCCAATTGAACAGGCTGCCATTTTCATATAAAAAAAATGGCCAACATGTCAAAATTCAAGATGGCGGAAACTATTGAAAATGGGCCTTATCCGTCCTTGTTGGAATAGAAGAACGGAAAGTAGGCTTCGCTTCAACTGGCCGTAGCTCCTCATCAGATGAACCGATTTGATTGGTTCTGTCTTGAATTGTCGGGGAAGGTCTATTCGCTCTTCGCTCTTTCGCTCTTCGCTCTTTCGCTCATCGCTCTTTCGCTCATTTTTATTAAAAAGCAATGAGGACAAAAGAAATTATATTTTCAATTGCTTCCGTCATCTTGGATTTTGACAGGTTTGTCATTTTGTCATATGAAAAAGGTAGGCTGTCCAATTGGCTAGCCATTGATACCAAATTTGAGAAAATCGGTTGAGAAATGAGCATATGGCGGATTGGCGGGCAGGATACCTAAATTTGGGTCATTTATGCGGAAATGAAAAAACGGAAAGTAGGCTTCGAATCAACTCGCAATAGCCCATCAGCAGATAACCCGATTTTATTGGTTGTGGTCTTGAATTGACAAGGAAGGTCTAATCCTTCATAATACATTATTGGTTTTGACTTTCTGGTAACTTTCAATAAAAAGCGAGGAGAACAAAAGATGGCCTATTTTCAATTGTTTCTGTCATCTTGAATTTTGGTATGTCGGTCATTTTGAAATACAGAAATGAGAGCCTATTCAATTGGCTATCAAATGCTGAAAAGTTCGATGGAATCGGTGGAGGAATACTTTGGAAGGAAAAATTCAGAGCACGGTATACATGGTCTAGGCCTCGGTCTAGAATAGAATAGAATAGAATAGAATGGATTTATTTCCCAACAGGCAACGCCCAATTACAGGAAAACTTTATACAGGGTGATTCATGAGTGACCTTACATAGGCTAATGGGAGATAGAGGACTTCGAGGCGAGTCAGGATCCACTGAAGAAATTTTATTTTCTCCGATGGTTACGAAGATACAGGGTGTTTTGTGTGTTTCGTATGAAACTTTGATAAGCGATATTTCTGAAACGGCCGAAGGTATTTTGTTGAAATTCACCAGTAATATTTCTCTATAGGAACTCATCCCGAAGCCATACCGGGTAAGTCAAGATCCAGGGCCGGGCTAGAAAAAAGGTGCCCCTTTTTTGTTTCATCAAAAAGTACATTTTCTGACCGCTCTTCTAAAAAACTGCTATCGGATTCAAAAAGCTAAGGAAAAATGCTTTAAGAATCACTCTTCAATTTAGATGGCACACCTAAACCGTTTCGACAATAAAATTAAAAGTAAAATTTGTGGGTGAGTTCCCATTTTCGACCGGACATAATCGACTCATTGTTTGATCGAATTCATTAAAATTCATTTTTTGGCTTGTCCCTGTTGAATAGAAGGGCTTGGTTGAGAAAAAAATTTCAGAGCTAACAATTTTTTTATATGACAAAATCGAGAGCGAAACCAAAATTAGACTCGATTTGATCGTAAAAAAAAAATTTCCGGCTATGGAATTTTTCTTACTACCAAGCCCTTCTGTTCCACAGAGACAAGCTAAAAAATGAATTTTAATGAATTCAATCAAACAATGAGTCGATTATGTCCGGTCAAAGATGGAAACTTACCCACAAATATTACTTTTAATTTTTTTGTCGAAACGGTCTAGGTGTGCCATTTAAATTGAAGAGTGATTCTTCAAGCATTTTTCCTTAGCTTTTCGAATCCGATAACAGTTTTTCAGAAAAGCGGTCAGAAAATGTACTTTTTGATCAAATAAAAAAGGGGCACATTTTTTCAATTCCGGCCCTGGATTTTGACTCACCCGGTATGACTTCTGGATAAGTTTCAGCAGAGAAATATTACTGGTAAATTTCAACACAATATCTTCAGCCGTTTCAGAAATATCGCTGATCAAAGTTTCACACGAAACACACAAAACACCCTGTATCTTCGTAACCATCCGAGAAAATAAAATTTCTTCAGTGGATCCTGACTCGCCTCGAGATCCTCTATCTCCCATCAGCCTATGTAAGGTCACTCATGAATCACCCTGTATAACGAAAAAAATGGAATAAAATGAGAAATTATATAAAACAAAAAATCAAACACAATCATGCGTATACACAAAAAGAAAAGGTCGAAAGAATATTAATAATATAAGCAAGTTGACTTCGTGGAGTCAGTCATTGCCCAGGACGGAAGACATAATGGACTTGATGTTCTGAAATTAATATCACAAACATTAGAGATTTTGTTGAACGTATGGCACATAAAAGAAATAGGAGAATTGAAAAGGACGTTGGTTCTGGAACTGGGATTATAGAACGTGGTGCGCTGTCTGGAATTTATACGTGGTATAAGAAAATTAATTTTGGATAGAAGATAGGGACAATCCAGATTATTATTCAATAAGGTGTGGAGAAGTTTAACAGCTAACATGGTACGTCTAGTTTCCAAGGAGTGAAGGTTAAACATAAACCTGGATAATAATGAAGAGTACTCGATGCCACGAACAGGATATAGCCCATCCACGAGGAAAGTCAAGTGCTTGAGAAAGCGAGGCTGTACCAACTCCACACCATGAATGTGAACACCGCAGTAGGGATACCAAATAATAGAGGCATACTCCAGTCGGGACCTGATCAAAGCATAATAAAGACTTAAGAGAGTGTTAGTATTAGTAAATTCTCGGCAGTTTCGGTACAACATACCATACATCTTATATGACTGACTGATAACTTTCGCTCTATGATGATCTGTAAAATCAAGCTTTGGAGTAAAAGTAACGCCAAGATCCACAACTGATTCGGAGTGTTGCAAAATAGTACCACTGATGCTGTAGGGATAGGAAATTGTGAATTGAATTTTAGAGAACATGACAGTACATTTCTGGATATTGAGAAAAAGACGATTAGATGTGCACCACCGCTCAACAGCCCGAACATTGTGCTGCAACACTAAGCAGTCATCCACCGAGTTGACCCTGAGAAACAGCTTCAAGTCATCGGCAAAAAGAAGCTTCTCGCAAGAAATGTTATTAACAATGTCATTAATGAAAAGCAGGAAAAAGCCCAAGATTTGAGCCCTGAGGAACACCGGAAGAAGGTCTGAAAACTTTTGAAGTATAATTGCGGTATTTAACGTATTGCTCTCTATCGAGCAAGTAGGACTGAAACAATGACAGCAGTGCCGGTGAGAAACCCAACCTGTCAAGTTTATCAAGGAGAACATACTGATCAATCTGATCGAAAGCTTTTTGGAAATCGGTATAAACGACATCAACCTGACCCCTGTCATCGAAAGTTATCGATGTCATCGATAACTTCTGCAACATATTGTTTGAAGCAAGACAAGTTAGAAATAGTAGATTTCTTCTGCATGAAGCCATGCTGACAAGGCGAAATATGACACTTGACGGAGGAGTAAATTTGGGCATACATTATTGATTCGAACACTTTAACGAAGTTGCATAGCAGAGATATTGGTCTATAGTTCCTCATATCACATTTGTCGCCTTTCATGAAAACAGGTGTTACATGAGATTTCTTCCAAAGTGAAGGAAAAGAAGAGTGACGGAGAATAAGGTTAAAGACACTAGCCAATGGTATGGTAAAGACAGAAGCACAATCTCTCAGCAAATAGCTCGGGATTTCATCAACACCAGCAGTAAAGGAATTCTTTGCCCGTTTCAAGGCTTGATAGATTTCATCATTGGACACATGATGCATGGAAACTATAGGATAGTAAGAAACATAATTTGAGGCAGGCATATTTTTTGGGTCAGAAGGAATGTAAACAGAACCAAAATAACTGGCGAACGAGTCAACCACAGACTGAGGCGTGGAGAGTTCAAAATTGTCATACTTCATGACCCCAGGTATTCGTGTACGACTTCTTTTTAAATTGATATAAGACCAGATCTTGTTGGGTTCAGAGATAAGGCTATTCTCAACGTCACGTATGTAATTTTCATAACCAACAGATATGAGTTTCTTTACACGGGCACGTTGTTGTCGATATAACTCACAATGATACACTGAACGAGTCTTTTTGCAAACTTTAAAAAGAGAAATTTTTTTGCGTATCGACCTGACAGTCTCCGAGTCAAACCACGGTGGAAAGGAACGGCGAGATAATTTGACTTTCAACTTGGGAACGATCAAATCAAAAATGCTATAAAGAATCTTATAAAACAAAGAGCAGGCATCATCGACGTCATCAACTGAGTCCAGAACAGACCAATCCTGAGAACCAAGCATATCATACATCAGTGGATAATTAGCTTTTTTAAAGTTATACACTGCTTTCTGATCATTCATTGTGAAATTTGGACAATGGCCACCCACAAAATTAATGTCAATAGACAGAGCCGGATGATGAGCATCCTCCTCAACAAGGGGATCAAGAGCTTTACTCACAGTACAAGATAACTGAGAAAAAAACTAAGTCGAGTAAGCGCCCGTTGCTATTGAGAACATCATTGTATTGAGTAAAGCCATTGAAATTCACAAAATTATGCAAAATATCTGAATAGTTATTTTTAGTACCCGTACTAAAAGAAGGAGTATTGAAATCACCCAAAAAAATCGTCCTGGCATCCAGTAAATTCGCATCATCAAGCGCATCAAAAAATTGTCAAAAATCTGTATTGTTGATGCGTGGTGGGATATAAACAACAAATACGAGCAATTTTTTATTGTTGTCGAAAGTTAGTCTGACACCAACAACATCAATCTGAGGAACCGAGTCAGTAATCAAAGTCAGATCGATCCTAGCGCAAGTAACATCATTTCTAACAGCTAAAAGAACTCCCCCACCCCTCGAGACCCCAAGAGCCCGAAAACGGTGGTAATAGGGAATATAAGTTGCAAATGATGATAAAGGCAAACCACTTTGCAGGACTACAACTGAGACCTAAATAAACGATTTGACCCGCAGTGCTTTTTTTCTCGTCCCTTAGGATTTGAATGGCGCCCCTTTTTCAAAATGGCGGATTTTATCTAGGGGCAGAAGGCATCGAATAGCCTGGTGATGTCCAGCTTCGTTAAAATATATGGAGCTATGTATCGATCAGTTTCTGGGACATCAAACACTATTGAAAAAAATTGTGGAACATTGCATCTACCGCAGGCAAATTTGGTGGAGGCGCCAAAAGGAATTTAGTACTGTCATAAGAAAATTGCTGTAATATTTTTATTTTTCAACGGATTGTAACACGAAACATCTCATTTTGTGAAAAAGTAAATTCTTCTTGTTACCTTAAATCTTCCATTAAAAAAAGACGGAAAAGACGGTGAGGAATGTTGAAAAAAAATTAAAAATAATTTGAAAAAAAAAAGATTTTCAACATTTTTTTTTTGCAATTTACACTATTTGTAGACTTTGATGTGCCCTTTCTAAATTTGTACTTTTCCGATTAATATCTTTGCATTACGCGCCGCCATATTGAAAAAATGATGTCTGAAAAGAAGTTTTTGACAATATCTAAATTTTGGCCCTTGTGACATCAAAATGTTTACATACATATGAAAGCACATTCAATCCTCCACGGTTTGACATCTGAACCAGCTCTGTGCGACCCACGGTTCTTGAGCTAGACCTCCTGGAAGTATCAATTTTCAGTTCCAAAAGAATTGAAAATCACCTCTTGGGGCTGTGCCAGGTCCACCAATGTTCATGATTTGTGATAAATGACGACGCGTTATTGATGGGTAACTTGATTAAGACATGGTGGTGATCTAGTGGTGAAATCCGGTAGGCGCGGTCACTATTTAACACCGAAAATTGATACTTCCGGAAGCTCTAGCTCAAAAACCCCGAGTAGCACAGAGATAGTTCAAGTGTCAAATCGTGGAGAATTGAATGTTCTTTCATACGTATATTATTATTATTATTATTATTATTATTGTACTGCACCCAACAGGCAAAAAAGCCCAGTTAAAGGGTGAGGGATACCAGAGACAAAACCGAGAGGGGGTACATACTTAGGAAAAAACCTTCGCTCTTATGTCGGACAGAGAACAGTTGAAGAGATCAACCTCGTATATAAAGTATATAAATACTTCAATCTCGCATGAACTCAAATTCAGATATTATCAAAAACTTCTTTTCAGATATCATTTTTTCAACATGGTGGTGCGCACTGCAAAGATATAAATCAGTGAAGTGCAAATTCACTGAAAGGGCACATCAAAATCTACAAATGAGGCAACTTTCATGGAAATAAAAAAAATCTTTTTTTTCAAATTATTTTTTAATTTTTTCTTCAACATTCCTCAATATCTTTTTTTATGGGAGGTACAAGATAACAAAAAGAACTTACTTTTCTACAAAATGAGATATCTTGTGTTAGAATCAGTTGAAAAATAAAAATGTTACAGCAATTTTCTTATGGCAGTATTGAATTCATTTTGGCGCCTCCACCAAATTTGCCTGCGACAGATGTCAATGTTCCACCATTTTTTTAAATAGTGTTTGATGTCCCAGAAACCGATCAAGACATAGCTCCATATATTTTAACGAACCTGGACATGACCAGGCTATTTGATACCTTCTGCCCCTAGATAAAATCCGCCATTTTGAAAAGGGGGCGCCATTCAAATCGTAAGGGACGAAAAAAAGCACTGCGGATCAAATCGTTTATTTAAATCTCAGTTACGATCCTGCAAAGTGGTTTGCCTTTATCATCATTTGCAACTTGTTTTTTCCTACCACGTCCACTATGTCGGTAAACAGTTCAGCACTGCATATTATGTCATCAGTCAGCCAGGTTTCAGACAGTGCAACAATGTCACATTCACAAGCTGAAATAGAATTATGGAAATTAATTACCTTAGTTCTCAACCCTCTTACATTTTGATAAGTGCGACGCAAAACATCTATGCGCTGCGATATTGGTCTAAAGCCACCCGATGGATTAAGCGGTGACTGCTATTGCCCAAGCAGGTCTCTCCGCGATGAGAACAATTTCTTCTTGTATACGGCACAGTCAGGGTCCCAAGCGGCATGGTTCACATCAATATCAGGTACTGAAGCGGAAAATTTTTTAATAGTAGTTTACAATACGAGTTGGCTGTTACATAAGTGGTTTTCAGACACGAAGCCGAAATTTGCAGAACGAGGGCGCAGCCCGAGTTCTGTGAGAGGCTGAGTGCCGGAAAGCATCTTGTGTAACAAGCCACGAGTGTTGTACAACATTTTACGTGTTTGTTCTACTGAAAATTGTGAAATTTTTGTAATTTTTGAGGTTATTTTGACAATTGTCAACTTAAATACATAAACTGTAATATCCATATACAACTTATATAAAAGTCATTACATCTCATGTATTAACACAACCACCACGTAAATACATATACCGGGTGATCATTTGAAAACTATCGACCTGCAATAACTCCCGTTCCCTAGTCAATATTTCTTCGAGCAAAAACAGGTCGATTTTTATGTCGAGGGGGGCATCTAAAACATACATTGTCATATTCCTATCTTCAGCCCCCTTGCCCCCACTCACCTCAACTTTGAAATTTCAGATGACACTACCTACCTTGCGATACATCAAATTGAGGAGAATTGCATTCTCTTTCTAAAAAAAATATTTCACGATTCACCGCCATCTCGGCCCGCTATATTGAATTTTTCCAAATGTAAACCGATTTTGGTGAAATTCGGATCGCACCTGTGTTTTCATAATTATTAATTTCAATGTTTGTTTCACGATTCGCCGCCTTCTCGGCCCGCTATATTGAATTTCTCCAAATGTAAACCGATTTCGGTAAAATTGGGATCACACTTATGTTTTCCACCCAGTTTTCCATAATTATCAATGATTCCAATGATTCCGGTTTCACGATGTGCCGCCATTTTGGCCCGCCATACTGAACTTTTTCAAATGTAAACCGATTTCGGTAAAATTTGGATCACACTTGTGTTTTGATTAATCAAAAATGATTCCAAGAACCGTTTCATTATTAAGCCATCTTGGCCGCCATATTGAAATCTCTTATTAGTGGAACAAGTTTCATAAGGCTTGGAACTTACCCTTGTATGATCACTCTTATTTTCAAGCTAAATTCCATGATTTTGCCGCTATCTTGGCCGCCATATTGAATTTTTTTTTTTTTTTTTTTTTTTTTTTAAAAGCTGGGTGCCAGTTCAGCAAATATTTGCTATGTCATGGCATTGTTACTAGCGTTCAAAAAATGGCCCAACAATAACTTGCCCTAAGGAACCTTAGGTTTATTCGTTCTCATCTTCGACGTACAGGTCCTGCGGTAGCTTTCTTTTCAGCCGGCTGTGTATGTTCCTTCGTCCTAACCCGTGTTGGACCGCGCTGTCGCACAGTTCGATGCCTCTTAAAAAGTTCTTTGTCATTTTGCCTAGGAATGTTTCAATGTCCAGCATGTTCAGATCTTCATGGATTTGACGATTCCTCACGAACCACGGAATTTTTTTATAAGAAGAACGATTTTCATGGAACTTGAAACTTACCCTTGTTTTCGTATAATCATGTTTATTTTCTAGCTGAATTTCAACATTCCGCCACCATCTTGGCCGCTATATGAAATCTCTTATTAGTGGAACGATTTTCATGAAACTTGGATCTTACCTTTATCTAGTACGATCATTCTAATTTTCAAGCCGAATTTCATGATTCTGCCGCTATTTTAGCCGCCATCAAAATTTGTCTAAAAAACGATAGAACCTTGCGTTCACTGATCCTTCAAAAAGGAAGTGCCGAGGAAATGCGCCCGTAAGGCATATTCGCTTGTTTATGTTTGTATATGGAATTTCTGACAAAGCTGTCGCTGGTATATGACCGATTTTTTGAACTTAGAACGTAGGTATTGGAATCGTCCAGAAACACGACAGGGGAAGTCGCAAAAAAAAAACGAAGATCTACGAGCTCGACTGCTCGATTAGCAAGACCAGGTAGCAACAAATGTTTTCAGCAAACACATATCCCAAGTGCTGACTGACACCCTTGTAGCGTTGAAGGCCGAAGTCGAAACCGACATCAGGTTTCTAATTGTTAAACAAAGAGAGCAACTTGAGAAACTGGAGTAATTCTGGACTGGACTGAAGGCATCATAACCAATTAGCGAAGATCGCACCATATCTTTGGTTTCTAATTTCGGAGTCCATGCTTATATGGTTGAATCGGATACTCCTATGAGAAGTGCAGCAACAAAAATCGCGTGGGACGACAGCACAAGGAATTATTATGCATAATTTCACAAGAAGAACTAAATCAGATTATACCATCAGACATTCAAAATCAGCCTTCTAAGCATAACTCCACATCATTAGTGTTTAGGTAGGTATGTCTATGTAGCAGTTCTAAACAGTAATAGAAACGAGTTACCTAAGAATGTCTGGGTCAGTAAATAGACAATTGTCTTCGTTAAAATATAAACTGAATAATAAACTGCGACACCGGGGAGCGGCAACCCCTATAGGCTTGTCATACTCATATTCAGTAAGGCCCGAGAATTGCCGCCTTGATAAATGGGAAAAGGGAATGAAAAGCACATGTAGTATCTAAGGATAAATTAGAGTGTTGTGTAGGACGAGGGAAAAAACGATTTTAGTATTGTGCAGTAATATGAGCGGTTTGTAGGTACCTACTTATCCACTTAAGTAGGAAGAATCAAGAAGTTTTGCGCGGAAATAATTACAGCCGAAATAAATTGTCTACACAAATCGTGACTTATTTTTTTTTCCTATTTAAAAATATCAGATTATTCTCAAACAGCTGGAAGTTATTTTTTTCCTTCGTTTGTTTAAGTTGGCTTATTTCCGCAACGAGGCCTAGCACCGACGCCGGTGAATGTTTATTTTCTCCATTATACCGGAAATTTGGTACTAAAAGGTAAGACTTCCAGTGGCCAGGCAGGACGTTGAAGAGCCGGGTAGAAAGAGATCTAAAATCAGATTTAGTTTTATCAGGGTTCTAAGTATGATAAAATGAAATTAGACCTTGTATTGTATGTCCCTTCGTGAATGGGGAAATTTTTGCGAGCGTAAGTGATATACACCAAACTCATATATGAACTGATTGGTGCAGGTTAGGATGCCATTCCTTGCTCAGTGAAGAGAGGCCTGCAGGAGACTCTCTGGCTCCTGCAGGCTTTTATGGCTCTAAATGGCGCATTTCTGCACAATGAGGACCAGGCCGGCGTGGGACTAATCAAACAAATGTCTAGATCATGATTTTGTCACTGCAAGACGCTACTGTCGCTGGGAGCCCCAGTATCACCCCCATGTAGAATTTGGGATCTTTCTTGAACTGGATGGCAATGGTATCCGAAGTGGACGTGTGATATGTCATTTCCAATGTTTTCAGGGTCTGCGAATGTGATTCTGCAGACGAAATTTGTTTTTAATCCATTTGAGGGGAGGGAGAGGAAACGAAATATCAATAATTTTTTTTAATGCACTCCGAATTGCCACTAAATCGGCTATGGTAATATTATAGCATGAATTTGATATGTAGATTATAAGTCCGCCACTGTCGGAGCGGCGCGACAACCGGAAGTCAAGTAACAGCCAACGTATCTGAATTCAAATACTATTTCGTTTCTTTGGCATTGATCGACAGAAGCGGTGTGAGGTATCTGAGGTGTGGAGACTCAGAACTCATTTTTGAAAGTGAAAATGTGATCAGACCATGATTGGAGAAGCTGGTCAAAACATGGACTTTTTTGATCAAGGCACCCAATACCATCATAACATCATGCTTGGGGACTTCTCTCCATGATTCAACTATGCAGATCACGATGCCGCTATTGCGAAAGTGATATGAGACAGTGGCGGACTCATAATCTACATATCAAATACATGCTATAATATTTCCAGAGCCGATTCAGTGGCAATTCAGAATGCATTAAAAAAAATTATTGATATTTTGTTTCCTCCCCCTCCCCTCAAATGTAATTATAAACAAATTTCGTCTGCAGAATCACATTCGCAGACCCTGAAAACATTGGAAATGACATATCACACGTCCACTTCGGATACCATTGCCATCCAGTTCAAGAAAGATCCCAAATTCTACATGGGGGTGATACTGGGCCTCCCAGTGACAGTTGCGTCTGCAGTGACAAAATCATGATCTAGACATTTTTTTGATTAGGAAACGTCTCCTGGCGTAGTTCTGTAGCGGCATTCGATGCTTAAAAAAAAGTGGTTGTCTTTTTGTTGGCCCCCTTGAAATCTCGGCCCCCCGGCGGTTAATCGATTAGTGCAGCGGGTCAAATTGTTCATTTTGGTTCAAGGAATAATTGTGCCAAATCTGTTGCTTTTATCACAGTTTGTAGTATTATTTCGTAAACCGCTAGCACTAATAAATAGATAGATCACTTTAGACAATTTGCGCTCAAGACCCTCCACGCGTGCCTCAAAGGCGTTTACGTGACGTGTTTTGATGTTATGTAGGTATAGTGTTTGTACTCATATATGTACATATTATTTAGGTAACTATTCATATCCTAGATATGTACAAAATAATGACTTGTGTGAAGAATTTTAAATCTGTTAGCACCAATAAAAATGATTGATTGATTGATTGAATAATTGAAAGGACAGTCTGCTATCGATCACCAAGCCAAGGCATCTAATTGGCTCCTGTGGTGAAATAGCTCCCCCGAACGAGAAGAGGTGCTGGGTTTTGGTCAAATTCAGGCGGAGCCTATTCATCTTGAAAAAAACTTGGAGCTTTTATTTTTGAAAATATGGAGGATCAAAAGGTGGCCCTTCGACCCCCTCTATTTTTGTTATTTTGAAAGATTTTAATAAACTCTTTTCAACAGACCGAAAAGCAATGTTTTTGAACCTTTGAATGTGTTTTGTAATTCCACTTACTATACAGGGTGAATCGTGAATCCTGAAATAGCAGTTTTCTTCAAAAATGCATGCAGAAAATTTCATATGGGAAATGTATGGGAACTACTTGTGTTATTTGTTGCTCTACATCAGTATTATAGCTTCTAGAACTTTTCACGAGCATTTTCGAGGGAAAATTGATATTTAGGATTCATGACTCGCCCTGTACACTAAACAGAATCACAAAACACATTGAAAGGTTCGAAAAATTTGCTTCTTGGTCTGATAAAAAACATTTTACTAAACTCCTTCAAAATAACGGAAACAGAACGGGTCGAAGGACCACCTCTTGACCCTCCATATTTCCAAAAATAGAAATTATAGCGGGTCGCACTTGCAGAAATGAAAATCTGTTGTTGTAAAATTAACACTGTCTCTATTGGGGCACCTGCTGGTAACATCCAAATGTAAAACTGTACCGTAACCACAATTAAGTAAACAAAAAGATCCTAATGCGAACGTTGGGTTGCCGCCATCTTGCCTGTTGCCCTTCTACCACGCTAGAGGGCGCCTGGTGACCGGCAGGTTGGCTATAAAATCAATTTTTTTCAACATTTTTCAACATTTTCCAGCCACTTTTGGAGCATTTTCCTACTTGCTGTTCAATTTTCTACCCCAAGTTTGCGAACACCATTCATTTTGAACGTTTATTGTAATTATACAAAATGGTATGTTTTTTACATCTATGATAAAATGAACTTGCAACTATGATATTTTTCCAATGGAGATAGACTCATGATTTTTTCACACTATTCTATGATCGAATGTACGTGGTCCCAGTTCCCTTATGGAATTTATAACAGAAAACAATGGGAAGATAGTGGGAGCGGTCCCAGTTTCCTCAGAATTCTAAAGTAACTGGAACCGATCACAATTTAAAACAAGTGAATATGCCCCCACGTGCGTGAGTCTCAATAGCGCATTTTCTTAGTGCCAGGTCTGTCATTCATGGAAATGAAGTCCAGTTTGAAAAGAAAATGTTCATACGAGACAAGATGTTTCACGTTTCACGACAATCGTTCCACTAATGAGAAATTTCAATATGGCGGCCAAGATGCGGGCCAAATCATAAAATTCAGCTTGAAAATAAAAATGTTCATACAAGACAGAGTAAGTTCCAAGTTTCATGACAATCCCTCCATTGATAACAGATTTCAATATGGCGGCCAAGATAGCGGCGGAATCATGAAATTTAGCTTGAAAATCGGAATGATCATACGTGACAAGGGTAAGTTTCAAGTTCCATGAAAATCATTCCACTAGCAAGAAATTTCAATATGGCGGCCAAGACAGCGGCAAAATCAAGAAATTTAGCTTAAAAATAAGAATGATCATACAAGACAAGGGTAACTTCCAAGATTCATAAAAAAACGTTCCACTAATAAGATATTTCAATATGGCGGCCAAGATAGGGGCGGAATCATAAAATTTAGCTTGAAAATAAGAATGATCACACGTGACAAAGGTAAGTTTCAAGTTCCATGAAAATCGTTCCACTAGCAAGAAATTTCAATATGGCGGCGGAATCATGAAATTTAGCTTCAAAATAAAAATGATCATACAAGACAAGGGTAACTTCCAAGTTTCATGAAAATCGTTCCACTAATAAGGAATTTCAATATGGCGGCCAAGATGGCGGCGGAATCATGAAATTCAGCTTGAAAATAAGAATTATCATACAAGACAAGGGTAACTTCCAAGTTTCATGAAAATCGTTCCACTAATAAGAAATTTCAATATGGCGGCCAAGATGGCGGCGCAACCATTGAATCCAATCTGCCCACTGGCCACCCACCAGGACCTAAGCTATTCATTGGAGAAAGTTCCAGGGTTCTAGTTTCATTCCCCGAGGAGGAGTTCAACTTCTTAGAAGTGCACAGGAAATCTTTGTTTTGTGATAATAATAATGATAACTATGAATGTATAAAAAAAGTCCATTGGCCACCCTTGGGGACATCAGCTTTTCATCGGAAGAAGTTCCAAGGCTCTAGCTTGATTCCCCGAGGAGGAGTTCAACTTCTTAGAAGTGCACAGTAAATATCTGTTTTTTGATAATAGTAATGATAACTATGCATGGATAAAAAAAATAATGCCCATTGGCCACTCTTGGGGACATCAGCTATCTATCAAAAAAAGTTCTAAGGCTCTAGCGTTATTCCTCGAGGAGGAGTACAACTTCTTAATTTCTACACGGACAGACAGACGGACGGACAGACGGACAGACAAACGGACAGACCGACGGACAGACAGACAAACCGGCCATATAAGCGTCATTTTCTTACGAAAATGCGCTAAAAATATAGATCCGAAGTGTCGCTGCAACAACAAGTGTGTAACTTTCAGGATATATTAGGCGATAATCAGAGATGGGGTTCACTGAAATTAGTTGCTTCACCTACTACACACTACACTACTACACTAACTACACACATAAAAACATGACAAGCATTCAAAGTTGGGCACATGTAAAACTAGGTTCCAGTTACCTGACTTGACCTTACGTTTCAACCGTTCAAGATAAAAATACGATTCGAATGCCCCACATCGTTTTTAGCGCATTTTCCATTTTGATGAAAATCGCTATTGCAACCGCTTTGTCCGTCCGTCCGTCTGTCCGTCCGTCCGTCCGTCCGTCCGTCCGTTCGTCCGTCCGTTCCTCGAACTCCTCCCAAACTAGACGCGCCCTAGCTTTCTAATTTTTTCGCTGTTACATAGCTGCCACTTCCAAAGGAGGGCTAGGCTATATTGAATGTCTATATTGCGCCGCCAACATAGAGAAGAGGAATAGGCTACTGTTGATTAGTGGCTGCTCCCAGCTTTCACCTCCAAACAAATAAATATTGATGATTGGAAGAATTTTCATTCAAATCTGTTTAATTGACAAGTACCCTATTCTGATAACAAAAAATCACAATGAGTTTCGACTGAAGAGAGTGGGCAAAGAATGATGTTTCTCCTTCAACAAAATTTCTTCACATTCATAATATGCCCCTTTAAGAAAATGCGCTACTGAGACTCACGCACGTGAAGGCATACTCACTTGTTCATTCTGCATCACATGAAAATAATTTCCATTATACGGGGTGATACATAAGTCAAGTACATGTAAACTTTTTTTCAGATTGAACACCCCATATTCCATCACATATTTTCATAAGCCCTTAAAATAGGTTTATGGCAGTAAATTTTTTTTTGCAGTTTTGGTGAGACGTTGCCAAGTCGATATATTTTTGAATTTTACCTCTGAGCTTAGTTTTCAAGTTATGATGACTTGCAAATTTGGCATCCATTGGGAGAAGAAACAGCTTTATCAATCTGGTTTTACAGGATTTGGCTGTAATGTACAGAGACTACAGGGTGATCAAAAACCATTACAAAATTTTGGAGCTTTTGCTTTAGATACTATACAGGGCGCTAAAAATTATTTTCAACAAAAAATGTCAAATATTTAAGAAAATATGCACTTTATGTATAGGGCATACCTTGTAAAAATTGTATCCTGACCAAAAATAGACCTAATCATATAAAAAAAGGTAGTTCCATTCAAAAAAATTAGGTTACTTATTAATCTTAGGATCCCCTAAAATACCGAAATTTAAAAATGTTTTTTTTTCATCCAGTATATTACAGCCAAATCGTATGAAACCAGATGGATAGAGCTGTTTTTTCTCTCAATGGATGTCAAATTTGGAAGTCCCAACCTAAAAACTAAGCTTAGAGGGTTTTCTTTAGCAAGCACAATCATGCATTCGATGAAACTCTCAAAAAATAATTTTCCACTCGGCAACGTCGCACCAAAACTTCAAAAATTCCAAACTGCCATAAACCTACTTTGAGGGCTTATAAGAATATGTGATAAAATATAGGGTGTTCAATTTGAAAAAAAAAGACATAATGTAGGTACTTGACTCATATGCATCACCCCATATAAAAATATTTTGATGTGATGCAAAATGAAAAGCGATGTGAGGGGGGGGGCGATTGAATCGTATTTTTATCTTGAACGGTTGAAACGTAAGTCGGGCGTACAGTTTTCCGATCTCTCATTATTGACTCGCCCTGTAAAATTTTTGATCCATTCATTCATTCAATCATGGAGAATGTTTTTACCACTTTTCAGACCCAAAGTTTTTCATCAAATTCCACTCAGGTATCTAGGTATAAAATGCCCGAAATTATTTTTATAAAGAGGAGTCGCATTTCTGGCACAACAATCCTAACTCACAGCAGAATTGTCGGTATACTCATGGAGTTCCACCTCATGAAGTTGTATTTAATTTCTATTAATTGATCAAATTGCAAAAAAATGTATCATTCAAATTAACGCGCAACATTGTACAAAATTCAATTTCACGAGTATGAAATTGGAATATTCATGTACCTATATGAAATTGGATTTCATGTGGATAAAATTGGATTCATGAGGATGAAATTGGATTGATTGCGAATGAAATTGGATTCATGAGGATGAAATTGGATTTAAGGCGAATGAAATTGGATTTAAGGCGAATGAAATTGGATTTAATTTGTGTGAAATATACTATTTTCGTTTGTGAGGAAAAATTGGTTTTCATGAGTGTAAAATCGACATGTAAATGGTATAGTGTTGTCCCAAGGTCTCTTCATTCCCAGATCCCCGCTGTGTTCTCTAACACATATGAGTTCGATAACATCCCTGATGTTGTAAATGACTTTTACAATCCATTAGGATTTGAAATGGTATGAAACAGAGTCAAGTGTGATTCAATGGCGGCTTTAAGTTTTCTGATGGAACTTGATGGGAAATTCCCGAGGTAATACCTGATGGTGAAAAAAATAGGCAACTTTGAGAATTTCACTCTCCCCGTATAGCAATGAACTTGAGTTTGAATGAATTCATTCATGGGAAGTCGTTGAATGCCTGACCCATACTGCATTACATTTGGCATGATAGTACGCTACTGATCCAACCCGATGTCACAATCTCAGTGCATCCGCCTGGGCCCGGATTCTGTTTACTATCGAGTATCGAATCAAGTCGCAAGCATTAGAATGGATCCCCTGATGGAATTCGGCACGCCATTGGAGGAAAGCCTGTCGACTCGATAGTTGATAGTAAACAAAATCGGGCTGCTGGCCGGCGCGGTGGGAATGGGTGGGAAGTTGGGAGGTTGCATTATTGGTCGGGGACGGTGACGTCACAAATGGCGCTCGATCTTGGAGTTTAAAAACTTGCCGACTGATTGTAGCACTTTTCATTATTTTTCTGCAAACTTTGTAGTGCAAAACAAAACAATACAGGGTGATTCACGACTAATGCGACATGGTTGAATGCCAGATAGAGGACATCAAGGCAAGTCTAAATCTGTGTCAAAACATTTTTTTTGGTCAGCGGTTACGAAGATACAAGGTGTTTTCTTTGTTTGGGCTCAAATTTCAAAGAGCGATATCTTTGCAACGGTTTGATGAAATCCGACAAAATTCAGAAGAAACAGTCCTCCAGGACCGTACTGAAAAAAAAATTGTTTGCTTTTTTTTCACAGATAACCACATTTTCCGATCGATCTTCGAAAAAAACAGCATCGGATTCGGAAAGTACAGAAAAAATGCTGTAAAATGAGCTTTTTAAATCGCACGGCACACTTCGACCAGTTCTACAAAAACAGATCAAAGTAAGAACTTGCACACATTTTACAACTTTGCCGTACCTTTGTTTCCCTAATGGTCGTCAAAATTCATCCGAAATCATTTCTAAAGCTCCTCTGCTGCAAATGTACGAAATAGTCTATTGCAAAATTTTAATATCCAGAATCCAGGACCGTACTTGAAAAACTTGTTTGTTCTTTTTTGACGTGAAAGCATATTTTCCGATTATTTTCGGGAAAAATTACATCGGATTCGGAAAGTGCAGAGAAAATGTTATAAAATGGACTTCTTAAACCGCACGGCATACTTCGACCAGTTTTACAAAAACAAATGAAAGGAAGAACTTGTAACTACTACATTTTACAATTTTGCCTACCTTTCTTTCCTAATGTTCGTCAAAAGTAATTCAAAATCATCTCTAAAGCTCCCCTGCTCAAAATTTACAAGATGGCCTACGCCAGAATTGAGAATTCAAGACCCAGTATCGTAGTTGAAAAAATTAGTTCTTTTTTACATAATAGCATATTTTCCGATCACTTATGGGAAAAATTACATCGGATTCAGAAAATATCTACACGAAAAATGCCGGTAAAAAATGCATTGAAGCTGATGATGGCATTTCGAAAAACTCTTGTTATGGAACAATTTTGAATGTTGTTTGTTTTTTGAGTTTCGATTTTTTTTTAACCATTACGTTATTGAAAATCTAGGTGAAAATCTCACAAACTTTTCTTTGGAGGTCTTTTATTTCGAAGCGTTTTATTATTATGGAGCAGGTCAAAGTATGCTGTGCGATTTGAGAAGTTCTTTTACTGGCATTTTTCCTCTAGATATTTTTTGAATCCGATGTCATTTTTCCCGAAACTAATCGAAAGATATGCTTTATGTCAAAACGAACAAACCAGTTTTTTCAAGTACGGTCCTGGTCCTGGATCCTGGATTTTTAATTCTGGCAGTAGACCGTCTCAGGAATTCAGAAGAGCTTTGGAAATGATTCCGAATTAATTTTGACTCACATTAGGAAAGAAAGATACAGCAAAATTGTAAAATGTAGTAGAAGTTCTTCTTTTCATCTGTTTTTGTAAAACTAGTCGAAGTGTGCCGTACGATTTAGGAAGTCTATTTCATAGCATTTTCCCTGTACTTTCCGAATCCGATTCATTTTTACCAGAAGCGATCGAATAATATGCTTGCTTTTATGTCAAAAAAAAAACAAGTTTTTCCAAGTACGGTCCTGTATTCTGGATATTCAATTCTGGCAATGGGCTATTTTTTGTACATTTACAGCAGGGGAGCTTTGGAAACAATTTCGAATGAATTTTGACGAACATTAGGAAAAAGGGTACGGCAAAATGTGTACAAGTTCTTATTTTGATCTGTTTTTGTGACACTGGTCAAAGTGTGCCGTGCGATTTAAAAAGCCCATTTTATAGCATTTTCTCTGTACTTTCCGAGTCCAATGCTATTTTTTCCGAACGTTGATCGGAAAATGTGAATTTCTGTCAAAAAAAAAAATGCAAACCACTTTTTTCAAGTACGGTCCTGGATTTTTAATCTGGAGATAGGCCATCTTGAAGAGCCTCAGTAGAGGAGTGTTTCTTTTGAATTTTGTCGGATTTTGACAAACCGTTGCAAAGATATCGCACTTTGAAATTCAAGCTCAAACATAGGAAACACCTGTATCTTCGTAACCGCTAACCAAAAAAAAATTTTTGACACAGATTCAGACTTGCCTCAATGTCCTCTACCTGGCATTCAACCATGTCGCATTAGTCATGAATCACCCTGTATATTCAGAGGAATGAATAATCACTGTTAGGTTTTGCATGGAGGTGACCATTTCCAAAATTACTGATGCATCCGAATCTCGGAAGCTTTGGATTTATAATATGCTTGTCATTGTGGTGGAAATGAGGCCGTAGTTGCGTCAAGAGCGGATTTATGCTGTGCAAGCATGTTCTCAAAGTTTTTCACTTGTGTGAGCCCAACCAGAATTTCGAAACGTATTTTATAATGAGCGATTGGGCATGGCAGGGGGCAAGTTCCATGACGGAATTCAATTCTGAATAAGGTGGAGGAATCCCGGCCATAAATGTAGAAAAGCCGGGACCTCAGAATTTAATTTGTGCGATGATACTTGGTCCCTGCGATGCCTATAATCAACAGCACATATCAACAGTAATATCACAAGTGCTTAGATTTTCACGATAATTTTGGACAGGCCATCGCGAGTGCTGGTTGTAGCGATAAATGCCCAATCCGTAGGAGGAGGGCATTTATCCAGGGACAACCAGCCCGAGGGAAACGCCTGGCCAAAATTATCTGGGAAAATCTCGAGCACGAGTGATATTTTGGTGATTATTACACACAACGCCCTTGATTAATAGACCTACAAGGATAATATTCACTCATCTAAATCCCACTGTCAATATCAACGGAATAAAATGGATGTAAACAACGAAGTCTGACAGCTGTCACTTCGGACTTTTTTTTTGTAATAATCACCTAAATATCACTCGTGCTCGAGATTTTCCTAGATAATTTTGGCCAGGCGTTTTCCCTCGGGCTGGTTGTCCCTAGATAAATGCCCTCCTCCTACGGAGTCGGGCATTTATCGCTACAACCAGCACTCGCAATCGCCTGTCCAAAATTATCGTGAAAATCAAAGCACTATTACTGCTATTAATATTACTGTTGATTATTACAAAAAAGAAGTCCGAAGTGACAGCTGTCAGATTTTGTTGTTTACATCAATTTTATTCCGTTGCTATTGACAGTGGGATTTGGATAAGTGAATATTATCCTTATAGGTCTATTAATCAAGGGCGTTATGTGTAATAGTCAAATACGTTTTTAAATTTTCGTTGGACGGACACAACTGAAAAACTTGGCAAATAGGCTTGCACAACACGAATCCGCTCTTGACGCGACCACGGCTCCTTTTTGACCGCATTGACAAGCATATCATAAATCCAAAGCTTCCGAGATTTGAATGCATCAATACCTTGATCAATACCTAATTTCGAAAATTGGTACCTCCATGCCCAAGTTTTAGCGATTTAAAAATTTTCAGCCTGCCGCGCGCCGCGCCCTGTATACTTAAAGATAGGGCCAAACTAAAATGGCTCTGGCAACATAATGTTGTATTTTGAAATTTGAATTTTCGGAAAATTCAATTTTTTTTCTGGAAATTTTCTTTTCTGTTCGAAAAAATACTCCTATTTTTTTGCCACTTATCGAGTGAGTTCCTGTAATTTTTTTCATTTTTTTTTGGCATGCAGTTTAGCCGAGGGTCTCGACTGAAAAGTCTATCTGTGTCTCTTTTGCACTGCCGGTAGTCAGCAGTCTGTCCTTGTGATGGATATGACAGCCTAGTCTGTCCTTGTGATGGATATTGGATATGAAAGCTTAGTCTTAGTCTGTCATTGTGATGGATATGAAAGCATTGACAGCCTTGAGTGACGCAATGAAATAGCAAAATTAAATAAAGTACCTCTGTACAGGCCATTTCCATTATCACATGTTTCGTCCCGGTGTTTCTTTTATGCTGGTGGTGCTGGGTCTCTTGGATGCTAGGCTGACGTGGGCGTCCCATGTAGATAAGCTGGCCTGGGAGCCTCTTCTGCACTCTTTTCACTTCGGAGATTTAATGGAAAACTCAGCTCTCACGTTTTGTTGTCACTATACCATGCGCATTTCCACTCGCGTATTTCTTACGGAGTAACCCTTTGGGGAGCTTGGAGTCATGCGAACAGGATATTTTTGCTATGCAGAAAAAAGCGATCCGTATATTGACTGATTCCCATTTTCGGGCACACTGCAAACCGTTGTTTTCTGATATGAAGGTAATGTCCTTGCCATCATTTTTTGTCTATAAATCACTTGTTGAGATCCATGGTTGCAAACATAACTATTACACACGGCGAGGTCCACAGCCACGTCCACGACACTAGATCAAAAGCACGAATAATGGTACCGCCCCGCCACCGTCTTGCCCGGACTAAAAAGAACTCCATCAATCTGCAGTTGTACAATTGTTTGCCCCTGGAAGGTTCAAAAAAACTCTCTCCAGGTTCATGCTTGAGCTTGACCAGTGTTTTTATAGGGATGAGTTTTTCACCTTCAAGTAGTTCTGTCTCAATAGCTCTGGTTCAATAGTATCTGTCTCTGTCCCTTTAGAAGAAATTTATGTGTATACAGGGTGTTTCGCAATTACGGTTACAAACTTCTAGGGGAGATTCCCCATCAAAAACAGATCAAGAAAAAATACAACTTCGATGTCCTAATATGCTCCGTTGAAAAGTTACACTACAGGGTATTCAAGTTGAATTTTTAAAATCGATTTTTTGACATAACTTTTGAACGGTTGAACCGATTCTGTTCAAATTTGAACCAAATTTCACTGAAATAGATTTCTATCGAACAATAGTAACGTGTTCCAAAAAAAAAGTTCAGGGTCGTAGATAATAGGGGGTGTCCTATTTTTTCGCCCCTATTTTTTACCCCCCAGTTATTTTTTCAAATTGTTTATATTTTTGGATTTTACGTTCAATTAAAAAAAAAGTTGTTCTTCGAAAATTTCGATCAGACGTTTCATTTTTGAAATATTTGTGTTTGAAACTTTGGAAAACATCTCGAAATCGCCACATTCCAGAGCTCAGATTGTTTCCGGAAGACTCCTTGTTGTCAGCAAAAAAAAATTATAGTTCATCAACATAAAAAACCTATAAAACTTATTTCAGTTGAAGAATCATGAGTTTTCTTGAATTCTAATTTTTAGACCTTTAAAAGTGTCAATTTCTAGATGTTTTCCAAAGTTTCAAACCCAAATATCTTGAAAGTGAAGCCTTTAATCGAAATTTTGAAAGTATCTTTTTTTCTAAATTTAACGTAGAATCAAAAAATAGGAATAATTTGAGAAATAACAAGAGAGGTAAAAAATAGGGGCAAAAAACTAGGAACACCCCCCAATATCAATTTTTTTGTTACTATTGTTCAATAGAGACCTATTTCAGTGAACTTTGGTTCAAATTTGAACAAAATCGGTGGAACCGTTCAAAAGTTAGGTCAAAAAATCGATTTTAAAAATTCAACTTGAACGGAGCATTTTAGGACATCGAAGTTATATTTTTTCCTGGTCTATTTTTGATGGAGAATCTCCCCTAGAAGTTTGTCATAGTAATTGCGAAACACCCTGTATACAGACTTATGCAAGCGTGTTTCAATAGAAACGAGCCACCCTGAATAAATTTTTGGCTGGTGAAATTTAGAGAATTTCCCGAGACCCGTCGATTCCTGTTTCGAGGATGACATCTGAAGCATACATTGACAAATTTCTATCTTCAACCCTCTCACCTCCACCCACCCCAACTTCAAATTTTCAAATGACATCCCCTACCTTGCGATACATCAAATATAAGAGGATTAAATTCCCCGAGAAATTCCCTTTCTAAAAAAAAGAATTTAAATTTTTTCAACCCCACCCCTTTTCTCCCTAAAATTCTCTTAAGGGTCCAATTTAATATTCTCGACCACCGAGTTCTCTTTAATTTAGTCAGCTGCATCATAAATAGCATCAAAAAATGAAAATTTTGGTGGGAAAACTGCTACCCAAATTCACCCCTTTGCTCTCCCCCGCCCCAACTTTAAAATATACCAAAACACCACCTACCTTGTGTTACATCGAATTGAAGAGAATTTCATTCTCTCTCTGAAAACAATCAATTTTGAATTTTTAACTCCTCTCCCATTAAATTGGACATTCGGAATATTAAGGGAGGTAAAGGGGGTTTTTGAAAATTTTAAAAATATTTTTTCCGGAAAGAGAATTTAATTCTCTTCAATTTGATATATCACAAAGTAGGCAGTGTCATTTTAGATTTTGGAGTTGGAGTGGGGAGAGCGAAGGGGTGAATTTGGGTGCACTTTTTTCAGGGAAGATTTTCTCCCTCGATGCTGTGCAGGATGACGTTGACTGCACTGGCGAAAACTGAGCGGTCAAGAATATCAAATTAGACATTCAGAGAATTTTAAGAAAAAGGGGAGTGGGGTTGAAAAATTAAGAAATATTTTTTCAGAAAGATATTAATTTTCTTTATCCCCCTCGAAACAAAAATCGACTGGTCTCGGGAAATTTTCTAAACACCTGACAAAGATTTATTCAGGGTGGCTCGTTTCCATTGAAACACCCTGTACGTTTCTGAGTCGTCCGATTCTATAATACCACTGTAATGTATTTAAAATGGCTGAATAAAAATATCTATCTTTTGAATTTACATTGTCGTGGAGTATGCAATCAACCATACTTTCCTTCCATCCTTCATGTATACCCTGCTCGTTCAGTTACCTTGCCTTCCCGTGACTTCCATTAGTTCCATTACCAACAGACAAGAGCATGTGATGGTGGCGTCTGTGGTTGTTCCCGTAAATCCTGTAGAGAAGAAAAATTGTCTTCATTTTTGCTAAACCTATCGTTGTGCTCGTCGTTGTGTTGATTCTCGTCGCCCTGAGAGTGCCTTTTTGATGAGAAACTCAACTTAGAGACAACGCCGGCGGTCAGTAGATCCTGACTCTGATGCTGCACCTGACGCCGTTCCCCCCAAATTGTCGGGGCCCCCCAAATCGGCAGAAAGCGACAATCCGGTCATCCCATGTACACCAAACGGTAAGTCTAATCCCATTGTTTCGTTGCAGCCGTGTTACAAAGCTTAGCAACGTACCGGGAACGGCCACACGCAAATCCAAACAAGAAAATTGGCAAACCACTCAGAACGGTGTGTATACCGGGTGATCATTTGAAAACTATTCACCTGCAATATCTCCTGATTCCTAGTGCAAATGTCTTTGAGCAAAAACAGGTCGATTTTTATATCGAGGGGGACATCTAAAACATACATTGAAGAATTTATATCTTGAGCCCCCTCGCCCCCACTCACCCCAACTTTGAAATTTCAAATGACACCACCTACCTTGCGATACATCAAATTAAAATAATAAAATTAAATTCTCTTTTTAAAAAAAATATTTTGAAATTTTTCAACCCCACCCCCTGTTCTTCCTAAAATTCTCTGAGTGTCCAAGTTAATATTCTTGACCTCCATTTTCCTTCAATACAATAAACGTCATCCTGCACAGCATCGAAAGAGAAAATTTTCTAGGGAAAAAGTGCCACCCAAAATGTACCCTTTCGCTCCCCCCACCTGACCTCAAAAATTTAAAATGTCAATACCCACTTTGTAATACATGAAATTGAAGGAAATTGAATTCTCTTCCTGGAAAAGATTTTTTCACAATTTTTAAAGCCCCCCCCATCTCCCCCCTAGAATACTCCAAATGGCCAATTTATTGGGGGAGGGGTAGAAAATTTCAAAAAAATTCTTTTTTGAAAGAAAATTCAATTTTCTTTAATTTGATGTATCACAAAGTAGGTGGTGTTTTGTTAAATTTGGAAGTTGAGGTGGGGGAGAGCAAAGGGGTGAATTTGGGTAGCACTTTTTCCACCAAAAATTTTCTTCTTTGATGCTATCTAGAATGACGCCGACTAAATTGAGAAAAAAATGAGGGGTCCAGAATATAAAGTGGGACAGTCAGAGAATTTTTAAGGAAAAGGGGGTGGGGTTGAAAATTTTGAAAAAAACATTTTCAGAAAGAAAATTTAATTTCCTTCAATTTGATGTATCGCAAGGTAGGTAGTGTCATTTGAAATTTCAAAGTTGGGGTGAGTGGGGGCGGGGGGGATGAATATAGAAATTGGCCAATGTATGTTTTGGATGTCCCCCTCGATATAAAAATCGACCTGTTTTTGCTCGAAAAAATATTCACTAGGAATCGGGAGTTATTGCAGGTGGATAGTTTTCAAATGATCACCCGGTATAATGATATTATAAAATGAAATTTCCGGATTATCCCGAGGATTATCCAGAACTTTTTGCAAAAAAAAATAAGGAACAAGGAGCTAATCGCCATGAGTAGGTAGAAGGCACAGAGTTGTTGGTTTCGTGGTAAAAAATCGCTTGTGTCACCCCAAAACTTTTCCGAGTATGTAGTATTAGGGACGGTGTTGAATTGGTAAAATGAGCGTTGCGAAATCAATCCGTGTGGGTTTATTCCTTGACGGATTCTTACCATTTTGGTCTCTTTCGAAAGCTACAAGGATGTAAAGACAGTGCAAAATTTCTGAATCGTCAAGAAGCTCCCGTTCGAGAATTTTTTTCTCTAGAATTTTTACCACAAAGAAGACGAGGTAGCTCGCGAGGTAGGCCTCGTTTAAAGTACAGGGTAGTGTTTGAATTCTCTGCTGATCTTCTTTATTTACAGGGTGAGCGCAAAAAAACATGTTGGTTTTGCATGGATAACTTTTTTTCTTGTTGACCGATTTTAAAAATTTGCGGCTCATATTGAAGCTAAAACTATAGGTAAAAAAGACCTGAGGATCAGAATTGACTCAAGACAAACATTCAGAGCCAAGAGTTCATTGAGCTTGTTTACGCGAGGCTTGGCAGAGATTTTAACAGTGGTTAGTTAGGAGTGTTTACGCGCGCCGACCAAAATGACAGCCGACAGGCCCTTAACCTGGGCCGATATTCTTGAATCGTGTGAGAAAAGTCGCTGGGAGTAAGATACATTCCGCAGTACACTGGTGTAGCGAATGTTGTCTAAAATCGTGGTTTTTAGGCAATTTTCGCTACAGAAGTGTACTGCGGATGCGGAATGGATTTTACTCCCAGGGACTTTTCTCACACGATTCAAGAATAGCAGCTCAGGGAGACATCTTTCAAAGAAGTGTCAAAACGAAATTTAACCATAACCACATTTTCCAGAGATCATAACAAAAGATGGTTAATCACTAATTATCAATTTAATTAAACTGGTGCTCACAGGTCATCCAACATCCAACCCAACCCATAAATCTGCTATAAATCCAACCGATTTCTGGTTTGCACAGGCGTCGTAATGTGCATGGGCGTTTACGTGCGATTACCAACACTTGTTTGCTTACTAAATGCAATTTAAAATCACATTTAGCTAAGCTTAACAGCTGTTGCGAAACTTGCGTTTAGAGGTGTTTATGCGGACGATAACATTGATGTTACGGACCTTAACACCAGTTTTAAACCTCGCGTGAACAAGGCCATTGAAATGTGGCCCAAATTTTAAACGCTGTCGACAGCCCGTTTAGGAGAAGGATTTGCTAATAGCCACGCTTCTTTCGAATCAATCATTCATTCTGAATACATCAAGATCTTTCGTTCTTGTCTTAGCTAAAAATTGTGTAGGTGAAGGGATTCATTTACAACTGCATTTTCAAGGAGGAGAAACAGTCCCTTGTTCACCTGAAATTAGTCGTAACCAACACTACGAAAATAAAAACAATGAATTACCTAAACTGGTTTGTCTATTACTCATTGTTTTGATTTTTGTAGTCTTGGTCACGACCAATTTAAGGTGATCAGGGGGCTGTTTCTCCTTCTTGAACATACAGTTTGTAATTGGATTCCTTCACCTACAATTTTTGTCCACGACAAGCAAGAAAAACCTCAATGTATTAAAAATAAATGATTTCTTCGAAAGAAAAGTGGCTTTTAGCTTATCCTTCTCCCAAACGAGCTGTAGACGGCGTTCATGATTTGGGTCCACTTTTATTGAACACTTGATTCTGAATGTTTGTCTAGAGTCAGTTCTGATCCTCAGGTCTTTTCACCTCAAGTTTTAGCTTCAATATGAGCCGCAAATTTTCAAAATCGGTAAAGGACGAAAAAAGTTAACCATGCAAAACCAAAAAGATAATTTCTTTGCGCTCATCCTGTAAATAAAGGAGATAAGCAGAGAATTCTAAAACTACCCTGTACTTTGAGGCCTACCTCGTCTTCTTTGTGGTGAAAATTCTAGAGAAAAAAATTCTTTCTCGAACGGGAGCTTCTTGACGATTCAGAAATTTTGAACACAGGTGTCTTATTGAACACCCTGTACAAAATTTATGTTAATTATCTAGTGTCTTGCAAAACCACGGACTGGTAGCCAAAGGATCAAGTCAACGGACACTTCAAACAGAATGCAAATTCATTGCAGTAACCCAAATTTAAATCAAAGTGAAAAAGGGAAAAATTTTTTGGCACGACGTATTGATTTGTGCGTAGTTTAATTTGCAGAAAATTGAAAATTTGGTCAGGAAAATTTGGTCAGGAAAATTTGAATTATCCGGGAAAACCTCATATTTTATTCCAAATCATCTCATTGTAAAAATCGTCGATCAAGGCTTCACTTTAATTGAGCTCCATCATTGAAGTCCGGTCTCGAAAACCCAAGCCAGTTTCACATCTTCAACCGGAAAATTCTCGGGAAATTGGAAAAAAAATGTTGAAAGATGTTCAAGAACCACTTACCTCTTGTTAAAAAGAAATGGTGGAAATTTGTTCACGGGATAAAAAGTTGGAAAATTTGCAGCTTTTCCAGACAGGAAAACTCGAAAACCGTGGGTCCGATTTCAAAAGTTTTTTCTCTAAAAATTATTTCAATCTTTCATCCAACTTTCATTCGCAGCATGTTGCACCTACAATGAATATTTCGTGGGGCTCATAGCATGTCGAAGTTTGCACTGCAGTTTTTCCAAATTCACGGGATGTGCAAATTTCATTTTGGAAAAATTACCGTCGGAAAACCGGAACCGTGTCGATTTTAGAAATGGGTCTATACGACGCCCAATCCAATCTACTTCGATATCATTTGAAATTATTCGAAAAAAGTTGATCCCCGAGCAGGGGTGGAGTCCTGCTTCAAACGCGAGTCGTTCTGGTCAAAACCCGGGTGGCAACGGCTAGGAGAAATTTTTAAAATTCATAACGTCTGACTGGAAAATGGTGGAAAACTGCAACTGCACAGGCACACCTAATTTGACTCTTTTGTCGTGTTGCTTCCTGCCAAATTTGGTTCCAATCCTTTATAATCCCGGATAGATTTTGAATAATTAAATGGTAAAGTTTTGAACTTTGACATTTTTATTATTTGACAGATGACAGATAAAGCAATACTTTCAACTGTTCTGAATACAGTTTTTTTAAAGGCTTTCAAACGACAAATTGCAAGTCAAGTCCCGTGAGATATAGCTTCTGACATTTGTTGATAGTGACACTTCCAAGGACACTTCTGTTTGACAGATGACAGTCAAAAACTAATGGGCTCATTCCAGAGAGAAACCATGTCCGCATACCACATAAATGGGCTGAAATCACCACTGTTATGATCGACAAGGGAGGTTCCCCTCAGGACCCCTCAAACAAACAACGCATTGCTCTTGTTAACACCATACTGAAACTTTTCCCTGCCCAGGGCCGTCTTAAGCGGGCGTGCAACTCGTGCATGGCACAAGGGCGGCCAGATTCAGGGGGCGGCATTTTGGGGCAGAAATGCGTTTTTTCATCAATTTTGTTGCTTTTCATATTTTACCTCTGCGGCCGCCCCTGAACATTTTGAAATTTTTGTTTGTTTTTCATATTTTACGCCTGCGGCCCGGCCGCCCCTGGACATTTTTTTCTAACGGTATGATGATGGATACCTACCTTTAAAACACGTGAATATGAAATCAGATTTTGGAAGATCCTTGCTAAATTCTTGATTTCTACCAAAGGGCGGTGGAATCGTAATCGATTGGTAAGTTCAAGTACCTAGAAGCAGTTCGGTATTCAAGTGTAGTTATTGTTTATTCCTAATAGACAAAAGTAGAAGTCAGGCGTCTTATTTTGACGTTATCCGGTAGGTAAGTTAACTTTCGTTTATTTGTTAATATTATAATATCGTTACTGACTACCTACTTGATTAAAAAAAAAATTGTTTTTATTTTTTCTGCTGTGCAAGGAAACGATAAATTCATATGTTTTGTTGCGTTCCTTAAATCAATCGCGTTCCGTAAGCCCAAATATAAAGACAGTTTTTTCGCAGTATAATTTTTTAAAGAAGAGGTGACCTCTTCAGTACACCTTTTTCAACTGCATTTTTTTCAATGTTCCTACTGGATAAGACTGTCAATTTTCGCAGATATGAGAAGCTTGAACTCTTTTCTTAGTAATTTAACAATGGTAATTTCCATGCTACATGGCTTCAAAACGCACAAGAGAGCCCTAAAACTTTTTTTTCTGCTCGGCCGTCAAATTTTTGGCATGTTGATTTTGTAGTAGGGGAGACGCGCAAATAAATGAGATCTAGTCCAGGCGAATAAGTTCTACCGGAAAATATACTTGCTTATACCTAACGACTGTTAATACAATAAAACACGGCATGGAAGAATATTTTCTGTTGAAACCAAGTCGCCTGCGCCTGCAGCCTGGATTGAATATTAGTTCGCGTCTCTCCTACTATTAAATCAAAATATCGTAAGTTGGACTGCCCAGCAGAAAAGAATTCTTTTTGGGCTCCCTTGGGCGTTTTATAGTCATGTTGCTTCGCAACTACCAATAAAAGAGTTCGAGGTCTCCATTCCTGCGAAAATTACGAGTGATATCCACTGGGGACATAGAAAGAAATGCTCTTGGAAAAGAGGTACTGAATAAGAGGTCACCACTTCTTTGAAAAATACTATTACAAGAATAATTTCTTCATAATTAGGTTTAGGGAATGCGATTTAGTTGGGAACGCAACAGAACATATGCATGTATCGTCTTCTTGCATAGAAGAAGAAATAAAAAGAGTTTTTTTGACCTCTGCCAAAGAATTTTTTTTTTCAGGTGTGAAGAATGAATCGGACACGACGACAATTGATGAAAACATTTTCAATAGACCTGTAAGCTCCACTTATGACATACATGACGATATACTCAATGATCGTCATGCGAAAGTTCTTGCATTTTGAAAATTTGGAGGGCCCCCGTTGGCCCCCTAAGGGACAAAATATCGAGTGCTGCGGGTCAAATCGCTTGTCTCGGTATAAAGTATGCCCATGCAAAATCTTGTTACTGCACTCCAAAATGCAGTATCGATGTGTTTTTAGGTGTGTACCGCTTTCACTAGAAGTGTCACTCATACCCCTAATACAATAAATATCTATTTTCATCAATACTATTCTCCACAAATAATTATGCGAATGTGACATCGTGACGGATTTTCGTACTGTACGATTTTCCCCGTTATATTACAGCACGGTGAAAACTGTGTTCTGGCAGGCACAGCATGGAAATCTAATAATCTCCACAAAGTATAAGAATGTCGTTTGGAAAACTCGATCTGGTATTAATTTTAATTGAAATAACAAAAACAAAACCACAATAATTTAACAAGAACAAAACAAAAATAACAAACAAATCAACAAAGCGCAAAAATCTTGACGGCGAACGAGAGCGCCACGCAATGGTCACAATGATAACTTTTAGCCAAGTCGAGAACCATTCCTGTCGGGTCACCAGCACAACACCCCTGCCATTCCCCTGCGCAAGACCAAGTAGATGAGTCCAGTGTCGGTGACAGGTTGGCGATACGCATTACGAAAATAAATTAATCATTTTCGTTTGTAATTGACACTTCCGTTGAGTTAGAATTCATCGATAAAATTAAATTCTAGTTTATGATGGAAGTTGTTGTCCTTAAAACACAATGCAAGCGGTAAAAGAATACTAACTGTAAAGAATAGAATCGAACGCGGCAACAGCTTACTCCCATTCTCTCGGACGAGACACTGGTCACCCCAAGGGCCTGACACTACGTTACACCTCCGCGTTACACACCCTCGTTACATGTACCGCGAATTCACTCCCATGTGTGGTTCTGCGTTAGTTGTGTGTTGTGATCTAGGGGCGAGAATAGAAGTTTCACTTCAAAAAATTGTTCAAAATGCGAAAATTGCAATTCCCGCGGTGTTTCTGTTATTTTCATGAAATTAAATTTAAATTAAAGAAGCTATATACAAAATTCAACCTCTCGTTCAACATTAAAAAAAAATTGAGAAAGGGGCGGCCTAACAGTTTTTGCACGAGGGCGGCCAAATGTCTAGAGACGGCCCTGTCCCTGCCATCCTCCTGAGTCGCATATCCGAATGGACTGATGATTGTGGTGTCATACCAGAATGTCAGTCTGGTTTTCGTGGGCAAAGGAGCTGTATAGATAATGTCTACACCCTGACCTCGGTCATATTGGACTGTGATTGAGGCAAAAGGGGGCGCAGGTATATGCCTTATTTGTTGATTTCCAGCGGGCGTTCGATTCGGTGAATCATAATTTGCTGTGGCACAAGTTGTTCTATCGGCACTTGAGTGGCAAATTAGTGAGAGTTATAAGAAAGCTTCACGGAAAGTCCACTTTTAAAATCAAACAGAATGAAACTTATTCAAGAAGTTTCAATGTGACTCAGGGTGTCTTACAGGGAGAGTCATTGAGTCCTATTTTATTCTCGATGTTCTTGAGAATAGGAGGGATTGAATGTGGATGGACAGACTGATGTTCTGATTTTTCTCTACGCTGATGATCTGGTAGTCTTGAGTCATTCCCCTTTAGGTCTAAAAGAAAAAATTAAGCTATTAGAGACGTATTGCCGCGAAAATATCCTAAAAGTAAACCCCCTCAAAACGAAAGTGATTTTGTTCTCCAAGAGCAATAGTGAACCGAAGTGCTTATTTAGGTACGATGATTTGCCAACTGGAAATAGTGACAACCTACAAATATTTGGGATGTAACCTCAGTTTCCTGAGGCCCACAAAAGCTTTGCTCCGGCAGCTATCGAGTCGATAGATATTGGGGGGTTCAGTGTTATCATCCTAAACAAGGGTGGCAAGCGCCAAGTAGTTCAAAGCAACCAGTTTCATTTAGTTCCGAACCACTAAGCGAACTAACGCTGTTAAAATTGAAAAACAAGAGAGAGAACAATAAGCGAGTTTGGTTTAACAAGTATAATATGAAAATATTGAGGTGATGACATGTAACAGCAAAAAATATTGATACGAAATTTCTCAAAGAAAGCCTGGCAATATCCAGGCTTCTCAATAACGTAACATATATTCAATTTTCTTTTACGACTTTAGAAAATTGATCACAATGATATCACTTTAGTTTTAGATGGAATTACTTATTAAATTTGATTTCACAACTAAAAGAGATATTGAAGATTAAATTGATAAGCGGGTCAAAAGGGGGAGTGCACTCTACCTATAGGCTGGTATTATATCCCAAAGGTGTTATATACATTCAATTTCTCTTGCACACGAGCTAAGTTCTTATTTAAAAATGTCGAATTATCGGTAAGAAAAATAGCAAAAAAACAAGAACTGAAGGTTCTAAGAAAAAGCAAGAATTTGGCCTGATTTCCTTGGAAAATGCGCGGCGTCCTGGACTTTCATAACCGCGATGGTGAAGCCTTTCTCCGGATCATATGTTCAGGTAGGTACCTCTGGATCTTCGGAGGGATTATGGAAACTTCCAGGAGTAGTTTTCCTACTTTCCCTACTAGTTTTCTTTAGATCCCTTTTTTAGTTTCAACAGTTGAACGGCGGCTTTTCAAGTCAGTAAACAGTGAGTCAAAAAAGCCATAGGCCAAAAAAGAAAAAAACTGAAAGTGTATATTAGCAAATGAACTTCCTGAAAGTTCGTCCCTTACCTTCCAAGAGTCAAAGGGTATTCCCCTCGGTCTTTCCTTATTTAAAATTTCAAGAGGCTATACGTTCCACTAACGCATTTTGTCGCCCCGTTTTCTTTTTGATGCTTTTCCGCTTATTACTGCAGCGGTTTCGGAAATGCGGCGGCGACAGATAATATTTTGTGGTAGCGCTGAGCGTTTGTACAAGGTGCTTCGATAAAATTTTGAGGTTGTCTGTCTTTTTGTCTGCCAAAAGAACTTGTCACCCGGTTACCGGTTTTTTGTGCGTACAAGCAAAGTATAATTCGACCCTCCGTTATTATCCATTCAAAAAGCCTGCCACAGGGGAATTACATTGGACAGGAGTCTTACGTTTTCGGATACACACCAGAGCAGCGGCCAGCAGCGCGAAGCGTGCAATAGGCGCGGTTTTCTCCACCTTGGCCAAAACTAAAATTAATTCTTGGGCTGCTAGGAAGAGGTTGTACGATTCAATCATTCTGAGCACATTAATGTACGGGATGCCAGTTTGGGGTTTGGAGCATTTGGATGCGATTGAGAAAGTCCAGGTATGGGGCTCTTCAAGAGGCTGTTGACTTTGCCTCTCAATACATCAAATGTGTTGGTGAGATTGGAATGTGGACTTGTGAGCTTGCCACACCTTATACTGAAGCTTTCATTGTCATGGCTGATTCAACTTGATTTAATGAACGATAACCGGTTGCCGAAAATATGCTTCAAAAAGCTCTGCTCACTGGACAAAAATGACAATAATGCTCCACAACGCAACGGTACAATTTGGCAAAACAAACGAGTCTCTTCCTGAGGGAGGCTGGCTGTGAGGACCTGTGGGAGCAGTCGGCCCAGGTCATTCTGAATCGTAGGGATGAGGTGTTGGGGAATTATTCGTTGGTTTTAATCTCGGCGGACTTGGAGCATCTCCGCAGATCACCTTCAGCGAATTTCATTGTCAGGGACTCACAGTATGCAAACAGTAAGCCCCAGGAAATACCTCTTGCTCGCGGTCCCGGTAAGGTTCCAGAGGGTTGCGGCTCAGGTCAGGTTGCACAATGAATATAACTTCAGATTTGTCATTGGAGGGAAGTGTTACTACATTAACCGAACCATTAACACAGAGATTGTCTGCACGGTCTGCAATGCATATATACTGGTCACAATTTGAAGTGGGTCACCCAAAAAGTTGTTTGGTTTTAAATCTTTGTCGATCACTTAAAAATCATCAGATTTTGAATTAACTCACACCAACTTCAAGATAAATCTTCCTACTTTCACCATCTGCAAATGCTTGTTAGCTTGTGACAGCGATGTCACAGGGCGTCAGCGAATACAGGGTGGTGAAGGATACCATGCAATTTTGTACTTTTGTGCAGGTGCAGGAACTTTTGTGGCCACCCTATAATTTTGAGATTTGCTGTATGCCGTAGTCAACAGTATGAGGAACTCATATTTTCTTAGTTTGATGCTCTACGTTGCTTAGTTACGGAAAAATGTTGTTTTTTTCTTATTGAGTTACTTTATCACGTTAATTTATACGAACAATTTTTGTTATTATGTTCAAATTATGAGCAATGAAAATGAACGGGGCAAAATATTTCAGTAGAAAGTTGGACCTGGTCTAGACCGCACTACTTTTTGGTAGGATCCAAACATACCTTTGAACAGGTTATTGATAGTTGCCACAGGGATTTCTCTCCACTTTGCGGTTAGAGCATCCAATAAGTTCTTGTCTTGCAGTGAGTTGTACCTAACTACCTACTGGTAGTTCTGGCGGGGAGGCATTCTCGCAAACGCATTCCAGAGGGCGCGACATAGGCTTGGGACCAAATGTCAACGTCATGTCAACATCAAGTCCAAGGTCAAGCTTGCAGTTGTCATTGCTTGTCAGAGCTTAACCTAACCTATCTTTATTGTTTATTGTCGTCGCATGGTGTTAGTGTCACCGATACCGGGTGCTTGTCGTTTGAAAGGCAGGGCAAATGCGAGCGAAGCAGCGCGGGGCCGTCTGGCGGTTCGTGCGAGACAAAAATCCCTGGCCGGTGACACGATAAATGCAACCCACAGTGGTCCCAAGCTATCATGTTGAAGCAGGGCTCCGTTCAACATCGGGTAAGCTCAGTTTGACTGCCAAAGGCAAAAATTTATTTTTCTTTACTACTAACTATAGACCTGAGGGGCTCCATATGGTATCTACTGAAGAGGCAAACAGATGCTCTGAATAAGCCACTCCTGCTCCATCCTAGCACATGGATAACGGAGACAGAAATTAGACTATACTATACGAAAACCAGGAGGACATTTCGGTATCACCAATACAATAGTCGCCCTTCCACTCAATGAAGTCGAGGTATTCAAGTCCATCATTCTATCATCAATACATTCCAATGAGTTTGAAATCATTTTGCAGTTTCTATCTACAAGCCGGACGTAAGCTGCATGATAGTAGGCAAGCAAAATATACCTACTCATGGCAAGGCATCAGGCACAACACAAAAGAGGCCATAACCTAAAGGCTTCACAATTTTGTAGCAGTGTGGAAAACTCTCTGTAAAGTGATGGTTTGAATTATTGTAATAAAGTGAAATGCCCTGGCTGAATAAAGAACTGTATTTCATGTGTTTAATTTTCGTATACTACGCACAACGCTGTGAACATAATAACTTAAGTGAACAAGTTCAAAACTTCAACATAGAACCAACATAACCTAGATCCCTTCATGCACCTCAGCAATGTCATTGTTTTTCGATTATTCTTGTCTCCATCTGTCTGGTAGAATGGAGCAGGAAGGGCTTATTCAGAGCATCTATTTACTTCTCCAGAGTACCTACCATACCGGGCCCGAGTCTACGATAAAAGTCAATAAAAATATTTTTTTTCTTCGGCAGTCAAACTGAGCTTACCCGGAGTTTGGGGCCGCATCCTGACCCTCGTCGCAAGAGCCTACGGCATCCTCATGAACGATTCAACGATACGATTAAAAAATTCCAATTTATGTTCACGGTGACATTTCTAAATATTTGACGTTTATTCATTTGACGATTTGACACAACGCGCTTGTTTATGCAATCTAGGCTAGATAAAATCCTCAGAGGTCCCAACCAACTGCAGCGCCTCCTGGCGGGAGCAAAATCGTCCATGCCTCCCATTGGATTCATATCAGGCGATAAATTTAGCCATATCATTGAGTTGATTTAATTATTCACGGAGGATTAATTCCTAATTCCAATGCCACGTTACATTTATCATCTATTTTTGTAATTGTTACAATTTTCAAAGTCATTTTAGCTGAACTCTGAGAAAAACTGTTTATAGCAACAATCAATATTGATAACTGTCAAATCAATCAACTCAACTTGAATACCTACTTGATTGAATATTGAAGCAGTGCAGCGTAAAAAATCATCTCTTGAAAAAAAATCGTATTTCTGTATTGTATTGTATTGTATTTCTGGAGGGTCGGGAAAGTAAAAGTGTATAAAATATGACCGTTAAACGTACCGTAACCCAAAGCTTTTTCTCCAGCGCTCTTGCCCAGGTGCTAGGGTGGCCTTCCTGCCAAAATCGGATGACCTACGAACTTCACGCCAAGCTCAATTATAGTAAATGATTGAGGTGTCACTAAAATCAAAGCCGTAGCGAAGCCATTTTTACGGGAGGGGGGAGAAATACAAATTTGCCACCTCAAAAATTTGAAGTTAACAGTGGCGTTATCACTTGAGCTGGCACCGAGGTGCTTATAATATCGGCGCCTATTTATCATTTGGAAGCTAACGGGGCGGCCCAGGGGAGCGTGTATCTTTTGATGCTCCGCAGACGAAAATTTTGCGTATCAATAATAATATTGTTGATTATTATAAGTATTTTTCGTTAGTTAAAGATTTAATTCCAAAGTGTAGGTAAGGATGTGGGGAAAAATTTTAAACTAGAGAATAATATACTTGAGAAAATACAACCATATCCGATCATTTTGATACACGGGCTTTTGCAGGAGTTGGGATTTACTGTCAATAGTACAATACAAAATGAGTAGGCTCTGATTTGGCGGGATTGGTGGGTGAGTGCTGAAAAGGTATTTTGTACTGCCCTAAGTACTCCTTAATACTGATTGCACAAGTTGGGCCCTGGGCGGTTATAGATTTACAAAATGATTTGGTCCAAGTATATTTCCGACAGCGAGGCACCCTTCAGAATAATAATTTTTTTACTGGGGAAGAGGTAGTTTACCTAGTAAAGAGCTTGAACATTAATCTCAGATGTCCATTTTGTGCTTCAATCATCCACCGTGTCTTTGTTACTTGCCGAAAAGCGTTAACTTCTTCAGTAAAAAATAACTGTTGTTGTCCAGGTGGCAAGAAATAGCGCATTATGATCCATGGTTAAAGTCTTGCATCATATCTTCATAATGTTTTGATATCCCCGATCCAGTATAAAATAATGTCACCATCCGGAAAATATTTCAGTCGAATAATTAAGGACAACATGCAGTATATGGTCCGATGAACCATGCTTCTTCTTGCATAGAAAAGCTAAAAGGCCTCTTCTTTTTCACAAGTCCAAACCCATAATGATGTTCGACTGGTTTAGCGTCGCAGAATCCAAATAATTCCTTGGACTGCTCCTTCGTGAAAAGGGGAAAATGTTTAAAACTTGTCGTCGCGTCGGTAAGAGTCCATCACCGTGTTGAGAGTTGTGTGCCCTGTTTTAACAACTTCCAGCCAGAAAATTCTTGTGTTTGAGAAAATTTTGGAGATAATAGTACTCATCCTGAATTTAAAGGGGTTGTTGATTGAAAGAAGAGCAGGAAGAAAAAAATCTAGTGTTGGTGTATTGTATCTATACTTGAGGCCTCCTTATCGCCTCAAGTATAGGCTGTCTGATTTGTCATGATTCTAGTGGGCTGTGTTTCTGGTGCTGGATGCAGTGGGGCGATACACAGTTCATCTACCATTCAAAACTGATGCCCCTCCTCTGGGAAAAAATCGGTCGAATGCTTTGCGTACCTATTTTCACCTGGAAAATCGGTTAGCTCGAGATCCTTCCATTGTCACGCAATACAATGATTTTTTATCCGAATATATCGATCTATCTCACGTGCAATTGGCTCCTGCTCCATCGCCCTACATCATCCGTCATCATGGTGTTCTAAAGGAATCCAGCTCTACGACAAAGCTGCGCGTGGTTTTTAAAGCCTCTGCCTCTGCACCGGATTCGTCAGGTATTTCTCTGAATGAACGCTTGTACCGCGGTCCTAAACTTCAAATGGATCTTGCCGACATATTGCTACCGTTTCGTGAACACCCGGTAGCCATCTGCGCCGACATAAAAATGATGTATCGTCAA
This sequence comes from Anaspis maculata, assembly GCA_949128115.1. Classification (NCBI taxonomy): domain Eukaryota; kingdom Metazoa; phylum Arthropoda; class Insecta; order Coleoptera; family Scraptiidae; genus Anaspis; species Anaspis maculata. Next base: position 13,755,543 of record OX421968.1, read on the forward strand.
ATTTTTGTCTCACCTTCAGATCGTTCTTATCAGCACATTTTTTGGCGGCCACATGATGAATCTTCCGTACAGGAATTCGAGTTCAGTACCGAAACATATGGTTTGACACCCTCTGCCTTTTTAGCACAGCGCGTGCTGCTCCAACTTGCTGAAAACAAGAATTTCCCCCTGGCGTCTCGCGCTTTATCTGAACTTACCTATGTGGATGACGTCGTTACTGGAGCTGCTGATTTTGCGGGAGCGCAGGCTCTTCAGCGCGAACTGATTCAGTTGCTATCGCTTGGTGGTTTTGAGTTGCGCAAATGGTCAAGCAACAATCCCCACGTGCTGGAATGCTTGCCCTCTGACTTTCTGGAAACACCTATGATCTTTTAAATAAATAAATAATCTTTAATTCTCTTCGAACTGTTACAGAATGAGAAGTGTCACATAAAAGGTAGATAGCAATACATTGAAAGGTCACAAATATATTTTTAAAAGACGCATCACGGCCGCAATTTCGGGAATTTAGGAAAAAGAAAAAATACGGGTACATTATTTTTAACCACACTATCGATTAAGCCAATAAAAAAAAATTGGGCAAGTACCCCATTTTGACGGCACAGTTGAAATGTTGAGTTTTTTGAATAAAGGTCTACAAGATGATTTTCGATCTGTGAAGCACATAGTCCGTAATATTTTTTTCTGTGCCAAAAACACTTCAACCATACGACTACCGCCGCCCCAGCAAATGATCCCGTAATTAAAAATGGAATGAACGTGTGTATAGTAATACGTTTTCAAAATGAAAGCGTCAACCCTATCACGCAACTGCCATAGGACATATTGTGAAACCTTTACTTTACTGATTGCTGCATTGATATGATCCGTCCAAGAAAGACGACAGTCCAAGGTGAAGCCCAAAAACTTGACCGAGAAGTTCTGTTTCAAACTTTTGCCGTCAACAGGAATCAACTTTTGGAATCAATCGCTCTGTTGGAAAAAAACAAGAAAGTCAATTTTGTCCTTATTCAACCTTAAACCATTGAAAGCACAGTACTCCTGCATAGCCCCAACAGTCTCAGCGGCTCTCAAACTCAAAGCATCATCGTCATCAGCGGTCACAGCAGCAGACGTATCATCCGCAAACAGAGTAACGTGAGCGTCGCCAATCTCGATGTCGTTCACAAAGATGAGAAAAAGGAGAGGGCCCAAGATACTGCCTTGAGGCACACCTGATTCGACTTGGACGGTGTCAGAGTGGAATCTAACTTTGTCAGTAATAACAACACTCTGACTCCTATTCTTCAAGAAAGATGATAACCAATACAGGGCCACTCCCCCAACTCCACAATTGCATAATTTATGCAAAAAAAGATCGTGATTGACGACGTCGAAGGCTTTAGATAAATCAAAGAAAATGCAAGCTGATGGCTTTCCGGATTCACGATTCTGAGAGATGAAACCGTACAGAGATAACAAAGCATCCGCGGTAGAGCGACCGCCTCTGAAACCGAATTGATTATTTAGTAAAATAAGGTTTTTATCCAGGAAGTTGGAAAGTCTAATATAAAAACATTTTTCAAATTTTTTTGAAAACACCGAGAGCAAAGCAATAGGTCGATAATTACTGATGAGTTTCTTGTCGCCTCTCTTATGAACAGGAACGATCAATGCTTTTTTAAGTTTGGTTGGAAAAACACCTTCAACAAAAGACATATTAATTAAATCAGCCAATGGCACAGAAATATAATCAACAACGTGCCGAAGAAGGGAACAAGGAACACCGTCACTACCGCAAGAAGACTTGTCGGATAATTGAATTATCACATCGGCCACCTCCCGCGAAGTGACAGGTGAAAGAAAAATGTTCTTATCGAGCACTTTAGAGCCCGACACAGAATTGGCTGACTTAATTCCCGCTTTCACCGAGTCAGCAATCTCCTAAACAGAATCGGTGAAATACCTATTAAAACACTGTGACGCAGCTCCCAAATCTACGACTTCACCTCCATCAACATTCACAAAGGATGAAGGCAGTTCAGACCTACGTTTATTAAGGTTGACACCATCATTTATCACACTCCAAGCAGTTTTCGAAACATTGCAGTTGGGTTTAAGAAATTTGCGATCATAATGGTTCTTCCTTGCAAGGGCCACGGCTGCATGGTGATTGCGTTTCATTATCTTGTATCTGTCAAGAAGCTCAGCATCACCTAAAATTCGACATTCACTGTATATATTTCTTAAAAAAGCACCCTGGTCCATCAAAGATTTAGTAATCCAAGGTCTTGGGTTAGGTTGAAATTTACGACTATTGCAAGACACGAGTGGAAAAGCAGTTTCCATAGCGTCAACAAAAGTTTCATGGAACATATCAAACCTGTCATCAAATGGAAGCGATGAGCCCGAAAGGAGAGACCAATCCAGTTGAGAAACGATGTCAATAAAACGGAGAATATTAGAAGGAACGCCAAAATTGCGTTCAAGTATGGATGTCGGAGCTTCCCCTCGGGCATCATCGGGTAAGTCAAGTTGAATACTCTGCAAAAGATGATCAGAAAAGTCGACATGGATTAATTCAGACTGTGAGCAATGTTTATCGTAATTACAGAATATGTTATCAATAAATGATTTGTGATCACCCTGTATGCGGGTGAAATCAGAAATGTTACTAACAAGGCCATAAGATAAGAAGGAATTTACAATAAGAGAACTATAAACATCTTTAGAATCATGAAAATTAACATTAAAACTCGCATTAAAATCACCGCACATGACGGACCTTTCACCGGGTTTCAACATTTGGAGCAGCAAGTCGTTCAAATGATCGTCAAACAATCGCACACAGGATCCAGGGCTGCGGTAGTAGCAGCCAACAAGAACTGAGACTTTATTGAGCTTGATTCTAGATAGAGCACACTCAAATATCGATTCCATCAAGCAAGCATCGGAAATCAGAACTGGTTCGTATGAAACATCCTCTCGCACGAATATTGCAACTCCACCACCTCGAGAGCTGACCCTGGAAAAGGAACCAGCGAGCGTGTAGCGGCTTATGTGAATTTTCTCGATTTCCTGGCGACTACACCAGGTCTCAGTCACGCACATCACATGGGGAAACTCCAAGGAATGAAGGAGGAACTCCAGATCATCAGATTTGTTCCGCAGGCTCCTCACATTTTCACATTTTCTGATTTTCTGATGATGACCAAACGTTTAAAATTTTGGGGTTGATGTGGAACTCGAAATCTGATATTTTTACCTTCGTGTGCATCACTTCCACGGTCCTGTGACTAAATGAAATATACTCTCTTTCGTAGCTCGCATGTTTGACCCTCTCGGTTTTTTTACGCCCGTTATATTTTGGATAAAGCAGTTCTTGCAACGATTGTGGTTAGAAAAATACGATTGGGATGATTATTTGAGCAGCACTCTTGAAAACGATTTGAAAACGTTCGTTTCATCCATTCCCATTGTATTTCGTTTCAGCATACCTCGCCATTTGATTACCACATCAGAAAATCGTTCGTTGGCTGTTGGCTTCTGCGATGCGTCAGAGCGTGGATTCGCAGCCATTTGTTATCTTCATACTTCTAGCAAATCTTCTCCCGCCAATGTTCAATTTTTGAAAGTTCGCAGCAAAGTGTCTCCGTTGAAAACTCTCACGATTCCTCGCCTCGAATTTTGCGCCGCTTTACTGTTGTCTCGTCTTGTGAAATCGCTAGAATCTTTTTTGCGCTCCTTCAGTGTTGCAGATGTCAAATTGTTCTCCGATTCTGAAATAGTGCTTGCCTGGATTAATACGCCTCCACATTTACTGAAGACTTTTGTTGCCAATCGTGTCAATGAAATAATCAGCTCAACTTCCCCTACGCAGTGGTCCCATATCTCTACAGACTCCAACCCTTCCGATTGTGCATCTCGCGGACTAATTCTACCACAATTTCTGAAGCATAACCTTTGGCATTTTGAGCCTCTGAATTTCTATATGCCGATCCAGCTTCTTGGCCAGGCTCTTTCACTACTTCACGCGAGTGCAGAGCGCCCGAGCTCAAAAATCAGCCTGTGAGCTTACTGGTACGTGAACCTTTGACTTTTCTCATTCTTCAAATTGATAAATTCTCATCCCTCGTTCAAATGCAACGCGTTTTTGCCTACGTATTGCGATTTATTCACAATGCAAAGGCAGCTCGAACACAAAAACCGTATCGCTATGGCCCCTTATCATACATACTCTGAAATAAAAACCGGGTTAATGACCTGCATTCGCCTTTCGCAAAATTCTCATTATCAATCAGAACTTCAACTTCTGAAAAAAGCCGAACGCCTTCCTACCTCGTTGGCTTCTTTAACCCCTTTCATTGTATCAGAGGGGTGTCTCAGGGTGGGCGGTCGTCTTCAAAATTCCTCCCTGCCGTATTGCGCTAAACACCCATTTCTGCTTCCAAAAAATGCTCATATTCCTTCGCTCATTTCTGATCATTACCACGTTTTCTCTTTACACTCCGGAGCTCATACGGTACAAGCTATCATGGTACAAGCTCTGATTCTGAAACAGTTTTGGATCATCTCTCTCCGCGGTTTGTTGCGTAATCAAATTCACAAATGCTTAGTATGTCACAAATTTCGGGCTCGACTATACAACCTATGATGGCAGATCTCCCTCCGTCTCGATCGGACCTTGCGCGCTGTTTTGCAAGAACAGGGACGGACTTCGCCGGGCCATTTGTTGTCAATAAAAAACTCCAAGACGTTCAAGGGCTATTTGTGCTTATATGTGTGCATGGCTACGAAGGCCGTGCACTTAGAAATGGTCTGATCTTTCGACTCCCGCCTTTTTGGCTGTGTTCGATGCTCTCGAGGCCCTAGGCCGAGAGCTGCATGTAAGAGAGTTATGCTATGCCGTTTTCAGCGCGAGTAGCATCATCGTTTTTCGTGCTGCTTTTAATAAAATTACAAATGAAAAAGATCATATAATGTTGATGACATCAACAACTACCTGATCAACCCAGCACTATCCTTTGCCGCTGACGAATCAACAACAAAGTTCTACAATTCCAATGTCAAAGAAAGCGTGAGATCTAATCTACAGTTTACTCGAGTTAGCGAAACTGATGTTCTCAAGATAATCTCATCTATCAAGAGTAAAGCGACAGGAGCCGACGGCATCAATATTTGCACCATCCATCTTTGCGTCCCATTTCTATTACCGTACATCACCCATATTATCAATTTCTGTATCGAAAACTCTGTTTTTCCCTCTACATGGAAACATGCTCTTATTTTGCCGTTGCCCAAGTCCTCCAAACCTGAGAGTTTCAGTGACATCCGCCCAGTAAGCATTTTACCAACCATGTCAAAAATTCTCGAGAAAGTAATAGAGCAACAGCTGCGGGCGCATATAGAAAGTAACTCCATTTTGCCTGCTAATCAGTCAGGATTTAGACCTCGACGTGGATGTTGCACGACTCTTCTTTCTATAACCGATGACATCTTGAGAGCTTCAGACAAGGATCTCCTCACCATTCTTGTTCTGATGGATTATTCCAAAGCGTTCGACATCATCAACCACCAGATCCTGAAATCTATTCTGCACTATACTGGTTTGTCGACGTCTTCCATCAACCTCCTATTCGATTATCTAGCGGGCAGAACTCAGAGTGTTACTTACAATGGCCGTGTCTCCTCTCCCCTTGAAATTTTAAGAGGTGTACCACAAGGATCCATTTTGGGGCCGCTACTGTTTATAATCTACATATCAAATTTTACCTCTGCCTTCCTCTCCGGCTGCCAACATTCCTATGCTGATGACACTCAGGTACGCATTTCATTCTCGGCGGACGAATCTCAATAGGCTTTAGCGGCACTAAACTTCGATCTTGCAAACTTAAAAGACATCTCTCAAAAGCACTGCTTACAGCTCAACCCTAAAAAATCGGTAGCACTTCTGTTTGGCAGAAAGGTGGATCGGGACAAGGTGAAATGCCATGATGGTATTGTGATTGCTGATGAAATTGTCCCCTTTGCATGCGAGGCTAAGAACCTTGGGCTACACATCGACAATGACTTGAAGCTCACCACTCACGTCTCCAAATGCCTCCAGCGAGGTTATTTTCACCTCAAATCAATTTATCAAAACAGATCATTCTTAAGCTTCCATGCAAAAAAACTGCTATGTGAATCCTTGGTGCTGTCTCAGGTCAATCACTGCGACGTCGTTTATGGTCCTTTTCTGAGACAGAATGACAGCTACCGTCTGCAAAAGCTGCAGAACTCGTGCATTAGACTTCTTTACGGAATAAGAAAATACGACCGTGTGAGTCACAAACTCTCCGATGCTGGTTGGCTCAGTATGGAGAACAGAAGAAAATTACATTCTGCGACCATGTTCTTCAAAATTCTCCGTACTAAAGAGCCCCCGGATTTGTTTTCCAGAATAACCTTTAATTCAGATGTTCACAATGTCAACACCAGATTTAGGGGATCCATCACCCCTCCACTCCAAAGAACTGTTCAAACGATCATTCACTTACCAGGTCTATAAAATGTTTAACAACTTGTCATTTGAGTATGCCACCCTCGGTTTGAAGAGTTTTCGAACACAGCTTTCTCAAACTTTGATGAACTGCCAGTGATGTAAATAATGTAAATGTGTATGTTCGATACTTGTACAGTTTTATTCACTTTACTTTAATTTTGTAGAATGTACAATCTTTCGTTACTTCGTATTGAGCGGAGTTAGGTGGAAGAACAGCTGGTGAGCCAAGGCCTGCCTATTTAGCTGAATCTCGCTCTGCTCAAATGCTTCTCTAATAAAGACCATTTATTATTATTATTATTATTATTATTATTATTATTATATCGCAATAATCATTGGAATAAATTTCAAGTTGGTACTTCTGACATTCATCACCAAGGCACAAGGCATATAGATGCAGATTTTTGTGTGTCAAATGTCGATTTAAAAAATTGCGTCCTTTGTTTGAATTTTCTTGCTCTAAACCGCCCTCCCCCTCCCCAATTAGAAGGGCCATCCCCCAAAAGTCCCGAAATCACTGAGCTCTAGTGTCTTGTGTGACGACGAAACACAGAAAATGGCATGAATTAATCACTTTTAAACCTTCGCGCCACAAAACGTCAAAAATTATTCTGCAATTGTACCAACAGATATTAGGAAAATGACCCTAAACTGTCAATTTTCAAAGTAATTATTTATAATTTTAATTGATTTAAACCGAAAATTTCAAGCTATAACATTGGAAACGTGATCTCTCTTGAATTGTGTATGATTTTGCAAGGTGAGTTTATTTTTCACGTTTACTTTTCACTTTGCCGCTCTAGATCTTTTTCTGAATATTACAGTGCAGGACACCGAGCGTATATTGTCATTTTCGGTTATGGCAGCACGAAAAAGATATTTACACTTTCTTCAGGCACTTTTTTGAGTAGAATGAAATTGCCTTGACAGATTTGAAAAAACTTCTTTTGTTTTTTGGTTATAGCACAAAGTTGTATTTTTCCATAGGCAAGTCATAGTTGGCCATAGACAAATTAAATATAGTGTTTTTTTTTCTCTTTTCAACGATATATAACATGTCTGTCGGAAACTTATGAAAAGTTACATTTATCAAAATAAACTGAATTTGTCATTGTTACCTGAGACATTTTTCACTGTTTTGACTCTTCACCTTGAATTTGTCATAGTTACCTGAGACATTTGTTCATTGTTTTGACTCAATGACTCAGTCAGTTTATTTTGAAAAATGAAACTTTTCATAAGTTTCTTGTCAGACATGTTGAAAAGAGAAAAAAAACACTCTATTTAATAAGTCTATAGCCAACTATGACTTGCCTATGAAAAAATACAACTTTGTTATAACCAAAAAACAAAAGAAGTTTTTTTCAAATCTGCCAAGGTAATTTCATTCTGCTTAAAAAAGTGCCTAAAGAAAGTGTAAATATCTTTTCTGTAACTTGGAAACCAAAGAAGATATCGACATTCATCGAAATCGTGAAAAAGCAAACTTTTAAATACCGGGTGATCATTTGAAAACTATCCACCTGCAATAACTCCCGATTCCTAGTGAAAATGTCTTCGAGCAAAAACAGGTCGATTTTTATATCGAGGCGGACATCTAAAACATACATTATCGAATTTCTATCTTCAGCCCCCTCGCCCCCACCCACCCCAACTTTAAAATTTCAAATGACACTACCTACTTTGCGATAAATCAAATTCAACAGAATTAAATTCTCTTTCTGAAAAAATATTTTTTTAATTTTCAACCCCACCCTTCTTTCCCCCAAAATTCTCTGAGTGTCCAATTGAATATTCTTGATCTCTCAATTCTCTCCAATGCAGTCAACGTCATCCTGCACAGTATCGGAAGAGAAAATTTTCTATGGAAAAAGTGCCATCCAAATTCACCCCTTCGCTCCCCCCTCCTCACCTCAAAAATCTAAAATGACAATACCTAATTCTCTCCCTGAACACAGTTTTTTCGAAATTTTTATAACCCCCATTTTCCTACTAAAATACTCACTCCAAATGTCCAATTAAATAGGGGAGGGGTTGGAAATTTGAAAAAAAAATTTTAGAAAGGGAATTTAATTTCTTTCAATTTGATGTATCACAAAGTGGGTAGTATTTTGTTGAATTTTAAAGTTGAGGTTGGGGGAGAGCAATGGGGTCAATTTGGGTGGCACTTTTTCCACCGAAAATTCCCTTCTTTGATGCTATTCAGGATGATGCTGACTAAACTGAAGAGAATTGAGGTTTCCAGAATATTGAAAAGGACACTCAGAGAATTTTCAGGGGGAAGGGGGGTAGAGTTGAAATTTTTGAAAATATCTTTTCCAAAAAGAAAATTCAATTTTCTTCAATTTGATGTATCGCAAGGTAGGTAGTGTCATTTGAAATTTAATTTTTGGGATGGGTGGGGGCGAGGGGCCTGAATATAGAAATTCGCCAATGTATGTTTTAGATGTCCCCCTCGATATAAAAATCGACCTGTTTTTGCTCGAAAAAATATTGACTAGGAATCGGGAGTTATTGCAGGTGGATAGTTTTCAAATAATCACCCGGTATAGCTCGAAAACGAAAGACGATAGCAAGTTCTAGTTTTCACCATTGAGTTCGTCTCAAAAAAAAAGCGATCGAGAAAGTATCATCCATTTTTTCATAGGAAGAGCTTGTGGTGTGGTAGTTAGCGCGTTCGACTGCCACTTCAGAGGTCGCGGGTTCGATCTCCGCCGGGGACGGATTTTCGGCCTCGAAAAACAAGCTTCTTGGTTTAGTTGGAATGCTTGCTCAATGCAAGACGTGTGTCGCATAGCACGTAAAATACGAACGATGGTGCCGACCCCATGCGATGTTAGTGGTCGTTAAAAATCCCTACCCTGTGTTGGAACACACAGGGGTTCGGCAAAATCTCCGGTATAGTGGAGGAAAGCATTCACCGGCGTCGGTGTTAGGCCTTGTTGCGGAAATAGGCCGACGTTAAATAAACGAATCAAAAAAAAAATTTAATAGCTTCTATAATAGTTACCGAGATCTCCTATAGAAACATCCAAATTTGCCCACCCTGTACAGTAAAAAACAAAAGGAGGAAATGCGTGATTTGTACATTTTCTATTTTTTCTTTATTCCATAGAATTTTACTTAATTTCCTTTGTTACTTTTTCTTTTCTTCTTTCTTTAAAAAAATTCCTATTCTTTTTCAATTTTTTGATGGGCGGTATGTTTGCCCTATTGGACCTCATTAAAATTGGTAGGTACCTATATACGTTCTAGAACCTCCCAGGCCGCAAGAAATCCGGCTCCGAAAACGTTTTGTTTTTGTTCCTTAAAAATCAGTATCTCTGATAATTTCAACTAAGCCGGTCGTTGCCAACAATTAAAACCTGTAATAGTTCAAGAAAGTTCTATACGTGCGTTCAACGAGGTGCGAACCGAAACTGTGCGTTGACTTGACGCAAGTACTGGGTGCGTTCGAGTTTCGCGCACTCTTTCCCCATGTTTCCTTCTCCTTACACTGCATCACGTCGATTTGGACGCATTGAGTCAGCCCCCCAGCCACCGCAGGAATTTCGGTAAGTTTTTTGTTTGTTTTCAGTTCCTTAAATTCAGGTCGCGGCAACCGCGCCAACAATACATAATATTATAGAACCAAAACAAATAACAGAAATAAAGAACAGGGAATAGTAATCCAAATCAAACAAAACAACAAGCAATAAGTTTCAATCACATATTCGACTAGGCAAAACACCAGTATGGCCATCTTATTGGTGAGGAGGACACTAATGCAGAGATTTGTTCCAGAAAATATCGGCCTAAATTCGATTACCTACGAGACAATATTTCATGCAAAATCACGTGACGGCTTTTGCTAATCGGCTCTACAACCCCGTCCCTAATGATCGTAAAGCCATTGTTTACGTCGATGGTACTTACGCCTACATCCCCAAGTGCAGTAACTTCAGAGTTCTAAGGCAGTCTTACTGCATTCATAAGGGGAGGCACTTATTGAAGCCAGTCCTGATAGTTGCTCCAGGTGGCTACATACTTGACATTCCGAGGCCATATTTTTCGGACTCGAAATAATGAAGTCGAACTACATACTTCGACATGAGTATCAAAGAGATGTTGCGATGCGGGCATGCAGCAGTGGTTTAACCCTGGTGATATTTTTATACTGGATCGAGGATATCGCAATATTAGAGATATGATGGAAGGCTTTGGAGATACCTGCATAATGCCTCCTTTTCTGCCCCGTGGACAACGGCAATTCTCCACCGAAGAAGCTAACGCTACCCGGTTAGTGACAAAGACACGGTGGATAGTTGAAGCTAGAAATGGACACCTGAAGACAATGTTCAAGTTCTTATAGGTAAGTACCTACCTACTAAAAGAATGATTATTCTTAAGAGTGTCTCAATGTCAGAAATATATACCCGGACAAAATCATTCTAAAAATCTATTACCTCTAAGTACTTGAGCAATCAGTCTTAAGAAGTACTTAGGACAATACAAGTAGCCCAGGCTTTTTAGTCGAAAAAACGATAAAACATGAAACAAATTAAAACACGGTCAATCTTTTTAGTTTTGGATTCACTAGACTTTGCTGTATAACATACAAAAAGTCCCCAACTTTCCTCCGTGTGCGTCATTGTTTTTTTGACAGGCAAAGATGAAGACACCTCAAAGTGCACTTTCCGCTTAAAAACGCTCCTAGTTCTCAACCACCAAATCGATTTCTCTTATTTTGGTCTTGGATGAAAGATAATGAATCAAAGTGAATGATATGGAATAGCTTTCGTCCAAAATTTGACACTAACAGACTTGATTTCTTGATAATGACACTTTTTCGTGTTTTTTTTCTTATGCTTCATTTAACATTTTACTTTGGCATCGACCACTAAATATCACTCGGTATTATTATATGCAGTAGATTCCCCATAGTTTTAGCTTCAAAATGACGTTAATTTTGGCTCCATTGTAAATTGTCCAGAAATTCCAATAAGGATTCTATGAAGTTACGTCAAACGCATTATATCGGGAAAATCACTTCAACATTATTAACCTAGACTTTGATCTGTTATAATTGATCCTACGTTCAATATGCACAGTATCGTACTCAATAAATCTGGTCTGGTAATACTCGTATAAGTAAGTACTAGGTACAGTTTCTCAATTTTCCCCTTTGTGCATCTTGTTTTTAGCGCTACTACTTGTAGCGCTTATAGTTTGTTCTTGTTATTGGCGAGTTTCAAGATCGAATACGCCATCTGACGGCCAACGTGTAAACGACGTTTGTGCACGGATCAACCGCAGATTTGTGTGGGCTCTTATGAGCGTTGCGGTGTTTGGTGACTTTAATTGATTCCATCTGACTTAACGCGGCGTTGATTTTTTCCAACAAAGTACGTGAGCCACGCACGTTTCATTATCTTGAATATACTAGGTGTCGTCGGTTGCAAAAGCATTGCATTTTTAAATAAGAGTGGCACGTGTACGACGACTGGCAAGCAATGGAAGGTGGTAAGATTTGTGATTTTGTCATAGTGACAAAAAGTGGCGGAGAATTTGTTGCGTTCCCGAGTGCGAGTCGCGCTGTGGAAACCGGAAAAAGGAAGAGTTACATTTTCACCGTTTCCCGTCGAAAGCGAAAGACGCAAGTTGGGTAGTCAAGATGACAAACAAACTCGGCACTATGGAAAATATGACTACGAGAAAAGCCTGGGAAGTGTCGCTGAAAATAGGAACTTTAAATGGCTGCATCGAAGAGGCACAGCTGCGATATGTTTGCATGTCCCGGAGTGGCCTGCTTTGCAAGTGCATTTAAACGTTCCAATTTCACAGGAACTCTCGCGAGAACTGCTACTACTATTTCTTTTAATTACAATCTCAGTTGCCTCGTGAGGAGATTCATAGAATGCGCTTGTTTGTAAACACAATCCAAATATGTCTATGTTTGAACTGAAGCTTGATTCGGTTCGCTTTCGACCACACAACACAAGAAATTGTGACTTCAGAATTTCCTATCCGTTGAGGCTTGAGGCCATCCAGTGATTGAAAACCTTCATAACACTCAATTCGCTTCTGCCATTTTCGAGTTCCACCGCAATAGGTACTAATTAACCACGTTTCACGTCTGGAGGACATTAAAAACCGCTTACTACTGATAAGATTTTTGAACGCGCGGGCAACAATCCGTGCCCTATCCGACATGTTTGTTTACATGCGAAGCGCATCAGCAGCGCCACCATCGGTAATGTTACTCGCCAATTGCCGTCTGCAGTGTCCGGCAATATCTTGGGTTTTTCCTTGATGATACCTCAAGTACTCTAGATGTACAAACAACAAAGACATCTTATTTCATTATTTGTCCGTCCGCCTGTGTGTCTGTCATTCCACGCAATATCGCGGCTCCTTGACCTCGGATTAAACTCGGGTTTTCGCTATAGATAGTAGCTATATAAGGTACTCCAGGTGTAAACAAACAACACGGTGGGCTACGCGGGAGCACCCACGTGTAGTTGGTCCCCGTCAAGACGCATCATCCTCCAGCTCCGGAGACTATTTTGAAGATAGTGTCTTATTGCAACTGCAAGAAGAACTGCGGTCTAAAATGTAGATGCAGGCGATCTCCCTTGTCTTGTTCGCAAATAATTAAGTGCTGTAGGGGCACAACATGTGAGAATCTACCCCACCTTGTTGAGTATGACCCTGAGAGTCTGTTATTTTTGTAAAGTTATGTATTTAGTCCCTTTAGGTGCTAGATAATTTTGCTATTATTTTAGATGGGTGTAAGTACTAGTACTATCGGTAGGTATTCGAGGTAACTATCGATTTATTGTTTGGAAATCAATAGACGAGTTTTCAACGAAGCTCATATTGGACAAAATAAGCTTCAAGTACGGATGGTAAGCTAGATGCTTTTTTTTGACTACTGGTGAACTTAAAATTATAATAAATATTTGATATTTTTTATTTTTTTTGCAGAGCATGACTATAAAAATCTTCCTGTGCTGTGCTAGACTTCGAATACATTATTTAAATGTAAATACAATGTTGAAGCTCTGATTTGAAAAGATTGTAAGCATTTTTTAATGAAAAAAATGATAATTTGCTCTTAGAAATTTTGGATTTTCAATTTACGATATTTTCACGTTGAATACATCAATGTTCGAAATTTCGAATAGGATCGATAACTGCAACTATTTCACGCATTTACATCAGGCATTCGACATAATTACCATTTCTTGAATACTATAAAATCGAGTTGGTTTGACGTTCGGTGTAAGCCAGCTTAAAACTGAAAAATGTGGCTATACCCGCGGTAAAGTTGCTGTTTATTTATTTATTTATTAGTGATTAAAACGACCAACAGGCCAGAGCCCAATTACAGGTCGAGTTTAGAGAAGGCAGCACATACAGAAGCAGGAGTGCAGAACAGGATGTCGACGTCACCCTCGATCAAGCTGTGATTTGAGTACATCCTGCTGAGAGGAGAAGATGCCATAGGATTTGTTCTGGCAAAAGGCAGCAGAAACAGAGCTTTTGATCTCAAATAAGCACCAGGCATGCGAAAGTCAATCCTGCTCAGAATCTCAGCGCAGTCAACTCCCCCAAAAAAAATCTTGTGCAGGTAAATAACGGAGTGGGTAGCCCTGCGATTGTTCAAACTCTGTAAGTGGAACCTGTTCTGCAGCTCACTGTTAGGGGAACCCCTAGGAGGATAGACACTGTCCAACCTGAAGGACAGAAATTTCAAAAATCTCCGCTGCACTCTCTCCAGGCTGTTAATATGAGTCTTATATAGGGGGCTCCAAATAATAGAAGCATACTCAAGCTTCGACCTGGCAAACGTGCAGTACAGCAGACGAAGCGTAGCGACATCCGCAAAGTCCCTTGAGTTTCGGATGACAAAACCCAGACTTCTGAACGCCGATTTGACGACATCGTTTATGTGCATTCTGAAGGAAAGCTCAGGGTCAAAACAAACACCAAGATCTCTGACGCTGCCAGGTCTAGAAAGAGTGTACGCGCCCAGGTTGTAGTCATAGAAAGTTGGGTTGCGCTTCCGAGTGTAAGACTGTACGTAGCACTTCGAGGCATTTAGTGACAGAAAATTAGCTTTGCACCACTCATCAACCATGTCAAGATTTGCCTGAAGTAACCGACAGTCGGCGCGATCATCAATTCTGCAAAATATCTTCAGATCATCGGCATATAATAAATGTTTCACAGATAGATTAGCTACTATGTCGTCAGCATATATATCAAAAAGCTCAGGACCAAGATTAGAACCTTATGGCACACCCGATGGCTGAAGGAACTCACTAGACCTGCTACCGTTATGTTGGACAAACAGGTGTCTGTCACATAAGTATGATTTCAAGAGCCTAACCAACGAAGGGGACAAGCCAAAGGCGGATAACTTATGCAGTAAAGTGTCGTGGTCCAGGGTATCAAAAGCTTTTGAAAAATCGGTGTAAATAACGTCCACCTGACCACCAGAATCAGTGGCGTAACTAGAAGTGTCCGATGGGGGGGGTCACGACTGAAAAATTTGCGAATATGCGAGCAAAACGAATAAAAAAGCATAGCATTTGAAATTTTTTCAGGGAATTCGAAGGCCAATGGGGGGGGGGGGGTTGACCCCGAAACCCCCCCTCTAGTTACGGCACTG
The DNA here is from genome assembly GCA_949128115.1 of Anaspis maculata. Classification (NCBI taxonomy): domain Eukaryota; kingdom Metazoa; phylum Arthropoda; class Insecta; order Coleoptera; family Scraptiidae; genus Anaspis; species Anaspis maculata. The sequence continues at coordinate 13,770,719 of OX421968.1, forward strand.
ACCAGAATCAAGCACACCACCGATGAACTGGGTCTTACACATGAGATTTGACGCAGTTGACCGTCCCCTAACAAAACCATGCTGATTTGGAGACAACAACCTGGAGGTATGATTATAGAGAAAGGAATGCAGCACAGTCTCAAAGACCTTACTGAGGTTGCTCAAGAGGGAGATTGGTCTATAATTTGACATTTAATTTTTATTGCCATTCTTATGAACTGGACAAATACGTGTACGTTTCCATATTTTGGGAAATATGGATCTTCTCAATATCAGATTGAACATGTCGGTCAGAGGCTTCACGAAAACCGAGGAGCAGTCTCTAATGAGGAAGGCAGGCACAGAATCGGGACCAGTTGTCATTCCGGCCTAAAGTTTTCTCAAAGCATCAAGAACGTCACTCTCACCTATCACATTGACAATCAACAAACCACCGGACTCAGGGAATGCGCACGCAGGCCGTCGAGGCGATGTATAGGAGGGGCTCACAAAAACGGAGGAAGACCGCGCCGCAAAAGCGTCAGCGATGCCTTGAGGCGTATTGTACTCGACGCCATCGTGAACCATCACTGGTGGAATGTCTCCACACTGCCTTCTAGGTTGATGTTTTTCCAGAAGGTTGACGGATTATGGACGATGTCCCTCTCGATACGGATGAGGTAGCTCTTATAGCTGATGTCGATTTCACGCTTGAGAAGTCCACGCAACTCCCTAAAGCGAGCCAGGTCAGCATCATTCCCACTTCTCAAAAACCCCCTCCACGCCCTGTCCTTCCGTCTAATGCAAAAGACAATTCTGCCGTTAAACCATGGTGGATATTTGCGGGTTGGCTGCCTCTTCAAAGGTATGTGCTTATCAAATAAGGTATACAGTTTGGAATAAAAATCCTTAACAGCAGTGTCAACGTCCTTCAATCTGCAAAGAAAAGTCCAATCGACCAAAGCGAGATCGGAGTAAAGCGCAGCATAGTTACCCCTTCTGAAGTTGAACTCACCCTTGCCCACGCCGATCCGACTCCTACTTCTTGCAAGACTGACGGACAACAGCACATCCAGGGGCGGATGATGGCTATCCTGAGGCAAAACAGCAATGGCAGACTCAGAAACCCGCAACACCGCATTGGAAAAAACCAAGTCCAGCGTCCTATCCATGTCATTCCGAACGGTGTTGTATTGCTCAAAGTCAAAAAAACTAACAAGATTGTCGGACGCGACACGCTTCAAAGACGGAGTGTCCTCAGAGTATTCGGGAATGTTGAAATCACCCAGGATGACCAATTCCTCGGTGCCGCTGAGGAATGGTAAAGACATAATACAATTAAAGAGGGCAGCATAATGATGGGGAGCAGTAGATGGGGGAATGTAGATCACAATAATGTAAACAGTACGGAAATTGACCTTAATCTTGACCCCCAGGATGTCAACAAAGAACAATTCCTGAGGAAACAAATCAAGAAATTTTATATTAATCACCGATGAGCCCAGGTTACTGCCCACAGCCAGCAGCACACCACCACCCCTTGAAGATCCAGTAGATGAAAAATCCCTGTCGCACCTGAAAACACAGAAGCTACGCAGATCAAACAGCTCGCCATCACATACGCCATCATTGAGCCAAGTTTCAGTCAAGACAAACACGTCAATTTGAGACATCGACGATGCCGACCGAGACAACTCAGAAACCTTCGAGCACAACCCCCTGACGTTCTGGTAGTAGCAGGATCGAGACAAAATGGCCAGGTCGCAGAATGGAGCCAGAATCTGGTAGAAACGGAACAGGAGGGGAGGACAGCTGCGAGGCATCAGCCGCATTGACCGCTAATTGCTATCCGGCAACAGAACCGAGCAACTCCTCCCTCAGCCTGTCAGCCACTAGGCCGTAAGCATGGCAGCTGTTATATTCGAACGCGGCATGATCACTTTTTATATCGATGCTCTTTTTGTTTTTCAAAGAAATGCAGTTACAGCACTGTCTGACCTTGGCTTCACAGCTTTTCAAATCATGTGGGCCAGCGCATATGGGACAACTAACGGGGTTATCGCAGTTTGCCGAGCCATGGTGGAAAGAGTTACACTTAAAGCATCGCAGTACAGAGATAGCGTCGTATACTATACAGTTGTCAAAACCTATTATAACATGTTTACAGCGGATGAGGGCTCTGTAGGTGTCAGGATCAACACCAATTGTCGCTTGGAAAATCTTTTTGTTACTCTTAGTAGGACCGAACTTAATCAAGCTACACTTCGAGTCCTCCGCAAAAATTGAGCGATTCTGAGCCTTGAGAAAGCGGATAAATTCGCCCTCCTCAAGATCCTGCGTAACTCCTAGAATGCGAACCTGAGGCTGAATTGATTTGAACCCGCGAACATAATAATCAGAATTGAGTTTTTCCTCAGCAAGCTTCAAAAGTTTTACACGGTCCGCGGTGTCACTGCAGTTTATCAATATACCCGAATTGCGCAGATCCCTAACCTCACTGATGTTAATATCATTTTCTACGGGGTTAATTTTTTTCAGAATATCAGCCTTGAGTTCGGAGGCTGGAACATTCGCAGTCTTAGACCTTATGACAACCTTAGCCTTTGTTTTTAAGGCAGCGCCAGCATAACTCCGAGGGGCGGCCGAACAAACCGGCTGCGACAGTGCCGTGCCACAACTCAAAGCGCCAGCCGACTCACACTCCATAAGTGTGCTCAACCTCCCAATCTGCTCCCGAAGCTCTCCATTCTCACCCCTCAACAAGCGCACCTCCTCCAACAACTCCGAAGCTTCCAGCCTACCTCCAGTCGCAACATCATCGCACTTATCGGACAGTAACTTCGAGAGCTTCTCCAGCTTATCTTCGACCAAAATCTCAAACTTGAGATCGAAACCAGCCTGCAAATCCTTCCTGAGCTTATCGAACTTGGCATCGAAGAGAGAGGTCCACCCATCTTTCAGGTTCACCTCGCATCGCAATCTGCAAGTGTCGCACAAATATAGAAAGCCTTTTCGCTCATTTAACAATTTGAATTCGGTGTCGCTCATTCCAACACAAGAACAATGATATGAATCACCACAAACGCCCTCACAACGAATCAGAGCTCCTTTGCCGTTGTTATGTTATTATTATTGTAATGTAGAGTGTCCTTTCTTCGGAAGCTAGAGAATTGTTTTGGCTACAAGTAGAAACCTTGAAAGATCAAATAAAAGCGATATTACAGCTACAATATAATTTTTTCTAAGAGCGCGGAGAAATTTTTGAGTGACATTTAGGACTTCGACATTTTGTTCAATCCATCAAATGCAAAAATAACCCAAATTGAAAAACCGGCTTTATTTTGGTCCCAAAATCACGTTTTTTTGCCGAAAATTGCTCAAAACATTTTTTAATCAGAATTTAAGGGTCATAAATTGCCATGTTGTCTTGCCCACCTGAACTTCGCTCTACATGGAATATATTTCAATAAAGACATTTAATAATAATAATAATAATAATCGGATTTGCAAGGTCAGATTTAGTGGGAAACGATACCCAACATGCCAGTATTGCCTCAATAATAATGAAAATCTATTTTCTTGCATAGATCATCAATTGCCCCCCTCCCGAGCTCCCCTCACGGAGACCATAGACATCTAGTTTGTCATTAAGTTTCACTTATACCTCAATGTATCCAAATATGATGAATTTGAAGCCACTGACTAGATTACTTTTGTCCTAGAATTTTTTCAATGAAAATTCTGCCCTCCCTCCCTCAAAAATTATGACGCACATGGAGGAAAGTTGGGGACTTTTAGTATGTTGTTTAGTAAGGTTAAGTGGGTACGATACCGTGAAGATTGCACGTGGATTAATTTCTTTCATGTTGAATGCCAAAAAGCCTGGGCTAAAGGTACATACCTTTGCAGTAGGTATCTGCGTTCTGTATGTTCACATGTTCACTCTTTCCTACTCTTTCGACTCCAACTACCACGTGACCAAGACTTCAAGAGTTCTGAATGGCTGAACTAAAGAGGTTCAGAAATCAAAGAGTAAAAAGAGTGGAGCATGCTGAACGCAGCTAGTATAGGTATAGGTACTCAGCAATACTTAGATTATAGATTTTTTCCTCGATTTTTTCTTATATTAGTTGATTGAAATAACCGTCAATAGGTACCATGACCCAAATTACATGGAAAATGCTGATGTGAAGAGCTTGCTCAGCATATGCTCGTAAAAGCTCAGATGGTCAATGTAGTTCAGGCCAGAGTAGAAGCTGGTCGAAGGACTTGTGCGAAGAAATGCTCAATGGACTAACTAGAACGAACTTTTATAAATAAGTAAAAATCCATTTAGTCTTGTAGTGGTGTTGTATAAAGTTGAACGTATATTGATTATCTTGAAACTACACCACAATTTTTTGTGTTCTTTTGCCAACCGGTTTCGCCTTTCAGCATCGTCAGGGCTTGTATAATATTTAAAAGATATTCTTTTTTGAAGAAATTTGTAAAAGTTTTTGACATTAACTTCTACAAATTTCTTCAAAAAAGAATATCTTTTAAATATTATACAAGCCCTGACGATGCCGAAAGGCGAAACCGGTTGGCAAAAGAATACAAAAAATTGTGGTGTAGTTTCAAGATAATCAATATACGTTGAACGAACTTTATTTTCCAGTTCCCCTACTTCATTCTGGAATTCTTAGAAAATCTCGCATTAGGTAAGTAGACTTCGTTTGAATAGGGAGGAACACCAGTTGTATTCACTTCAATGTGCGCAGAGGGTGAATTTTGACCCTTCGTCAAGATAAGAAATGCTCGAAGTTGCTATGCTGCAGCTAATCAAACGACGCATACCATACCAACGGCAAACGATCGCTACTTAGCGAAGACTCGCAAATTCGCCTAAAGTTGCAACAAATGTTGTAATTAGTCCAGTAGAATGTTGATTTTCATTATTGCGCAGACAACAACTTTTGACTCGACTTTTGATCTTGGATTTTTTTTAGAGATATAATGTTTTCCAACTAATCCTAACATATTTCTATAAACTTGAAAAAAAAATCTTCACGGTACATCCCGCTTAAATTCATCTCGCAAGGTCTTACATCCAAGATAAAATCCAGAGAGATGGGGAGAAAGTTCTCCAAATTGATGAATTCAACAACGAACCGGGATTCATCAGATTACGAGTCTATTCGAGGTTTACTAGGACGCGAGCTAGGACGCAAAAACATCAGATTTTTATTGCCTGTAACAACGGCAAAGAAGAAGCTGAACCTATTCAGGGTTATGATTGCACCTGAAAGGCTTGAGCAAGAACTTTGAAAAGTGAGTGAAAAACGGAGTAGGTGGATAGATTGTTTCTTGAGAGGAACAGTGTCATCAAACGTAATGCAACAAAATAGTTTATATCTAATCCGAAACCTTATCCTTTTTCATGAGTCATACAATGATTTTTTGCTCACTAAGTTCTCTTCAGTCCATCAACCACATATACCCCCTGAAATGTTCTTTGGTCGAGGTGCGAGTGGATTAATTACGCGTAATATTTGCACAAATACATTTATTTGGGTGCTCAATATGGCACATGCACATCGCACGAGAGTCGGGGCAAGAGAGAGCGAGTTTTGTCGCTGCGCTGACCATGTGTGTGCGCGCGCTCATTATACAGTGTGATACACCTCACATCTCTCCCCTTAATTTTTATTTTGAACAATGTTTCAATATCATTTTCAAAATAGTTACAGATGTAAGTACAGTAATGTCTGGATAATCCGAACAGAAAGTTTGCAGACCCCGTTCGGATAACCAAAACGTTCGGATTATAGAATTCGCTTTAAATGACATCTATAACCCGAACGTGTTCAGTTTATAGATACCTTTCTCAACCATCGAAATCCTGCCAATATGCATTAAAAAATATGCAAATTATCCATGAAAAGTTTATCTTGAATTATTTCATTAAAGCGTACTGTCAGGGTAGCGTATGAACAGCCAGACTCCAATTGACGCAAAATATCAGCTTTTTTTGAAGATGAACGTGACATGCTTCCGTGTTGAAGACATGGTTCAAATACAGCTTACAATGAAAGCTGAAACTTACAAGCTCGCATGAAATGTTCGGTATTCTTTCGGAAGGCACGCACAAAGAAAAATAAATAACAGTTCGGATTACAGCATACAGGGGTTCGGATTATAGATATCATTTTACAGAATTGGGGTGTTCAGATTATAGAGTAGTTCGGATTATAGAGGGTTCGGATTATCCATACGTTACTGTATACTCTTAAAAATTTACATTTGAATTAGCGCACGTGGATGAACAGGCTCCTTACTTAATTTACATTATCATACAAATAAAATCCTATATACATAATTTACAATTATTACTTATATCACGCATTATAACATGGTGGTCGCTTATACAATTATTATACATGTTACACAACGTGTCAGTCAAAATAAATAGTCATGGAACCATGAGGGATGCTTAGTGGTTCGTTCCGATTTTCTAGTGGTAAAAGTCGGCGTGCTAGGTACTAAAACTGAACCTGATGTTTCTGCAACGGAATCATCGGGAACGGCTGGGCTTGCCGGCACAGAATCTACAATCTCAAGCGATTGTCCGTGACTTGAATCTGATGATGCTGAGTCCTCCGATGGCAGTCCGCGGTCCGAGCTCACAGGAGTCCTCCAAACTTCATCAACGTGAACCTCGACATCGCTCGGGCTCTCTACACGTGTTTTTGTTTCGCTTCGAATCTCGCCTTCAGGTGCCACCGGAATACCGACCCGTTTTCCGGTCCACTTTCCCGCTGATGGAGTTCTGCTTCGTCCACTAGCGTCTCTATCGATGTTTTGATCTACCATCCCAGTATCTATCCTAGTCATTCTTCCCCTTATCTGGTTGACATGACGCCTGCAAACTTGTTGATTCTCAAGTTTGCAAAGGTACATGACTTTGCCTAATTTGCCCGTTATTTTGGCTGGTGCCCATTTGACTTATCTCCTCGATAGTATTTTATCATCACTAAATCATTCAATTCAAACTTCTTGTGATTTTTCTGAAGATACTCTGTCTTGGGAAACGTTTGAGATTTGGATGGTAACAAGTCTATTCTGGTCTTTAGTTTTCTTTGGAACATCAACTCTGATGGAGATTTCTTTGTTGTGGAATGTGGAGTGTTTCTATATAATAGTAAAAATCTACATAAGAGTACATCCATTTCGATACCTTTGTTTTTCGGGTCTGCGATCGCCTTTTTTAATCTGTTTTTGACTAGTTTAACTGAATTCTCGGCAAGTCCGTTGGATTGAGCATGGTATGGGGCTATTGTTAGATGTTTAATGCCGTTGAATCTGAAAAAATCCTGCATCTCCTGCGAAGCCAGGGATGGTCCGTTATCACTAACCACGGTATTTGGCAATCCAAACCTGCCAAAGCAATCACGTAGTTTTCGTATAGTTAAGCTAGATGTTATTTTTTTCATGGGATATACCTCCAACCATTTTGTATATGAATCGATAATGATTAAAAATTGAGTATTAGCAAGTGAAAAGAAATCTATGTGAACGGTATGAAAAGGTTCCACCGGCCTTAGCCACGACTGACAGATTTTTGGTGGATTCGACTGCAAAGTACAACACTGAATGCAAGATTTACACCGTTTTTCTATTTCCTTGTCAATACCCGGAAACCAAATGTGGCTCCTTGCAAAGGATTTTGTTCGGACTATTCCTTCATGCGTTGAGTGCAATTCCTCTAAAATTGCATTGCGCAATGATGATGGTATTACAAGTCTACATCCCCAATATAAACAACCATTAACCTCTTCCAGTTCGAATTGTTTACTCTGATATGGTTTCAGATCTTCGGAAATTTCATTAGGCCATCCTGTTTTCAAAAACAATTCAACTTTTGACAGCTGATTGTCATTCCTAGTCTCTAGCGCTACTTTTGAGTTTTCATATGGAAAATCCACCTGGGAAAAGAATAAATCGTATTTAATCTTTTCGCATTCTTTTTGATCTTCTAAAATAGGTAATCTTGAGAAACAATCAGCTATGGCGTTAGATTTTCCGCTGATATGAGTGATATTGAAATTGTAGTTAGAAAAGAATAAAGCGTATCTCTTTATTCTGTTCGCATACATCTGATTAATGTCTTTCTTCTGCCCAAAAATACTTAACAATGACTTTTGATCTGTTCTTAAAGTAAATTTCATATTTATTTCATATCTATTTCATATTTTATACTCTCTACGATGACCTATACATTACAGGTATTTTATGATCTGGAGTGTTGATTCCACAGAGATTTTGACAGCTGCTGCTGATTCCAAACTCTTTCTGGCTGTTGGAAGCCCCGGCTCGCCATTCTCCGGCCCGTCTCTTCTCCAACTCCAACTTAGTCACACAGATAGAAGATGGATAAACTGCCATTAAATTCCTAAAGAAATAGGGGTTTTTCGCACTACTTTGAATTTTGATGTTGACGATCGTGACTTGACAGTAATTTCTGACCATATACATATTCGTGAAATTTCAATACACCAAAGTAGCAGGCTAAACTTTCTTTGTGAACTGTCGAGTAATTTGATTCTGATTTTGAATAAGTTCTTGAGACACAGGTCACTGTTCTTTCTGTGTTGTCAGGCATAACGTGTGACAACACTGCCGCGATACCCCTTTCCGACGCGTCACATGTGATTATGATTGGTAGACTCGGATCAAAATAAGTCAATACCTTCTCAGATGAAATTTCTAACTTGATTCTTTCAAAAGATCTCTGACACTTTTCAGACCACTGGTATTTAGAACCTTTTTTCAGCAAATCGAACATCGGTGCAAGGATTTGAGAAATTCCGGAAATGAATTTTGAGTAATACATAGCCATTCCTATGAAAGATCTCAGTTCTGTCAAATTTCGTGGTGCTGGTGCACATTCAATGGCTTTAGTTTTCTCTTTGTTCTTCATAATACCCTTTTCTGTCAAATCAAATCCCAAATACGAAACTCTGTCCTGCAAAAACCTACACTTGTTCAAGTTCACAACCAATCCCGCTGACTCAAGTACTTTTAATACCTTGCGCAAATCGTTCAAATGATCACCACCCTTACGGTGCCCTATAAGTATGTCGTCTTGAAAAATGTACACATTGTCGGTTCCTTGAAAAATCTGCTCGATGTACTTTTGAAAATAAAAGCTAGCTGACTTTATACCGTATGGCATTCTGTTTACCTTATACAGCCTTCTATGTGTTGATATTGTTACAATTTCCCTTGACTCATCGTCTAACTCAAATTGCATGTACGCGTCTGAAAGATCGATTTTTGAAAATTTACAGTTATTTCTCAAGTTCGCGAAAATCGTCTCAACCTTTGGTAACGGGTAGAAAACATCAATCATGTTCCTATTAAAACTCTTATAGTTACCGCATATACGAACTTTACCATTCGCTTTTAGAAAAGGCACTATTGGACTTGACCATTTAGCTGTAATTGTTGGCGTTATTATACCACTGTTTTGCAATCTATCTAATTCCTCTTCAACTTTTCCTTTGAGAGCTAGTGGAAGTGAGTGCGGTCGACTGTGGACCGGCACGGCATCAGGTTTCAGCTGGAGCGATATCTTGACATTTTTTAAGCATCCAAGTGTCGCGCTGCAGACTCCGGGGAACTCGGAACCCAGTCTTGCCTCTACCTCGTCACAATCGAGGCGATAAATCGTCGGACTCAGCTGAAAAACATTGAAACTATTAATAAAATCTCTACCGAGCAAACATGCCGTCCCCTTCAAAATCACATACAGTTTGACTTTCTCCGACTTTCCCTTGCACGTCATCCTCACCACTACATACCCTTGAGGAATAATCAATTCGCCCGTATAACCTTTACATTTTAACTTGGTTTTATTCAATGCATAACTTTTCAAATGAGCATTGAAAAACTCTACTGTCACTGCAGATGTGCTCGAGCCGGAGTCCAGTATCATGCTATGTTTTTTGTTATCAATAAAAACTTCCATGTAGATTGGAGAATGATGAGGATTTACATTAAAAATTGTATTTATAGTACTGTCGCGATCATTATCACTATCGCTCTCCTCATTCATCATATTCACTCTCTTTCTCACACACTTTTTTCTACATACACTTTGAAGATGTCCTTGGACATTGCAAAAATTACAAAAATATGATACATATTTACACTTTCCCTTGTGGCTTTTGCCACAACATTTGCATTGCTCTGCCTTGCGATTGGGACCATACTCCCTCTCATGGATCATTGACTTCTTTTCATAAGTCGAATTTCCTGCAGAATTGACATTGCTGGAATTCTTCTTTTGCGATGAAGCACCGTGCTGCCCATCTTGTGTTGCTCTCTGCTGTCTTCTTCTTCTCTCGGCTCCGTCGATGGCAAAAACTTCTGCCTGTGCGTTGTTTCGGGAATTTGTTAGCGCTGTTTCCTTTGCTGTTGCCGTTGCCAACAGTTCTTCAGCCGTTTTGGTGATAGGCTCTTCCACTATTCTATCCAAAATTGGCCCTGGACACATACCGGAAACAAATCTGTCCTTTAAAACATAGGTTAACCGCCCGTTGAATGCGCAGTTGATAGCGAGGCGCTTTAGTTTCGTGTACCATTTCGCTGCCGTTTCACTGCTATCTTGGGTCGCCCTGTAGAATTGGATTCGTTCTCTCATGATGTTGACATGCGGTCCAAAATGTTCTTTAAGCTTTTTCACTAGATCGGCGTAGCTCTTGTTCTTGGGAGCATAGATCTCGTAGAGTCTTGTACACTTGGGTGTTCAGCGCGTTGATGAGCATTGCAATTTTCACGGTCGGAGTGTCCACACTCTCTACCTTGTTGACTATACAGAATTGCTCGAACCTTTCTTCGAATATGCTGAAATCGTCTCCTTCCGAAAATTGTTCCATTTTGCCCATGTACGCCGCCATTTTGTACGCGATCTTTTCTTGCTTTTTTCTTCTAAGTTCTTGACGTTTTTGCACCTTACTGCTTCACGTTTAACTTACATTTTCGTCGTCGCCATGTGAAATGTTCTTTGGTCGAGGTGCGAGTGGATTAATTACGCGTAACATTTGCACAAATACATTTATTTGGGTGCTCAATATGGCACATGCACATCGCACGAGAGTCGGGGCAAGAGAGAGCGAGTTTTGTCGCTGCGCTGACCATGTGTGTACGCGCGCTCATTATACAGTGTGATACACCTCACCCCCGCAACCCCCTAGTACAACAAATAAGAGAAGAAACATTTGACAAATCCGATAGAATCATCCTGATGTACACCCCTTCTCATGTTGGCATTCATGGTAACGAGGAAGCAGACCGCTTGGCAACAGAAGCCACCTCTTCACTGACCTCCTAATATGCAAAATTGATCCTCCTGGAGATTTTGAAGCTTTCATAAAATGCAAAACCACATACTTCTGGCAGCAAAAATGGGAACTCAAAGACACATACCTCAGGGAACACAAACCTTCCATCAGTGCCATGCTTTTGAATCCCGAAAAGAGAAGGGATCAAATTATACTAAACAGGTTACGACTCGGCTACACCAAATTAACTCATTCTTTCTTGATAACAAAACAAGACCGACCAAGCTGTTCAATGTGCAGTGTCATACTGACTGTCAGCCATATCCTACACACATGCCCTGACTACGACATCCAGAGATCGCTGAACAACATCACACTTTCTCCAGATATCCTAACAAACCCAGCCAAATACATCAAGGTACTAAAATTTCGAAAAGATATCGGTATATATGAAACTTTATGACGATTAAACACTTAGCTAGATTTGATCCTATGTAAGCCACTTAACCCATCATTCTTTTCCGTGGTCTTACGAGTATTTGTTTGTATGTTTGAAAGTCGCCAATATAGACCCATTCATTGGCGTGAAAAATGTGTCCCTGTCTGTTGCTGTCCTTATCGTTCGATCATCCTAACCAGCTGTTCTTAGATCAGGTACTTAAACCTCCTTGTCATCGCTAATAATCCTCTGTGGTTGATGCGAAATCATAAAAAAAAGTAGAACGAAAATTGTTGATAGGAATTAGCTTCGGTACGGGAAATTTTTGTTCAGCAGAACTAGAAGTACACAATACCAAAAATTCAGCCAAATCAACCGAGAAAAATTGGAAAATCGTCACCCCAACATTTGAGTTGGAAAAAAATTTTCATGTCAAAATTCATGATTTAAATCACCGAAGCCATTTTCATGGCTTTTGAGAGTAATCGCGAATTTTATGATGGTAGATAGGAGTTGGGGTGGAGGAGGGGGTTGATATTTTAATGTCATTTTTAAGCCGTCAAAACCTCCAACTTCAAACCCTCCCTAGTGGGTGAAAAACTGTCCATTATTGAGGTTTGGGATTCACGGTATTTGATTAGTATCTTATGAGCTGCAACATATCAAAAATTCAGAGAATTTAACCGGGAGCGATTTTCCATAAGAATCGTAAATATTTATTATTATATTTTTATATCTATAATAAATCTTTGTATGACGGCGCTACACCTCTTTAGGTGTAATATTTTCCTATGTAAATATTTACAGGAGCGAATAAATTAATGTCTATCTATCTATCATCATGCAGTGGAACGCGCGTTCCATCATTTCAAATAAACACATTTTCACCAATTTCTTAACGACTGAAAACATACATACAGCTCTGATATCAGAGACCTGGCTTAAACCAAACATATCCCCAACTTTTCATGGATATTCGTTGATACATCAGGAATATCAGGATCGACCTAATGGTTAAGGTGCCTCCACAAAAATTAATCATAAGGAAATTGTTCTCCATCATAATAAGGCAAATTGTACCGCACTTTTATAGCAAAGTACGTTCACTTGGTAACCGACTGCTCTGTCAGTCTGGTGAGCATTTTAAAGGGTGGAGTTCAACGAAGATTAATGCACAGTAGCCACCAGATATACTTCCAATACAAATGAGGAAAAAGACCGCCAGGTAACTTTTCTAGAACACGATCAGTAACTCGCAGTTACCGGTGAATTACGGTCTTTTATTGGTATTGTTTTCTTGGCTTTTCCTATTCGGCGTAATTCCTTTCAGGCAGGTTTAACATTAGAAGAAAAAGACTTATCTCCTCGATAGGATACAAAGTCTAATGATTTCAAAATAAAATATATACAGAAGGAGTTGATTGCAAACAAAACATATTCCAAATCTGAAATTTTGGCCAAATTCTGACGAAATTCAACGTACGAAAAATTACGAAGGCGCAGAGCGGACATCAGAGTTTTTTTTATGATTTCGGAAAAAAAACACGAAATTTTGGGAGTAAAGTCAGAATTCTGAGTTTAAAGTCGGAATTCTGAGTTTGAAAGTCGGAATTCTGAGTTTAAAGTCGGAATTCTGAGTTTGAAAGTCAGAATTCTGAGTTTAAAGTCGGAATTCCGAGTTTAAAGTCGGAATTCTGAGTTTAAAGTCGGAATTCTGAGTTTGAAAGTCGGAATTCTGAGTTTGAAAGTCAGAATTCTGAGTTTAAAGTCGGAATTCTGAGTTTAAAGTCGGAATTCTGAGTTTGAAAGTCAGAATTCTGAGTTTAAAGTCGGAATTCCGAGTTTAAAGTCGGAATTCTGAGTTTAAAGTCGGAATTCTGAGTTTGAAAGTCGGAATTCTGAGTTTCAAACTCGGAATTCTGCGCGCGCACAATTCCGAGTTTCAAAGTCAGAATTCTGCGCGCGCATCGGCAGAAATCGAGCCGGTTGATTAAATGGCCTCTCCGCGCAATACGAACACTTGGTACAATCGAACCACTCGATGGCGTCGGCGGCGAAATGGCTCCACCCGAATGAAGTTCCTTTGTGCTTTGAACTCGGCTTTGAACGATGAGCCTCGATAGGAACATTCGGCGCATTGTACAAAAGCAACAATAGCATATTACATAGGGTTGTGAATAATGCTATATGCTATTAGGTACAGCTGTGTCACGTTATAACGCAAAGGTGGAGGGAGGGAGGGGACGGCGCGAAATTAACATTGTAGGTCTCCATGTGTTTGTCTGTAATGTTCGTATAAGTCGAAACGCTTATGGCTCTTGTAGTTGCAGTAGATGCAAGAGAACTGTTCCTGTTCGACAATGGCATTCTACAGTTCGGCTGCATGCAACATTTTTGTAATTCCTTTGGACGTGTTGTTTGAGTTGGAAGAAGAATTCAGTCAGTCCGATGCGAACATTGCGAACAGTTGGACGTGTCCACAATTTGGGTTGTTAGTAGGTACCTACCTAATCACGTTGGTCGGAATTTGTCAGTGGCACCAAATAGTGCCCCAGTTATGCGCTTGACAGCCACGATACTGCCAGCCAAACGAAAACATGACTGCGCTGCGCTTCGGGATTTAAAGAGGCGCCGCAGCTATAATAGGTAGCATATAGCATTTTTCACAACCCTAATGTAGGAGAAATGCTATTGCTGCTATTGTACCTACAATGCGCCGAGTGTTCTTATCGAGGCTTATCGTTCAAAGCACAAAGGAACTTCATTCAGGTGGAGCCATGTCGCCGCCGACGCCATCGACTGGTTCGATTGTACCAAATGTTCGTATTGCGCGAAGGAGAGGTGTATGAAGAAGCACTCTGTGGAAGAAGCACATGATGACGCACGCTACGGACAAAGAATTAACCAGTTCGGCTGTGTGGAATGTTCGTATCGTGTTAAGGAAAAAAAGGGTTTAGACTCGGGTTTAGAAAAGGCACAAGTTGTTACATCTCCCGAAGATTTTATTAAATACCTAGCGAGTACGTAGGTATCGTTAGGGTCGTCAACTCGTCAATCGCTATTCAATCAACCGGCTCGATTCCTGCCGATGCGCGCGCAGAATTCTGACTTTGAAACTCGGAATTGTGCGCGCGCAGAATTCCGAGTTTGAAACTCAGAATTCTGACTTTCAAACTCAGAATTCCGACTTTAAACTCAGAATTCCGACTTTAAACTCAGAATTCCGACTTTAAAGCAGAATTCTGACTTTCAAACTCAGAATTCCGACTTTAAACTCAGAATTCCGACTTTAAACTCAGAATTCCGACTTTAAACTCGGAATTCTGACTTTCAAACTCAGAATTCCGACTTTAAACTCAGAATTCCGACTTTAAACTCGGAATTCCGACTTTAAACTCGGAATTCCGACTTTAAACTCAGAATTCTGACTTTCAAACTCAGAATTCCGACTTTAAACTCAGAATTCCGACTTTAAACTCAGAATTCTGACTTTACTCTCAAAATTTCGTGTTTTTTTTCCGAAATCATAAAAAAAACTCTGATGTCCGCTCTGCGCCTTCGTAAAAAATAGGCCGTGACAACCATTTGAAAATGTGCTTCCTGCTTAGCCCCACACCAAATATCAGGTTGTGTTGAGAATAAAATTGTCCTCAACTGTTGTAGGAACAATCTTGCTCAATGTTAACATTCATTCACCAGAAGTGACTTAATCTCCCGTGCCAACAAGGTAAATCTCTAACATTCAACATAAAAATTTATATCTTCTGTGTAAGACTTTCATTCTCGGTAATTTTCAAAACTGCTTCGAAACAAGACATCACACTTCATAAATTTTGTATTAGAAGATACGAAAAAAATTCTTGATAAATGGGGGTACGATGAAGTCGTTGTAATTTTGATTTTGCACATTATTCACCTATCACCCTGTAGAAGTTTTACATGAAGTTCCTTAACATTCACAATTAGGTACATGATGGGTTATAGAAACATTAGGCTAATTCACGCAATAAACAAAATGGAAATCGCATCCGGCAATCGGAAGCTATGGGGCTTTCAAGTTTAATAATAAGTTTGGACTCGGTCACTACAAGTACTTAATCCACTCAATTCAGGTAACATGAATAAATAAATAAATAATCGACATCAAACAAACAACAGAATAAAAAAGAAACATTGAAATAACAAAGTATGGGTATAAAATAGGTGCTAAGCATAAAATATTATGTTCACAAAACACAGTGTACAAATAACATAGCCACCAAGTACAGAGCACGACGCTATAATACTTGGGCTTAGTCAACAAGAAACTCATCAACAGAATAGTAGTTTCTACTTCGAAGAAAAGTCTTCAAATGGATCTCAAAAATTGTCGTTTTTTCAATCGTACCGAACTGAGGACTTTATGCGAATAAGATGATTGAAGAGTCTCGGTCCCATATATCTCGGATTTTTCTGGCTAACGGCCAGTCTGGCAAAACAACCCCTCAACTCATTTCTCCGTCTTGTATCGTGACCATGCATCAACCCCACCGATACAAATTCACCCCCGCGGACCCCATCGACCCCCACAAAGTCGGAACCATTTTACCGATACCGACAACTTCGTTGTCCAGCAGTGTATGTAGTTCGTGAAGTTGAATTGAATCAGTATACGTACTGGTCATAGCTATGTTCAGTTCACAAAGTCTGCTCAGAATCGAGATTTCGTTGACTAGATAGATATGTGAATTTAGGTTTATATTTTAGAAAATATCATCAAATGTTGAACTTATTAGACAGTGGCCAAATCTTGCAAGCGCACTTATTTTTACACTTTCTACTTAATATTCATTTCTACCTATTTTTTTTAACTCAATTTCACGTTCAAAATTTCACTACTAAACTTCAAAAAATATGTGCGCTTGCAAGATTTGGCCACTGTCTAGTAAGTCCAACATTTGATGTTATTTTCTCAAATATTAACCTAAATCTACATATCTATCTAGTCAACGAAATCTCGATTCTGAACAGACTTTGTGAACCGAACATAGCTATGACCAGTACGTATACTGATTCAATTCAACTTCACGAACTAAATACATACACTGCTGGACAACGAAGTTGTCGGTATCGGTAAAATGATTCGACTTGAAAGGCCCATAACTTCCGATTGCCGGATGCGATTTCCATTTTGTTTATTGCGTAAATTAGCCTAATGTTTCAATAACCCATCATGTAATAGTGAATGTTAAGGAGCTTCATGTCAAACTTCTACAGGGTGATGGGTAAATAGTGTGCAAAATCAAAATTGCAACGACTCCCATTTATCAAGAATTTTTTTCGTATCTTCTAATACAAAAATTATGAAGTGTGATGTCTTGCTTCGAAACAGTTTTGAAAATAACCGAGATTAAAAGTCTAACACTGAAGATATAAATTTTTATGTTGAATGTCACAGATTTACCTTGTTGGCACGGGAGATTAAGTCACTTCTGGTGAATGAATGTTAACATTGAGCAAGATTGTTCCTACAACAGTTTAGGACAATTTTATTCTCAACACAACCTGATATTTGGTGTGGGGCTTAGCAGGGAGCACATTTTCAAGTGGTTGTCACGGCCTATTTTTCGTACGTTGAATTTCGTCAGAATTTTGCCAAAATTTCAGATATGGAACATGTTTTGTTTGCAAGTTCAAGTTCCCAAACATGTCGAACTTCAGTTTCTGGGGGAGATAAAGCCCCCTGGACGTTATACTTTTTGTGCTTGTGGTATACTTGAGTTTCGCAAATCTGTAACATTCAACATAAAAATTTATATCTTCAGTGTTAGACTTCCAACCTCGGTATATATTTCTAAAACTGTTTAGAGACAAGACATCACACTTAATGATTTTTGTATATTTTTTTAATAAATGGGGGATATGTTTGGGGACTTAAACTTGCAAACAAAACATGTTCCACATCTGAAATTTTGGCGAAGTAACGAAATTCAACGTACGAAAAACAAGCCGTGACAACCACTTGAAAAAGTGCCCCCTGCTTGGCCCCACACCAAATATCAAGTTGTGTTGAGAGTAAAATTGTCCTAAACTGTTGTAGGAACAATCCAACTTAATGTTAACATCCATTCATCAGAAGTGTTGTCAGAAGTGACTTAATCTCGCGTGCCAATAAGGTAAATCTGTAACATTCAACATGAAAATGTATATATTCATTTTTTGTATGATGTTTGGATGGTTTGATTCACTTTATGATTTTTGTATAAGAATATGAAAAAAATATTTTTTACGTATCACCCTTTAAAACTGTAAAACAAAGAATACAAAACAACATAATATATAAAACTCTAAAACAGTAAAATAAATTACTTTTTGTATAAGTGATTCCTCAAAATGTAAATGGAATTTTTCAAAGCGCTTGCTGCGATGATTTTTAATAATTTTGAAGGAAGGCCGAAAGAGTCCCAAAATTTTTTGAAAAAGGTGGTGATTGTTCCACGGGCCCCGACGAATATACCAATGACTTTTATTTCTTTTAGGCGGTGTGAGTTTTTGAAGAACTGTATCGTTGGATCATAGATCCCTTGTTTCTCGATGTTCACGTTTTCTGGCTGTTCTTTGTTTATTTCAAATCTAACTGTGGGATCTATGATCCAACCCATACTCTACTTCTCGTCGATAGCCAGTATGTCGACTCTTCGCATACTGCCGGAGACCGCATTGCACGTGACTTCTTCGTGGACGACGAAACCCTTGTCTCGCAAAGCATTGGCAATCAAAGAGCGCACAGTGTGGTGACGATGGTTCCGTAAGAGCTCTCCAAACGGACAGAATCCAAGGACATGCGGCAATGTCTCAGGTACGTAATTCTCGGTATCGGAACAATGCCGACACCGGGTGCCGTCCTTGGATCTGCCAGGAAGAGCTCTTACGGAAGCAACATCACCAATAATGCCATTTTCAAGGCATCTTTCAGCTCAGAGGTGGAAAGTCCGCTGCGATCTATGATGTTGTTAACTTCTTATAAAAATATGTATTCTTTAAAAAGAATTACTCCTCTTCCTTTATGAGGCATCTCGGTCCAGTTTAGATACTCGCGATTTTGAAGATAAGCTCGAATGGATTTGACAGGAAGATTTTCGAATTCTGCTTCTTCAGCTATTTCAAGTTTCTTCAGACACAGTCGCCGTTCATTGCTGAAATTCCTTGTTTTTTATATTATTTCGTCATTGCATTGTTCGAGTCGATTGCAGATATTTATATGCTGTAAGCACGCTTCCCAGCTAGCACGAAACAACTATAGGCCTTTTCTATTTTTGGGTGAGTATATCATTGAATTTGGTAAGTCTGATGGTAATTCCAAAATTTCTCTAAGAGAACAGCGCACCATTTTATCGACGTCGTTCAAGAACTGTTTGGTCAATAATGGCAAAGGGGCAGTTTGGAAGTTATATGTGACGGTGGGCCAGACATATACATTCAAAATGGTCATTTTTTGAATCGCTTTCAGATGGGGATGAGAGGCGACGATGTCTAGTTTTGATCCTAGTTTTCTAATTATTTCGGCTGAACTGAATTCCATTACATTGTTGTAGTGTACCAATAGATTTTATTCTTGTTCCGTTCAATACCATCTCGTCTTCCACTAACTTGCCTTTCACAATGTAGTCCAGTAAAATAAGGATTTAACTTGGAACTAATTAGGGGCAGGATGAAAAAAATATGGCGATGTAGATAATGAAAAACTGAATAAGAAAAACCAAAGTTTCATTTCCAGTCATCCCGGGAACCATGGAGAAAAAATGGAGAAGATGGAAAAACATGCGCCGCGATCTTTCTTTTGAAACGGTGAGAGAACGTTGAGAGATGTGTGAAAACTGTCAGAGACAAAGTTGTAGGGAATTTGATAATCTACAAAAAAGTCCCTGGGGGCATATGTCTAACTTCTTCAGTTTGGCCGTTTATCGCAGTCAAAGTTGCGCGCCGGTCTAGTGAAGTGGAAACACTGTCCGCGTGACCTTCCTTCTTGGATGCTGTGAGAACGACAAGAGATATCAAAAAATTGTGAGCGACAAAGTTGTAGAGAATTGAATGCTCCACTAGAAAATTTTCAAGGCAAATTATTATCTTCCCTAGTTTAGCTGTGAACCAAGTTCGAAGTTGCGCGACGATCCTGTTGATAAAGTGGTTCTTCTGGAAAACCTTTCAAAAACTCTAGACTCGATGAAAAAACTATGACAATGTAGAGGATGAAAAACTGGATCTAAAAAACCAAAGTTTCATTTCACACCGTTTCGGGAAATCTGAGAAAAAAAAAGAAAAACTTGAAAAATAGTGATTTGCACTCGCAGCTTCCTCATTGAATACTGAAATAAACGTAATGAATATGGAAAATCTGAACAAACCAGCTTGTAGAGGATTAAATGATCTATAGAAAATCCCGTGATATCATGTACGCATCTTAGCTGCGGAGCGCTATCAAAGTTGGGGTACATGACTCGTGACGCGTCGCATATGTGTTGAAACTGGCACGACGTTGCGGTCATTGTTTAATTGATTATGAAACATGATCAAATGATTTGAAAAAATTGCGTGCTTTGTTCAATATCTGGGTAGCTACTTATTGTTTGAATTATCATTGTAGTCATCATCATCATCGTCTTCCTAAACGACAATGCAAGAAGCGCAGAACAGGTGGCTCCACCGCAGTGGTGGCAAAACTTGGTACACTTGAGGTCAGCTTTTCTGCATCCACAAAGCTTCTCGCAGTTTTTCAAGCATCTGCAGGAAATCAGCCGTAGCAGATTTTCGAGAGCTACGTTATCCTGGGTCCTAATTTCTAATAGGCATCAACAGAAAAATGTTTAATTTTCAACCCCATTGTTCAGGTGGACAGTTATTTATTATCTCCGGGCTGTTTTTGAATGATCATTGTTCATCAGAAATCAGTTGAAAAACATCTCATTATCTAACGTGAATCACGTTTTTCAATTATTATACATATTGTGCTACAAAATACGAGTACTTCCTCAGTTTTAGGCTTGAGTGTCACGATACTATTTTCGTACTATTTTCATGCTATAAATATATGATTAGAAACGACAAATTCAGAAATTCCCTAGCAACCTAGTCTCTCGTCCTAGATTTCTAGAATGGAAATATGACGAAAATAGTACAGTGACACTCACGACTTTAATTTTGCCAAACAAGAAACTCTATACATAACAAAGCGTTCATCCGCGGAGTTACATTTCCAACAATAGTTACCAGACGTTCAACAAAGCACGCAATTTTTTTAAATCATCCAATCATGTTTTATAATCAATTGAACAATGACCGCAACGTCGTGCCAGTTTGACCACATATGCGACGCGTCACTAGTCATGTACCCCAACTTTGATAGCGCTCCGCAGCTAAGTCGACAAAGATGCATAATTGTCATCAGGGCATTTTCTATAGATGATTTAATCCTCTACAAGTTAGTTTGTTCAGATTTTCCATATTCATTACGTTTATTTCAGTATTCAATGAGGAAGCTGGGAGTGCAAATCGCTATTTTCCAACTTTTTCTTTTTTTTTCTTAGATTTCCCGAAACGGTGTGAAATGAAACTTTGGTTTCTTGGATCCAGTTTTTTATCCTCTACATTGTCATGGTTTTTTCATCGAGTCTAGGGTTTTTGTAAGTTAAAAAAAAAAACACTTCATCAACAGTATTGTCGCGCAACTTTGAACGTGATTCACGGCTGAACTAAAAGGGATAATAATAGGCCTTGAAAATTTTATAGTGGAGCATTCAATTCTCTACAACTTTGTTGCTCACAATTTTTTGGTATCTCTTATCGTTCTCACAGCATCCAAGAAGGAAGGTCACGCGGACAGTTTTTCCACTGCACTAGACCGGCGCGCAGCTTTGACTGCAATAAACGGCTAAACTGAATAAGTTAGACATATGCCCCCAGGGACTTTTTTGTAGATTATTGAATTCCCTACAACTTTGTCCCTGACAGTTTTCACATATCTCTCACCGTTCTCTCACCGTTTCAAAAGAAAGATCGCGGCGCATGTTTTTCCATCTTCTCCATTTTTTTTTTCCATGGTTCTCCGGATGACTGGAAATGAAACTTTAGTTTTTCTTATTCAGTTTTCCATTCTCTACATCGCCATATTTTTTTCATCCTGCCCCTAATTTGTTCCAACTTTGGCCTAAAAATCGCCTCATTTTACTGGACTAATGTTTATTATTCTAGTCTTGTTGGCATTCACATTCAATCCAATCTCGTGAAAAAGTTGGATTGCTGTTTCATGTAGCATTGAAGCTGTTTCTTTTGTTTTCTCGACTAAGACAGTATCGTCAGCGAATCCTGAGACACTTACGGGTGGGAGATCGTGATCGATTTTGAATCCCAATTCACTGAAAACGGATTCTTCCGATAACTCGTCCAGAATGTGGTCAACGCAAAGGTTATAGAGACTTGGTGACAGCGGTAAACCTTGCATCACTCCTCTCTCCAATGTGATCTTCTTGGTTTTGCCTTGCGCCGTTTCTATTTGTGTCGTGTTTCCTTTCTGCAGATTGAAAATTATCTGATGCAGCTTGTGAGGTATTGGCAACGATTCGAGAGTAGATTGAAGATGGCTGTGACCTACAGTATCGTGAGCGTTTTCGATATCCAAATAAAGAAGGCAACAATCTCTTTTTTCTTTTTTGGCCGTTTCTAAAATTGAATTGATGATCGAGGTATTGATATGAGTTCCAGGAGTTGGAACGAATCCCCTTTGGTTACGATTGAACGATACGTAGCTCTTTAGTCGCTTATCAAGAATTTTCTCCACAATTCTTCTCAGAATGGAACAGATGGTGATGGGTCGCCAGTTTGTAACATTTGATGGGTTGCCGCCTTTATCTATTAAAACTGTTCTTGCTTGGTGTAGGCAACGCGGTACGAATCCAGTGGAGGGCATGAAGGATGCAATATTTGCTAGCACTTCAGAGGTCCTTCCGTATTTCAACACCCTCATCAGTATCTTGTCTGGTCCGGGAGATGTGTCAATACGTATTTGTTTCGTGAATCGTGATCAAAATTGATTTTCTCCTTTCTGGTGTGATGATGAAAATGTCTTGTGTGATTAATTGGTTTTGAAAAGCGGGCCGAAAATTCATCGAAAATGTTTTGCAGATCAAGACAGCATCCTTTCTTTTCCCCATCGAGGACTCTCCGTACAGCTCGTTGCCGTCGATTATAAAATTCAAACTGTAAAAGCTCATATTCGAACTTTTCTCTTCTTTTCCTACGATCTGCTTTTGTTTTTCTTTCAGGATTACTGGCTGTTTTGAATTTTGTGAAACAATTTTCCTTTTTTTTCTTTTTTCAAAATAACGTCTGGCTGGGTGTTTTGGTCCTGGTAATGTGTGAATTGCGTTAGATAAAAATCTGGTGGAGTCCTCCATCTTTCTGTCGAATTCTTCAGTATCATATTGTTGACGAAATTCCATTATCCATTTTTCTATAGCTTCATTAAAAGATCGTACGTTTATAGAATTCAATTCATGTTCAGAATTGTCCTGGGTGATATTCGTTTCTGGGTCTTCTTTATGCGAATATTTTGTGACAATATTCTTTCTATAAATGACTGGATGAGCTTTAGATATATGAATTGTAATCCCACGTTCATTTTTGAATATTTCACCACACATTTCGCATTGGGGTTCGTTTGCTTTACAAGGATCGCTTATAGGAGAGTTGGCAGTTCTTTCAGAAAAAGATTGATCATCGTATTTGTTGTTGTTTTCAGCTCTTGTGTTACTATTTTTGCTTTGTGATATGTCTGGCATATTGTTGTTCCTTTTCAGTGAGACTAGATCTTCTTTTCCATTGGTGTTTTTGATACGGGACGATTTTCTGGTGGTGATGATTTCTACAGTAGCATCATTACTGGATTTTTTCTTATGTGCTTTACTCTTGTGTATGCACATTGAATGGTGTGTTTCGAAGCTTTTATTACATAGTGAGCATTCGTTGTGTTTGCTTTGTTGAGGTGATTCAAGGGATATTCCAGAAACGATTTCCATATCAGATGATTGCAAAGGCAATGACTCGTTGGTTGACTGATTATTGTAGTTATTGTTCCGCATACTGTTGATTTTGATGTTGTCAAAACTGCTGTCTTCATCGCTGCTGTCAAATTTGTATATCGGCCGGAAATATCTCCCCGATACACTCTGAGGCTTGAAGATTCCTGTTGAGGTGGAGGCCAGGGACACTGGCGGTACAATCTCATGAAGGTCAGTTATTGATTTGTTGTTCATTTGGAAGAAATAGATGTTTTACAGGAAGACATTTTTATAAGACTCATGTCAACAACAACAACAATAATGATTAATAAGATTTTGTGAAAAAAAAAGTGACCAAATCTTGCAAGCGCACTTATTTTTTAAAGTTAGGTAGTGAAATTTTAAAAGTGAAATTGAGTTAAAAAAAATAGGGTAGATCTTATTAAGTAGAAAGTGATACCACGCTGCCGTCGTTTGCATATCTGATGGATTATCTGGCCTGCGCTTGAAGATGTTGACGATTTCGTCCGGAATTCTGACGAAATCCTGGAGACGTGGCTCAAGCAGGTGACAAAATTGTGGTGGTTTCAAAATTTGCAGGGCAGTTTTCCCTGCGTCAAACGGGTTGCAGTGGTGAGATTCCGACCTCATACGTATTCCAAATTATCGCGGGCCTCGTACATCGGATGAAGTTGATGAGCAGGTGGATAATAATACAGCATGCCAGTAAATAAACGATTGCTGCAACAATTATTTACTGGCATTTGGACAGGACTAGCTGCTGACGATCTCGAAAAAAATTTCGTTGAGGTATCGGTATTCAAAAAGTTAGGCCGGAAAAACCCTGAATGAAATAATAGGTACCTACCCTATCAGAACGAATCAGATTTAGAAAGAAGTCACCTCTGGTCACGAGGGTTTTCGGAAAAATGTATTGGGAAAATTGTTGACGAGACGTCGTGAACGCTTCAGATAATTTTTACGAATCTAAAGTTTTTTAACTTGTTACAAAGAAATGAAATTTGAGCGCGCAAGTTTATGCCAGATGCCCCTATGAGTTTTTGAATCTGAACTCTATTAACAATCAGCGAATTATGCAACCAAATATACATACATTATTTTGAATCTGAGTTTTAACAATTATAATTCGCTGCAAAATAACTCCAAGAAAAATGAAAAGTGAAGCAAAAAAAAAGTTTGAATGAAATGCTACACCATCCCCCTCAAAAGAAAAAGAAAAAAATAAAACATGAAAAAATTATTCAATTTTTTATTTATCGCGCCATCTCCTGTTAAGGCTCGATAGATAACAAAGGGGTCGATTAGTGGCCTTTTACCACTCGCACGAGACGGCGGAATTAAAATTCTTAGACACCCCTAGCCCCAGGGCCAGAAACAGTATAAATATGTATTATTCTGTAGGATACTTGTACCCTGCCTTTTTCTGTAATGAATACCTAGCCTAGCGTGTCTGAACTGTCAATTCGAAATTGAGTTTTGTGGTGCAATCGCATATGTCGTGACTTTTTTGTAACTTCGTGTACCGAGCATCCTGAAAGGGGTCATATTTAGGAAAAGTCAAAATTGGGAAAGTCATATTCGGGGATGTCCAAGTCACATTCTTAATAATTTCGGTTTTGATTTTTTTCTTCAATGCACATCATTAGGTACAGAAGTAAAAAACTACTTCCTACAAGCGTAGAAAAGTGAAGAAACGAGAGAAGCTCAGTGATTATTTACAGTATCTACAAAAAAAATCACAAAATTGACACTAAACCGGTAGTTTAGTTTAACGCTATTATTTTTTTATTTTTTTATGTAATTGTCTTATTTTACGAGGCGACGAGATCTGACATATACAGGAATTATTTATAAAATTATAGTTACTGAGTGTTCAACACTTCGAGTTTCAACCTACAGAGCCATTTTCCATATGAATCGTGCAGGGTCCTTTGCAGGCGATATGAACTTCATTAAAATACATCCGATTTTGGACAAATGATGCTCTGCCGCCAGCCGCCATATTGAAATCTCTTATTAGTGGGACGTGGGACGTGGAACGATTTGCGACTTATCTTACATCTTGTAGGTAGTAAGATCTTTACAATGGATGAAAATAAATATTATGTTTCCATAGAACTTGGAGCTCGCCCTCGTCTAGTACGATGATTCTGATTTTCAAACCAAATTCACGATTCTGCCGCCATATTGAAATCTCCTATCATTGGAACGATTTTCATGAAACTTGGAACTCACCCTTGTCTTGTACGATGATTCTGATTTTCAAGCCGAATTTCATGATTCTGCCTCTGTTTTGGCCACCATATTGAAATTTCTGCTCAAATAACGGTAGAACCCTAATTAACATTTTGCGTTCACTAATCCTTCAAAAAAGAAGTGCGCTACTGAGCCTCATGCCCATTAGGCATACTCGCTTGTTCTAAACTATCTGGTCATATTCGGCATTCAGTACATATAGTCATATAGTGTAGATCCGGCTTTACGTGCGCGCTGTCATCGGCATTTGCTGTGGAAGAGATTGTTCCTGGTACCTACCTTTATTGGTCGTCATCAATTTAATTGATGTCACATCATAATTTGACATTTTTTTTGTCGGTGTACCACACCTTCGCCCATTATTTGAGAGCCACCATCAAAGTGAGGGTCGGTAGGGCTGGTTAAGAGGTTTCTCTAGTTTACATGTTTTGTGTGGCGGGCCGCTTGTATTAGGGGTAAGTCGTAAAATTTAAGTACTAAAACAGTATCTGTCTTCTATCTGTATTTATATGGGCCAGTCAAGAGTTAAGACACCAGATTTGTATTAACTGTGATGAATCGCCATTGTCATGAGATGTGATTTTATTTCTAGATTTGAAGGAACATAGAAAACACATCGACCCACGCATTCGGAAACGATATTCAATTCACAAAAACAACTTACTGAAGCAGTCAAGCATCACAATAAAAATATTTAATTTTTGTTTACATCAGTAGTATATTTCATGGTGTATGGGAACCTCTTACAGACGCTAAAATTCCCGTCAGATTAAAGTTCAAATAGACGCAGACGTGTACAATATACTTACACTCTGACCGGCACGGTTGACGGTTCCTTCATTTCAAAATTGTTCGGAAACAGCCCTGGGTCGAAAAAAATAGGTATGGGAATTTTAGGTTCGCGAATTTGTTGTTAATAATTCACCGCAGCATTGTAGGTACTGGGTGCTACTAACTGAAATTGTAACTGAAATTGTAACTTACTAACTGAAAATTTACAATTTCAGTTAGTAGCACCAGCACCCAGTAGTGAAAAGTACCTTACTGACAAAAACCGCTGAATAAGTAGAGGCTATCGGTTCAGTTTGATACGTGAAACGAGCACAGCTCCTAATCGCCCGCGTGTTTTTAAAAGATAGTTTTCGAGTTCATCTACGCTGATTTTACAGGGATAGTCTCCCAAGATTTTGAGATTCTGAATATCCCCCCTCCCAGATTCTACACCCCCATCAAGGCTCCCGCCCTCTGGGATTATGGTTTCTTTCCTCATTACTTTCCAACCCGCAGAACTCTTTAAGAACACTACAGACCACAATTATGAACTTTTATAACCTTTCAGACGATTATGAAAAAAATTGCTCAAAACAAGTCAATTTTTTTAATTTTTTCCAAAACAAAAGACTGCTGAAATAAAATAAATATAAGAAATTTTACAATTTTGAAAAAGTTGGATGAAAGAACAATTCAGTTTTATGGGCCTAGGTTGTTGTGAACAATGTTGGAATCAATGTTAGTAAAATTGTTACGTTGTTGAACAAAGTATTCGTTGAAAATATGGAATAGAATAAATTGCACAATCTGCCGTAGAACAGGTAGGTCTAACTACGGAGACGTGGGTCAGTCGGGCTAAACCTACAAGTACGTGTATGTATGACAGGGCCTCGCAGCCTAGGTGCCTCGTGGGACCGTATTTCAAGTCCGCAAACCATACTTACTTGTCATAATAAAGAAAAATGGTGATGGCTCCCACAATCTACCAAAATGAACTTACCCGAAAGCGAGCTACGCTCTTTCGACGCACGCTCGTTAGTCGCCGACTCTTCTTCCCTGCAGAATGCCAACCCGACGAATCCTGGCCCTCGAACTCCGTAGAAGCGGTCTTGATTTCTATAGGACATAGTGTCCTGTCTTGGACACGGACTCGAAGCCTCCAACAACAGCAATCCAACAACAATATTAGGTAGTCGATTTCTCGGCTCCTCGCAGTTCCGCACGACCAAAAGCTGCGCCGGCGATTGATTCCGCACCAGATTCCGCTGAATACTTTAGTCGTTTTTGACCCACATTTCAGTTTCCGTAATGAAACGTTGACGTCAATAAATCCGCTTGAAGCGACGGGCTATTTTATTCAAAAACCCTCTTTCCACGTAGAAATCCAAAGAATTGGTCCAACCATTTCTGACATTGTCAAAAAGCCTACGCAACCAGACGAAAACTGTCTCCAACAAAAAAAAAAACCATTTTTTCCATTTGTTTTACTCGGTAAACTGACGCGAACTGTAATATTCCAATTTGCCGAGTCATCAAGGATTGCTTTGGCATGGATTCTTGAAGCTTTCGTGGAAATGAACCATGACAAACCACAAGACTTCACTTTAAGCTCCATCATTCAAGTCCGGATTCGAAAACCCAGGCCGGTTTTACGTTATCAATTGGAAAATTCCCGGGTAAGGAGGAAGAAATTGTTGGAAATTGTTCAAGAACCAGTTACCTTTGTTTAAAAACAAATTGGTGAAAATCTGTTCACGGGATAAAAAGTTGGAAAATTGCAGTTTTCCAGAAATGAAAACTCGGAAACTGTGGGTCCGATTGTAGCAATTTTTTTTTATCGGGTTTATTAAGAAAGAAGTTGATTAGTTTTTCCCGAACGGTACGCGTTACAAAAAATGAAGAAATACCCACACGTGGGCCTTCCCGCGCAACCCTCGTGTTGTTGACTGGAACATTTAGGGTAGGCAAGCAATGATGTAGGGAATATACCAAGCACGTCACGATTTGGCGACAGTTTCTCTCAGAATAAAAGTGTGTTATATACTGTGTGATGCCTAAAGAGGCTTCATTTGGGGCAGTTAAAATGTTATTCGATATAAATCAACCCGTGCGTCGCAGCGGTTTTTCAATCAGGTTGTTACCCGTGAAATAAATATCATCCCATAAGGAATGTGCGGGGTCCTTTTGAAAACCCATAACGACCGATTCGAAAATGGTGGAAAACTGCAACTGCAGACTTCATTTGATTCTGTTGTTGTGTTACTTCCTGCCAAATTTGCTTGCAATTCGTCAGATAGATCTTGAATAATTGAATAGTAAAGTTTTCAACTTTGACATTTTTTATTATTTGACAGATGACAGATAGGGCAATACTTCCAACTGTTCTGAATACAGTTTTTCCAGGGCTTTCAAATGACATACTGCAAGTCAAGTTCCGTGAGATGAAGCTTCTGACATTTGTTAATAGTGACGACATTGCCGTTCGATAGATGACAGCCAAAAAGTAATAGGCTCATTCCACAAAAAAAAACATGTCCCAATACCAAATTCGAACTCGGCATTAACTGGGGAAGATAACAGACAGACATCATTCTGGAAATGGTCTTAATCGTCTTGGACCTCAAAATGGATATCTCTGGCGAGAGCTCGAAACTTCTTTTCTGCACGATTACAATACTTTCCCTTCCATGTTGGTGTGAGCGCCCGGGAAAGTGAAATCTCATTAAATAAATAAATATATATTTTATTTCAAAAGTTACCAGATGTAGAATTGGCCGTTGGATTGAGCAGTGTAAAGATAAGTGGGTTTCAAAACTAAAAATCTGTTTAACTGGTACCTATTGACAATTATCTAAACAATTATTATTACTAATACAAATACAAAACAATTTACTTCATTGGAAGGAAAAATATACACATTATCATGTAAAAAAATAACGTAATAACGTACATTATACTCGGCAACTTGCAATATATATTATCTTCCGCAAATAAAAGCACTGTAAATTTCTTATTATTGGATTTTGATTATTGTTTTTCTTAACATTACTTTCAGGTAGGTAAACTTACAGTGCATCCACCCATCCTTGTAATAATCATCAATCAATGCATTAGGAACATATCATGTTAGGCAATTGAAAAAAAATAGCGCTACCACCACTAGTCAGATAAATTATGCAATTATACACAGACCTAATATTACTATCACACATTTTACAAAAATGCATTTATCACTCGAACATATAAAGGTTCAGATATGCCACATTCAAATATAGAAATGTATTAAATTAGACATTTATCGTGTATTTTCTTTTTTTTTATAGTAAGTAGGTTCTAAATAAATATGTTTTCTCTGTTCACTTCAGCTAAGATCAGATGTTCCAAAGCAACAAATGGTTCGTAGAATCTTCGCGCCCGGCGACTTCTGATAAATTTGAACTTCGGAAATCTTCGTAACCATCACCTCCCGAAATGACCAGCATTCGGGAATTGGATCGTTGCTCCGGTTTACCTTTGTAGGAGTTCCTGTGCTGTTGGCTGTCGGGATTGCCGTGCGACAGTTCAATGTAAGTCAGGAATCGGACGTGGCCGGTGTGTCCGTGGGAAACGCCGGTCACGGTTGGAATATGCGAAAATTTGGTGGTGGATGGTGCTATGTGCGGCAACGGCATGGTCAGCAAAACGCCAGCTGATGTGCCAATCCACAGCAGGTCCTTGCACGCCAAAAGGGACGTGACCCGCAAGCAAGCGGCTTTGTGTTGTCTTATAATATCATCACAACCTAAAACATATACAATTCGTCAGAAACATAAATATACTATTGTTATTACAACACTTTGTTGTAGGTATAGTAACCACAGATAATGGCGTGATATCAACTGAATATCCCTTTTGGACTCAAATGTTTTTCTCACGTCACGACCATCTAGCACCATCTCCAGATTCTCTGGTCAGTCTGCTCACAATCCAATCAACATGCTGCGCTGCAAGCTACTTAGGTACCTATTCACAAGAAGTTCAACAACTCGTGAATAACTCGTGTAACTTGAACATACGACCTTTGCCACCAACCAACAAGAGACTTTAGAACCAGTTCAATATTTAGAAAAATCGTACTTTTGGACTGGACTGGCTTCATTGGAGGACCTACGTGCCCGCAATGAAACTATGTCTCATCAACTACCTACCCCAATAAAATCAAGAATCCAGATGAAATGCTCACAAATTGAAGTGAATATTTAAGAAAAGGGTATTTTCAGAATCGCTACAAGATTCTTGAAAGTTATCTGATTTTGATACCGCTCACATCGTTTTGGAGAAAATTGTTAATTTTTTTATGAGCTCCTGAAGTCGAGAAGTAAATAAGTGCCCAAAATTTTGTACACCGAAATTCCTTTTTCATAATATAATCCAGGAATGCCTCACGAATTCTTCGAAATTTCTTATAAAATTCTCGGAATCCCTCGTAATTTCCAAGAAAGAATTCCTCAACAACACCTTCAGTCAAAATCATATAAATTGTCAGTTGTTCACTCTTTTCGTAATATGTAGGTACTAAACAAGGTACATAATATAGAAATTTTCAAAAATAGATAGAATAAACCGAGAGGCATACTTACTAGAATTTTCAAGACGTGAAATAAATCTTTCAATTCTTTAATAAGTATACACTTCCCCGCAAAATTGACGCATCACCATTTCGCTACCAGAATTTTAACCGCCGATATTTTTTGAACGCATCGAAAATTTTTGAAAATTATCGCCAAAATTATAAACTGTCGCTTATCTGGCTACAAGTGTAGTGAGTTTCTTGATTTTTCAATCATTACTTTTTATGATACTTTTTAGGTGTTGCTGAGGTGATTTGTGATGACGTGTATTTTATGCCAAGTTTGACGAGCTGTACGGGGTAACTGGGATCACTCTGTATAAATGGTTTTCATGTCATTATTTACTCAATGTGTCAGCTCTGCACTGTTTCTTAGATTTTCCTCCTAAGTAATCTGTGTCACAAGTTATGATGTTTTTATGGAATAATGAGCATTTGGCGCTTCGAGCGGGCTACTTCATCACAAGAATGCCAGATGCACAATTCATATCAATCAGAGCAATAAACAAGGAATGAATGGCCGGACCGAATTGGTGATCTTCATTCGACGGAACTTGAATGCAGAGCGGTATATTGGGAAAATTCAAGAGCCTTTCGCTGAAAATATCGGAGAAAATTTCTTTCTCGCGCAGGATAATGCACGCCCACATGCGGCTCGGATCGTTTGGGAGTACCTTGGTAATGTAGGCGTTGATGTTACGAGGTGGCCAGCTCGAAGTCCATCCCATAAAGCACCTTTGGGGCATAATGGGACGTCGCATTCGCACCCAAAATCCAGCTTGAAGGACTTGGAGGATTCAGCCAAGGCGTTCAGGGAAATATGGAATGCTATAGACCAGTAACTAATATCTCATATGACTCTTGCCATCACCAAGCAAGCCTGCAAGTTCTCTTCTTTGAGCTGTTTTAATCATCGCCTTCTTACCATTCCTTTTTCGCCTGCGAATTTTACCGCTCAACATCATATACGACAAGTAGCCATCACCAATGGTTTTCCCCTCTCGGTGTTCAATGCTCTTCACAACAACAAAAAGGTCTAAAACATCAGATCAACTCCAGTTTTCCTCTGACTTGTGACGGAGTTTTTACACCTGTTGCTTCTTTCCCCAATTTCCTTCAGATATTTAATTATTTGATGTGAGGCTTTCTTTTAAGGCCTCAAGTCAAATTGAAACAGTATTCACTTTTCCTATCATCGACCTGTTCTTAATAAGTCAACCCAAGCCAACGTGCTAGCGAATTGTCGATATAGTAGATCTCCCACTTATCGACTTCTTGAAAGCTTTTTTTTTCGACACGTATGATTTTTTTTTATGAAAAATGTCAATTTGCAATCTGTTCAATGGCAATAATTCTTTTGCATGAAACTGTCACCAATTGAGAATTAACGATACAAAGTCGTATTTCTGAACCTATAGACAGCGGATTTTTCGCAATAATTGTTGGCAATTCGATCAAGGCTCAAGAAGATAACGGCACACAACAGGAATGGGCATGTTTAGCAAACGATGGATTTAGAGTTGAATCATGTAAACCTGATTTCTGTTCATAAACAATAGCACTTATTGCGTAGAAATTCGGAACAGGAGGATATACCCTCACGGGCATTAGGCTCTATAGCACATTTTTGTTTTATGAAGGATCAGTGAACGCAAGATGTTAATTAAGGTTCTACCGTTATTTAGACACGATTTTGCCTATTTCGGTTCTCATTCTCAAGACTATGAGTTATCCATCAAGAGTATGCTGAAATGCAGGAGGTGAAACACATACTCATAATAAATGCTTCCACCTCCTAGTTATGTCCAGTTATGACATGACCCAGTAAACAGCCAGAAAACGATTCTGATTACCTACTAGCAAGAAAAAAATTGTTCGCAAAAATCCTTTCGTCTAGGACTAGCGCTGTGACGAACAGGCGGACAGAGAGACGGACAAAGCGAGGACATAAGCGCCTTCCGACATGTCGATTCTTTATTGGATAGATTAGTATATTTCTACGTATACGTTGTGAATTTCAACGCAGTCGGATAAAAGTTGTTAATTTCAAAATTCCTGCGATTTTTAGTGCTATCTACTATAATTTTTTTCTGTTATTGAGCGAAAATGTTTTCTAGTTTAGGTGCCGATATCCTCCTGAAATGAATTTAATTATCCTTAATTTGATATATGTATCACAAAGTAGGTGGTGTCAGTTGAAATTTTAAAGTTGGGATGGGTGGGGACGAAGGGGTTAAAGATCGAAATTGGCAAATGTATGTTTTAGATGTCCCTCACGATATAAATCTACATTTTTTGCTCGAAGAAATATTCACTGAGAATCGGGAGCTATTACGGGTGGATGGTTTCCAAATGATCGCCCAGTACATAATAATAGGTACATCTACCTACAATATACATGGTGTACCTGTTTACGCAATTGAGAGAAGATTACGGTACTTTTTTTCTGAAATTATGGAAGAATTTGATTTGAAAAGCATGCGGTCAGTTCCTGAAGGGATCCCGGCGGTAGCTCGGTGGGCTCCGTCTCTGGCCTCCGTCTCTGGCCTCCAACCCAGAGGTCCGGAGTTCGAATCCCGCTGGGACAGGTGGCTTTTCTCTATGCGCTCTCAAGTACTTGCGTGTACTAACCGAGCGGTCTCGTCAAGGGAAAAAGGGTGAAACAGAGGAAGTCACCGCAAGGGCGCTAATGAGCTCGTACTCGATGCGCCCATAAACATCAAATTAAAAAAAAAGTTCCTGAAGGGAAAAATTTACAAAAAACAAACCGCATAGCAGTCTTAAGGTGGATTTATGCTCGCAATAGAAGAATAAAATTGAAAATAACGCAAACTGCCCATTTATACTCCAGAAATAAAAATAAGAATAAGGAATAGTTTGAAACATTGCTCGTAGATGTTTCTTGAAGCATTAAAATGACAGTCATCAAAATTCGAGGTGACCGTCAATGACAGTTGAATATAATAATAATAAATAAATAAATAGATGAATAATAAATAAAATATTGCGGTAATAGACAATACTACGGATGAGAACTTGTAATGATAACTGGTAGATGGCGCCACGCTTGGACCGTCATTACAAAGCAGCAGACCATTGGTCATACTTGTCAGAGGTTGCTGATGTTGACAGTCTATACCCAATCGTATGACATGAATTCAATTTGAATTTTTTTCGATAGCTGCGTCCATGAAATGACAGATGGTATTGTCCATGCAATGGACGCAACTACATCTACGTTATGTCATCTGTCTTAAAAATCTACTTGATAATTTTTGGAACAAGAACAAAAAAAGGATTACTTATAATTGTTGATTTATGATTATTCGTCTGACAGCTGATCGTCATCGGCAAAACTTGACAGCATTCGTCACTCGTTTGGCTTATGTTCGAGCAGAAGTTGAAAGTATTCAGCTTGTTATTTTTGTTCTTAAATTTCTTGGGCAGTGGTAGCAAGTATTTTTTTGGAGGAGCTAGAATTTCGTCTTTAACGGAAGAAAATTCTAGATAAATTAACCACGTGTAACTTGATTATTCAATAACATTGAGGATGATTAGTGCAGAATTAGTAGTTTACAATACGAGTTGGCTGTTACATGAGTGATTTTCAGACACGAAGCCGAAATTTACAGAACGAGGGCGCAGCCCGAGTTCTGTGAGAGGCTGAGTGCCGGAAAGCATCTTGTGTAACAAGGCACGAGTGTTGTACAACATTTTACGTGTTTGTTCTACAGAAAATTGTGAAATTTTTGTAATTTTTGAGGTTATTTTGACAAGTGTCAACTTAAATACATAAACTGTAATATCCATATACAACTTATATAAAAGTCCTCGTAAAAGTCATTACATCTCATGTATTAACACAACCAACACGTAAAGTTCGTTTTCGTATTCAATGCCATTTTAGCGCACGCGTCAGCAGGGTGGTACAAATTCTAAAAGACGACAGTTGACAGCTTGACATTGCGCAATTATTGTGTGAATTAATTAATTGTTGCATCCAGGTAACGGATCGCTTTATTCCGGAAAAAGGTGAATGCGCCATCAAATTATGCGTGAAAATCCACGTCTGACCGTGACCGGTGTCAACGCACCTTCACAGCAAGTCGTTATTAATTATGAAAAAGATACTGTAATTTTGTAATGCTAGGTTTTTTTCCAATTAGAGTACTTGATAATCCATCAATCAATATCTAATATATCTATAAGTTTTGTACCTAACATAGCTATCAATCACTTTCGCGGATATGTTGTAGTCGATATTCCAACCTGGTCAAATATTCAATTGGTACGCCTAAAATCTTACTCATGTGACAACCGAACGCAAATGCACTGTTTTACAAAAATGGTCTATTTAGGGAGCATTACGCCCTCAAAAGACTCCTTTACGTCGCCACTGTTGCCACATCTGCGCATCTTTAATACGCAATAGTGAATGGAAAGTTGGAGTTCCTTATTTTTATTGTTATTGCTTATTTTGGAGTATAAACACTGTAGAACAACGGTTTTAAAACATCTCCTTGAAATTCTGTTAGAATATGAAATATTTTTCTTACTTGTCAACATTTTTGTAACAGCCGGGGCCACATTGACTTCGCACAAGGCCTCAAAGGTCAACGTGTGGAAGCACTTGACTATGGCTGAATTCTGTAGAGTCAGCCACACACCATTTCCAAACAGGACTATGCACGACACAGGCTTATTACTATCATTATTGACTGTAAAACTGTTTTCAGTCTGCAGAGTTTGCGTATTGAATACTTTTATTGTACTTCCGCATCCGCACCATAGTTTTCCACAATTCGGAAGCATCTTCGATACAGGCATACTTGTTGAACCTACAGCCACAGTTGTCGGTGAATTCATATTCCATCCACCAGCTGGAACAGATAACACATAGGATATTATTGCTGTAGATACATGGCACATGAGGAGTTACGTACCACTGTCTCTTTCATAAATTATAACATCCCCATTAGCTAACGCAACAAACACTCTATTGTCTAAATATCTGTAAAAAAAAAGTTACACGAGAGTCACAAGAAATGCAGCGACTCACATTATACTGAAAATAGATGAACCGTGTTGAAGTCTTATTTTATTCTTCTTAATTCGAATATTATCACTGGAATTGTAAACGTGTATGCAGCCGTCTTCCGTTCCCAGCCACATCGTCGACTGTTGCCCGTCGATGTCTTCCAGGTCCAAACTGGACGTGTCATTGGTATCTAGGAATTTTTGCGGTTCGTCTATTTCCTCATTGTCACTCTTGTCATCTTCATCACTGGAAGAACCGCTATCGAATTGGATGGCCTTCGGCTCCTCAGTCTCATCTCTGTTATTGTTTCCCCTGTTTGACAGACTGAATTTCAGTTTTGATAGATACACCATTCTGCTGTTTAACTTATTACCTGTAGCTGTTTCCAGGAACCGAAGCGATGCAAAGGATCCTAGCATTGCAGACGCCATTGCAGGAAGTCACTGTTGGTTCCGGTTGTAAACTGAGAACGCATACTTGGCCGACGTATCCATCGCTATTGCAAACCCAGACATCTTTGCCGTTGTCGCCCAGTGTGGGTGCTGCACACGTGAATTGCAACCCAGCTCTGGTTTTTCTTATTGGAACGGAAGCTAAGAGTTCAGGACAGGGTCGCCGGTCACCTGACATCGCTAAAACCAGTTTTTTTTTTTTTGAAAGAGGACCAGCAAATGACGTATAGTTTATTTCAAACGAATGTACACACAATAGCAACAGCAACACCAAATTTATTGAGACAGTCACTTTCGATTTGCGTTTTTGTTGGAATCAATCAGACTATGACTATGGAACTATTGGAACTACACCGTGATTACTAGAGCTACCACCAGTGTTACTATTTACTTCTAGTGATATTTAGTCTTTTACCTAATTTGTGTTTGGCTTCGCAGAATGATTCTTCCCAAGACTGCCTTTTTTCAGGCTTTGAAAATACAATGGATACGCTTTCCAAACCATTTCTGGAAAAACAAACCATCGTCAATGTATTTTAGGCAAAGGGGAAGGGGTTAGTTTTATTAGAATAACAGGCTTTGATTACAGCATTATGTACCCTATGGTTGATATAAGTACTTAATATTAATCATCTTAAAGTATAATTCCAGAACAATCGGAATAATATGTGGCTTTTCTCAACCGGTTTTTTTTTTCAGTTAAATCAAAAACTCATTCAGCTGTACTTTTGAAAGAATAATAAATTGTGCATCTGCTTAGGAAAGAGTTATTTTTAAAAATGTAAGCTCAAAAATATTTGTAACAAATGGTTCCTGTGTTATTGCATGTCACACTTACGATGTATTCAGAGTGAGTTCTAGGCACGACAGCTGTGAGTCGCTGTTCTGCTGTTCCACCAATTGCTTATTGAGGGTCGCCAGCATCTCCTTGATGATCTCGTCCAACTGACCGTGGCTGGAGTGTATCGCCCAGGTCATCTCGTTCATCTGGTTCAAAGTGGCAATGTCTTCGGACAAATTTTCGATTTCGATCATCATCTGCCTTATGTTGTCGTCTTTGGATTTCTGAATGTCCAAGTCTTCCAGTGGGATTTTCATAAGTAATTTGTACTTGTTGGCTTCTAGGCTGCTGGTGACGCTGCCTTGACCGGCCGTCGGTGGCTTTCGGATCGTTCCGCTTCTTCGTTTTATGCTAGTCACGAGCAACAAATCGGAAAAAAGGAACAAAGCCCGCTCTTTGCGTGTGCTACCGCCAGCGGCCATGCTGACCAGATCGTGTCTGAGGTACTGACGATCGGCGCACACCAGCTCGATCAGGCCCTCGATCAGGCTTTCGATTTCTCTCAGCTGTTCGAGCTCAAGAGCCTCTCTCTCCGTGCAGTTGATCTTCAACAGTTGATCGTGGACTTCCTTCTGAGCTTGCAGGAGCAAGCTGTGGTCCGGATGATTGACGTCGGTGTGCTTAATCAATCGTTGCAGTAGCAATTCGTATTTGGGGAATTTTTGAATCGGTTTGATCAAAAGCGAATCTAATGCCAGCTTGCCTTTATGTTCCCTCGCGGTCGCCTATAACATCGTTTTCAAATCATTCGACCATCGTAAGCGCGCTTCAAGAGCTTCCTTACGTACCTCTAAAAATTTTGCAAAAGCCGGCTTCGTTTGTTGTGCATTCTTAATTATCTCGCGGGCTCTCTTCCAGTTATTGACATAATTCGTGTAGCTTTCAATGACGGATGACTTGGAAAACTAAAATTTCCATTCCATAAATATAACAGAAAATTAAGTAAGTACCTACAGATATTCGGAGCATTTGTGAAATAAATGAATTATTCATTAGATTTTCGAAATTCTCTGAATCAGTGGATAATGAGTAGAAATTTCCAGGAAACATATTCAGAAAAATCCAACATCAAAATAGGGGATGAAACAAAAAATGAAATGTCAAAAAAAACATTTGCAAGTTACCAGAATCAATAGACAAATGAGAATCATTTTTGGAGGGAAAAAAGAAAAATTCCAACTTGGTGATTGGGGATGAAACGCAGGATGAAATTTTGAAAAAAGATGACCAATTTTGACCAAATTCCCAGAATAAGTAATCAAGTGGATATTGAGTGGATATTTCCGACAAAAATCACACATCAAAATAGGGGATGAAAAAAAAAGGGTGGATGAAAATTCCAAACAATAAGTAAAACTTTTGGTATCAGTGAAATTAATGGGAAAAAAAGGAAGCATTATCTGGAAAATTGTTGCGAGTACAAAATCTAATTTTGAAATGGAAGATAGAACAGGAGTGAAAATGTAGGCGAATAGGTCCTACATAATTTTTCAACACGACCGCAGGCGCCCAGCTGCTGCATTTTACGAGCGGAATTTGACAAATTTGAATTTGACTTTTTATTCTTATGAATATACTATGGCGCCGAATATGTAGCATTTTGCAGCTGACTTATACATATTTTTAATGCCAATAGTACCACGGATACTACATTATTTATAATAATGAAATTAGTGTAGGACAAACATATTTTTACCTCTTCAGATAACATATTTTCTTATTTTTTAAAATGATTTTCAGTAGATGAGTTTGTTAAACACGATCATGTTTCATGTCGTTCTTCAAAAACACATGGTTAGTACTTTGGACATATTTATACAAAAAAAAAATTACCGGGTGTCGGCGCGAAAGAGTAATTTCCACAATTTTCAAAATATGGATTTTCAATCTGACACTGTTGATCAGCCACGCCAGGGGACGCGAATAAGCGTAAGTGCGGTCTGATTGGGACCGCACCGTTTCACCCCCAGCTACCCCAACTTTCTTATTTTAAATCGCACCCCTATTTTTTATTTTCTGGATTGGAGTACATTCTGAATATAATAACAATAATAAATTGATGAAATAGCACTCCAATATCCACTGTAAATTCTCAAGAAGTCTGATTACAATGACATCTTTGTTGTCCAGATATAAAAGTTGAGCAATGATTTGTTGTTTTTTACAAATTCAAAGGTCATATACTTCCGAGTATACCAATTCACCTTGTTCCGATCGACCTTTCTGCCAAACAGAAGTGCTATCGATTTTTTAGGGTCGACATGCAAGCACTGCTTTTGAGAGAGATCTTCAAGTTGGTAACATCGAAATTAGTGAAGTACATACCGCTAAAACCTGTTGAGATTGTTAGTACGGCTGTAAGTAACATTTTTAGTTCAACCCGTTAAATAGTCGAATAGGAATGTTGATGGAAGACGTCGAAAAACCAATACAGTGCAGAATAGATTTCAGGATCTGGTGCTTGATAGTGTCGAATGCTTTGGAATAATCAAGAAATCAAGCAGAACAAAAAAACAGTCAGATCTTTGTCTGAAGCTCTCAAGATACCACCTGTGAAAACCACAGAAATCTTGAAAACTTCTTGAGGTATACTCGAAAGTATATGACCTTTGAATTTGTAAAAAACAACAAATCATTGCTCAAATTTTATCTGGATAACAAAGTTGTCATTGACATCAGACTTCTTGAGGATTTACAGTGGATATCGAAGTGAAATTTCATCAAAAATTGACCTGACCTAACCCCCACCCTTGACAACCCCCGGCTTCTAATTGATTTTTCAACAAGGATTAGTGCGCAGGAATGTGCTTGTGATTATTGAATAAAAAACTCATGCCAAGTACCTACCCTTTGCCATACTTCTCACCCCTAACCACCCTCTTCTATCAAATATAATATTAAAAAAATTCAAGATTGTCAAGGGTGGCGGTTAGTTTTTGATAAATTTCCACTCCTCGACATCCACCGTGAATCTCAAAAACATTGCATAACAGCTTTGTTGTTCAGATAACATTTGATCAATGATTTATTGTTTCTTGGGAAGTCGAAAGTCGTATCTCCAGAAGATTTCAAGATACATTATTTTTATTCAACAGTCGTATTCAGAGTTTCATTTTAGTTGAAGAAAAAAAATGGGATGCCATTTGAAATAACAAAGTTGGGGTAGCTGGGGGTGGAACGGTGCGGTCCAGTCAGGTGGCATTTGGACGTACTCACGTCCCCCGCGTTGCTGATCAGCACTGTCAAATTGGAAATTCATACGTGGAAAGTTGTGGAAATTATGACCAGTGAAAGTTTTCGCGCGAGCACCTGGTATATACTTTCAAGATTGATACCCATTTTCACAAATTTTACTCTACCACTGCGTGATCAGTGATCATTGTATCTCGACGACTGATTCGTCCTCGGTATAACTGGCTGCTTTTTAATCACACGGCACATGTCATATTTTGGAATTTTATACAAAAATCTTGTCAAAATTCGTTTGTTCTTTGGTATAATTTTCCGACAAATGATATGTCGTTTTAGATGAAAAACACCCACCACCCACAATGTTGTTCTTGGACCGTGACAGTATAAGAAATCTCAAGTTTCCTCTACTGTCCGCCCCGTGAAAAAAATGCTGGCACCATAATCTTTCTCGTAGTCTACATGAAAAACCTTGATCTACAAAACTCTGCATGGCGGAATGATGAAAAATCAGCTTGCTTTTTCACTTTCTGGTCTGGTTTTTTTATTCTTAGCCCACTGTGCTCGGTCTACTTCCGCTGCCAGGACCAATCACAGACGCCGGTGAATGCTTTTCTCCGCTATACCGGAAATTTTCCAACATAGGTAGGGATCTTTAACGACAATTAACATTGCATGGGGTCGGCACCATTGTTCAAATTTTACGTTCTATGCAAGAGCAAGTAAAACTGAACATGTAGGCTGAAACGAAAAACAGACGCAGATGCTTGCAAGAAAGTGACATTTTACGGTTGAAAACTTGAAATTAAAAAACAATAAAGCAACGGTCTCCTTGAATGAATTAAGTTATGAAACCTAACATTTTGATTCTTTTCTGGACTCGATTCTGAAGTCCAAGATTAGGGTTAAAGTGCGGGAAAAAAGTGAGAGCCAGTTTCACCAATTTCTGGTTCAATCGTAAGTTGAAATATATATCGCCAAATATCAAATCTATGTCAAAATGATTTCTTTATGACAGCCTAATCCAACTTGACCTAT
Source organism: Anaspis maculata (assembly GCA_949128115.1). Lineage (NCBI taxonomy): Eukaryota > Metazoa > Arthropoda > Insecta > Coleoptera > Scraptiidae > Anaspis > Anaspis maculata. Next base: position 13,812,708 of record OX421968.1, read on the forward strand.
TTTTGAAACTCCGTAAGTCATTTTCTGCAAGTTTTCAGAAAACGAAAAAAAAACTTCTCAATCTGACAATGTCTCAGCACCCAACAGAAGAATTTCTATGTATGTTTCTCCCATTAGGAGCATGCTGACTCAAAGTGGTTCCATCACCAAACGAGGCAAAATTGTTAACTGTGTAAGAAGTATGTCATATAGCTCAATTCGGCCAAAAAATGACAAGTTGTTTCAGCAATAAGCAACTCATTTGGTATTTCAATGATGTGATGGCGGCAGAGGTATGCATAGGTAGGTTATGCCTATTTGCATCACCGAGTATCGATTAAGTTGATAAATACGCATGCAGGGTGTAAAAATAAAGACTGTATGATAAGTTGAAATGTTGAATGTGTGAGACGGAATGACGTTATTTACCATGTCTACGAATACATCGCCGATTTTCTGTTTGATGTCCCATTGTTCCAATCGTTTCTTCAATTCTTCTAAAAAAGCTTGATGATGGTTCAGTAGGAACGGAATCTGGAACAGATGAATTAAGTTTGATATATGCATTTAAAATGTTTACTTTATACTTGGTAGAAAATTTCATCAACTAGAATGGAGTCGAGCAGGTTCGCATTTTCGGGGTTTTTCAGTGGCTCCAAGTATTTCTGAAAAAAAAACGAGCCGGCTAAATTCAAGCTATTGTAAAATGAAGTTTATTTTTTTGCACCCTAATATGTTCGATTTCATTTCTCACGGTCAGACTTATCAAGGCCGATGGAAAAAAAAAATTAAAAGAATGTTCTCAATCACAAAGCACCATCTCACTCGCTTTTGTTTCATACTAACCGTGACTAAGATTTGCAGCGATTCGACGTAACTCCTTTCGTTATCGTAAAGCTCGACGACCACGTGCGTTCTGGTGTCCTGGAACATAAACAGGAATTGGTGTAAACAAAACACGACGATTTATACATATCCAGAAAGCGAGCGCTTTACCGCGATCGCCAGGGGATCAGAGGGGACCTGCGACACTTGCGATTCATCTTCACTGTCTTCACCTGTTGAACAACCCTCCAAGCGTAATCGCAATTCGCGTCTTATTGAATTGTTACCACTCATCTCGGCCAACGTCACATTTCTACCGTGCCACACCTTGCCCCATCGTAGTTTATACCGGGGGGTCCAGGACGCGCCGACGCGAGGCGTCGCGACGCAACAGTTAGGATTGCGTTGCTAAGCAATAGCGCACGCCGGATTTTATCTATGCCGGATCTCTTCTCGCTGTTAACACTAGGGTGGTCAACAAGTTTGCCGACTTCCTAACACCAAATTCAGGTGTCAATTGTCGAAGCACCTCTCTTTTGTAGGTACCAATACATCATTTCCACATGAAGTGCTCAGAACCAAAAGCTATATTGCTAGGTGCGTTTCGTGACAGCGACAGAACGGGTCAAATTTTCAATTTTCAAGGCCCGTATCACATCTCATACAATACCTACAGATTCTCAGCTTAAATAGGGTCTGATACGAAAACCCAAAATGCGATTTTATCAGCGTGAATCGATGCTCAAGTAGATAAATTTAATACTGTTCAGTTGAAAATTTAAAAAAAAAATCTGCCCAGGAAAATTAACTAGAAATTGGGCTCCTCATACTCGATCTGTTTAAATCGACTGAATACGCGCCTAAATTCATCTACCAATGAAATCGAAGCGGGATCGCAGATGACATAAAGCAACGTTGCCAGATTATCATTGTTTACCGTCATTTGTCTAACCTGTCATTCCTGATTCCACTGCGCATAAGCTAAAGACTAGGGTTGTTTGAATAGAATAAAGAACAGGTTTATATTGTTTAATTTTTTACACAGTTAGCTGAATGTTGTCATAAAATTCAATATAATACAAGAATACAGATCACGTTGGGTGTATCTAATTTGCAGACAGAATGCCAAGTGTTCCTCTTGGAAGTGCAAGCGGTTCAGTATCTGCGACATAAAATTGGCCAGAAGAAGATGACTCAGTAATTTAATGTCTTCTTCAAGTTTTAATTTTAGCCGTAAGCGCTGCATCGCTTATTGGCTGTTCTGAGGAGGCTGGTTCGTAAGAGCCAATAGGCGTCGCTGCGCTTGCGACTAAAATTAAAACTTGCGACTAAATAAGCTGACTGAACGCACTTTGATTCGATTTCAACGTTTGATGATATAGGCGAACGAGGTGAGTTTACGCAATGGGATGATCGTAGTGTTGTCGTAAAGCTAGAGCCTTGTTGTCAAATTGTGTGACAGGCAGTCAAGATTTTCATGAATATTTTGACATTTCGTAAAAAAATCGGGAGAGTTATTCCCGCCTGGATTTTCAACATTTTTTTTTTAAATGTGGAGGCTTTTGATACGAAATATTATCATTCATGTAGCAAACTCACTTTGTAGTCCGGATGCTAGTTGCATAAAATGGAATGAACCTTGCATTTTTTGATGAGAAGATGCCACTCGGTGAAAATGTTCTTTGCATCATACTCTTCCGATCCAGAAAGGTAGCCATCAGCGCCATCCATGCCGGCAGCGTATACAGGGTGAAACAGAGAAAAAAAGTTGAAAAATTATATTTGAATAACCGAAGCATGTGGAGACGTCCAATTTACCACATACATCAACTGTTTTATGCTCATGAAGCCACAGTAAACCGTTCTTGATTACCTTGAACCATCTTTGAAATATAGGGGAAAAACAGAAAAAAAAACAAAAACACTCTTTTTTCCATAAATAAGTGATTCTTAGAGATATTGACACAATACTTGGTATTTCTACTAAAAGTGATGTGAGAAATGATATGAGTTGGGTAGCCAATTCCTAAGCCAACTATTTCCAGAAATACGATTGTCAACTTTTTTTTCCTCTTGAGCACCATCTTGAATCTGCCCTGTGAGGCATCGTTGAAAAAGTGATCGGCTATTATAATCATGGTAGCATGGAATCAATGCATCGCAAAAACAACCTCCTCATCATAATTTAGTGACCTTTTCGGCGGGAAAGAATTGCCATTCACGTATTTTCTGGCTCTTCAAAGCTTTAGTGCCTATGATGGCATTTGCAACATCTGGAATGATGAAATATGTTACGCATTATGAACCGTGATGTACTTTGAGGTAGCCCACCAAGTTTTGCAATCATCAATTGAAAGGTTTGTTCTCAAAAGCTGTTTGAACAAAATTTGTTTAATTTTTTTATGGAAAATTCAAAATATTGTATCTTCCACCCTTATTTGATCCCTCGTTGAGGAAAGCCTGAAACCGAAAGTCTCCAAAATTTTCATGCTAATGGTTCACTGAGAACTGCTCTTCAATGTGTAGTTGTCAAAATCTGCATAGTTGCGTTCAGATTCTAGACAGAGAGCGACAAAGAAGTTCATGCAGTGGAAAAAGACACAGCTTTCAATGCAACGGAAAAATCCTGGAAATGTCTCTTTTAGATAGGCTTCCCGCAATACACAGGTTCTGTAAGACTCTCAAGCGTGGGTAAAAGGCTTGAAACATTACTAACTTAAGGCTCTAACAGTGTACCAAATTGCACATTTATGTTATGAAAAGCAAGGTCTCCAGGCTGCTTTCAGTCTAGCTCTGGACTAGTTTTTTCTCTCGACTGTAATTTATGTCTTTTTTTACTGCATGAACTTCTTTGTCGCTCTTTGTCTGAAATCTGAACGCCACTATGCAATTTTTGACAACTAAACATTGAAGAGCACTTCCCACTGAACCATTATCATGAAAAATTCGGAAACTTTCGGTTTCAGGCTATCCTCAGTGAGGGATCAAGTAAGTGGTGAGAGACCCAATATTTTGTATTTTTCATAAAAAAAACGACACAAATTTTGTTCAAACAGCTTTTAAGAACAAACCTCTCAATTGATGACGGTGAAACTTGGTAGGCTACCTCAAAGTTCATCAAGGTTCATAATGCGTAATATATTTTACCATTCCAGGTGTTGCAAATGCCATCATGAGCACTTAAGCTTTGAAGAGCCAAAAAATACGTGAATGACAATTCTTTTTCGCCGAAGAGGTCACTAAATTATGATGAGGAGGTTGTTTTTGCGATGCAATGATTCCATGTTACCATTATTATAATAACCAATCACTTTTTCAACGATGCCTCACAGGGCAGATTCAAGATGGTGCTCAAGAGGAAAAAAAAGTTGACAATCGTATTTCTGGAAACAGTTGGCTTAGAAATTGGCTACCCAGCTCATATTATTTCTAACATTACTGTTTGTAGAAATACCAAGTATTGTGTCAATATCTCGAAGAATCACTTATTTATGGAAAAAAGAGTCGTTTGGTTTTTTTCTCTGGTTTTCCCCTATATTTCAAAGACGGTTCAAGGTGATCAAGAACAGTTTGTTGCGAGTTCATAAGCATAAAATAGTTAATGTATGTGGTGAGTGACACGTCTCCACATGTTTCGGTTAATTAAATATAATTTTTCAACTTTTTTTTTCTGTATCACCCTGTATACGCCGCCGGCATGGATGGCGCTGATGGCTACCTTTCTGGATCGGAAGAGTACGATGCAAAGAACATTTCCACCGAGTGGTAAATTGTCATCAAAAAATGCAAGGTACTTTCAACTAGCATCCGGACTATTGTAGAACATTTTAAAGCAATGAAAAAAAATCGTATAAAACCCCATTGTAAGCAACCTCTTGGGCCAGGCGCTGTCGAAATTAAAATTAGGGAAAATATGTAGGTAATCGACGCGCGACGTTCAATAATACGTTTTCTTAACTCAAGAGCAATAAACTCAAATAGTCTCAGAGATATAAGCAAAATTTTATGAAAATAGCTCTAATTTTGACAAAGTGTAAAATTTGGTGTGTGGACTCTTCGGATTTTTAGCGCATTTTCCATCTTGATGAAAATCGCTATTGCAACCGCTTTGTCCGTCCGTCCGTCCGTCCCTCGAACTCCTCCCAAACTGGACGACCTAGCTTTCTAATTTTTTCACTGTTACATAGCTGCCACTCCCAAAGGAGGGCTAGGCTATATTGGATGTCTATATTGCGCCGCCAACATAGAGAAAACCGCCCCCGATGAACTTGAAACAACATAATATTGCACTTTCTACCAGACCTGATGGGTGTTCTCATTTTTTGAATAATACATAGTTGCCACTTATAAACGTAAGCCAAGAAACATTCCGTCATCAATATGCGCCGCCGACATGGAAAAAATGCTGAAAACCGCCCTCAATCACTTTAAAATGAAAAACATAAACCCGAAGACATAGCAATCTGATTCTTTCGGTATATAAATAGCTGATTAAAAATGGGAAAGGATAGGCTACTTTTGGTTAGTCGCCGCCCCCAGATTCCGCCCCCAAACGATAAAAAGTGCAACTTTCACAAATGTTACTGATTGAGATGTTCCCTCAAACATTTAGGAATTGCCAACTCAAATTGTGCAACATTTGCTCAGCCGAACGCTGCCGCTCCCACACGCCGCCCCCAAAGTAAGAGATAAATGAAAAACATGAACCCAAAGACAAAGCGATCTAAGTTTTTCGCTATATGGATAGCTGACTAAAAATGGAAAAGGATAGGCTACTTTTGATATGGCGCCGCCTCCAGCTTCCGCCCCCAAAAGAAAAAGTGCAACTTTCACCAATTTTCACTGATTTAGCTGATACTGTTACCTCGAACATTTAGAAACTCTTGACTCAAACTGTGCAAGAATTTCTTTGCCAAACTCTGCCGCTCTCACACGCCGCCCCCAAAGTAAGAAATGAATGTAAAACATAACCCTGAAGACATAGCGATCAAATTGTTCCGCTATGTTCCGCAGATAGCTGACTAAAAATGGGAAGAGGTAGGCCACTTTTGATTAGTCGCCGCCTCCAGCTCCCGCCCCCAAACAAAAAAAAAATGCAACTTTCACAATTTTCACTGATTGTCATATTTTCTTAAACATTTAGAAACTCTTAACTCAAACTGTGCAACAGTTACTTTGCCGAATGCTGCCACCCCTACACGCTGCTCTCAAAGTAAGAGATAAATGAGCCGGTCAAAACCACAATGGTGTAAGTCATGAAACATAATTTCAAGATATGGCCCTGAGAAGTTAGAAGATTCCATTTGAATGTACAGCGAGGCAGGGAAGCGGAGGCGTGTAATTTTTTTGCAAAAAGTGCTGCGTTTTTTATTCTAAGCCTCAAAAATAGAGCAAAAAAGGAGATTCTGAATATGTCAAAAATCGAAAAACTCAAAATCGTGACTTACACCACTGTGGTTTCCATGGGCTCAAATGGAAAACATAAACCCGAAGACATAGCGATCTAATTCTTTCGCTATATGGATAGCCGACTAAAAATTGGAAAGAATAGACTACTGTTGATTAGTCGCCGCTCCCAGCTCCCGCCCTCAAACAAAAAAATATATTGATGAGTGAAAGAATTTTCATTCAAATCTATTTCATTGGCAAGTACCCGATTCTGATAACACAATATCACAATGAGTTTCGAATGAAGAAAGTGGGCAAGGAATGGTGTTCCTCCTTCAACCAAATTTCTTTACGTTCACAATATGCCTCTTTGAGAAAATGCGCTACTGAGACTCACGCACGTGAAGGCATACTGACTTGTTTTTCATATTTTTGTGAAATTATTCGGAATATTTGACCATTCGTTTTTTATTACGGTAAGTGATTGGTCAATCTAGAGCCTGCGTGCCGGATGGAACTATGTTCCATCACTCCCCCCACTTAATCCAGAATCCAGAATGGTCAATCTAGAGGACAGAGTAGAACATTTGTGAAGAAAACTAATTCAACCGAAATGATGACTTTTTGTGAGAATCAAACTCAAAATCAAACTTTTCCTTTTTTTTTTCGAAAAATATTGTGAACACGTAATTGATAGAAAATGATAATTATCCCTGTTAAAAAGCCCTATCAAGTTCCCGAAGTGCTTTTCCAAATTCCTAGCCGTTTTCAAGACATTTGGAAAAATGTTATTTTCCGAGGCTGTTTTTTCGTGATAGCTCCTATTGTATTTATCAAACACAACAGCGGGTTTTTTCTTGAAAATATATTTCAGAATGATTAGACACGTAGATCGTGGGAATCTGAGGCATTTATATCCTCCCGTCATACTCTCACTCGTCTTGAGCACACAATTTTACCGCTGCTCAGATCAAATTGCTCAACAACTGGAATGACGGTATCAAAAATTTTGCCCTTTTTCAAAATGACGTAACTTTGGATAAACACAACCGATTTTGAATTTGTTTCCACAGTTTTTTAGATCCATTTTTCAACAATCCATCCCATTGACGAGATTTTGTTTTTAATCTCATTTACTTTTTTCACAGGGTGGAATGTAAAACATTGCAAAATTGTGCTAAGTTTCACCAATCCCCGTTTCTGTTGAATTTTTTTCGCGTTCACAACTTAGGAAAGCATTTCAAAATTGCCACTTTCCAGAGCCCAAATTTTATTTTCTGAAAAACTTCATGGTTCTTGTCAAAGCTGGTGGTACATTAACTTGAAAAACCTAAAAAATGTATTTCGGTTGAAGAATCATGAGTTTTCTTGAATTTTAATTTTTAAGGCCTTTGAAAGTGGCGATTTCGAGATGTTTTCCGAAGTTTCGAACCCAAATATCTCAAAAATGAAGCCTCTGATCAGTATTTTTCATGAGTAATTTTTTTTCTCTAAATTGAACGTAAAATTTAACAACTGAAACCATTTCTGAAAATATTCAGAGGGGGAGGGGAACAAGCGGGAGGGTACCTGCTATTATCTCCGCCCTTCAAAATGTTTATTGAAATGCGTTATCATTGTTCGATAAAGGCCTGTTTCATCAAACTTTGGTTCAAATTTGAATGAAATCGGTTGAACGGTTAAAAAATTATGCAAAAAAAACTGTTTTTTAAAAACAACTTTGAAGGCCTGTATCTCCGTTATTATATCTACGTTTACGAGGGTATGTTTATTCAGAAAGCCCCCTTATTTTTCAATTTTCTGTATAAACTGCTCGTCAAAAGTTGAGCAGAGACCAAAATTTGCTCCCATTTCAAGCAAGCATTTCTTCGGGGAAAGATATCCGATTTGAAAAAAATTGATGGTGCCTGGTAAAGCGTTTCTCCAGCTACAAGACGCTCTGTGACTCACGTCACCATCGACTTTGTCCACGATATACAGGATGCAAAAGAAAAGAGTGTCAAAAGTGTTAATTTTTGAAGTCTTGGAACTTTTTTAGGAAAAATTTCGGATTTTTTTTCTCTTCAGTTTCAGAAAGCGGATATCAATATCTCGAAACGATTTTTGACTTTTGATCGTATTTTGTTTCTTCAAAGAGTTCTTGATTTTTTTGTAGAATTTGAATTTTTTGATACAGAATTGGCTAGAGCTGTTGCTTTTCTTGAAAATTCACAAAAACGTACACAATTGCTTGATGAATTATACCATGAGAAAATTTGACCTCATAGGCCCCCAGAAGACGTTATCTTTTGGACCTCTTCAAGGGAGATACCCAAATAAGCATGCTGCGACATCACATTGACACTTATTGACTCCAGCATGAATAAAAATGCAAGACTTGTAACCATACGTTGCATCAAAATTACCATGGTTACCAATTAGTCCCATCATGGGTGATTTTGTTACTGGCCAAGGAACTGGAAATTTCCAGAAGTGATATCTCCTAGACGAGTAGAGATAGAGCCATAATTCTTTTTTTTTGGTTCCAATCGGACACATTATTGGCCATTCGAACAGGATGTGCAAATTTTTCACGTTCATTCAGCAGTTGTGTACGTTTCTGTGAATTTAAAAAAAAGCAACAGCTCTGGCAAATTCTGTATAGAAAAATCCAAATTTTACAAAAAAATCAAAAGCTCTTTGAAGAAACAAAATACGATCAAAAATCAAAAACCGTTTCGTGATTTTGATATCCGCTTTCTAAAACTGAAGAGAAAAAAAATCCGAAATTTTTCCTAAAAAAGTTCCACAACTTCAAAAATTAACACTTTTGACACTCCTTCCTTTGGCATCCTGTGTATCATGGGCAACAATGGTGCCATAAGTCGACATAACGTCTTGCAGCTGAAGAAAAGCTCTACCAGGCACCATGAACTTTTTTCAAATCGAATTTTTTTCCCTGAGATATCCTTGCTTGAAATTGGAGCAAATTTTGCTCTATGCTTAACTTTTGACAAGCAGTTTACATAAGTACCTACTGATTCTTGCAAGGTTTTTTCTCTTTTTTTTTTAATGATTTTTTTCTTTTCTTTTGATCGTCAAATTTTTGTCTCGCCAGATCGGATTTGAACATCTCAAAAAAAAATTCACTCTGCTCCAAACGGTTCTTACTTTCAAATGTCTCAAATTCATGTCTCTTGATCTTTATCTCCTGAATATAAGTGCTCAGCTTATCTAATTTCAGTCCTGTCATCAATCATCATTTTAAATTTCTCATTCGAATTTCTCACAAATATTCTGTTTTGTTGTTGTAGATTTTCAAGCCCCATTTATGGTACTAGGTCATGAAGGCGCGCTTAAGCGCGCCTTCAACCAACAGTCAGGTGGTCCTGAACATTGAATAAACTTGAAGATTAAATAATCTCGAAAATTGAATAATTTCGAAAGCTGAATAATCTTGAAAATTGAATAATCTTGAAAATTGAATAATCTCAAAGAATGAATACCCACCCTTGAAATTATTCGAATTACAGTTTCTCCTCAACATTACTTTTTGATTCGTTATTGTAGAACACACAATGAAGGAGAAATCAATTTTTGTGATCATGACCATTTCATAGCTTGAAATTTCTTCTTTCCAATATCTGATATGTATAAAATTCGGAGGCCACCGTGAAACATGCTATAAAATGCGATTACTCAATTGTTTGGCACACTTTGGCTGATTCGAAGGAAAAAAATATAAGTAACTGGAATGTTCCAGGAATATTTTTAAAAATTTCAATTTAGATCAGTCAAACGCTATTCCAGATATTCATAAAGTCACTATTGCAATTTTGGTGTTCTAATTGACCGTTAAACACTCGATAACAACGTAATCTAATGAGATGCACCTAGGTACCTCATTCATTTGAGTACTCATTTTACTTTCATTAAGCTTGGAGCTATCGTGCTTGGAGCATAATAATGGCAACACAACATACAACAGTAACCTTCGCTGTTGTACAACACAACCACACTCAGATGTAGACAACCAAACATACTCCACCAACCAACCAAACCCCTCGACTGATGTAGGGGAACAGTGTCTAAGCTAACGCAATCAAATATGGATTATTTTATAAAAAGGACCGAACTTTCGGCAGAACACCAACATTAAAAAATTCATTCTGAAAATTGTGACCAAATATCCTATGATGATCATGTTCGTTTTCACGTTTATTACTTCTTGTGATACACTCAGTGTTCACAGTCACCTCAATGTCCCATATCAGTTCGTTTCAAACTACCTACTTGACCATGGGATCAAGTTCGAAGTTCGAACAGCGCAATCGCGTCCATGGCCTTGAAGTGAACACCTCTTTTCTAGAGTAAGGATTCTCTGTTCAGTCTCTTCAACATGAACTCCAAATCGACAGCATCTTGAGAAATAACAACCTGATCGTCAGGATAGAAATAAATGAATAGATATAGAGAAGTATAATGAATATATTCGAGAACTACGGAAAATATTATCAAGGATTACATTTTGACTTTTCAAAATATCTCAATGAGGAAGCGCTCAGTTAAAGGGGTCCCGTCTCGCGTGAACACCCTGTACAGGACTTATTGCATTCATCTTCCCATAACCGACAGCAAGGATAAATTCCTCCTATTTTAAATATTCAGTCAATGGTGTCATAGAGCTGTTGAAAACTAAAACACAATTTTTACATCAAAACCCGAAGTACATAGTCATTTTTCTAACCAAGACATTATCGAGGCACTTTTCCAAGAGGAATGCTAATATGATATTGCCAAAATTATGAAGACATTAGTTTCCACCATTAAAATTTTAATGAAAAATCGCGAAACGGGAGGCCTTAATTTTAGTTTGAATATGGAAATGGAAAATGTAACGTTCCATATCCCGTCAGCTGGTTGAGTGGATGAAAATACTCAATGGAAGTCACATGGCGTATAAAGAAACCAACACAAACACACACTTGGCACGCGTATTTATATTTGACTGCAACATCTTTGTTTTCCACTGTCAACATTTTGAATTTTTGAGTACAATAAATTTATTAGACAAAAAACTAGGCATTAGGTACCTACACCAAAATAAATTTATAGATGGAACAATCAGAATCGGATTGTATAGAAACATGTTCAAGTACTGTTGCCAAATAAACGACTTTACCGCTAGATTTAACGAGCTTTAAACAAATTTGCTGCGTAAAATTGTTTATAGCATCCAGACACGCGAACATGAGCGTTTCGTTCGTTATTAAAAAAAAAACCATATCTTTTTGGGATTCTTTTTGAATTTTCGTTAATTTTCTTCTTGAATAAATTACTTCACCGACTGGCAGAGACTTTCCTTCCCCTGAAAAATAACCTATGCCGTAGCGGTTTAAATTTAGTCATAAACAATTTTATACTATTTTGAGAAGGCCGTGATGGTGATCATGTAAGGAAAGTAGTACGCGCCAAAGTGTCTGAGCTTTAGTGGTGAAAATATGGAAACTCACTTCATTGAGAATTCGATAATAAACAAAGGAAATCGCACGGAACACAGTAGGATGGAATAATGGGATATATCTCTTTTGGTTCAAGTTACAAGTTACTGAAGACTTGCTCGAATTTAAGTTGAAAAGATTTTACCATTTTATAAAGTAACCACGCATTACTTATACCTAGTGTCTGCAAATCTGCAGCGTTGCAGTGTTTTTATTATACCTAGTTCGTACATATACCTAACAATTGTGTAAAATCCAATAAGATCACGCTACAATGCGTGCTTAACGTCCCTATTACAACACGTATGTAGAGAAACACACACATGACAAGTACAACATTAAAATTCAACTGGACTATGCTTATCAGAAAGGAACCAAGCGACACCATGCCAAATGTTCAGTATAACCGTTTAAACTGTGAAGCGCGTAGGCAGTAAGTTGAGGATTCTTTTTTTTTTAGGTTTCCGCTCTTCAGTAAGATAAATTCAGAATGAGTTTAATGCTACGACAAAGGGTCCAAGGAGTTTTATTTGTTCATTTCTGGTATTTAGCCTTTTCTGAATAATTCTACATTGATCGCTTATTAGTTTATTTAATTTATTTAGTTTATTTAGTTTGCTTTTTTTTAATCAGAATGACTCTTTATACATTATTGAGTGGGTTGGTGGCGATATGTAACTCATTTCCACCAAAAATATCTCTTGGTCCCTTTTTGATGAGTATGGTCAAACTATTTTCAACGGTTTAGCAAACTTGAAAGTTCCGGAGAATTTAACGGACAAGCTATATCTCCAAAAGAGTATTATTACGAGACTAGAATGGCGTGATGTATGTACCGTATGTTCGTTGAAATCATGAATTAGGGCAGGCTATGGAAGTAGAAACGTATGTCGTGAATTTATCAATAATCACTCAAATTTGATGTCAACATGATGAGCCGTCGTCATGGAATACATTTTGGACATACGTTTTGAAGTTCACAGCCTGCCCTAATTCATGATTTTAACGAACATACGGTATAAAAAATCCCGGTCACTTTTTGTTTTCAGTAGAATGACTTTTTGAATAAAAAATAAAGTGACAAGCTGAGGACTACGGCTAATGGCACCTGCAAAGATTTGGAGCGAAACTATCAGCGGCCACAAGCCGTATCCCCCAGCGCTCCAGCTTGTCACTTTATTTTTGCTTCAAAAAATCATTCTACTGAAAACAAAAAGTGAGAAAACAATATGTTGTATTTAAAAATAAAATATCTCGCTTCCGTGTTTTGATGTCAATCGGTATTTCACAAGACTAAGAGAGGCGCTACTTAAGTAAAACATGACAAATGTCTCGTGACTTGTTTATGCTAGATGACATTCACGTGGAGATGCAACTGTCACAGGTCCAACCTCTTACCGTGATTAATAACAAAGCGTCTTACTTACGTTTTTTTGTTGTAAATTGGCGTCCGATGTGGCAAGCTGCTCGGAACTTCCAGGCAAAAGCTGTTCCAATAGCTCGTTGGAAACTTCATTGTTTGTGAGTCCCTCCAACTTTGAGGGACTAGATGTGGTACGTTGATGGCTGACCGTGAGCCGCTGCTCGATGTCACTAGTGGCAACAACTAAACTGTCGGCACTGACCTTCCTTTTACACAGGGGCTGCATCTGTTTTGGTAGGGTTTCCTTCGCGTCTTCTATGGAACTCCGCGACCTAGAATGTTTCGATTTGCAGTCTCTATTCATGGATAGATCCTCTAAGAACTTCAAGTCGCTGCTGAGGTTTTTATTTTTTTCTGGCTTTTTCATTTCGGCTTCCAGCATTTGCCCGTAGGGACCTCGAAGCGGCCGCTTGGAGTACCTCCTGGGAATGCTGGGTCTTTCGCTTCGACCTTCACAGTCGGAGACGTCGGACGGTATCAGCGAGTTTTGGTCTGATTTTCGGTCGCTGACTTCCGGCTCGCCTTCCGACAACGAATCTGATCTCAATAGGGAAATGATTTTGGGCAAAACTTTTAACGTGTCTTTTTCTTCCGTCACTTTCGCTGGCCATTTTGGCGGTAAATTGTTATCTTCCGGGCTCAGCGGTTCTTCTTGCGGACTCGACCACATTGGAAACTCGTCGGTTTTTTCTTCTTCGTTTATTTGTAATTTTCTAATTTCTGCGATTGAGTCTTCCAGTAGTTTCGAGTTTTTATCGGTGCAGGAAGCGAAATCGCCGTCTTCGACGAATTGAGGAATGACGTTTTCTGTTGAATGGTACGTCTTTGGCCATTGTGAAATATAAATTCCTTTTCTTCGTCGTAGCTTGTCGCGCCTTTTCTCTTGCGTGTTTGGGGTTATCGACGGTCGCGTGGTGGATATGGTATTGCTCCGCACCATTGAATGCTTCTGTTCATCTGATATATTATTTTCGGGGGGTGGCTTTTCTTGTGGATGTTCTTTATCGGGGCCGTTCAGCATGTCGTAGAAGATGCTCTGGCTATTGTTCAACGGTCGAGGTGTTTGGGTTTCCATGTTGACACATCGTGGTGGATTTTTCGATCGGGGCAGCGTTGCCACTGCTCGATTGAAGGATTCAGCTTCTTCTTTGAACTCGTGATTGTGAAAGGGGTGCCTTCTTCTGACGTATTTTTTGTCGTCTGCTAAGTACTCGACTTGAGAAAACGAAGCGCTCCTCAGTGGAGCGACTCTAGTGCAGTCGGCGTTTTCTGACGGCGCGGTCACTTCTTGCGGTGGAGGAGACTGCGGCGTTGCTCTAGCCGAGTGACGGACACGTGGTGGCGGCACAGGTCCGCGCTTGAATCTGTCCGCCAAATCTCTTAACCTCTGGTCGTTCGGTCTCTTGTCGAAGTCCCGCACTTTGCTGCTGTTGTTTGCCCGATTTCCGCCGAAGCGGAACCTAGGAAGGCGATCCAGCGTGTTCAAGATGTCTTCGTCGTCGTCTTTGCCCTCGCTGCCGTACTCGTAAAGTCGAGTGTAAACTTGGGGTCGTACCAAAGCACAACGCTTCAGCTGGCTTTTTACCAGACACTTAGTAGAGTACAGTACATGATCGCGCACTGTCGCTTGCTGAGGCAGCTCTGACGTAGCATCCTCGGTCATCCTCACTCTATTTGCGCAACTAATTATATCGAAACTATTTATAGAGGCCGTGGTGAGTAGCGGGATCCGGGAGACGGGGCCGGGATTAACAGCGCCCGCCGTAGGCCAGCAGCACTGGGATCGGTACCGCGGACCGGCTCCTGGTGGTGGAGGAGACACCGCTCCCAAACGCATCCCATAGCGCACCGATCCCATCGTCAAGAATCTGCACCAAATGAAAATTCCACCGTCAGTGTAGGTATCAACAGTGTACATCAACATAAAAAAATTGAAAAACATGCTCATTGCTCAGCTCAGCTCACATCACCCCACGAAGGTCAAGGTGCACGAAGCTACATATCTATACCTGGTCAAACAAAACAACTCGTTTTTCTCCTACACGCGTATTTTAACCACCTCAATATCTAGATACATAAAACCACCCTGATGCCTAATAAAGCCCGTGATTTCTGGAAGTCCTAAATTAGACGGCACAAACAGGAAACCCGCAGAAATAAGAAGCGCGCATCAAATACCACCGCTTTCATTGATCACCTAAATCTGTATGTAAATTTCAAATTAACTGGAATGAATAAGAGTAGAAGTTTGATTCCAAGTACAGTATACAGATGATTAACTTTATAAGTATTGGAATTGTAAATGCTAAATTAGGTAGATACCTACTTCTTATAACGGCTTTGAAATAAAACGAGGGAAATTTTCTCCGGTCAATTACCATATTTCTTGCATGTTGACGATGCGAAATAATACCAGATATCAAATACAGATTTACAAAGTATCCACCGAACTGTGATAAGTACCTGCTATACTTTCCAATATGAATTTTGATACAAGAAAGTCGAACTCCACGCAAAAGTAATAACACGATGGAAAACTCTATGCATTCTTGTTTCTTAGGTATGCATCATGAGAATATTGAAAGAAAATAATGAATGGTGAATAACGAGGTTGATAATGACATTTAATAAGTTGGACTCAAAAATTTTTTAAAGGGTTCAAGTGTTGGGCAGGAGTTCATGAAGTTTTAGATTATTACGTATTCGTGAAGGTGTCAATCTTTAAAACAAGCGAACAAGAGTTGATGGTTTGTTACTGATCTTCCAGAATAAATTTAAACTGCTCAATTTAGCTGAAGACTTTGTCATCAATCTGTAACAAAATCGTAGCAAAATCGCAAACAACCTGAACATTGTGAGGAAAATGGTATTAGTACTGAAGTACATACTTAGCTCTTTTTTTTCAATATTTTTGTTGACACTTTGCGACGAATCGTACGACTTTTGAATTTTCCCCAGACTTTTGTCATTTTAACCTCATCAAGGTACTTGTCAATATTTTTTGGCAGTTCAGGCAAAATATTGTTACAAGCTGCGATTCCCGTGCATTCTGGAGCACACCTGATCTTTCCAGACGGATCCCATAAGGTCGCAGTGTACAAGTGCGAAGCTTTGGAAATTTCCAGAATATACGCGATGGCTTAGCGAATGAAATTTACGTGGCGACTTCAACGGCCGAGAGGGACACATCTGTTCGTTTGGCGGAGGTGCTGACGTTCCAGAACACGCGGGAAGCACGCGAAAGGTGTGTGGTTTTTCGGGAGTCGCCTAGAAACCGTATGCCGAAGTCATTGTGGAATTTGCTGGAGGACCGATGGAAGATTCGAGGACACTAGTCCGAGGTATAAATAAGCACCATGGATCGCCCACGGAGTAGTATTCAATTCGAAGTGATCGAGAGCGATAGAAACGAGTAATAAGAGTAATAATCAGCGATATTCCCAAGCAGCAATTGTTGGCGTGTATTATTGTAGTACGCAGTAATGAACAGTGTGTGTTTTCAGTTTGAAAGTAGGAGATTTCTTGAGTTATTTGACTTGATACAAAATAAACACAAGATTGATGATTTCTTGCGGTGCTTTTGGGACAATCTGTTTACAGGTAACAGTGAACAGTCTACTCATCTGCGCTCCGAAAATGCGTTTACCCCCGTGAAAACTTTGCTACTTGTTTGTACTTCAGTACAGGGTACAGGTTTGTTTCAGTTTTTTTTTTTAATTTCATTTTGCATCAGCTGCTTAGTAGTGGACGTGGTACAACCGAAATAGGGAATATAAGTTGCAAATGATGATAAAGGCAAACCACTTTGCAGGACTACAACTGAGACCTAAATAAACGATTTGACCCGCAGTGCTTTTTTTTCGTCCCTTAGGATTTGAATAACGCCCCTTTTTCAAAATGGTGGATATTATCTAGGGGCAGAATGTATCGAATAGCCTGGTGATGTCCAGCTTAGTAGAAATATATGGGGCTATGTCTCAATCGGTTTCTGGGACATCAAACACTAATAAAAAAAGTGATGGAACATTGCCATCCACCGCGGGCAAATTTGGTGGAGGCGCCAAAAGGAATTTAGTACTGTCATAAGAAAATTGCTGCAACATTTTTATTTTTCAGCTGATTTTAACACAAGATATTTCATTTAGTGAAAAAGTGAATTCTTCTTGTTACCTTATACCTTCCATTGAGGAAAGACGTTGAGGAAAGTTGAAGAAAAAAATTTAAAAAAATATATTTCCAACATTTTTTTATTTTCATGCAATTTGCCTTATTTTGTAGACTTTGATGTGCCCTTTCTGAATTTGCACTTTTCCGATTTATTTTTTTGCAGTGCGCGCCGCCACATTAAAAAAATTATGTCTGAAAATAAGTTTTTGACAATATCTGAATTTTGGCCCTTGTGACATTGAAATGTTTATATACATATGAAAGCACATTCAATCCTCCACAGTTTGACATCTGAATCAGCTCTGTACGACTCACGGTTCTTGAGATAGACCTTCTGGAAGTATCAATTCTCGGTTCTAAAAGAATTGAAAATGACCCCTTGGGGCTGTGCCAGGTCCACCAATGTTTATGATTTGAGATAAATGCCGACGCGTTATTGATAGGTAACTTGATTAAGACATGGTGGTGATCCAGTGGTGAAATCCGGTAGGCGCAGTCACTATTTAACACCGAAAATTGATACTTCCGGAAGCTCTAGCTCAAGAACCCTGAGTCGCAGAGAGATGGTTCAGGTGTCAAATCGTGGATAATTGAATGTACTTTCATATGTATATAATAATTTCAATCTCGCATAGACCTGAATTTAGAAATTCCTAAAAAATAATTTTAGATATCATTTTTTCAACATGGCGGTGCGCACTGGAAAGATATAAATCGGAAAAGTGCAAATTTAGGAAGCGCACATCAAAATCTACAAATAAGACAATTTTCATAAAAATAAGAAATCAAAAAAAAATCTTTTTTTTTCTTAAATTATTTTTTATTTTTTTCTTCAACATTTCTCAACGTCTTTTTTCATGGAAGGTATAAGATAACAAGAAAAATTGACTTTTCCACAAAATAAGATATGTTGTGTTGAAATCGGTTGAAAAAAAAAAAGTTACAGCAATTTTCTTATGACCGTACCTAGTTCATTTTGGCGCCTCCACCAAATTTGCCTGCGACAGATATCAATGTTCCACCATTTTTCTTAAAAGTGTTTGATGGCCCAGCAACCGATCGAGACATAGGTCCATAAAGTTTAACGAAACTGGACATCACCAGGCCATTCGATACCTTCTGCCCCTAAATAAAATCCGCCATTTTGAAAAAGGGGCGCCATTCAAATCCTAAGGGACGAAAATGAAAGCACTGCGGGTCAAATCATTTATTCAAGTCTTAGTTACGATCCTGCTGAGTGGTTTGCCTTTATCATCATTTGCAACTTGTTTTTTCCTACCACGTCCACTATAGGGTTATTAGCAATTTGGCCTTGCGATTTGGCATTGGCTACCTTTGAATTTGTTTGTGGATGGTGGTATTGTTATTCAACTTTGGAGGGTTGTTGGATGACGTGACATAAAACTGGTTTTAGCACTTGCTGTTTGCGCCTTTTCCCTGATCAGGGTTTCACCTGTCCATTCACCACGTCATCCAACAACGCTGGCTTGTGGGTGCCAAAGGGTCCGACATGGAGACTTTGATTGGGCACACAATGAAGACCACGGGTTGGGGGCAAAGTTTGGGTGATAGTGTACATGGAGTCGAACTAGTCTGCATCTAAATCTGGTTGCCAAGTTCTGTCTCGTTCAGAAACTTTATTATTGTTTCGCTGTCATTTTTCATAACGTTCCATGGTTGTTGGTGGAATGGTGGAAGTATTCTACACGCTCACGTTGAAATTTTCTGCATGCATTCACGGTCGTGAGGCTTGATGGCGTACTTTCTCTTGAGTGAATCAGCAAACGTAAAATACATACTAGATAAACTGCGCACCAACAGACTGTTTCCCTAGTCGTGACTATTGTGGCGCATGCGTCAGTCAGGGCAGTACACAACGAGCCCGAGCGGTACAAAAACAGCTTTGGATAGCGACGGTCGGGATCTAGATTTCTACCGACTGGGCGGATACTGACACCTCAACGCTTGCGCAGTGTAATAGGAAAACCACTTTCGCACGAGCTGTCGTATTCAAAATGACTTTAGCCGTCTCAGGATCAGTTCTTGCCCAAGTGGTCTTTTTTTCTCATAGGAGGTATGTTGAACCGTTGAACCGTGGATAATTCTGCGATATGCAGTGGCTTTCACAGCGAGTATTCAGTTCTCTCGATGGGAGTAAGACCTGCCAGGTCGTCTTGGATTGCTCGATTCATTTCTTCGTGTAGTAATTTTTTTAGATGTTTCGCTGCCTTCTTCAGTTTTTCTTTGTCCTGGCCATGTCTGGTGATCACTGATCATGTATGTTTCCCGTAGTTTCCTCTTTTCAACAATGGCTTCTCTAATAAACTTGGAACAGTGTTGCTGTTTGGCAGTAGTTTTGTCTTTGCTCTGGTGTCGAGTTCCAGGCGGCCTGTTGTTGTATGGTTCTCGTGAAGTTTTCAACAGCGGCTTCAGGTGGTTCGATCGCGCGCAAAAAAAAACGGAGACACTGAAAATACTGTTACGATATTTCGCGTACGGGTTCGAATATAATTGAGACAATCGTTTTAAAACACACTGTTTATTACTGCGTACTACTACAATAACTACACGCCAACAACTATCTACTTGAAATTATATCGCAGGTACTTCGCTTGTTTCGCACTCGTTATCTCTTCCGCATTCCAATTCCATACTGCCGCGAGCTGCCGGCTGATGCCTTATATAAGGCCTCTGAACAGCGTTCCCGAACTTTCTGTCTACTTCCAGCAAATTCCATAGCGGCCCGGTATATGTGGCTTCTAGACCATTCCTGAATAATCACACACACCTTCCGAGTGCTTTCCATGTGTTCTGGAAACTGCACCTCCGCCAAAGTGGACAGATGTGCCTTGATCGGACGTTGGAGTCTCCATGCATTTCAATGTTTCCTCGTACACTCTAGAAAAGTCCAGAGCTCCACGCAATTGTACACTGCGGCCGTGGATGGAAGAATCCCGAAAGATCTAGTGTTTACCAATATGTACGGGATCGCCGCTCGTAACACTGCCCCCCTCTTATGCCTGTTCGTCCCCGAATAGGCTCATCGTTACTCCCGGAGTAACGTGCAAGGCGATCAAGGTGGACAACTTTCATCTTGGCTCTCAGGGCTCGCTGGATTCTGTACACGACGTCATTGATCCTCTTGACTACCGTGTACGGTCCTTCCCACGACGGATGCAACTTTGAAGACCTTCCCTTTTTGCGTTGAGGATTGTACAGCCAGACCAGGTCACCAGCCTGAATCCCGTGGAGTTCGCCTTCAAATCGTAACGCGTCTTCAACTCTCCTCGACTGCGAGTTCTTGGTCCTTTTCTGACCGCACAAACCTCGCACTGGCGACACCATGTTTCCACGTCGTTCCGGTAGTTCACCCAGTAGAACCACTCGCGCACCTTGGCGAACGTCTTGTTCACCCCACGGTGCCCTCCAGTGACGCCATCGTGCATTTCCTTTAGGACCTCCTTCACTCTCTTCTTTGGAAGCACTAATTGAGCCATCTCTTTTTTTCCATCGGGACTCTCCCAGACTCTCTTCAGCAACCCGTTCTCTATTCTCAGAGAATTCCACTGAGCCCAAAGAGCCTTGAATTCGGGCCCTTCACCAGAGATCTCGGCACACTCCGGTCTGTCCTGTCCAAGTTCTTTTCTTTCAGCAAGCAAATCGATGGCTGGGTCCTCACGCTGCTCTTTTTTGAGCTCAGCCGTAATCCAATTTCTCGGGGTCTCAAAGACAAGTGCTTTGATTTCGACGTTCCCATTCTGCTGGTCTACTCTCTTGTCGTGCCTGCAGTCCTCGGTGCGTGGTCTTCGAGAAAGACCATCCGTGTTGCCATTACCATGACTTCTTCCAGGACGATGTTGACTTCCTTGATCAGCAGTTCCCCGTTCCGGCCTGGAACGGTCTGCTGAACGGTACGGTTGCCAGCAATCACGCTGCAGATGGCCATTCTCTCCACAATTGAAGCAACGCAGCCTTCCTCCTGTGCGATTGCTTTCTTCCGATTGATGACCTCCTCGATCAGCAGCTCCCCGTTTCAGAATGAAGTCTGCTGAAGCGTATCGTCGCCTGCAGTCGCGTTGCAGATGTCCGTCCCTTCCACATTCAAAGCAACGTGGTCTTCCTCCTCTACGATTGCTTTCTCTCGGTTGGTGACTTTCTCGATCAGCAGTTCTCCGTTCCGCTATGAAACGGTCTACTGAACTCGACCATTGCCTGCATTCCCGACGAAGATGTCCCGATCTTCCACAGCCGAAGCAACGCGGCCTTCCTCCAGCTCTTGGCTCGTCTTGGGATTTGTTCCGAGACAGAGCGTTGAGGATTTCCCCATACATTTCTTTGATCGATTTTTCGGCAGTATGTGAACTTCCGTATTCCTCAACGCCCACCGCCTCGACTTGACGACTGCACAGATCCTTGACTGCCTCAATGCAGATCGCCTGAGTCAGTGCGTCGCTGATGTCGACGGAGTTTTTGATCATTACCATCTCACGCAGGTATTGATCCCGAATCTCATAGACGAAGGTATCTCTCATGAAGTCCGTCAAGAGGTGCGCTGGGTACATTGGGTACGCTAGAAGAGCCAGCCTCTGGACATCAGCTGCAAATTCCTGTAGACTTTCTCCGCTTCCCTGCGTTCTTGCCGAAAAATTAGCGAGTACTTATCGTAGCACAAGGCTGGCTGTTCAGAACCAAGTGGAAATGAAGTGGAAATTTTCGATATATGGCCCATCTATACAAGGATCCTGGTGATAGCCTAGTTATGGAGTAAAAACCGGCCCTAAACGGTGACATGATACTGATATTTCTCCTTTTTCTGCTAAAAGGTTCCTTGAACGTAAAATAGGTATGAAGATGAACATTTCCGCTCTAAATTATCCATCCACCTAAAAGGTCCCAACATTCAGGGCCGGCTTTATAGGGTGTGGCGAGCAAGGCAACCGCCTCGGGTGCCAAACTTTGGGGGGGCGCCTGAGCGCCCTTTATCTCTCTATTATCTCGAAAAAAATTCTAAAAATGCCATTTTTTCATTCATATAAGGGCGCATTACAGAACTTTGCCTTGGGCGCCAAAAGCTGTAAAGCTGGCCCTGCCAACATTAACCATAATAATTATAGTAAGTCCTTAACCAATCCGCGCAAACAGTGTTTGGATAGGAAGGAGTTCCCTTTCGAGCGAACAGTGAAAAATCTGCAACGCGGTGTTCAAAGGCAGATTATTACGTTTTAAATTTTGATAAGAGAATAGTGGTTCACGGAAATATTGTCTGGGCTGCTTGAAAACAAAAGCAAAACTAGTTGTTGAGGAAAAACTTTAAAATTTTCAACTGTTTTCTGACCCGAAAAGTTCGAAAAATCTGTTCAGTCTCATCGGTCTTTGACCAAACTCTATGAGGATTTGGAAGCTGGCAGAATAAGCAAGCCGATCTGCGAAGAACGTTCACCTAGATCAGCAAACTGTGTATCACAGGATTTAAGAGAACTACATGCAGTGACGGATTAACCAATAGGCTAAGTAGGCTGCAGCCTAGGGCGCCTTGATAAAAGGGGGCGCCGACTGAGGCGAAATTGAAAAAATAAGCATGAATTCACGAAAAATGTTATACTAACATGTTCCATATTGTTGCAAGTTAGAAATTTTCCAGCTAGAAAAGTTGGAAAGGTACTTTCCGGCATCCACTTCCAAGTAAAGAAATGCTATGGGAAAAATGAATCGAAATGCTGGCAATTAATAAATGCTGAATAAAATAATTAAATCTCATTAAAGGGTGACTACCTACGCACCTCATTTGCTTATGAAAAACTGGTAACTGTAATTGAAAGTGAACCGTTGAAAAGGTGGAAAGGTCTTTTCTCCACGGCGCCGGCGTAAGACACCGGGAAAAAGATTGTATTTTCGTTTATAGCTCAAGCGACACAGCGAATGAATGTCACCCACCATCTTTGGAATAACATTAAATGACTTTTTTCAAGGAGACAGACCTCTACCAATATAAATAGAAATGAAAATCACCTGCCCACAGGCTGAAAGGGTCTAATCAGTCACTAGTGGTCACTAGTGTTTAACACTTTACATACCTACTTACAGTGCGCTACTCTATGATTGTATGATAGTATGTTTTGTTCTGTTTTTAAACAGCCCATACATTTTTTATTCAATCTTTAAAAATTGAACGAAAAATCAAGGTGGATTTTTTTCATTGATTGTTGTAGTTCCAAAAGTGAAGGGGGGGGCGCCGAAATGAATCAGCCTAGGGCGCCACTGCTTTCTAATCCGTCACTGACTACATGTCAGAATACCGTTGAACATCGAAGTCCTTTGTTAAAAGATGAACTCAGACCCATTCTCTATGACAACCAATAATCTTCTTTTTGTTTGTTGGAAAGGTTATTTTAGCCCGTTATACTGTTCTGTACGCCGTGGTACCATATCTATTTTGAGTTCGCCACTCATCAATAATTTCCCGAGTTTTGAAGAAGTCGAGTCGACGGAAGACTTTTCGGAGAGCGCTGTTCGGCGCGATAGTTGAGTGATTTGAATAAGCTATTGTTCTGACCCCGCGGCCTTTTCGTCGAGCATGCTTATAAAGCGGAACATCCTTTAACAACCCCCTAACTCAATGCACTGGGCCACTGGGGTAGTTTCTTCGTTAGGTAGGTAGTCATGGTCAACACCGGCCTTCGGATTCGGAACATGGTTTTATTTTTAGGCACGAAGCACCCATGACAGCTCGTCAAATACGACAGTTTTATCCACAACAAGTAGTCGTCGCCCGGCTAACAGCTGTTGTGTCCCTGCTGGTACTCAGTGTTGCCAGATGGAATTTATTTCAGTCCCTAGACTTTTACTTCAAAATTCCCTAGATTTCCCTAGAATTTTGAATTTCTGCACGAGCGAGGGAAGCAGGGGGTCTGGGGCACAGCCCCCCAGGAAAGCGCTGCAGGCGAAATTTTTTTCGATTTTAGGGAAAAACTAGGGACAAAACAGACAAAATTTCTTTTAAAAACTGTTGAATAGATTACCTACAATTTTGTGGTCTATAGTCTTCAAGCAAAAGAAA
This sequence comes from Anaspis maculata, assembly GCA_949128115.1. Classification (NCBI taxonomy): domain Eukaryota; kingdom Metazoa; phylum Arthropoda; class Insecta; order Coleoptera; family Scraptiidae; genus Anaspis; species Anaspis maculata. The sequence continues at coordinate 13,837,027 of OX421968.1, forward strand.
AAAATAAATAAATGAAAAAAATACCTAGGTATATGTATACCAAAAAAAAAAAACCTAGGTAGGTGAATATCTGTTATTTCAAAAGTGTATTAACATTTCAATAGGTAGGTAAGTAGGTACCTACCTTACCTATTCTTTTCCACTAATGTTCTGGCGGTACTTTATTAATACACCCAGCCAATAACTTTATATTAAAAAACAGCAGAACTACTCATAACTTCAAATAAACTTTATTTGGTAGTAGTAAAATGTTACAAAATTCAGCCTCATAATAATACATGAGTAATAATTGAAAAAAAACACTTCTTTCTCTTTTTTTCGCCTAAGAGGGAGCGCTGGCTGTATTTTATTTTTTTTTGTGATACCTCATTTTTATCTTAACATCAACTTCAAGTATTATTGAAAAAAAATTATTTAAAGTTGAGTTTGAGAAAAAGCAAATTTAGTTGAAGGAGACGAAAAATCCCTAGAAACTTGAAAAAATTCCCTTTTTCCCTAGGTGAACAAAAAGTACCTAGATCTAGGGAAAAATTCCCTGATCTGGCAACACTGCTGGTACTGCTGGTTGTTGTACTGCAATAATTCGGCACGTAGAAACGAATTGACAGCACAAGTATTATTGTTATCCTTATTGGATTGTTACTGTTATAGTGGTGTTTTTACTACCTGATCTGGATATTTGAAATTATATCATATTTTCCAAATCACCCGCTTTGTTCTATGAGCAAATCCAATTTCCCATTACCCACGATTGATCTCCTTCTGAGATAAGCGGCAAAATTACATCTCTTATGCTATCGCCTTTAGAGGCTGTGGCAAAATATCTTGTGAGTGGCTGACCCCACAAAAAAAAAAACCATTGGAAAGAATAATTGTCACCTTGATTCCAGAATTGAAGGGGCAGTTAGTATGATCTCCACAAATATTTTACGTCCAAGTTACAGTTTGGCAGAAAAATGAGAAAAACTAGGATCATATCACCGTTAGGGGCGGTTTTCATTCCATACCAATTAAGCTAGCACCAAAATAGCCCTAGTGGACTTTTTTGGGCGGTGAAGGACAAAGGACATGCTTTTGATTATCTCTGCAGAAGCTAAGTTCATGTCAAAAATTTCCATTTCATTCCCACTTGGTTCTGGACAGCTTCCGTCGCAAAAAGTAAGCGTGCCGTGCATGTGTAAAGTTGACGCGTTGAAAAAGGCATAAGACTCAAAAACTTTAGTCCTTAAATCAATAAGCTTTTATTTAAAAGATCCCTTAATTTTTGACTTCATTTGTTCCAGTTGAATATAGAAATTGTCTCAAACCGCTATCAGACCATTAGAAAGATTTGTATGTGTTTCAATTAAAAAAGAACCAATAGCTTATTTGGGTCCAAAGATATGATATGTAATGTTAAGATTGAAGAGTACAATTTTGCGGAAGAATCAAGCGGCTAGGTGCGTGTCTCTTTCGTCATGTCATTGTAGAGACAACGTTCACGGCCGCTTTTGGTGCCGCAAAAAGGTAAATCGTCGGTTCGCTTCTTTTATTAATCATCCATTTTTCAGACCACCCATATCCATTCATCAAACATAAATGACAAGCGCTGCCAAATCAGAGTGAAAACAGATAAGAACACCTATGCCCGATTGAACAAAGGTGGTACCAAATTTTAGTTCGGTACTAAACACGGGATCAAATTTTTCAAGTGGAATAAAATGCAAACTCAGTTACTTCAAGGAGAGATTATGATCGGAATTCAAAATATGGCTCCGATACAGAAAAAAAGTTGAGGTAACATGCACTTGTCGCTTAGTTTTGATTACAAAGAAAAGATCTGACAGTTTCGGTAAAATGTGTTCCACAAGCCCAAATATAAGCTGTCTCACCTGTGTTTTGGTATCCAAATAATCGCTTGGAGACTCAACGCTTGGAGCCATATTTTGTATTCCCATCATAATCTCCCCTTGAAGTTACTGAGTTTGCATTTTCTTCTTCCACTCCAAAAATTTGATCCCTTGTTTAACTTTGTTTCACCGAACTTAACTTTGATACCACCTTTCTGCAATCGGCCACTAATATCTATAACTTTTGCGTGCTTTGGTAAGTTTAGGTTTAGATGTTGTCTCAAAGTCTTGCCACAGGTTTTTGATGTTTTTGTTATTGGTTGACGCGCGTTTCGGCACTAAAGGCCATTTTCAAGACGACGACGTATGAAAATCCAAAATGGTCGCAGCAAAAAAGTTGTCAGATTTGACGAATAAAATTTAAAAAAAAATAATTTAATTTTTTATTATTGGTTGGTTTGTTTGTTTATTATTGGTTATTATTGGTTTTATTATTGGTATTATTATTATTGGTCGACGACGAAACGCGCGTCGACCAATAATAAAAACATCAAAAACCTGTGGCAAGACTTGGAGACAACATCTAATCTAAACCTAATTATAATATTCAAAGCCACTTTAGGAAACCAATAACCAACAATGCTGGACACATACTTTAATATTTGGTAAGTTTGTTTCTTTGAAATGAATGTCTTATGTACTACCACAAACTCAAGTTGAAATCATTCAGGATCGTTCAGTTTCGGACCACCTACCTAAATCAACCTGTCCTGTTAATAATGCTTGGTGAATTGCTTGCATCGGATGTTTTTTCTTCACTGAATCAACAGCAAATACCGGGTGATCATTTGAAAACTATCCACCTGCAATAACTCCCGATTCCTAGTGAAAATGTCTTCGAACAAAAACAGGTCGATTTTTATATCGAAGGGGACATCTAAAACATACATTAGCGATTTTCTATCTTTAGCCCCCTCGCCCCCACCTACCCCAACTGTAAAATTTCAAATGGCACTACCTATTTTGCGATAGATTAAATTCAACAGAATTCCCCTCTTTCCCCCAAAATTCTCTGAGTGTCCAATTAAATATTCTTGACCTCTCAATTCTCTTCAATGCAGTCAACGTCATCCTGCACATCATCGAAAGAGAAAATTTTCTATGGAAAAAGCGCCACCCAAATTCACCCCTTCGCTGCCCCCTCCTCACCTTAAAAATCTAAAATGACAATACCTACTTTGTGATACATCAAATTGAAGGAAATTGAATTCTCTCCCTGAACACAATTTTTTCGAAATTTTTAAAACCCCCGTTTTCCTACTAAAATACCCCAAATGTCCAGTTGAATGGGGGAGGGGTTGAAAATTTCAAAAAAATTGTTTTTAGAAAGAGAATTCAATTTCCTTTAATTTGATGTATCACAAAGTGTGTGGTATTTTGTTAAATTTCAAAGTTGAGGTGGGGGAGCAATGGGGTCAATTTGGGTGGCACTTTTTCCACCGAAAATTCTTTTCTTTGAAACTATTCAGGATGATGCTGACTAAACTGAGGAGAATTAAGGGGCCCAGAATATTGAAAGGGACATTCAGAGAATTTTTAGGGAGAAGGTGGGTAGAGTTGAAATTTTTGAAAATATCTTTTTCAAAAAGAGAATTAATTTTCTTCAATTTGATGTATCGCAAGGTAGGTAATGTCATTTGAAATTTTATTTTTGGGATGGGTGGGGGCGAGGGGGCTGAAGATAGAAATTGGCCAATGTATGATTTAGATGTCCCTCTCGTCCTCTCGATATAAAAATCGACCTGTTTTTGCTCAAAGAAATATTGATTAGGAATCGGGAGTTATTGCAGGTGGATAGTTTTCAAATGATCACCCGGTATATTATGGACAACCTTATCCTGGTTACTAGTGGGTTAGAGGTTTGCATGGATTAATGCAAGAAAATTGACGCCGCAATATATGTTACGTTGCAAAGTTGTAAGTATTTTCCATAGTAGACGCATGATTTTTATCCGTAGGAATTTGGAAACCAGTTAATGAAATTTACTACGTGAATAACGTATGGTCCGAAAGTTTTGGGAAATTGTTCAAAGCTAATAACTTTTTCTGAATAGTCTTTATTTTTTAACTTGATATTGCAAAAATTAACATCATATATAACAATAACAAATTCATATTCAACATATTGATAATAGACCATTATCTTCGATGGGTCTCAATTTTCTTCTGCCATGTTCCATGATTTTCTGTATCAATTTCTCAAAAGTGAAATTCTCTAATGTTCTTGAAAAATGCGACGCCGTGATTGGTCTTCATTTGCAGCTTCCCATCTTTTGTCGTATACTATCTACTTGAGTCTACTAATCTACTTGAGTGAATTATTGTTGTTATTTCTGAATGTTTCGTGTAATGCTGTGATGTGTATTTTTTTTACGTATGTGTCAATATATGTATTTTTTTTGTACTAATCATCATGCTTAGCATTAAGTCTCGACATCTTTTTTTCCGACGGCTCTACACCTCTTAAGGTATAAATATTTATAATGAAATACTTTGTAAATATTTTAATTTATGAGCAAATAAACAAATGTTATGTTATGTTATGTTATCCTGCTCAATACTCACCAAAAATCTTATACTGGTCGAGCTTGCGGTACATTGGAAGGCAGGAGCTCAGAGAAATTGATCCTGCTGTTGTCCAGAGAATGATCGAACATGGCAGAAGAAAACTGAGAGCCATCAAAGATAATGGCTCATCTTTAATATGTTAAATATGAATTTGGTATTGTTAAAGATGATGCTAGTTTTTGCAATATCAAGTTACAAAATTAAAACTATCCAAAAAAAGTTATTAGCTTTTAAAAAAATTCCCAAAACTATTCACCATTTTTTTTTTGCAAAAGATAACTGACACTAACATTTTTCGACTTTTTGTTAGTTTTTTGAAAGTTTTCTGGTTGGAAATGCAAAACTGGCCTGGCATATCGAGACGGACTCAAAATGACGGAGAGCAAAAATATAACGTTGTAGGTAGGTACTCGTAGTGGGCACTTAGGCAGTCTCGATTTAAGGCCATTTTCCGTTCGGCTGCTACGACCGAAAGCTGCTACGCTGTTTTTAGCGCATTTTCGTAAGAAAATGACGCTTATATGGCCGGTTTGTCTGTCTGTCCGTCCGTCTGTCTGTCTGTCCGTGTAGAAATTAAGAAGTTGTACTCCTCCTCGAGGAATAAAGCTAGAGCCTTAGAACTTTTTTTGAAAGATAGCTGATGTCCCCAAGGGTGGCCAATGGGGATTTTTTTTATCCATGCATAGTTATCATTACTATTACCAAAAAAACAAATATGATATGATATGAGATATGATAATAAAAACAGATAACTGTGCACTTCTAAGAAGTTGAACTCCTCCTTAGAGAATCAAGCTAGAGCCTTGGAACTTTTTCCGATGGATAGCTGATATTCCCAAGGGTGGCCAATGGGCATTATTTTTTCAATACATCCATAGTTATCATTATTATTACCACAAAACAAAGATTTCCTGTGCACTTCTAAGAAGTTGAACTCCTCCTCGGAAAATGAATCTAGAGCCCTGGAACTTTCTCCAATGGTAGCTCAGGCCCTCGTGGGTGGCCAGTGGGCAGACTGGATTTCATGGTTGCGCCGCCATCTTGGCCGTAATATTGAAATTTCTTATTAGTGGAACGATTTTCATGAAACTTGAAAGTTACACTTGTCTTGTATGATCATTCTCATTTTCAAGCTGAATTCCATGATTCCGCCGCCATCTTGGCCGCCATATTGAAATTCCTTATTAGTGGAACGATTTCCATGAAACTTGGAAGTTACACTTGTCTTGTATGATCATTCTTATTTTTGAGCTAATGATATGTCTGTCAACACTCAAAAAACTAAAATCATGTGCTTTAGAAAAGGCGGTAGACCACCTACGTTTAATTTTCTGTACAACGACGAGCGCATTGAGGTGGTTAACAAATTTAAATATCTTGGGATCACTTTTTCATCTTCTTCATTATTTCTTGCAACAGCTAAAGACATAGCAGCCAGAGCTAGACAGGCTATTGGATGTATTATTTCAGTGATGTCGCGATCAAAAATTACATCTTGGGAAGCAAGGTTACAGCTTTTTAACTCTGTAGTAATTAGCACTCTGTCCTACTGCTTGCCAATATGGGGAATGCGCTACGCTGATGTCTTGGAGAGAGTGCAGTTGTTCTTTTATAAGCGGTTACTTTTGCTTCCCTCTTCCACCCCTGATTGTTACGTTCGTCTTGAAACGGGTTGCAGAGAATTAAGATTGACAATATTCAAAAGTTGCTTGACATGGCTTGAAGGGTTACACCTAATGAATAATTCTAGGTATCCAAAAATGTGTTTCGTCAGGATGTTGCAGCTGCTGGACCAAACTGAGGAAAAACACAATTGGTGTATGCAGCTGAGACAGTTTTTTCGAGAGATAGGCTGTGAGGACCTCTTTGGTGAAGTTTGCAATAATCGGTCCATCAAGCACCTTCACATGACTTTAATTGACAAATACGATCGGTTCTTGCTCCTTAAAGATGTTGACAGCTCCTCAACCTCCCGCTATTCTCCGTTTGACCCCAGTATTAGAACACTGTCACTTACAAACACTTACAGTGGCTATTTGACTTTGAGAATTCCGATTCGCTTTGTAAGGGTATTAGCTCAGATTCGCCTTTGTAACAAAAAAAATTTCAGTCTCTACTTTAATGGTACTTCATACCGGATTGACACCACTGAACTGTGCACTGTCTGTAATCTTCAAAAGATTGAGTCTTTGAGCCACATGCTATTTGAGTGTCCCATGTATGTGCCGTTACGTGTTGGTCTGCCTGGTTCTGTTGGGGGCATTGATGAGTTGTGCACGGCAATCTGTAGCATTGGAGCTGTGGATGCTAAAAAGTTCTTTGATTTTTTGGGGAGTGTTTTTAGATTGAGGGCTTTTCTGATGGATGAATAATTTTTGTTGGCATTGACTGTATTTTTATTTATTGTTATTATTTATTGTTATTTGTTTATAGTACAATGCAAGTACTGAAGGAACAATAAATATTATTTATTTATTATTTATTTTTATTATTTATTTTTGAGCTAAATTTCATGATTTCGCCGCCATATTGAAATTTCTTGCTAGTGGAACGATTTTCATGGAACTTGAAACTTACTCTTGTCACGTATGATTATTCTTGTTTTCAAGCTAAATTTTATGATTCCACCGCCATCTTGGCCGCTATATTGAAATATCTTATTAGTGGAACGATTTTCATGAAACTTTGAAGTTACCCTTGTCTTGTATGATCATTTTTATTTTCAAGCTAAATTTCATGATTCCGCTGCCATCTTGGTCGCCATATTGAAATATCTTATTAGTGGAACGATTTTTATGAAACTTGGAAGTTACTTTTGTCACGTATGATCATTTTTATTTTCAAGCTAAATTTCATGATTCCGCCGCCATCCTGGCCGCCATGTTGAAATCTGTTATCAGTGAAGGGATTGTCATGAAACTTGGAACTTACTCTTATCTTGTATAAACATTTTCACTTTCAAGGTGAATTTTATGATTCCGCTGCCATCTTGGTCGCCATATTGAAATCTCTCATTAATGGAGGGATTGTCATGGAACTTGGAACTCACTCTTGTCTTGTATAAACATTCTTATTTTTATTTACCGAGTATGAGGATTGCAAATTTTTTTCAAACTTGCAATTACGCTTCAAATGGATACTAGGCGGGAAAGTATTCGGTGTCACAACAGATTTTTTAGATTCTACGTTCAATTTAGAAGAAAAAGTTACTCTTGCAAAACTTTGAATAAAAGGTATGAGTTTCGAGACATTTAGTTAAACCCGAGGTTAAACCTTTGAAAAATATTCCGAAAACGCCACTTGAAAGAGCCTAAAAATATTATTATCTGAACACTTGTGTTTCTCAGAAAAAGTGGTGATCTTTTGAGAAATGAAGTATTGCCCCGCATCTCCGATCAATAGCTATGTTTTCTGGGTAGTTTCTGGGTGACGGACAGAAAGACGAACAAGATGCAGCTAAAAGAGCAATTCCCTTTGAGAAAGTGCGTTCGAAACTCCAGTCCGTTTGACTTTGAAAAAATTTGACTTTTTTAATTTGTTTTTGGTCTGCAATTCCCCAGAGACTTGTTTTTAATTATTATCTTATACTTGTAAGTCGAAGTTCACCTAAATATAAGCAGAGTTTTCGGGGGGTGGGGGGGTGGAGGTCGTCAAAAACACAAATTTAAAAATAAAACACATATAGGAAGTCATGGAACGGAATAAGATATCTAGGGTTTCTTCTTTCACATATTTCTGGGACACCTGTATAACCGGGAGAAAGGGCTGAGAACAGGAAACTGGTGTCACACTTTCACGCATAATTCGCACCTCTCTTAAACTGTAGAAAAACTTGCATTAAATGTTTGTAGGCACAAGTTTTAAAAATAAGAACTTTGTTGTATATTTCCCAGTGCCTATTTTTTCTGGTCAGAGCTCAAAAGTGGCTATATGATGATTGTGACGTTGAACCTACTTAGCTACGAAAATGTCGAAAATCCGTCCGTAGGATCAGAATCTATTTTTACTGCTCTAAGTGAGAAAGCAAGGATAATGGATTTTAAGTTGCCGCTTTCATTGAGAATCCAAATTCATTTAGGTAATCAATTCTAATTATTACTAATATTATTATTGCCGTTTGGTAGTTTGTTAGCGGGTGGCATTGACTCATACGCATCGGAACCGATATTATTTAATAGGTATCTTGTTTGGATACATTCATGATTCATGTGGATGGATTTTTGAGTTAAGTACCAAGTATCTAAGCTATTACCTGTACGCTTTCGTCCCCGAAGTAAATATAAAAAGAGTTTTTTTAACGCAATCTTAATTCTTAATGTGCATCTCTCTAGGTCATTTTTCCATCTTTTTAGCACAATTTAGACGAGACGAAATTTAATACAAAAGTACTTTTGTATGGAGCTGAGTGGACACGTTACCTTTTGTAAAGGCCTTCGTGAGAGGGATCGTTGCTGCCTTGGTGCACGCAGGTAGTGCAGTCTTCGCAGCGGCCGAAGCATTCTTCATGCCACCTGGACTCCTGGTAACCCGACATGGCAGTATTTCAGGTCACCCCTTCGGCAGTGGCAGGGGTCATCCTCTGGGATATGCTGGGATCTCGTTCGAAGGGCCGTTTCGGCACCAGCACTTCATGTCTTTCAGTCAGAAAAGCCCTCTTCACTGACGAAGAATGCGATCGCCCATCCCACGAGCACAGGTAGACTTTGGTTGCAGTGTTGTTGCGGACAATGGCGCCCGCTCGACTGGTCACACTCATACATTTTAATAGCGCGTTTCAATCTTACTACAATCTTATCGGTGGGGGGCTCCGGGCTCTTAAAAAATACATAGGTACCTACATTGGTACAGAGGAAGAGGAACGTGCTCGGCCGAATCCCGTCGTATTTTCATTGAATTGTTGGTGAATTTGGTAGGTATTTACGCAAACATCGGCATTTTAATCAAAGGAATCCTGCGATGAACCACCTGTCCGCACGCTTTACTTGCCAGTTAGCGTACAACGAAGTATACCGGGTGATCATTTGAAAACTATTCTTTTTTTTGAAGAACCCCCCCTTTTTCTGAAATTCTCCGAGTGTCAAACCTTATATTTTTGCCCCCCCCCCGCTCAGTTCTCTTCAATGTAGTCAACATCATCCTGCACAGCAGCACAGCATTTAAGAAAAGAATTTCCAACCTACCCACTTGGAAAACTGGTTCAAAGTTCCAAACATTTATTCGTAAATCATAATTACATAGGAACCTCAATAGGAACAAAAGCGCCAGAGCCGCGCCCTTGCAATAGATAGATAAATAGATAGATAGATAGAGTCTTTATTTGTTCTGTACATTTTGTACTATAGGCCCTCAGGCATTGAACATGTCATATGGTTGAATAAATAAATAAATAAATAGAGGGATATGTATACATGAAGATAACAAAGTATAGGTTACAAAAAAGAAACAATATACACAAAATCTCAAGATGGCGCACAAACATAAGTAAAAGACTACAATTTAAAATTCTAGTCATGAAAAAAGTCCTCCATCTTATAATAAGCTTTTTTCACCAAAATCTGTAGCAGTATAATTTTCACTTTTTCTACAGGTAAGCTTCGAATTTCCAATGGAACAGTATTGAATATTTTTATGGTCATGTACTCGACATTTTTTTGGAAATATGAATAATTATATTTCCTACAGACAAGGTCAATTCTCTCCTTGTATTATGAAGGTGTGTGCCATGTACGAACAGGTCCATGTTTCTCATAAGCCATCCATGTGATTCAGCCCTAATATACAGGGTTATTCAAAAGTCCGGAATAAAATTCATAATTTTTTGCCATATTTATTTCGGAAAAAACGCTCGAACAGGTCAATTTCTAAAAACGGTAAGACGTTTTTTCATGACACGTGTCATGTTCTACCGTCAACCCCCTAACCCCAAGCCACCTTTCACCATGAAGTTCCTCAAAACTTCATGGTGAAGCGTCCGATCTAATTTTCAATGGTAGATCTGAATAGAGTTTTTGACAAGCTTTTCAACGAGCCCCCACAAGCCATAGGGTGCCATTTGAAAAAAAAAATACTAAGAGTGGCTTGGGGTTAGGGGGTTGACGGTAGAACATGACACGTGTCATGAAAAAACGGCTTACCGTTTTTAGAAATCGACCTGTTCGAGCGTTTTTTCCGAAATGAATATGGAAAAAAAATATGAATTTTATTCCGGACTTTTGAATAACCCTGTATTTATTATGCATTTTTTTTGGAATCTGAAGGCCCGGATGAAATCCTTCGAGTTACCCCAAAAAATGATTCCATAGCTTAGGCGGGAGTGTACATGCGCGTGCGGTAAGCTGTTAAAGAAGTGTTCGTGTCTACCATAGTAATAAACAATGGTAATAATCATGTAAAAATCTTGCTTTTTGTATTCTTGCTTTTGGATTAGAGGCTTCATTTTTGAGATATTTGGGTTTGAACCTCTGAAAAACATCTCGAAAAACCACTTTCAAGGGCCTAAAAATTGAAATCAAAGAACACTCGACATGATGATAGGGTTTACTAGGTGTTTTGTTTCAAGTTGATAAACCACCATTTTTGCTGACAAACAAGAAGTTTTCAGGAAACGAAATTTTTAGGCTCTTGAAAGTGAGGATTTTTGGAGTAGATAGTTAGATACTATCTAACCTAGAAAAACAAACTTGTGTCCAAACCGACACCTTAAAAAAAGTTTTGAGATTTCGACGGATTTATGTCGACGAGACCTTTATTTGCGCTAATTTGACTTTACTGCCTCTGAAACGGTAGGCAACCCGGTCAGGCATGTCAAATGATGACTGTAGGTACATGATAAGCTGTAAGACTCACTTTCACTAATAGCATGGTTCGACATAAAATCGGCTTAAAAATCTGATGAACAGCGTGATTTTTGGAAATTGCCCCTGGTAGGCAGACAACCCGCTGCTACGGGGCCCTGCATGTGACTCAACGATGGCTCCACAGTCCACATCTCAAAGTGAAGGTGCTGGTATAGACAACATTCGTAACAACCGGCATCGTGGTATCACGATTTGCAAGGTTCAGATCGAGGTTCAGATCATAAATTGCTGCTAACCTTTGATCGGGCGCTAGCGGTCTGTGAGTCCGCACCTTCTAATTTTTGCTCATATTTCCGTAATTTTTGCAAGAAGTGACTTGCGTCTCTCACTACCCTCCTAACTATGTCTAATATGCCCTACTATGCAATTTTGACTCGGAGGGGCAAGTTTTTTAGCGCACTTTCCCAAAAAATGGGGAAAAGGCGCTTTTAGCTTCACTTTGTCCGTCCGTCCGTCCGTCCGTCCGTCCGTCCGTCCGTCCGTACCCGGGATAACTCCTCAGGGAAGGAAGATATCGATGTGGTGTAAACGCTGATCAATAGTAAGTATGTCCAGGATGTCAAGTTGACATTTGGTTTTTTGTTATTAGTCCGCCATCTTTGATCCGCCATTTTGAATTTCTCTTAAAGTGATCCGAATCAAATGAAATTTGCAGGCAATGTAAACCACATCAAGATCTATCCAATTTTTGACAAATTATGCCCCGCCGCCATCTTGTATTCTCCATATGGAACATGTTTCCAAGTGATAGAACTAGGAGAATTATGCCTCGATGAAAAGAGCTGTCGATATGGTGTAAACGCCAATGAAATGCGTACGTATCCACTATATAAAGTTAACCAATGATTTTTGTTATTTGGCTGCCATCTTTGATCCGCCATTTTGAATTTCTCTGAAAGTGGTCTGATTCGAGTGAAATTTGCAGGCGATGTGGACTTTATAAAAATACATCCGATTTTGGACAAATGATGCTCTGCTGCCATCTTGGCCGCCATATAGCTTAGCGATTTTCATGGAGCTTGGGACTTTCCTTTGTTTCGTATGATCATTCTTATTCTCCAGTCAAATTCCAACATTCTGCCGCCATTTTGGCCGCCATATTGAAATCTCTCATTAGTGGAACGATTTTCATGAAACTTGGAACTTACTTTTGTTTATAGTACGATCATTTTGATTTTTAAGCAAGATTTTATGATTCTGACGCTATTTTGGCCGCCATATTGAAATTCTGCCCAAATAATGGTCGAACCCTAATCAACATAATGGGTCGTATGCATAAAAAGTAGTAGATACTAATGCTACAAGTATCTACTTCGTAAGAGAAGTATGTACTACACTAGCGTAGTACTTACTATGCCCAGGTAGTAGATGCTTCTATATACAACGGTACGTAGTAGTATCTACTTCGCCTTTGAAGCATCTACTCCGAATCTGTAGTATCTACTATGAATTCGTAGTATTTACTCCATTTTTAGCGAAGTTGCTGCTATAGCAACTTCTCGACCATACTTCTCGTCAAAAACATGGCTAAATTTATGGGTGCATCAGTTGTAAAAACATACAAAGAGCGGAGAACCTATGACGATAATATACAGTATACTAATTAATATATTAATTTTTCTTAATTCCTCACGCATTACTACCAATCAAAACCTCAAAGAACGGCCAAAATTCGATAAAAAATAAGTGCGGACTCAGAGACCGCGCGCGCCCCTTTACGTTACAATTTTCTAGCGCCCACTGAAAGGTTAACATCCGGACTATGGCCGTCGTTCTTAATATCTCAACTATTCAATGATTTTCCAAATCATAGGGCAGTTTCATACCAATGATGTTGGAACTAGAATTCAATCGGTAACAGTCACAGCAACTATGCCTGACGCTATATACCGGGTGATCATTTGAAAACTATCCACCTGCAATATCTCCCGATTCCTATTGCAAATGTCTTTGAGCAAAAACAGGTCGATTTTTATATCGAGGGGGACATCTAAAACATACATTGGAGAATTTATATCTTTAGCCCCCTCGCCCCCACTCGTCCCAACTTTGGAATTTCAAATGACACCACCTACCTTGCGATACATCAAATTGAAGAGAATTAAATTCTCTTTCCAAAAGAATATTTTGAAATTTTTCAACCCCACCCCCTGTTCTTCCTAAAATGCTCTGAGTGTCAAGTTAATATTCTCGACCTTCATTTCCCTTCAAGACAGTAAACGTCATCCTGCACAGCATCGAAAGAGAAAATTTTCCATGGAAAAAGTGCCACCCAAATTTACCCCTTCGCTCCCCCCACCTGACCTCAAAAATTTAAAATGTCAATACTCACTTTTTAATACATCAAATTGAAGGAAATTTACAATTTACTCGACAATAAATACAACATAGTAGAGTTACAGTTACAATAAGTAATCATTAAGTAATTATATAATACAAATAAATAAATAAATAGTAAATATCTATAAGTAAAAAACTTCATCCAATTTAACTGAATCTTCAAACGTTCCTAAAATACTTGCCGCATTACCCCTTTGAATTTCTAAACTGATTTTTTGAATAAAAAAGGACTTGGCTTTCACATTGCCAGATTTGTCAATTAAAAGTTTCCCAAGAGAATTTGCAAAATTTAAAGCTTCTGAAGACCAAACACCTAAAGTTTCAACGGCGAAAGCAACAAACTCAAAATGCTCAGATAGAGCAGAGTATTTTCTCGTTTTGTCTCTTACAGCTTTAGAAGCAGCAGCACCTGCTAACAAGGACGTATTTTCGACATGAGAGGGAGCAAGTGTATCCACACAAGTGGAGTCCCAGATGAGAGAGCGACCTTTTCCCCATGGAATTAATGACATACCGTCTGGTCTTTTACCGTCGGTTCTGCTCAGGCCAGGTGGTTCCAAAATTGAGGGTATGTCGACAGAAGCCAAAGCACGCTTGATTGTGTTGTTCAAAGCGGCATGCCTTGGAATTCTGCCAACACTCCTAGAACAAAATAGGCCATGAAGACCACGGGCATTAACGTTGGCTCCGCAAATGCAAGTATGTGGCTGGCATAATTTAGAACCTAGCCGCAATGCTACTGCTATTCTCAACGTGTTCTTGTCCAACAGGGTACCCAGAGGAAGGGATGGATAAGCTTTCAGCCAGGCACTTGATTCTTCTCGTGCGCAGGCCAATAAACGTGCTTTATCGGTTATTTCAGTTGAAGATCTTAGTAGTTTGTCAAGCTTATCCTCCATCAAAGGTATATCCCAACTTTTTTGAGAATTTGGGTTCAGTGGGAGGCCGGCTTTTGGTTGTAAAGCTAACCAGCTATTTTGTGCTTCGGACAGACAGTCAACTTCGAAATCACCTAGTGATGGAGAAACGATTGTACCAACGAGGTTGACTGTACTGTAGACCGAAGACAAAAAAGCCGGAAGGGCTACATCTAAGGCACTGCGGACTCCCAAACCCCCTAAATTGACTGGTAAAGAAGCTTGGTTCCAACAAGAATCGGTCAACTTTATATTAAGAATTTGTTGCAAGCTTATCTGAAAAGGAAGGAAATTGAATTCTCTTCCAGAAAAAGTATTTTTCACAATTTTTGAAGCCCCCTATCTCCACCCTAGAATACCCCAAATGGCCAATTTATTGGGGGAGGGGTAGAAAATTTCAAAAAAATTCTTTTCGCAAAGAGAATTAAATTTTCTTTGATTTGATGTATCACAAAGTAGGTGGTGTTTTGTTAAATTTGGGAGTTGAGGTGGGGGAGAGCAAGGGGTGAATTTGGGTAGCACTTTTTCCACCAAAAATTTTCTTCTTTGATGCTATCTAGGATGACGCCGACTAAATTGAGACAAAAATGAGGGGTCCAGAATATAAAATGGGACACTCAGAGCAATTTTAGGGAAAAGGGGGAGAGGTTAAAAATTTTGTAAATATTTTTTCCAGAAAGAAAATTTAATTTCCTTCAATTTGAAGTATCGCAAGGTAGGTAGTGTCATTTGAAATTTCAAAGTTGAGGTGAGTGGGGGCGAGAGGGGTGAATATAGAAATTTGCCAATGTATTTTTGGATGTCCCCCTCGTATAAAAGTCGACCTGTTTTTGCTCGAAAAAATATTCACTAGGAATCGGGAGTTACTGCAGGTGGATAGTTTTCAAATGATCACCCGGTATGTATACAAGGTAATACAGAAAAAATCATGGAAAATTCATATTGCATGAACGGACGCAGATGAGCTGTGAAAACTTAAGGATACGTGATTGATTCAATCCTTATTAGAAGCAGCAGTATTCACAGATCCATTTTTAGCGCATTTTCCATCTTGATGAAAATCGCTATTGCAACCGCTTCGTCCGTCCGTCCGTCCGTCCGTCCGTCCGTCCGTCCGTTCCTCGAACTCCTCCCAAACTAGACGACCTAGCTTTCTAATTTTTTCGCTGTTACATAGCTGCCACTCCCGAAGGAGGGCTAGGCTATATTGGATGTTCATATTGCGCCGCCAACATAGAGAAAACCGCCCCCGATAAACTTGAAATAACATAATATTGCACTTTGACGGCCCGCTAGTCGAGTGGACTGCGTGTTCGCTCGGCAAGCTGAGCTCCCGGGTTCGATTCCCGGGCATTTCTGGTCTGGGTGTTGTGCTGTATAAATTGATTTTTCACTTGTAATACTAAACATAAATAAATGCAGCAACTCCTATGGCTCAGAAATGCCGATAAGGAGGAAAAACAAACTTTTAAAAAAAAAAATAACATAATATTGCACTTTCTACCAGACTTGATGCTCTAGTGTTCTAATTTTTTGGATAATACATAGTTGCCACTTATAAACGTAAGCCAAGAAACATTCCGTCTTCAATATGCGCCGCCGACATGAGAAAACTGCTTAAAACCGCCCCCAATCACCTTAAAATGGAAAACATAAACCCGAAGACATAGCGATCTGATTTTTTCGCTATATAAATAGCTGACTGAAAATGGGAAAGGATAGGCTACTTTTGGTTAGTCGCCGCCCCCAAATTCCGCCCCCAAACGATAAAAAGTGCAACTTTCACAAATGTTACTGATTGAGATGTTCCCTTTAACATTTAGGAACTGCCAACTCAAATTGTGCAACATTTGCTCAGCCGAACGCTGCCGCTCCCACACGCCGCCCCCAAAGTAAGAGATAAATGAAAAACATGAACCCGAAGACATAGCGATCTAAGTTTTTCGCTATATGGATAGCTGACTGAAAATGGAAAAGGATAGGCTACTTTTGATATGGCGCCGCCTCCAGCTTCCGCCCCTAAAAGAAAAAAAGTGTAACTCTCAACAATTTTCACTGATTTAGCTGATAATGTTACCTCGAACATTTAGAAACTTTTGACTCAAACTGTGCAAGAATTTCTTTGCCAAACTCTGCCGCTCCCACACGCCGCCCCCAAAGTGAGAGACAAATGTAAAACATGAACCTGAAGACATAACGATCTAATTCTTTCACTATATTGATAGCTGACTAAAATTTGAAAAAAAATAGGCCACTTTTAATTAGCCGCCGCCTCCAGCTGCCGCCTCCAAACAAAAAAAATGAAACTCTCACAATTTTCACTGATTGTCATATTTCCCTTACATTTAGTGACTTCCAACTCAAACTGTGCAACAGTTACTTTGCCGAATGCTGCCGCCCCCATACGCTGCCATCAAAGTGAGAGATGAATGAAAAACATGAACCCGAAGACATAACGATCTAATTTTTTCGATATATAGATAGCTTACTAAAAATGGGAAAGAATAGGCTATTTTTGATATGACGCCGCCTTCAACTTCCACCCCCAAAAGAAAAAAAGTGCAACTTTCAATAATTTCCACTGATTTACATTTTAATGTTACCTCAAACATTCAGAAACTCCCAACTCGAAACTGTGGGAGAATTTCTTTGCCAAACTCTGCCGCTCCCACACGCCGCCCCCAAAGTAAGAGATAAATGTAAAACATAACCCTGAAGACATAGCGATCTAATTGTTCCGCTATATAGATAGCTGACTAAAAATGGGAAGAGATAGGCCACTTTTGATTGGTCGCCGCCTTCAGCTCCCGCCCCCAAACAAAAAAAAATGCAACTTTCACAATTTTCACTGATTGTCATATTTCCTTGAACATTTAGAAACTCCTAACTCAAACTGTGCAACAGTTACTTTGCCGAATGCTGCCACCCCCACACGCTGCCCTCAAAGTAAGAGATAAATGGAAATCATAAACCCGAAGACATAGCGTTCTAATTCTTTCGCTATATGGATAGCCGACTAAAAATGGGAAAGAATAGACTACTGTTGATTAGTCGCCCCTCCCAGCTCCCGCCCTCAAACAAAAAAATATTGATGAGTGAAAGAATTTTCATTCAAATCTATTTCATTGGCAAGTACCCCATTCTGATAACAAAATATCACAATGAGTTTCGAATGAAGAAAGTGGGCAAGGAATGGTGTTTCTCCTTCAACCAAATTTCTTTACGTTCACAATATGCCTCTTTGAGAAAATGCGCTACTGAGACTCACGCACGTGAAGGCATACTCACTTGTTTTTTCTTATCATCATTCACCGATTTCTGGAATATCGAAGTGCAACATGGTCTTATATCGTACAATAAGTGATGTTAGGTGGAAATGAGGGTGGAATTCAGTCGGTGACAACGTCTGCACTTAGTTAGGTATGTACCTACGCTTGCTGTTTTTAATGATAAGACGGGCAATTTTTCCTCTCACCCATGGGTCACCAACTCACCAATCACCACCATCTTGATTAATTGTACTGAATTTCACTTCGAACATCATTTTTCGTATGAAATAATACCAAGTTATACGTAGTTCTTACAACTGAAGTACAAAGTTCTTCCACTAGTAACTCCCATTTCTTGAGAATCGATTTTGTACCAAAAACAGGTCGATATTATAATAAATTATAATATGTTCATTCACGCCACAAGCTTACAACATAGAATTAACATCAGATATGTCATGTCATCCTCAATGGTCAAAAAGTTAAACAGTGATACAAACAAAAAAAAGTAATTACATTTATGAAACACATTTGAAATTGCACATCTACAAAACAGTATGTTGAACAATCTTTTTAAAACTTTCGAAAGACACTCCACAAAAGTTTAGACTTCTCAAATGCTTATTTGCTTCTGTCAACATACCCTCAAGAGAAAATGTAACGCATAGTTAGTTAGTTCTGTGTTGCCTTAGTCCAAAGATGTAGTGTGCAAGAGTATCAGCTAGGTACAAAAAAAGTCTAACCGGGCAATCAGCTGGGGTGAATCAATTAATGAGTTTACAAGTTTAAAAACAAAATACAATTGAGACCATTTTCTCCGAGTTGACAGCAAGGACAAACCGGAGTACCGCATGACGTCTACCCTATCTGTGATTGGAACATTGATTTTTTTAATACAAAAGCAAGATATGTGAGCCATTTTCTCTGGATGCTCTCAATCCTTCCCACATGTATGGCAAAATACAGGTTCCATATAACGCTACAGTACTCAACAACAGAACGCACAAGGGAAGAGTACAAGACGATGGGAGCGGTTTTTAGCTTCGAAAAACCATATCTTCGACGGGTCGTAGCTTAGACAATTCATAGCTTGGAAGGATCATAGTTTGGAAAGTTCATAGCTTGGAAACGCTCTAGCTTCGAAGAATTAAAATAGCTTGGAAGAATCATAGCGTTACGTATTTCGCGTACGGGTTCGAATATAATTGAGACGATCGTTTTAAAACACACACTGTTTATTACTGCGTACTACAATACACGCCAACAATTATTTACATAGAAATATCGCTGTGATTACTACTTGCTTTTTATCCGCTCGCTACCACTTCGCATTTCAATTCATAACTGACTGTCGCGCTGAGGACGGTGCTTATATATGCCTCCGATTAATGTTCCTGAACATTCCATCATCCTCCAGCAATTTCTATAATGACCCGACATATGGTTTCTAGACGACTCCCGAATAATCACACACCTTTCGCGTGCTTCCCGTGTGTTCTGGTATGTGGCACCGCCGCCAAAATTGACAGATATAGCTTGACCCACTGCTGAAGTCTCCATACAGTTGTACGGGAAAAGCCTAGACGCGCGCTCTGGAACACACCAGAACGCTCCGCACTTGTACACTGCGATCTAACGGGAAGAGTCTAGAAAGATCGCGTGTTATCTAGAATCGCCGCTCGTAACAATAGTTTGGAAAATTCATAGCTTCGAAAAACCATAGTTGCGACGGGTCGCAGCTTAGATAATTCGATAATTCATAGTAATTCGTAGTAATTCATTGGAAGTTTCATAGCTTTAGCTTGGAAAGATAAAGCTTCAAAAAATGTGCGAAACGACAACATCCGAGTGCAGGGGCATTAGTCAAGCCCAAAACCGCTGTAAGTTCTCGAACTTTCTTATAGTCGTAGCGGTACAGAAAAAAATCGGGCATATTTGAGTAGAATTTTGCAACTTGGCACAGTTGTTCCTAAGAGTATTTAGAACGATTTGACCCGCAGGAAGAACTACCCAGCCCGTTGGGTTCCAAAATGGCGGCCATTTTGTCAAAAAAAAAAATGAAAAATACGGATTTCCGAATTTTTAATGTTTATTGTCGTGTTTGGTGTCGATTTTGACTAATTTCAGGATGAGAAATGCAATGGTGACTACTATTTTCCTCTTTGATGCGCCGTTTACGACCTAGAGCCGCCATTTTGAATTTTGGGTCTAAATGCTACGTTGATGTAAAACCTCACCAGTATGCACGTATGGGGTGTCGTTTCTCACTAATATGAGGTCTCTGTAGACGTATCTACCTTTTAAAATGCAAAAAACATACCTGCACTAGTCTACTACGTAATTTTCAAATATGTTAGCATTGTAAGCTGATTCAAGATTCAAGAGGTAAAAAATCACCAATTTCATAAAACGCTCGTGTTGGGTGTCGTTTCTGCATAAATTGGGGTCAAGAAATACACTGCTGAACATCACAATCGTCTTTCCTGAGCTATAAATAAATGAATAAATACATAAATAAATAGATAAATCTTTATTGCTTCTCAAAACGTTGGTTTTTTTAGCAAAAGTTTCCGGTAAGTACATTTATAATAAAGAGAAAGAACAATTACATTACATTTACATCAGAAATTAAAGATAAGTACCTGCTTAACAAAAAACAGCAAACAGTCGGCGTTTCCATTGAAATGAAAGAATCAAAGACAATGAGGAGAAGCCTCCATTTCCTAAGTAACCATGATTCAATTAACGCAGGATCGGAGGGGAACCAAAACAGACGTTACCCGCCCAGAGCAAAAGATCTGAGTCTCATGCAGTTAGCAATATATTTGTGGATATTTGAGATATCTTGTGTTCCTGCAGAGAAAAGTATGTCATGGAGATCCCGGCCCTCCAAAAGCAGTGTACGTCTAAATTCGCGATATAAAGGGCACTCAAAAAGCACGTGAGACGGTGTTTCCTCACCACGCAGGTTGCAGATCTAGCAAATTCCATTTGTGCTGATCTTGTATGGAATACCATTTGCGTATAGTCGGATTTCTGTGTGGTATGTGAATCGGAGTTGCGCAAAAAATCTCTTCAGGTACATGGGCACTCCTGATTTGCAGAGTTCGTACCTAGTTGTCGGTAGTTTTGTCCAAGAATTTATATTGAGAGTTATTTGTTGACAGTTGACAGTAGAATGCAGTTCCAGTCCAGCTCACTAAGCCTTTTTCCACGACTTGTACTATAATTTTAACGTTCCATCACTCAAGTACCTGCTGCAGTCTAAATTGGCATTGAGAGAGGATAATAAATTCGAGACTTTGGTCACAAATCAGTCGCCTCAAAGCTCTGCGAGGGAGATGATCCAACGACATGCTACTGATATTCTGCATATAAGCCAATACTTCTTTGATCAGTGAAAGTGTAATTGCCTGAATGCCTAGTTCCACTCGTATCATATAGCCTGCGGTGTTTTGCTTCAGATAGAATACTTTTTCAAAGAAACTGAGTTGAATCCTTTCGAGTTCTTCTATATGCGAAACTCCCCCACGGCGCAGTGTGTAAAAGAAGGAGCAACAACGCTCTGATAGAGCTTCATTATGCACTCCCAGTTTGTAATTTTGCCCTGGTCGAACCGCGTGGGCCGAAGATCGTCTTGCTCTTGATGCCAACCCCATGAAATAGGTTCCGGAAGACTCTCATCTTTGAACGTTATCAGCGCGACCCCAAACCTGTCCAGCTTGATAGGCTGAGAGAAGAATGTGCTGCCCCAGCGCTGAAAATGTTGGTGGGATCAACGCCAATGGCCGAGTTTGAGTAGCAAACAGATGCCTCCGTGCATTTGTGGCATCAACGCAGGCCGCATCCTTCACCCGTTACAATTGTTTGGAGCCCCTTATAGGAAACCCACATCAGAAATCTTGAGAATGTGCAGCGTACGTTTCTCAAGTTTCTGTCTTTCAGGCTCGACGGTGTTTACCCTGCAACAGGTTTTTCAAATGGAGAGCTGCTCAGCAGGTTTCCGCTGCAGAGCCTCAACAACCGTAGAGCTCTTCACTCTGTAGTCTTCTTCCGTAAGATCCTGTGTGGAGAGGTTGACTGCCCTGAAATCCTGGGCATGATCGATTTCCGTGTAGGTACCTACCCGGTGTACATCTCAGATCAAAAAGTTCATTTTTACCACCTTTTACCAGAACAAATCTTCTGCAAGCTTTTCCTCCTGCAGGAAATAAACCAATGCTGCACCGTCATAGATGATGGCATCAACTTTTGTTAGCACAAAAATTGGTTTTTGGAGCGTAAAACCTTCGAGAATTGAACTCAATTGTGCCTTGTCACCTAGACTTCATATTAGTGAGAAACGACTTATCACACTCGCATAGAAGTGGGATTTTATCAAAGGTTTTACATCAAAATCAGCTTTTAAACTCAAAATTCAAAATAGTGGCTTTGAGGCTGGACTCACTTACCAAAGACGTTTTTCATGGTCAGCAATGTATTTCTTAACCTCTATTTATGAGAAAACGACACCCAACACGGGCGTTTTATGATGTGGACATTTTTTGACCCCTTAAGTCAGCCGCCATATTTGAAAATCACGTCCTAGACTCAAACAGGTTGTTTTTTTTGTATTTTGAATGGCACAGAAGCTAAAAGATGCTTTATGTTAGTACGAAACAACACCTCACACGGGCATATCGGTGGTGGCATAAGATTTTTTTCATCAACACAGCATTTAGACCCAAAAATTCAAAATGGCGGCTCTGGAGCCTAAACGGCACATCAGCGAGAGAAGTCATGGTAACCATTGCATTTCTCATCCTTGAATTAGTTGAAAACGACACCAAACACAATACTAAGCACCATAAATTTTGAATTCCGATTTGTTCAACATTTTTGGACAAAATGGCCGCCATTTTGAAAACCAACGGGCCGGGTAGTTGCTTCTGCGGGTGAAATCGTTTGAAATATTGTTAGGAACAATTGTGCCAAGTTGCATAATTCTACTCAAATATGCCCAATTCTTCCAAATAATTGCTTGTACCGCTCCGACTATTAACGATTTTGCACACCAAGCTGTGTACATAGATGTCGTCAGGTTCAGAAGTTTTTTTTTTTTTTTTTTAAGACTCGCAATGCACACCAATCTGTAGATGGATGTCGTCATCTTCAGTGGTTTGGACCATTTTAAAAGCTATTATGATCCTATATCCCGTAGAAATTAGTTTTAACCCAACAAGCTGGTTTTAGTTTTGGCTAATGCCTGAGTACTCGGGTGCTGTCGTTTCGTGCATTTTGTAAAACTGTGATCTTTCCAAGCTGTGTACTTTCCAAGCTAAAACGATTCCAAGCTATGATACTTCGAAGCTATGCACTTTCCAAGCTATGAGCCTTCTAAGCTGTGAACTTTCTAAGCTAAAACACTTCCAAGCTACGGTACATCGAAGCTATGCATTTTCCAAGCTATGATCCTTCCAAGCAATGAGCTTTCGACTATGGTCCTTCTAAGCTAATTTTTTCGAAGCTAAACACCCAAGACGTTGAGAGTCCGAACATCGGTAAAATCATTTATTCTGAAAAAAACATCTGAAACACGTATGCCACATTTTTATCTTCAAGCTCATTGTCTCCATCCTGCCCTCCTCTTTAAAAGAATTATTGGATTGGTTTAAAAATTTTCATAATATGTTTGGCAGAAAGAGAATTTGATCAGCTTCAATTTGATGTATCACCACAAGATAGGTAATGCTATTCAACATTTTGAAGTAGGGTAGGGTGGGGGCGAAGGGTTTGAAGAAAGAAGTTCAGCAGTACGTGTCCTTGAGGTCTCCCTTGAAAAAAACAACTTGTTTCCCCATAGAACTTTTTGATCCTTTTTAGAAAAGTACAATAAGAACCCTGTGTCATTTTACTACTTACTTTTCAAGACTCGTATTTGCGCTCAGTCGATGCACACATTCCAAGTCGTCGTGTGTGAAAAAACGTGCAAGTTCAGTTGCGAAATTTCTGTTATAAATTTAGTAAGACGTAAAATTAAATTTTGTAGGAGCTGCTCCTTTTGGCTAGCTTAGAGCGAGAGGGCCATGGTGTAAAAAGATGCACCATTAACACAAAACAAATGAAGTAGTTTATTCGTCGCACTCTGCTACAACGAAAAGGTAGGTATTTGAGTAATTTAACGGCGTAGGTGGTCCTCTTGGTCAGGGGGGCGTTGATTCTCGGCTTCACAAACAGGAGTTCAACTGCTCGTCTCCCCGTCAGTCTGCAAACCGCAATGGGCGACGGGAGTGACGTTTCGTCAAGGTGCTAGTAGGTGAGGTGTTACAGCCTCCCCCTCTGGAACTGTCAGGACGCGTAGACGGGACGTCGTCGACGTTGTTGACTAGGACTGGCGTAGTGGCGACAGGTCCAGGAACTGACATTTCCTTTTTCGGGCGCCCTCGTTTCTTCAAAGGACGAGTAGGCGCAACTTCGATTTCTTCTCCGGTGTCTCGCACTTCGGGGACAAAGCGTGTCAGGTCTGACACATGGTATCGCCCTAAGGACACCTGGGGCTGCGTCGGGCACGCAATTTCGTAAGTGACGGGTGATACTTTCTCCTTGATTATGTATGGACCGTCACGTCGAGGGAAAAACTTGGAAGTTTCTCCTTTACTGGCGTTACTTAGCAAATGTGTTTTTACTAAGACTTCCTCGTTGATCTGAAAATCTGGGGCTTCTTTGCGGTGAAGGTCCGCGTAAGACTTTCTGGCATCTTGTTGTTTCTCTTGATTCTCTCGTACGCGTTTCATTGTCTCGGCGACCGTTAGAAGATATGGAGTGACCTCCGCAACGAAGTTCAGGTTTTGAACAATCGTAGAGAAGTCGCGGCGAGCGTCGGAAAAGGTTCTCAGCTCTCGACCAAAAGTTAGTTGCGCGGGAGAATAACCAGTAGCAACAGTTAGGGTAGAATTCATCGCAAAGCGGATTGTTGGGATTTGCTCGTCCCAAACGAAATGCTGATTTCGCACTAAAATGGCGAGTTGCGTTTTTAGGTCTCGATTTTTTCGTTCAACCGGATTGGCTTCGGGATGGTACAAGGGAGTAAGGGTTTGAGAAATATCGAAACACTCAGAAATATATTGTAATATAGAACTTACAAATTGTACACCGTTATCGGATATAAGTCTTCTCGGAACTCCATATCTCAAAAAGACTTCGTCAATCAAAACTTTACCACATGCCTCGGCGGTAGCGTCTTTCAAAGCAAACAACTCAACCCATTTACTGGCGGTGTCTTCTATAATCAGGATCCAACGATTTCCTTGATCGGTTTCGGGTAGCGGTCCGAAAAGGTCGATTGCGACGACTTCAAATCGTTGAGATGCAACCGGAGTTCTCAATAGACCTGTTGGCTTGTTATTGCTGACTTTGTATCGCTGGCAATCTACGCAGGACTTCACATGTCTCTCAACATCTCGGCGCATTCCGGGCCAAAAGTACTTTGATGTGATTTTCCACAACGTTTTCTCAGTGCCGTAATGACCTGCCATCGGATGATTGTGATATTCTTCTATCACAGATCTCCTTTCTTCACGAGGTATTACCAATTGAGGAACTTCGGCGTCTTCGTCGGCGTTTCTGTATAGGATCCCCTGTGATAGGAAGTATCCTCGGTCCATCCAATTCGTGACCGATTGGTCGGGATGCTCAAAAGCCTGAACAATCTTGCGTAACTCCGGATCATTCAGTTGTTTCTCACGATAATCGTCAATCTTGTCGCGTGGGAAATCCACTTCCGTATAGCAACAACTTACCTCCTCGCTTTCGTCTGTTACGGGCCTAGACAATGTGTCGGCGATAACGTTCGATCTGCCGGGAATATAATCGATCTTCAGATTATAGGACTGCAGAGCAAGGGCCCATCTGGCCAATCTTCCCGCTGGAGACTTCAATGCTAACAACCACTTTAGAGGTTGATGATCAGAGCCAATTCTGACTTCGTTTCCATCGATATATCCTCGGAACTTATTGCATGCCCACACCACTGCTAAGGCCTCCCTCTGGGTAGTATCGTAATTTCTCTCTGCTGGGGTCAGAAGACGACTGGCGTACTCTACCGGTTTCTCGTTTTCCTTCTCCCCCTGGAGTAAAACAGCTCCAAGCGCATATCCACTTGCATCGGTACGAATCACGAACGGTTTGTTCTCATCAGCTTGACATAGGACGGGTGCGGATGACAGAGCATCTTTCAGCGCGTTGAACGCTTTTCTCTGGGCAGTTCCCCATTCCCAAGCAACATCCTTTTTTAGAAGTCTGGTCAACGAGCATGATTTCTCCGAGAAACTGGGTATGAACCTCCTAAACCAGGAACAAGTTTGGATAAAAGTCTTCAACTGCTTCAAGTTTCTTGGTTCTTGCATCTTCACGATAGCAGACACTTTTTCTTCATTCGGCTTGATTCCACCCTCGGTTATGACGTGTCCCAAATAGTTGATACTTGATCTGGCAAAAAAACACTTACTTCGTTTAGCACGCAACTTGAAAAGCTTCAGTCTCTTGAAGACCAACTCGAGATCGCGAATGTGCTTCTCGAAGGTTTCCGAAATCACTATCAGATCGTCCAAATAAGCGAATGTCGTCACATCATCGAGTCCATTTCGGAATCTGTCCATCAAGCGTTGGAAGGTGGCTCCAGCGTTTTTTAAACCAAACGGCATGCGTCGAAAACGGAAAGTGCCGAACGGTGAAGTGAAACATGTTTTGTCTCTGTCCTCGGTTCGAACTGCCACTTGCCAATATCCGGAACGCAAATCCAAACTTGACATATACAAAGTTCTCTTGGCAGAATGTAGTAATTCTTCCAAGTGTGGTAAGGGATATTTGTCGGTCTGGGTGATGGCGTTGAGCTTTCTGTAGTCCACGCACGTTCTCCATCCATCTTTTCCTTTTGGTACTAGAATGACTGGAAATGCCCATGGTGACTCACAGGGCTCGATCACTTCTTGATCCAACATCTCTTCTATTTCCTTTTTCAAGATTTCTTTTTTTTGAGTACTCATCGAATACGGGGTAGTAGCAATCGGGCTATTGCTACCGGTTTCGATCTTGTGCTCAGCGAAGGGCGTCGCCTCCGTAATAGAACCAAAAATCTCGAAATTTGCTTTCAACAAATCATTGATTGCTTCTTTTTCTTTTTCTGAAAGAGCGGCTCCCTCATCATCGCGCAAAGTTTCAACTGATAAAATCTCCATTGGACTCTCTTCTACAGGTTTTCCTGTTTCACAAAAGAAATCTTCAAATCGCAATTCGAAAACCTTTTCTTTTCCACCGACAAATGACCATGTTTTCTCAGAAGCGTTCACAATGATACCCGCATCTTGGATGAAGTCGATTCCTAAAAGCGTCTGATTTGTCTGGGCCTCAGGAAATACCAAAAATGTGGTAGGTATCACACGATCTTCTACTGTCACCTTCAGGGAAGCGTACAAAACTTCTCTAAAACTTCTAGAACCATCTGCTAGAGTCACATCCAGATTCGTAGTTTCAAAAACTTGACCGTCAGCGAGCAATCTTTGGTAAAGTTTCCATCCGGCAATGCTTTGTTTAGCTGCCATATCCAAAAGCGCATAACCTAAACACTGATTCACTTCTACCAACAAAATTGGACGTGGTCGTGGATTTACCGAACACTTTGTTAGCGTTTCGATTGAAAAAAGATCAATCGAACTCGCGGATGCATCAGCTGAAATAGCCGGTGATTTTTTACATTCTTGACAATTGCTTTTGATTACACCAATTGTACCGCAACCGTAACAAGAAAAACTTTTCTTCGTTGATGTTTCCTCGGGTACGTTACGTTCTTTTTTTACAGGGACCTCGGGTGGTGGAGAAAAAACTCCATTCACATCGTGACTTTTATTTTTTACCTTGCGACATTGTTCAAAAACATGTCCGAAATTTTTACAAAAACTGCAACGTGGTCGTTCAAAACGTTTATTTTCTACATCTAGACCCTTCGTCTTGCCTGTCGAGGTTTGCCTTTGCGTTTCCATCAACGTCTCTTCAATTGCGCGCGCGGTTTTTAAAAGTTCATCAAAAGAATTGATTTTTTCGCGAGACATTTTTTTTCGTATTTTCAATGACAACATACCAAAAATCATATCAAGGTGGACAGATTCCTGAAATGCTGGTGGGGGTAACTGAGCAATTTTTGCACGAAGTTTGCACACAAAAACATCAGTTGGCTCATTATCTCCTTGTTCATGAGCAAAAATCTCACGATATATGCGATAAGCAGGCTTTTTCTCTCCAAAAGTTTGACGTAGCCTTTGAATTGCGTCATCAAAGGAACTTACCTCGGTTTTAATTCCGTTCCACCAGGTAGAAGCCAAATCCTTGAGTAAAATTGCAAAACCCTTGAGTGCACTATCGTCAGAAATGTTGGCACATTCTTTATATACAAGAACAGAAGTGATAAATGCTTCTAGATCGGTTCCAGGCGCGGCATTATACGAATGCGTACAATTTGCAAAGGAGCCTACCTGTATCACAGAGATACCTTGGGTTCCCGTCACAGGTGTCACAGACGCGGCAGCAGCTGCGGCATTTGTTTGGACGGCTTCCAATAAGACACGGAACTGTTCCTGTGTCATCACGACTGGTTGAGCTGATTCTGGTTGCGAAAATGCATTCCCTTCGTCTCCATCACGGGCATCACGGCTTCTTCTTTTGTTTCTCTTCGACATTTTTGGTTATCGCGTCTGTCGCTGTCTCACTCACGAACGGCGGGAACAGACAACTTCAGCAGCAGCAGCCCAGGGCCATGCGATGACGTCACACAGCACGCCTCGAAAAATATGGCTGGGCCGGAACAAAAATGCAAAGTTGAAATTTACCGTAGCTTGTTTTCGTCCGAAATTCTTCCTTCAGCCTCGGAAATCGGCCGCAAAGTTGGGCGTCACTTTGTAGGAGCTGCTCCTTTTGGCTAGCTTAGAGCGAGAGGGCCATGGTGTAAAAAGATGCACCATTAACACAAAACAAATGAAGTAGTTTATTCGTCGCACTCTGCTACAACGAAAAGGTAGGTATTTGAGTAATTTAACGGCGTAGGTGGTCCTCTTGGTCAGGGGGGCGTTGATTCTCGGCTTCACAAACAGGAGTTCAACTGCTCGTCTCCCCGTCAGTCTGCAAACCGCAATGGGCGACGGGAGTGACGTTTCGTCAAGGTGCTAGTAGGTGAGGTGTTACAATTTCCATCACACAAAATTTGCCTATCTTTCTTCTTCAAGACAATATAATTTATGTATATTGTTGACTTTTTGTTGGAAAATATTCAGGTAAGATCAATTTTTTCTATAGCAATGTACAAAGCCAAGTTTTACAGCGATATTTTTACTTAGACTATCAAAATCCCAGGTGCGCCACGGTACTGTAATTTCATTGTAGTCCGGAGGTTCGTGACATGAACTTTGGCACTTGGTGACAGAAGCACGAAAATTGGTAGGATGACACAAGAGACTGTGCTCTTTCCATTGAGAAGGAACACCACGCAATTTTTTTCTCGGGGGGTCGCCAGGGGGCCCTTAAAATTTGAAAGTGCTGGAGCTCCTACGGAACCACTTTTTAATATCGCTAAACTCAATGAAAAGGAAACGTATGACTCCACCATAAACCTTAACAGCATCAGTTACCATGTCGCTATCGTTCTTCACTGTTGAAAAAAATAGGCCTTCGGCGACTGCGAAAAATTGTCAGTGAGTGTTCAAGCCACACGTCCTGAGCAAAGTACTTTTTGCAGTCCCTATTACTTACTCGCACAGGGTTGCGTTCGAGAACTACACTTTTCTGCGATTGTTGCGGAAATGACCGTTCGAGATCTCTTCTGTGCGCACTGCGCACTATCGATAACGCGTAAACCGTTGGAGAACTCAAAACATGTCGCATAGGGGTTTGTCTTGGGTTGCGTTCGAGAACTACACAATTCTGCGATTGTTGCAGAAATGATCGTTCGAGATCTCTTCTGTGCGCACTATCGGCAACGCAGTAAACCGTTCGAGAACTCAAAACGTGTCGCGTTGAAGTGACAAATTTCGCAGCACCTCCGAGCGCCGTGAAAGTTACTCGTCATGCGCACCTCAGCACCCCACATATTTCTCGGTCAGACTTTATTTTATTTTGACCATAATCTTTCGATTGGGTACTTACGTGGTAGGCAGTACCTATAAAAATGGGTACTTTATCAGAAAAGCTTACTTTACTTTGAAACTAAACAGCACTGGGATCGCCAATCAGTGAGATAAAAAGTGACATTTCCAGCACAGCGAAAATCGTTCGAAAAGTGGTATTTACTTTGCCTCACTTGATACCCCCACTCCAAAATGCAAGAATCGCAGAATAGTGTAGTTCTCGAACGCGACCTTGATCAATCATTTCAGGGACATGCGCCAAAATTTTGGGCATGCTTTTTGAAAAAACCGGACAAAAGCCTTTGAATCCTACTCTAATGTAATATAACGTGGTAGATTTTCATGACTAGTCTATTTTTGAGGCAAATATGCTATAATCTTCCATCTGGGTAGAAATTTTGTTAATGACAAATCTGCGTAAATGCATTGGTTTGTCCGGTTATTTTCAATATCCCGCTATTACTTACACCTCGCACATGTGCAGTATGGCCAGGAAAATGCCCTATTGAAAGTGACAAAATTCGCAGCACCTCCAAACGCCGTGAAAGTTACTCGTCATGCGCACCTCAGCACCCCACATATTCTCTGTCAAACTTTTTTTATTTCGAACATAATGGTTTTAATTGGGTACTTTACTTACATGGTAGCCAGTATCTACTTATGAAAATAGGTACTTCATCAGAAAAGCTTACTTTACTTCAAAACTAATAAACAACACTGCGATCGCCAATCACTGATGAGATTGACAGTGACATTTCCAGCACAGCAGAAATCGTTCGAAAAGTGGTAGTTACTTTGCCTTACAGGGCCGTCTCTAGACATTTGGCCGCCCTCGTGCAAAAACTGTTAGGCCGCTCCTTTCTCCATTTTTTTTAAATGTTAAATTTTGTATACAGTGTATTTCAGGGATGATAGCAAAAAACTCAACTGTGGGTAGATTTCGTCAAAATATGACGAAAACCTATATACCATTTTGCAAAGTTCGGCCTAATGACGAAGATACAGCCCTCCAAATTTCACTTTTTTCGGATTTTAAAAATTTATAACTCAGGAACGTTCCGACAAA
The DNA here is from genome assembly GCA_949128115.1 of Anaspis maculata. Lineage (NCBI taxonomy): Eukaryota > Metazoa > Arthropoda > Insecta > Coleoptera > Scraptiidae > Anaspis > Anaspis maculata. The sequence continues at coordinate 13,868,082 of OX421968.1, forward strand.
TTTAGCTTTAATTTAGCATAAGCTGGTTTGTCATAATTATCTATCAACCTGCCAAATTTGGCAAGAATCCAATCAGTGGCGTAGAAGTTATGAGGGGTCACCTTAAGTCAACTTTTCTTCGGATGCACACTGGGCGGAATCGCGTTCGTAGCCGGACATAAGTCTGAAAAATGATTTCGAGAATTCAGCGATGATTCTATTCCAGGGGTGTAGCCAATTAGTCCACGATCTCATTTCATTGTAAAGATTTTGTTCCAACTCCTTTCTTATTGAGTAATCAGTCTCAAAGTTCGGGTCATTAAAAAGGTGTTTTAAAAAGCTCTAAAAAAAATTACATAAAGATAATTGAAAAAAGCTATTTTTCTTATGAATAAGTGATTTTCGCTGGTGCGAAAGTGGTAGTTGCCTTTAATTGCCATCAAAGTTTTTGCTGACATTGTGTCAGTGGACCATTTATCCTCACAGAAACATTGAAATATCCTGCGACTATGCGCGACTCTGCGGTTGGTCAATTTTTTTTCAAGAGTATTTTCAATAATTTTGCTGTAACTTTTTTGAATATAATAGGTGATAAATCAGGTTAAACCTGAAAAAATCATGGGCTATGGTAAGTATGGTAAATAAATGTGATAATATTCAATGATCACCTTTTCCTAATGGAAAAAAAACGAAAAAAAGAACTGCCCTCCAATAGGATTTGAACCCGGGATCTCTCGCATGGGAGTTCATGTCCAGCTAGCTGAGCTACTTCGCCCACTGTGGGATGGTTCTAAATTATTGACACTCATAACTCCTACACCACTGGTTCGATTCTCCCCAAATTTGGCAGGTTGATAGATAATTATAACAAACCAGGTTTTGCTGAATTGAAGCTGAATTTGTCCAAACGTTCTCGAGTTACAAATTTTTGAAATCCGAAAAAAGTGAACTTTGGAGGGCTGTATCTTCGTCATTAGGCCGAACTTTGCAAAATGGTATATAGGTTTTCGTCATATTTTGACGAGATCTACCCACAGTTGAATTTTTCGCTATCATCCCTGAAACACCCTGTATAGTTTCTTTACTTTAAATTTTATTTTATGAAAATAACAGAAACAGCGACTGGAATTGCAATTGTCGCATTTTGAACCAATTTTTAGCGCACTTCTTCAAACGGGAAGGCGCTTTTGTCCTCGCTTTGTCCGTCCGTCCGACCGTCCGTCCGTCACAGCATCTAGTCCTAGACGAAAAAGTTTTTGCGAAAAATTTTCGCTCCAATGGGTAGCTCATGACCTTGTATCCCGAACCAAGAAAAATCTCGACGAAATAATGATAAACAATTACAATAATAACAAATTAGTGTGACGCGGCATTACCGTTGAATGCTGCATTTCAGAAGCCGGCCTGATCTCGAAAGTTATCACATGCGATCAAGTACCCGTTCTTTTCATTTTACAATAATACATATGCGGAGTTATATTTAAAGGAGGATTTGAACTTCGTTTTAACAAAAATTCCACATCGGTGCGAGGTACTTGTCAGTACTTATGAATTTTTGAAAATGACCCCGAAGCTGCGACTCGGCCGTAAATGATTATTCGTTGTTTGCTGGGGCTTGGAATCTTCTTCTCTGAACGGGATGGAATGCTTGACAAGAAAATTTCAACTCAAATATGAGTAACTCATGATCTTGGTACACGAACCAAGAAAAAACTTGCCGAAATAACGATAAACAATTACAATAATAACATTTGAGTGTACGGCGGCGTCGCGAAATTATTGCTGAATTTCACATTTGAATGTAAGAAATTAGGACATGCGGAGAAGTACGAATCCTTATGGAAATGCACATGTGCGGGGTTATATTTAGAAAAGAATTTGAACTTTCTTTTGAAAAAATCTCCACTTCGATACGACCCCCGAGCCCCGAATTATAAGTTATTAATTTTTGAAAACGACCGCAAAGCTACGGCTCACAGTGGAACGAGAGTGGTCGTGTGGTTGGACATCGCGTTCTAGTAATCCAGAGGCCGTGGGTTCGATCACCGCCTGGGACCGTCATATTTTTTTGTGTTTTTATCAACTTCTTGCATATTTTTCGTAAATCTACGTCCATATACCTTGAGTACATACTATAGCCTTTTGTTTTCTTTGATTTTCATGCAATTACCGTCAAGCACAGAGATGTTACACACAGAAGATAGCCCTGAAGAAGTGCCAGAAAACTCGAGTTCCGCACTTTTCCGCACCATAATGTATGCACCATTTCAATCTGGAAGACTTGCTCTTTAGCGTGACATATCGTACTTTCCGGGGCAACTTGAGGCAATTCTGCAATTGATTGTTGAAGTACTGATTCATTGCAGAAAAAAAACAAATAAAATGACTGTCGTCAGCGGCCAAACAGGTACCATAAACTTTGTGATTGAAGCATGCAGTTGAAGACATGTGTGGTACAACCCGCCTAGACCAATCGAGATCGGAGCAACCAGCGTCAAACACGCAGGGACCTCTTTGGTTTCCTAACCAAACCCAAACTTGATGGGTCTACTTCAACAATCAATTGCAGAAATGCCTCAAGTTGCCCCGAAAAATACGATGTGCCACGTTGAGGAGCAAGTCTACCAGATTGAAATTGTGCATACGTTATGGTGCGGAAAAGTGCGGAACTCGAGTTTTCTGGCACTTCTTCAGGGCTATCTTCTGTGTGTAACATCTCTGTGCTTGACGGTAATTGCATGAAAATCAAAGAAAACAAAAGGCTATAGTATGTACTCAAGGTATATGAACGTAGATTTACGAAAAATATGCAAGAAGTTAGTAAAAACACAAAAAAAAGTGACGACCCCAGTGGGGATCGAACCTACGACCCTACGATTACTAGAACGCGATGTCCAATCACACGACCACTCTCGTTCCACAGTGCGGCTCGGCGAAATAATTGAAAAGCTGTACGACTGACTCACTACGGGCGTGTGCGTATTTTGGTGGCGCATAGTCGCATAGAGTAAGATAATGACGCTTTATATGGCCAGTTTCTTTCTTTTAATTTTTGATGTTTTCTTTATGGCGCATCAATTGCAAGATTATTACCGCAGGAACTGTGATGTTTGTTTAAATTTCAGAAATAAGATCACTGATTTCTAGGAAACGTTAACTTTTTGCGTATGTATTACATTAAAAGGACTTAGAAAATGTCTGATGTTAGCGGGGGAGATCGAAGCAAGAGCCTTGAAACTTTTTTCGATGGATAGCTGATGTCTTCAAGGGTGGCCAATGGGAACTGTTTTTGTTATCCATGCATAGTTATCATTACTATCATAAAAAAAAAAATCCTGTGCACCGACTGGGAATGAAGCTACAGCCCTTGAACTTTATCCGATGAATAGCTTAGATCCTCGAGAACCAAATAAGCAGATTATTGGCTTAATAATTCCGCCGCCATCTTGACCGCCATATTGAAATCTCTTATTAGTTGAACGATTGTCATGAATCTTGAAACTTATCCTTGTCTAGTACGATCATTCTTATTTTCAAGCCGAATTTCATGATTCTGCCGCCATCTTAGCTGCCATATTGAAATTTCTTATTAGTGTAACGCGAGGTGTAACGATTTTCATGAAACTTGGAACTTTCGTCCAGTACGATCATTCCTATTTTCATGCTAAATTTCATGATTGCGCCGTCATCTTGGCCGCCATATTGAAATCTCTTATTAGTGGAACAATTGTCATGCAACTTGGAACCTAATCTTGTCTCGTATGAACCTTCTTATTTTTGAGCTAAGTTTCATTATTCCGCCGCTATATTGGCTGCCATATTGAAATTTCTTATCAGTGGAACGATTTTACATGGAACTTACCCTCGTTTCGTTCGATCATTCTTATTTTCTAGCCAAATTTCAACATTCCGCCGCCATCTTGGCTGCCATACTGAAATCTCTCATTACCGGAACGATTTTCATGAAACTTCGAACTTACCCTTGTTTAGTACGATCATTCTGATTTTCAAGCCGAGTTTCATGATTCTGCCGCTAGTTTGGTCGCCATATTGGAATTTTTTCCCAAATGACGATAGAACCCTAATCAACATCTTGCGTCCTATAATCCTTCAAAAAGGAAGTGCGCTACTGAGCCTCATGCCCATGAGGCATATTCGCTTGTTTTTTTATTAAGTAGGTAGTCAGTAACGATATTATAATAAACAAATAAATGGAAGTTAATTCACGAACACCTACCGGACGGTTCGTGAATAAGATAGAATAACGTCAAAATAAGACGCCTGACTTCTCGTGTCTATTAGGAATAATTAACAATAACTACACTTGAATACCGAACTGCTTCTAGGTACCTACTGTACTTGCCAATCGATTCACGATTCCACCGCCCTTTGGTAGAAATCAAGAATTTAGCAAGGATCTTGCAAAATCTGATTTCATATTCACGTGTTTTGAAGGTAGGTATCCATCATACCGTTTTAAAAAAATGTTCAGGGGCGGCCGGGCCGCAGGCGTAAAATATGAAAAAAAACAAACAAAAATTTCGAAATGTTTAGGGGCGGCCGAGGAGGTAAAATATATGTAAAAAGCAAATAAATAGAAAAATACGCATTTCTGCCCTGAAATGCCGCCCCCTGAATCTGGCCGCCCTTGTGCCATGCACGAGTTGCACGCCCACTTAAGGTTTAAGTTCAACCCTCTATTTTTAGTAACATTGAAAAAATCCAAAAAACACAGCTTTTCTGTAGGTTTCCATGTCTATTTTAACGTGGAATATTTTAATTTTTTTTCCTCTGGAAAAGTGTGCTTTTTTATGTAAAAACAATTTTTTTTGTTAATTTTGAACAAAAAGTTTTTTTGCAACGCAAAAAAGGTAAAATATGCTTGTAACCTTGATATACTATCGAGTTTCATCAAAACCAATGAAGAGGAATGTGGCCCTTGATCAATACTACCGTATTGTACACAGAAAATAAAAAGGTTTTGTGTTTTTTCGACAATACATCCGATCAACGGAACTAAAATTTCGAAATTCATACGCGACTATTATGCGCTGCATAGAGGTGCCACCTCGGCAGGGTGATATTTCACGGAAGCTTCAGCTTCACAGACACCACAGCAATCTAGTGACCGATAGGTGGCGTCGCGGTAGACTGAAGTAATCTTCTCACCGATAGTTTTGAGCAGTGGTTTTGAGCAATGAGGATTCATCGATTTAGGTGACAGAACAGCTTGCACCCATAATTTATGACTGCACCATTCGCCAAAATTTTCCTCTTCTTGTTGTGCGATATACGTGCACTAGCGTAGCCCTTGCTCTGCACTTGATTTTACAGTCGGCTTCGCAAAAGAGGTAGGTACAGTTGATATAATTTATTGGCACGGCTGCAACTATCCAAACAGGCGAATTTTGGATATCTCAGGGCGCTTTCATTGGTAGTTATGTATCATTTCGACAAAATGTGAGAAAAATGTTGATCGATGGTTGTTTCTACTCTGTGGATGAGTTTCTGATATAAGCTGCAAGATTATTTTTTTTTAATTTCTGTTAGCTCTAAAGTTTGTATTTGTTATGTACATATTGCACATATTGTTATTGTTGTAATTTTTATGACAAAGATTG